>CM057453.1:423850000-425050000 GCA_016271365.2 Neoceratodus forsteri
AGATATCCTGTATAATCAGTCCTCAAATGACAGATTACAAAAACTTGAAGTCCTATACAACTGCTTAGCCACATTGATTTTTAAGAGCCCTAAGGTTACCCATCACGGTGGCCTTTATCAAACCTAGGGTGGATTTTCTTATCTGATAGAAGGAAGTCACACAAGTTAACATTGGCTTACAAGAGTGTGTTGGGACAAGTGCCAGAGTATTTAGGGAACAGGGTTTCTGCCAGGAGAGTTAATTCCTCTTTGAGGAATTCTAATTTCTGGGAAGTGGTTGTTCCAAGAACAAAAACCCACAGGTCTCTGTATTTCTACAGCCAGTATGTACTAGTTTTATGGAATCAACTCCCAGCCAAATTTAACACAGTGGATGTAAAATCTCTATCAGTTACAGTCTTGAAACACTGTTTTTTAGATTCAATTCTATTTCAGCTCGGGTGGGGGGGGGGTTGCTGTTATAGTGCACCTCCACTTTTTATATGACTGTAAGAGAGATTGTGTTCTATATTATTATGTGTAATTATCATGAATGCATTAGTAACTGTCAGTTTGTTTATGCTTTCTATGGGTCGCCATTGTAAATGAGCTGTGTTCAATGGTTATAACCCTAATAAAATGAAATGAAACTCTCATCATGTCTCTGCAGAGTGCATATGAATGAACTCCACCTTGTCGATTGATGTAGTACCTCACCGACATATTACCTGTGTAAATCAACAGCTAATTCTCTGGAAAAAAGTTGGCAAAGGCCTGTAAGCCATGTAGAACAGCCCTCATCTCCAGATATTGCTGTGAAGCACCATATCCAGAGGGCCCAACTGTCCCACCTTGTGTCTGAAAAGGGCTCAAATGAACCCCCCATCCCACTTCTGAGGCATCTACTGTCATTACTAATAGGGGAAATAGCGGCAGGGATGGTGAACCTTTTTCCTGGTTAGATCTGTCCAGGAACCATTGGAGAGAATGACAAAGAGGAGGAGTGACCTATATGAGGTGCTTCAACTCATCTGAATGCTGAGACTATTGTGCCCAGAGAAACCATTGCAATATTCTCATATGCAGGCAGGCCAGCAGAACTGTCAGGTTATTAGCAGCCATCAAAATGATTAGTCTTAAAAGACAACAGGTGCACACATAATCAGTGGATATCATCAGCTGGGCCTGTGCTGCTATTGCCATGGCAAGGTCTGAGGGCAGAAACACTCATCCCAGACCCGTGTCTAAAATGACTCCAGTGTCTTGGAGGCATTGGCAGGGTGTAAGGACTGACTGCAGCTTGTTGACCAATATGCCCAGTTGGTTGAACAATTCTCTGGCCTGAAATAGTGTGTATGCTATCGCTTCCCTGGACAGGGCCTTTAATAATAATTGTCAATGTACGGGAAGACATACAGACCCTCCCTGCAGAGGGTCACTGCAACTACTTTGGAAAAGATATGTGGTACAGAACATAAGGCAAAGGACAAAACACGAAACTGGTAGTGCAAGCCATGAAGCGTGAACCACAGATACTTTCTGTGAGATTTTTCTAATCTTGACATGAAGGTACTGTAAGCATCCTTCATGTCCAGCATAGCCATCCAGTCCCCTTGTAACAGGAGGTATAACAGGGACTGTAGGGACACCATCCTGAATTTTCAGTATTCTATGTACACGTTCAGGTCCCTCAGGTTTAGGACAGGCTTTAAATCTCCTATCTACTTTGGAAGGATAAAGTTCAGAAAGTAGAATACCTGGTTCATTGTCATAGTTGGGACCTTTACTACAGCCCTTTTGATAAGGAGGGATTGAACCTCCTCCTCCAGGAGCAGAGCAAGATGGGACATGAGGATATAGGTTGG
This sequence comes from Neoceratodus forsteri, assembly GCA_016271365.2. Classification (NCBI taxonomy): domain Eukaryota; kingdom Metazoa; phylum Chordata; order Ceratodontiformes; family Ceratodontidae; genus Neoceratodus; species Neoceratodus forsteri. The sequence continues at coordinate 423,851,845 of CM057453.1, forward strand.
CAATGGGGGAGTAAATGGAGCAACAGTAAGGAATTCTAGGGCATGTCTTTGCTGAACAACCTCTAGAACCCAGGCATCTGTCATTATCTCCCTCCATTTCTCTAGTTACAGAAGCAAAGGGTTTGATACCTTTTATTGGACCAACCTGGATGTTACAAAAAGAACAAAGTGCCTAAGCTTTCATACCAACCAAGTCCTTCCTCGGAAGCACATGACAGTTATTTAGAAAATCCCATACGATTAACACTCAGATCATACATAACAAAAACAGAAAGAATTCTTATTGGTTTAAAATACTCATTTAAACCATAACAGCAGTTTAAATTAGAGGAATCACATTTCACCAGTTTGTTTTAAACTAAGGAGCCTCAAAAGGTCAAATGTCACCAAAATGAGATAAGGACTCTTTAAGCAGAAAGTTCCATGACAGAGTTGTTCAGCATACATTGAATTATCTGTGTTTTTTAATGGATTCCAAATAGTTAAACCTTTAGGGATGATGCTCCTCTTGCACGGGGTTAAGAAACAGATGTTCTTACCCCAGGAGTCCTTTAGCATCAGTAACATTTTTGCACTTAGCTGGCTAGGTGCAACTGCCCCAGAGGTGTGCCTTTAAGAAATATTTAAATGAGCATAGGGCCAAGCCAATCAAAAGACAGGAGAGGGTGTGAGCTGAGTGAAAGCTGTTGAATGCTTCTGAATTTTTTTCTCCACTGGACTGAGCAAAATTGCCTCTGAGGTATCTCCCAGCTTTCCTTGTTGACAGCCTCCTAGTGCTTATCTGGGTAAAGTTTTCCTCATAAATCATTTCCTTTAGTGTACTGAGTGAAAGTTTTACTTTTCATTAGCGCTACGCAATTTTTTTTTTTTTTAGCACGATGGCGTTATTTTGACTTCATTTTTACCACAACTATTTAGTTTAAAGCCTAATTTTATCATGGATGCTTTTTTTCGACAGTTTCCTTCATTTGTGAAGCAAATTCTTGTGGGAACCATTGAATTAGGGACAGTTGCCTTGTTTTTTACCTCAGACCTCATGAGGTTTACCGCAAGGAACCTGCAGATTTCAAATTTAAATAGTGCCTGTGGGGTTTCTCTCTAGATTGGCAATTATGAGGAAACCTTTTTTGTTATATTACTGGACCTTGGTATCACCTGTGTCAGGACTGTCTGTAAGGGTCCAGCAGCCACCTATGCGCAGTTGAGTATTACTGGGTTTCTATTAAGATTGGCACTGGTATAGATCCCAGTTTTACAACCAAAAAAAAAAAGGCACTAGTAATAGGCAGAGTTTATTAACTGGCTAGTAGCATTTTCACAGAAACCTGCACTCGGTTCGTATGTCCAGAACTGGTTTGCTTTGCTTAAATTGGACATAGCAAAAAAACCTTTGATTATTGTGGCTGAGGGTAAATCAAAGGCTTCCGATGAGGGGCCATTCAAAAGTACTAATACCAAAAATAGAGGTGTTGAGGAACCCTCCAGATCCCAGCCAAAAAATAAAGCTTCCAAAAATGAAGTTCCTCACAAATTGAAAAATAGTAAGAGAGACGAAAAAAGGAAGCTTGATCAAGCCTCTGATGAAGTGGCTAAAAAGAAACTCTGTCAAGACAGATATGCTCCCGTTGCTCCTGGGAAAGCCAATAGCGAGACAACAGGCAGCTTAAAGCATACAGAAAAAACAAAACACTTACTAACTGTGCAGGTTCTTCCATCAGTGCAAGATATGGAAAAAGCACGGCAACTGTTTCAGACCCTTCAAAAGATGGGTCCTCGGGGACTTCCGGTGGGATCCAGTGAAGATGGCAGCTTGAATCTTTTGCTCTGCCCCAGCCCGATAGAAAATGCTATACTTACTGCCAAAATACTGGACTGAAAGCTTGCTTTTTTCACTCGACTTCTCCCCTTCCTACCCCCTATTTTTGGGGATCGTCACAATCTACAGTACCTGGCAATCTGCACAGATATTGACCCATTTGTTTCCAGATAGGTCACACAGGCCCGGCCGTGGTTTTCTCAGACGCAGAGTCTCCTCATCTCTTCTCTGTGGAGCGTTGACACCTCTCCCCTGCATTCTCCCAATGGTGACTGTGGGCAAAAGAGGACAGATATCTCCTTGGGGGACTGTTGTCATTACAGGCACAGAGCTACTGACCTCCCGATTACTTTCCTAATGTAATGCAAGGACCCTCCTGCTGGAATGGACCAGACTGCTAACTGCTGTGAAGGTGCTGCAGCTCTGGGCACCTCGGATCACACTCAAGTGGGGGAAGCCCTTGGAAACATCACAAAAATGCTCGAAGCACTGCTTTCAAAGGTGGATAACATTGGCGCCTCACTAGCGGGCAACACTGCAGATGTTCGCAGGCTTGAGGATCAACATAATGTCCTCAAGCAGCAGGTGGGGGAGCTGGAAGGTCAGCATTTAAATGTACTGCACAAACTAAGGGACCACGAAACCAAGCTGACTCATTTATGGCAAAGGGCTGAGTTCCAAGAGAATCATACCAGGAGGAATAATATTCAAGTTCTTGGCATGCCAGAGGGAGCGGAGGGCCCCAATTTGGAGAAATTCTTAAATGAATGGCTTCCACAGCTGATAGAAGATCGGTGGTAAGAGCCAGTAAATGTTGAACATGCTTATTGTGTTCCCAGTAACTTGAGTCACACTAGAAGCCCTCAGAACATAGTAGTGTATATGCTGCGCTTCTCAGTCAAGGAGCGACTTCTCAAAGCCATAAGAGACACTGGGGAGCTAACCTGGAGGGGGCACGTTATCTCTGTTTACAGAGATTTTTCACAGCAGGTTGTGGCCAAGTGTAGTGCCTATCAATCTCTGAAAAAAGTTCTGAATGCCAACTCAGTACAATATCAATTTAAAGGACTTACTTCATTGTATCTATCTAAAGATGGCCATTTTTTTCTCTCAGACTCTCCAAGGGACGCTGAGGCCTGGATTCGGGGACCCTGGCCAAATATGCTAGCTGGCACTACATCTCCCAGATGCCTCTGGGAACCGAGGGGTAGAACTGCACAAGGAACTAGCAGGAAGGGCAGCACTGCCTCAGAGGAACAATATCGCAGGCAGATGGGTCCATCCAATATAGCTCCCTCATTGCACAGACAACTATGGAATCCTTCTCCTGACAGAGCCAAGCAACCTCTGCTTCATTCTATACCTCAGCCAACTCCTGATGTATCCAATACTGGCCAAACGTCTAAACTGCCCGAAACAGCTGATCCCCCTCTGCCAGCGAGACAATGCCCGTGCACTAGAAGTCCTTGTTGGCTAACACAGAGCAACCCTACCATGTCCCCACCAGCCAAACTCCTGAAGGTAGATTTGACAATGCCGGAGAAGGGCAAGCCCTCTGACACCATGGAGGAACCAACGGAGATCCTTGAGGATGACCCGGTCCCACTGGACTGGGCATCAACGATGGAGGAGGAGAATGACGAGGAAGATGTATCCAATACTGCTCTGAAACCTGGACTAAAAACATACACAGAAGCTCTTTCGATACTGGGAACCTGAAAAGCAAAGGGAACCTGTTAATAAAATATGAGAATCTGAGGGACTAACTTGCCAGACCTAGGGCAAAGGGTTATGCCCCCCCCTTTTTGACTTAACGTACCCAGACTAGAGTGGGGGACTGCCTATACATCACAGACAGGGGAACCCCCCCTTGTCCCATCTTCCTCTGCCTGGTATTTTTAGGTCCCTCATGATCTATATAGTAATCCCTCCTCCCTCACTGCTACTGTAGGCATATCTCTATAAGTGCCCTATCTTTCTCTTCTAGCGGATGGGCTTTGTAGCCCAATACCCTTACTCACGGAGCAGGGCATATACTTCCAAAATAATTCATAGGCCTGGAAATTCCCATGCCGCATAAATATGGTTATCCCCTACTATACCCTTATAGTCTTGGTAGTTACTCATACTCCCGGTAAGTGGTTACTTCTCCCATGGGTTGCTGTTTTTCCCATGGGTTAGAACCCTATAAACAATATGTGGCTGACAGATCCCCCCCCTTCCCTTTCCCATTCCCCAAGCAGGTGATCCGATTGACTATGCCTCCCCCTCTAGCTTGGGGTGGTTCCAGACTCCGGATTTACCCTGGCGGCTCATAGCAGTTCACATGGCCAAGCTCTCAGACTCGGGCTGGGACAGATCATCTAACTTGGTGTGACTCCTTCCCATTTCTGCATTTGGTGTCCGAAGCAGTGTGGCTTAAGGGCATAACTGCCCCTTTTCACGAGTACAGCTTGGCACCATAACTGAGTTATTGCTGATTGTTTAGAAGAATTATATTGCATTATAATTAACCTGTTAATTAAGCTGTTGCTTGACAGTTGTCTATTGACAGACTTCTATTTTGTATTTTGAATTTCCAAGATATATAACTGTTGTTTTCCCTTTATTTCACACAGACCTCTCTTCAACTGCAGATAGATTGCTTATCTCTGTCTCCTCTCAACCTTCTCAACACCTGTCTACTTGAGGCTTACCGATGGTACACGACTCACCACAGGCCTCTAGCCGGGTATTATCTTCTTTTATTCTTTTCTGCCTCTCCTCTCACTGCTGGCTGGGTGAGTACACCCTTTTTTCCCTTGCTACGTAACAGGTGGGAATAACTATGGTTCCGACTACAGTTGCACCGCGTGGCTGGGGATATGTCTCCTGGAATGTGCGTGGACAAACCAAAGTATTGCAGTATCTAAACTTGCTGGGTGCGGATATTGGTCTACTCCAGGAGACACATCTTACCAGCTGCATGGTGCAATGGTTAAAGAAGCTTTGAGTGGGAACAGTGCTGGTTAGCTGTGCCTCCACGAAGTCCAGGGGAGTGGCCATCCTATTACGGAGGATGGTACCATGGACTGTTGAGGGTCAGCGCCAGGACTCACTAGGTAGATGGACAGTGGCTAAGCTGACATATCCTGGTGGCAGGGTCATAATAGCCAATGTTTATGGCTTCAATATGGATACAGGGGATGTCTATTCAGAACTGAGTCAGGCCTTCACTGAGCTCTCTGGCGACGACCTTGATATCCCAATCCTACTAGGTGGGGACCATAATTTGGTGAGTGATATTTAGTTTAGCCAAATCCATACCCGCGCCTCAGTCCTATCCGAAGGTTTTAGAAACACTAAACACTCTGATGTCAGAATGGGGGCTAGGGGACCCATGGAGAATTAATCATCCAAGTGGGCGTGACTACACATATTTCTCTACAGTGCATGGGACTCATAGTAGACTTGACTTCTGGTTGGCCAACTACGCTGCAATGCCTGGGATAGAAACTCCCACCATTGTCAGCATAGTTATATCGGACCATGCCCCTGTAGCGATCACTTTCACTCCTTCTGGGCAAGGTTCACGCTCCACAAGGTGGAGATGTAATCCATTATTGTTAGAGGATGCAGCCTTTCATGACTACATAAAAAAGGAAACCCTCTCCTATTTCTCGGTCAACACCCCAGGGGAAACTAGTGCGACCACAGTCTGGGAGGCCTTTAAGGCAGTCATTAGAGGGAGAATTATTTCCTTCTCTGCTGCTAAAAACAAGGAAAGGGCAAGGCATATATCAGAACTTCAAAAGGATCTGGCACATCTGGAGAAACAGTTCAAACTGTCTACTACTAGCCCACTCAACTCCCCTCTCTTAGCCGATATTACTGGTTTAAAATACAAGCTCAATGTGTTGTTGAACAGGAAAGTGGAGTGGCAACTTACTCGAGCTAAGCACAGGTTCTAGGAGGGAGGGGATAAGGAAGGGAAACTGTTAGCTTACTACCTACGGAAGCAGCGAACTTCTTCCAGAATTTTGTCCCTAAAGAACAAGGAGGGGAAGGTTGCAACAACGCCCAAAGCTGTCAATGAGACCATGGAAATCTTTTATCAGGACCTTTATCAGTCCCAGAATGTCTTTTCAGATACTGAATTATCCCATCGGCTGCAAAGCTTTTGTCGAGGAGCACAACTCCCCAAGCTCTCTAAAGAGCAGGCCCTTGCCTTGGATGCTCCCATAACTCGGGACGAACTCCGGTCAGCACTATCTCAGATGGCTAAAGGGAAGGCCCCAGGGCCAGATGGGATGTCAGCAGAGCTGTACCAAGTGCTACGGTATGAGATTACCACCCCCCCTTCTGCAAGCTCTCCGGGAAGCCCAATCGAACACAATACTTCCCCCCACTATGCATGAGGCTCTCATCTCACTAATTCCCCAAAAATCCTCGGATAACTTACTGTGTGCAAATTATAGACCCATTTCACTTCTCCCAGTGGATATTAAGATACTGGCCAAAATCCTGGCGACCAGACTATCCCCAGTGTTATTAAATCTGATTCACCCCTCTCAAACGGGGTTCTTAAAAAGGGAAATCTAGTGCAGATAATCTACGCCTCATTTTAAATCTTCAATAGCTGGCACTTCAGTCTGATGTTCCCATGGCCACCTTAATGGTTGATTTTGCAAAGGCCTTCAACTCCCTGGAATGGGCTTATTTGCACCAGATTCTCCAATTTTATGGCTTCGGATCCCAGTTTTGTTCATGGGTTTGCACACTGTACAACCTGCCCTCGGCCAGAATCCTCACTAACAGGGATACCTCTTCTCCCTTTCTCCTCCACAGAGGCACCAGACAGGGGTGTCCTCTTTCCCCGCTCCTTTTTCTTGTAGCTCTGGACCCCTTGATCAGAACACTTGTTAACACCTCCACTATAGCTGGTATCCCTGTGGGGAAAACCTCCTACTTAGTTAATGCATATGCAGACGATATGCTACTTACTCTTTCTGACCCGCAGTCTTCCCTCCCACCAGTTCTGTCAATCCTGCAGGAGTTTGCTAGAATATCTGAGCTTACAGTGAATCAGAAAAAAACTACATTATTCCCTCTAAACAAGAAGTGTAGCAGACACTGTCTAGCCGGTAGAGATATTTCCTGGACGCCGCAGGGCTTTCCATATTTGGCTATCAACATCACGGCAGCCTGGAAGGACCTAGAGACGGCCAATTTCTCCCCTCTCCCAGTCTCTCTGACAGCCGAAGTCCATTGCTTGATGAAGTTACGCCTAACATTGAAAGGAAAAGTAGAAGCTGTTAGAATGTTAATTTTTTCTAGGGTTCCTACCTACTGAACAACCTCCCAATCCCTGTCTCTCAAAAACCATTTCAAGCCTTAGATAGATTGGTGGCACTTTTTATCTGGGAAGGTGGATCCCCTAGATGGGGGATGAATTAAATTACGTGCTCATGGGACCAAGGGAGGTCTTGGCCTCCCCTGGTTCATGGGTTATCATCTGGCCTTTAGCATGGCTCAGGCCGTGAAGTGGTTTGCCCCTCGTTCCACTCCCCCTCCTCTGTGGGCAATACTGGAAGCCAAGCTGTCAGCAAAGACTCCCCTCTACTCGCTATTATCTTTTAGGAAACCTGCTAATCCTCAACTCACGCCACTTATGACGAATACATGCATATTGTGGTGCCGGGCAATGGCAATAACTGGTGTTCCAAGCATTGACTACCCTCCTCCTTTATGTTATGCTCTGATTTGGAATAATCCTCTCATTAAGGTAGATCACAAGCAACTTCAATGGACCTTCTGGGCCTCTGAGAGCATTCAGACGGTAGTTGATCTACTCATTCCGAACACCCGTATGCTGATGTCCTTTGAGCAGCTCAGAGCTAAATACAATTTGCCATCCTAAGATTTTTGGAAATTTCTCCAAATACGAAGCACGCTGATCCCTCTCCTTAAGACTTGGACATCCCAGTCCCTTTGGAGGTGCTTGAATAACCTCTCTCAGCCCAACAGAAGCGGGGGCCTTGTAGGTGCTATATATTGAACTCTTAGAGATTCCCAACCGGATGTCACTTTAACTAGCAAAGTCACATGGGAGCGGGATCTTTCTCACCCTCTGTCCCCACAGCGGTGGTCGAAATGTCTTAGATTGGCCCATACGGCCTATGTAGACTCAAAGAGCCAGTTGATTCAATTAAAAATTCTCCTCAGATGGTATCACACCACTTCAGTCCTCTATAGCCAAAAGATAATCCTACAGGATAGCTGCTGGAGATGCCACTATTCTCTGGCCTACCTATACCACATACTATGGATGTGCCCAACAATTTGCACTTTCTGGACATCAGTCCTGCATGACTGTTCTGCTATAGTGGGTAACCCGCTATCTCTTCAACATTACTCCCTTCTGTTGGGGGACATCTCCACAGTAAATGCACTCTCTCTCCCTAGTAAAGCTTGGGTCCAACAGTAAGAAAACTTATGCAGCCAAATGGAAAAGGTTTTCCCTTTGGTGCAAGAGCGAAAAGGTCAAACCCCTATCAGCTTAAGACCCTCAGCTGCTAGACTACCTGGTACACCTACAGGCATCAGGCTTGAAACCATCTTCACTCAAGCTACACCTGGCAGCAATTTCAGCCTACCTTTCAGTGGGAAAGAAGAAATCATTTTTTTCCCCACAACATTTTTAAACAGTTTTTCAAAGGCCTCTTGTACCTCCAGCCTCCAACCAGGGAAACTGTTCCTTTTTGGAGTCTGAACCTTTGCATAGATGGGCTCATGAATCCACCTTTCGAGCCTATGTCCAATGCCCACATCAAGTTTGTAATTTGAAAGATCATCTTCCTGGTAGCCATTACATCAGCCAGGAGGATTTCAGAGCTACAGGCCCTGTGCACTGAGCCGAATTACATCATCCCTCACAACGATAAAGGCTCAGGACAAATAGGACATTTCTGCCAAAGGCGGTTTCAGAGTTTCACTTGAATCAGTCCATTACTCTGCCTGTTTTCTTTACTGAGCAATCCACTCCTGGCGAGCAAAAGCTCCACAGCTTGGATGTCAAAAGAGCCATCTTTCAATACCTAGAGCATACTAGACAGTCCAGAGGCTCTTCCATTCAGTTGTTCCTCGCCTATGGGGATTTAGGCAGAGGAAGACCAGCTACCAAGAGAACTATTTCTTGTTGGCTGATCTCTTGTATTAGATTCTACTATGAGAAAGCTGGTCAACAACCTCCAGTGGGGCTCAGGGCCCATTCCACCAGGGGCACTGCAGCCTCGCTTGCAGCAGCAAGGGACATTCCCCTATTGGATGTCTGCAAAGCAGCTACCTGGAAATCTGTGCACACCTTTGTGAAACACCACAGTTTGGATGTGCAGACTAGATCTGATGCCCAATTTGGCAGTGCGGTTCTGCAGAGCCTCTTTCCTAAGTAGGTTCTCTGCCCGCCTCCCACTTGGTACTGCTGGGTAGTCTGCAAAAAAGTTACTGATGCTAAAGGACTCCTGGGGTAAGAAGAAAAAATTACTCACTGTAGTAATCTTCTTTCTTCCAAGGGATCCTTTAACATCAGTAAGTTCCCAACCTTCCTCCCCAGTTCACCTGTTGGAGAAGGGCTCTTATGTCACCTTTTACCAAATTTGGAATTTATAATTGATGAGTTTTTAGCTCATGTTGCTATTGTTTCTATTTCCACTTTTGTGGACATTTGGATGTTTTTTGAATCCTGATGATTCTTTTCGGCATTTGCCCTCGTTATTCCTTGAAAAAATTCTGAAGCATTCGACAGTTCTCACTCAGCTCACACCTCCTCCTGTCTTTTTATTGGCTTGGCCATACACTCATTTAAATATCTCTTAAAGGCACACCTCTGGGGCAGTTGCACCTAGCCAGCTAAGTGCAAAAAAGTTACTGATGCTAAAGGACCCCTTGGAAGAAAAAAGATTACTGCTGTGAGTAATTTGTTCTCATTGTCTATCTGGGCCAGATTCCTCTTGATGTTGTGTAACTGCAATATTCTATGGAAAATTCTGGTATCTTCCATGATGACAAACAGATTTAGTTTAGTTGCTATATTGGTCCTAGTTAGAACAGATCCAGAAGCAAATGGTTTGATACCTTTCATTGAACCAACTTAGATGTTGCAAAAAAGAACAAAGTGCCTAAGCTTTCGGACCAACCTAGTCCTTACTCTGAAGCTTATGACAGTTATTTAGAACACCCCATACTATTAACACCCAGATCATATGTAAAAAAAACAGAAAGAATTCTCATTAGTTTAAAACACTCATTTAAATCATAACAGTAGTTTCAATCAGAGGAATCACATTTCACCAGTTTGTTTTAAACTAAAGGAGCCTGTGAAGGTCAAATGTCACCAAAATGAGATAAGGACTCTTCAAGCATAGAGCTCTTCTTACATAAATTATGAATGTCTCAGTGTGCTTTGTGAATACAGTCTAATGAAAAGCAAGAACTATAGATTCAATACTAACTTAAGTACATGTTACAATTCTGTGGGGTGTTTACTCAGATTCCTTAGACTGCTGCTTTACATATAGCAGTTTGATTATATACTGTCATTTTTTTAAACTCTGAACGTACCAGGATGCATGATCTTACTCACTTGGGGGTCCTTGATAGGTTTAATTCCATTTGGTAAATATTGTAGTGATTGGTGTAAATGATGGTGTGTTAGGACTCTTGGGTCACATTCATAGTGAATATTAACTCCTTTCTAACTGATTATCTTCCCCCCGGGGTGGGGAGATGGTTTATTTCCATTGCGTTTTTATTCAGATTCCTTACACTGTTACTGTACATATAGTAGTTTGATTATATACTGTCAAATGTTTGAACTCTGCACATATTGGGATGCATGATTCCATTTACTTGGGGATCTCTGACAGGTTGAATTCCATTGGGTTATACTATAGTGATTGGTACATATTGAATCCTTAACATATTAGGATGTATGGTCTCATTTTCTTAGGGATCCTTGACAGGTTTGTTTTTTAATTTAGTTCTTATACTGACAATTGACATCATCGTGTATAATATCATGTTACATCACTGAAGTTCGTAAGGTTTACGGAATATACTAACATGCGAAGAAGCCAGCAGAAGAAGGCCATTTGGTCTATCAAGTCTGCTTGTATTGCAGGGTCCACAGTTTGAGCTAATGTCCCTGCCCTCCCTACCCACTCCTCCCATCCCCTCTACCCATGATCCTTACCATCCCCCTATTTTTATCCCAGCCTCTCTTAAAGCTGCCCACTGTCTTCAACGAGATGACCTCTTCCAACAATGCATTCCAAGTGTCCACCACCCTCTCTGTGGAGAAGTGCTTCCTGACCTCCCTCCTGAACCTCTCACCCTCCAGCTTAAGACTGCACCCCTTGTGTTATGGTTGCCACACAGCTTATATATACATAATATAGTAACTAGTTGAGTGTATAATTGGGAAATGTCTCCAGATTGGTTGTATACTGTATAAATATGTGAAACAGTTGCTCACACCAGGGAATCTCTACTTTAAATCCTCTTTATGCCAAATATAGAACATTTCTGTTATATATATTTTTCTGCTTGTTTTAACATACATTGATATCACATTAACATGTACTTAAGTTAGTACTGAATCTAAAATTCTTGCTTTTCATTAGACTGTATTCACAAAGCACACTGAGACATTCATAATTTATGTTAGTGGAGCTTTCTGCTTGAAGAATCCTTATCTCATGTTGGTGACATTTGACCTTCAAAGGTTCCTTAGTTTAAAACAAACTGGTGAAATGCGATTCCTCTGATTTAAACTGCTGTAATGGTTTAAATGAGAATTTTAAACCAATGATAATTCTTTCTGTTTTTTTTTATGTATGATCTTGGTGTTAATAGTATGGGATTTTCTAAATAACTGTCATAAGCTTCTAAGGAAGGACTTGGGTGGTCCGAAAGCTTAGGCACTTTGTTCTTTTTGTAATATCTAAGTTGGTCCAATAAAATGTATCTAACCATTTGCTTCTGGATCTGTTCTTACAAGGACCAATACAGCAACTAAACTAAATCCATTTCTCTAGAAAGATGGAGATATGGTCTCCTACTAAAACACCTTGTGGATGTGAGGCCTGAGTAAGGAAGGGGAGTCAGAAGGCACGAAGAGTGGAAGGGGCTCCAGTGATGGTCTGATCTTTGGTGAGACAGGCATTGGCACTAAGGGGTAGGTCTGTGGCCTGGGAGGTAGAAGGCTGAGGCCTCTGTGATCCTTAGCTGGGGCCTCTGGAATAACCTCTGCTGGGATGAGCATAGGGCCTACAAAATGAACCATCACCCCTTCCTCCTGGGTTTAGAGTTCAAAGTGTGCAGAGACCCGAGAGTCACTCTTGAAATCTGCAGATCTCACAAAGTGTTTTCAACATCATTACCAAATGGCTGCTTCCCCTTGAAAGGTGTATTCATTACTGACTGTTGTACATCAGAGAAAAATCCAGCCACCTTAAGCTACAAATGGCATCTAATGCAGATACCAGAGGCAGCCGCCCTGGCAGCTGATTCTGAAGCATTATATGCTGATCTTAGCAAATGCTTACCAGCTTCTTGCCCATTAGCAATTGTTTGCAGAGTAAATACTGTATAACAGGAAATATGCACAGTCTTTTTATTTTTCCTATTTTCGCTGGTTTCATATTAGTGTGGAAATAAAATAAAAAGTGAATATTAGGTAAATCACTATACAATAGAAGCAGTAATGTTCCACCAGAGAAAATAAGAGGATGTGAACATGTCGGGTGTGCTTGGAGCACTAAATATAATGGGCATGAATTTATGCTGTTATACAGAATCTTGTCTGGGCCCTCAAGCAATTTTTCAGCCAGAGTGGCCATTGTCTTCTGTAAATACTGTAATTCTGATACCCAATCATGTATACCTGATAGTTTGCAATCCTTAGGCCAAAGATAGCAGAGGCAGAAGCCCTCTTACACATTACATCCAGTTTCCTTGATTCTTTGTCTGGGGGAAGGAAGATCAAGTGCTTAGACACATTTGCTCTATCATGATCAACAACATCTGGACAAAATGCTTTCTCCTATCGCCTGCCTAAATTGTGGAATGCACTCCCCCCACAAATTTGTCACTCCTCCACTATAAGTTCACTCACATCGGCCTTAGCAAATTACCTAATCACCAACTGTGTGTGCAACTGACTCCCACTGTCACTAGCTATCTTCATGACATTATTTGACCATTTGGTCAGCAGAAACTGTCCTTCCCTCATTACTGCCTATGCCCCCTAAGCACCTACAAGCACTTATTGCCCTCTAGCACTATTGGCACCTAAACACCACCTTAGCCCACTTGAGCATTGTTTACATGTGGTAACCCCAAAATTTCTCGTAACCTATTTGCTTTCCTGTTATTCGTACTAGTTCTGTACCCTGACCTGTTGCTGTTACTCAAAACTCTGTAAATATGTTATCTGTATTATGGCTCATGTTACTACTGTACGTCGCTGTATTGTCTTCGAAGTTGCTTGCTCTGTATTTATGGCTAATGTAACTATTGTGTGACTTTGTATTGTTCTTGAAGTTGTATTGATTCTGTATTATCCCAACTACCCCTTCTCCCAGGACATGCCGTGAGACGAGCAAATTGTTGCTCAGTGTATCTTTCCTGGTAGAACTTTTCAATAAATAAACATGAGCAGCCACTATAACCGTAGAATCTCTTTCAGGCTGTGAAGAATAATATGGCTTTGCAGTATGGACAGGATATTGTTTCTATGTCTTTCTAGGAACAGCAGGCAGCTGTGCAGGCATATGCCAGGCTGCCAACGTAGCATCCTCCGAGGCTGAATGCGCAGGAGGGATAATCACAGTGGGAGAGGCAGAGACTTCCAAGAACTCACAAACATTTCTCTTGGAAGAGTCCTCCTCCCAAGCATGAAATCCCAATTTGACCTTTACCAGCTTAAGGAAGGCCTGAAATGAACCTCCTCAGTGTGAGAGCTGGGTGTATTCACCACTCTCCCTTCACAGCAAGAGGACAGAGTGGAACATGATCCTACCACGTCTATAATTTCCTCTTCTTCCTCCATAGCTTCATCCTCCTCTTCCATGTATTCTGGATTATATTCCAGTTTGTCGTCGACATCCACAGGTATTGACTGTGGGTTGACTACATGAGGAGGAATTACAGGAGGAGTTATCAACGGATGGCCTGTCGATGGTGACCCATCTGAACCATGCCTGGAGGCAGGGATAGAAAACTGAAGCAATGACTGAACAACTGATGATGGACTCTTTGATGATGGCAGCATTATATATTGAAACAGTTCAGACATTGTCTGAAAGAAACTGAGCAAAACAGAAAAAATGGTTACAACCCATGGCGAAAGGTTCAGCCCTTAATACAGTCAAGCACAAAAGCAAGAAAAGGGTGCACACACTAACTTGAGTGCCACTGTTTTATTTATTTAAACCTAAAAAATGCTCAGGTCACCAAACACTTCCACGTAGGGACTCTTTGCAGAGGCTTCATTGGGGGCAGTGTTTGGTAGTCAACTGCCATAACTTAAATTCTATTAATTAACTGCAATTAAAACCACCTCACAGCAGCAGTTTTCTATGGATAAACATATACAACATGCATATTTGAAAAATCCACAATTCCCACACTAATTGATGTGTCATTCAAAACGTTATTTCTCCTAATACATTCAAAACATTTAAAATTTGCCACCCACAGATTAGTAATACAACTACCCAAATGTATGATTAAAAATAAACATAAATATTTAAACACAGCTTTCCACTTTACATTCTCCACCTACTGTAAGTGATGGATCCATTTCATGACTGTTACCTTATGGGAGCCGCACTCACGCTGATCAACTGTGGCTGAGCAAATACATACTTCAGTTCACAGGTAACATCCAACCACATTCTGATTAATGTAGCCAATTAATATTATCCATGTTGAATGCAAGACAAACTTACATTCAATAATACACCTCCATGGATTACAGACTTTTTTTTATTCCGAACATTTTGTTCTCGCAAAGGTTCAGCCATGATTAAATACGAAAATATAATAATTGTCAAAAACCTCTAAAGCTACTCTGATGATATGCTTATTTTCTTGCCTGAGACCAATCACACCCACTAACATCCTATATGAGCTCAGTGTACATGCAAGCCACATCACTTTGAATTATGACCCACCTGTGCACTTGTACCCTCCTGTTTAATTTTTCTGTGGGGAATAGTGAATCCAAGAAATCGCTCTGCACACCTACAGAACCCATGCTTACAAGAGTAATCAAATTCAACTGAAATACAGTGATCCTGACCTCAGGCAAAAGCAGAGAAAAAAGTGGTATCATTTTCCACTTTCATTGTGACACACCAACACTAAGGAACAAAGTTTTCTCAGATTTCTACAACTTTATAAAGTGGAGAGTCATGTTTATAAGTAAGATCTAAAGCCTAGATCTGTGTTAAGACCATTTGGGTGGAGAGAGATCTGAGATGATGAATCCATTCTGTTTCTTTCTTAGATAGCTCCGAAGTCTATCACCCCCCACCCATTATAAGGTACATATTCCACAGCCCTGAAAGAAAATGCTGTTGTGGTGCACCTGTGGCAAGACCTAAGCTGTTTCTCCAAGGCATTTGCCTGATTTCCTCTCAAAATTGCTCTCACATGTTCTTGAATCCTTTGTTTTGTACATCTGGTAGTCCGGCCTACATGGAGCTTGCCACAGGTGCACCATCCCACATACACCACATACCTTGTCCAACATGTCAAGTTGAACTTAGCTCTAAACTCTTCCCCCATATTGAGATTGACAAAAACTGGACCAGTTACTGCATAGCTGCACACATTACACTCATAGCACAGGTAAAATCCTCTCCTTAATTACACAGATTTCACAGACGTATCAATATAATGGCAGTGGGTCAAGACAGCCTTCAAAGTTTTCCCCCTTCTTTAGGATACCCCTGGTGTGGATCCCACCACAAGTCCTAACTCCATGTCCAAACTTAAAATCTGCCAATGATTTTTTATGATTCTAGCTACCTCATTAGCACACAACCCATAATACAGTACAAACTTTATGTTTACCAAATTATTTTTTTTTCTCCTCCTATGTATCAGTAGTGAGTCCCTGAGCACCTGTTCAGCTTTTTTCTCAGCTTTATTATTCTGGCTGAAAAACCTCTCCGAAGGAACCTGGTCGACAGCATCCTGGCTTTTTTGTTTAAACAAATAACACAGTGGCACTCGAGTCGGTGTGTGCACCTTTTCCTTGTTTTTGTCATTGTCTGAGTGTATATGGGGCCCAGAGGGGTGTATCAATGACTTTAACATAAATGGGTTACAGTGCCTGATGACAGAATTAGCTGTGATTCCCCAGTGGGGATAACGAACTGACACCGGACCACAACATTGGTGCCTGTAAGGCAGTCGGGTGGTGGCAGGACCCTCGGCCATAGCTGAGGCCCCATCATTTCACAATGACTTATCCCATCTAAGTGGTGAACGATAATGCTCAGTAGAAGCACCTTTTTATTTTAGTGCATGGCAGTGCTTATCTGCTGACTCTGATGACTTGTCCTTTTCTCTTTTCTTAGAGGAATCAGTATCGAACGCTGTTGACCATGGGGATTGATGGGCCAATGGTGAACCAGGAATGGAATCAAGTGACAATGGTGAAGCCACCACTGCTGCTACCTGTTTCTCTATTTCCTGAGCAAGCAGAACATTTTCTAAAGCTTTTTGGTGATGTCTCCTGGTTGCCTGGTTAAAGCCAAGGCAGATTTTGCATGCTTTATCATTATGGTCCTTGCCAAGGCAACAAATAAAGTGATTGATTGATTGAAATACAAATGGAGTGGTTGTTGTCTTTATAAATCTTCATGGAGCCACAACAGCAATAGTGGAACAATGGTTCTTTGTCTGTTTGCGGCATAAAATATTTTAGTTTAAAATAACAAACAAAAGCAAGTAGGTAGTGACTGTGAAATGCATACAGAAGTTTGACGGCATTCTTCAGCAGCGGTGAACTGATGAGCAGTTGACAGCAGGAAAAAGAACTGAGATATACTGGGCACATGAAGATTATATGGGCACCAGCACACAACACTGATGAGAGTGGCCCTAGCCTGCATACATTTTCTGGGTGGTCCTGACGCCTACAGTTTACAGTTCCATGATGTGTCTCAATGGAGGAAGATATCCTCCAAGAAGATTTCTTTTTACAAGCATTGTCAAGCAAGGCATGCCAAACTGCAGAGCAGTATGGTACCCAGTTTTCAAGCTTTTCATACCGTCTCAATGCTGCTTTGTAGTGTAAACTTTCACTTTTGGGAATCCATACCTTAGTGAGTACAATAAAAGGAACATAAACATTAGTATTTGCAATTGTAATGGAAATAAACAATAATATAGTAGCTGGTAGGGTATGATACCAACCAGAAATCAAACTCTATGTTTCTCGGCATCAGCCTGGCCTGGTTTCATGCCAGGCTGATATGGAAAAAGAGCCAGCTGACAGCAATTATATTATCACATAAACCCAAAACAGCTGAGACAGGGGTCTCAATTTTGAAAGGGTGATGCAGGGGTTGCATTAAGCCCTGCATCAAACCCTTTCTATAGCGCAGCCGTGCCAATCACCTTTGCCACAGCTGCACCTGATTTTGCTAGATCAATGCACTTCTGGCACTTTACCCAATCTATGACAGCTTGTGCACAATCTTTAGCACAAGCACTATGAAACACGCCATCGGGATTGCTGCAAGCTAGACCAGAAAAAGTTGATCTAACTTGCGGCAGCTGCTGTACAGGATTGAAAATCCCAGTTGCTTACCATATCTTCAGCACACCCGGTGCTTGGGGCAATAGTAGGCTTTTGAAAATTGAGCCCAGTGTCTCTTTGTACCACATTGTCAGACTCATATTGCTATCAGTAAGTGTTGCCGACGGAAGCACCAAGATATCTCGTCAGTGAGAATGTCGACCTTCCCCACAGTGACGGCACAATACCGATGCAGGTATTGTGCCGTCTCTTGCTTCACTGTTTTCTGTGGGGGGCTGTGCCCACAACACCCTCCAGACTCTAGGATTCCAACTCCAGGTCAGAGTTGGTCTGGGGAGGGGGCATAACAGTGGGGGAAGGAGAAACACAGAAAAAGGACCATTACCATGAATGTCGCCGTAATGGTCTTTTTCTGTGTTTCACCATTGGGGTGTCAACCACAAGGGGTGATACGGTTGCGAACAGCTCTGAACCTTCACAAGTTTTCAGATGCCCAATCAGATCTGTCATTAACAATCAGTAACAGCTACAGTCTTACCACAAAAGTCTTATCGAGTCGGCCTTGTGTTTTTTTTCCAGTTGTATCTAGAGGGGTTCTGGTTGATATCAGGCTCTAACAGACATTATAGAAAATAAAAATATGAGTGACTGTATGGCGGTTTGCCTATATAGACCACTCAACCTTCGTTGTTGTGGTTTATATGGCAAAATTCAACTCAGGTGTGTGAAAAAAACTTACATCACACAGTCATCCATACATTAATCTGCAGTATATTTATCATGTTAAAGCTTATCTACAGACAAACTGTACAAATCACTTGTCACTTACTCAGCTGTGTCAGAAAGGTTTTCTTGACTAGACTCTTACAAAGATACTAGGATATGGTGACAAATGACTAATTTCTCATTATTTTGCTCAAAATACCAAAGATTTGCCACAGTGTTACTTAAACATTTCTCCGTTGTCTTCTCTCTCCATCCTACCCCCATTAAGAAGCCCACCATATCTGCGGCCTTATTTTCAGTGAGGTCTGCAGGTGCCGAAGCACCCCCCTTTCTTTCCAAGAACAGGTTATTGAGACTTTGAATTAAGCACTGGTAAACTTGAATGTAACATGCCTGACAAGGATGTCATTGGTTAAGCCTCACTACGCTTTTTTACCCCCCCCCAAAAAAAAACAGACTAGTCATGAAGGAAGTTCCATCTCCTGAGGATCCTCATTGCTTCCTTATGGACATGTAAGACACAGTTCAGAGTTTGTGTGTGCTTGTGATCAGACGTGTGTGTTTCAATGTAAAGTATGTGTGTGAGTGTGTGCATGTGGGTGTGTGCCTGTGTCTGTGTGCATGCATGAATGGCTGTGTGATGTGCTTATGTGACTCTGGGCCTGGTTCTCAAAGTTCCCAGTGCAGCGCAAGGAGCTTGCACCACAAGAAACCTAGAAACATAGACTTTGACAGCAGTAAAGACCACTTGGCCCACCCAGTCTGCCCATTTACCTGCCTATTTTTTTTTTGGCTATTTTCTTTTTCTCCTTAGCCATGGCTAGCCAGGAGCAGAGCCTGTGAGGCACCCTCCACCATAGTGTGGTGGCTCTTCTTTTTCCTGGTTTTCTACCCAGGAGTTGGGGCGTGCAATAACGCCCATGGAAAGGAGTGTGCATGCATCCGCACATGCTCCCACCAAGTGTCTGCCCCAACTCCTCCCCCTTCTACAGTGCAGCACCTCATTCCCCAGCCTCCGCTTGGGAACAGGCAAGTGCCGACCACCGAGAACCCCCCTCCTTGGAGAAGGAAAGCAGTCCATCAGACGCTCAATCCTTCTCCTCCCCTGCTGACCCCTGGTGGTCCGTGGTTGTTCCCAAACACAGGTCACCGGCAGAGCACGAGGTAAGGTGATCAGCACCTCAGCCCTCAGCACCACCAGGCTGGCATTTCCCTACCTATTTGATAAACTACACATCCTACTTAACCAACAGCTCACGTCTTCTTACCACTCACCAGAATTGCCTTATGTCTATCCCATGCATTCTTGAATTACCCCACTGTTTTGGACCCCATGACCTCCTCAGGAAGGCCATTCCATGCGTCCACCACCCTCTCCATGAAAAAATACTTCCTCGCATTGCCCCTGAGCCATCCCCCCTCTATCTTCAAATTGTGCCATCTTGTTCTTGCACATCTCTTTTTCTGAAAGATGCTACCCTCTTGGACTTTGTTGATTCCCTTGAGGTACTTGAAAGTTTCTAGCATGTCCCCCCCCTCCCTCTTTTCCTCGAGGGTATACACATTAAGCTCCTTTAGTCTCTCTTTGTATGGTTTCTGGTGCGGACCCTGCACCATTTTAGTTACCCTCCTCTGGACTGCCTCCACCCTGTCTATGTCCTTGCAGATATGGGGTCTCCAAAACTGCATGCAATACTCCAGATGGGGTCTCACCAATGGTCTGTACAGAGGGATATATCTTTCTGTTTTCTACTGGTGATGCCTCTCCCTATGCATCCCAGTATCCCCCCAGCCCTCCTTACTGCCTTCTCACATTGCTTGCCTACCTTTAGATCATCTGATATGACTACCCCCAGGTCCCTTTCCATTTTTGTTGTTGTTAGTACCCCCCATTATGTACTCTTCCCTTGGATTTTGTTTACCAGGTGCATTACTTGCACTTCTTTGCATTGAATCCAAGCTACCATACTTTTGACCATTTCTCCAACCTTGCCAAGTCCATTCTCATCCTTTCCACCAATGCCCTTGTGTATCAACCCTGTTTCAGATCTTTGTGCCATCTGCAAAGAGGCATACTTTTCCTTCTAGTCCCTCCTCAATGTCAATTATAAAGACATTAAAAAGGACTGGTCCCAGTGCTGAACCCTGCGGTACCCCGCTAGTAACCCCCCCCCTTCTTCAGAGTGGACTCCATTTACTATTTCCCTCTGTATCCTGTTGTCCAGCCAATTTTTTAGCCAGGCTACCACCCTGGGACCCACTCCCAGGCCGGCTAACTTGTTTATTAATCTTTTGTGTGAGACTGTGTCAAATGCCTTGCTAAAATCTAGGTAGGCCATGTCCACAGCCCCTCTCTGGTCTACTACTTTGGTCACCCAGTTAAAGAAATCTATTAGATTTGCCTGACATGACCTTCCCACTGTGAATCCAAAAAGCATGGTGAAACCATGAGTATAGTGACAGGATAATTCATGAATATACTTAATAGATGGCAAATATGTTCTCTCACCTAGAATCAACCTTCTGACCCTTTGCTTGCAAAGCAAGCACACATCCAATGTGCCACCTTAGGAGCTTCAAGGAATGGCGCAAAGTGCCCCTTGCACCACAAGATGCACCAGGAGTGATTCTCAAATGCAGCCTGAGTCAACCACAGGCTGCATGCACCAAGAGGGGCTTGTGCCATCTGTGCAACACGAAGTGGTCTGTGACATGGTGTTAGGGGCTTGTGGTAGCCACAGGCTGCCAAATCCCCCTAAATCAGAATTCTGAAAACTGTGCCAGAGGAAAAATGTCTAAGTACCCTTAGACCAGACAGGGCTGGTCTAAGGGTACTTTAAATGCCCTTTGGCAGAGTTCAGCAACCTGTGGCAATGTGCCATGGTCTCTCTTCCCCAGCCCTAATCTTCCAATATGTAATAATTAACTTCCTAGTGGTCTAGCAGCCCACCCTCCATGATCCCCGATGTCCCAATAAAAATATTTGTATAATTCCCTGGTGGTCTAGTGGACCCCCTCCCAGATCCCCAGTTTCACCCATATATGTAATTAATAACAAACCCCTTTCCTGGTGGTCTAGTGGACCCCTTCCACAATCTCTGATTTCACCCATATATTTAAGTAATAAATAACCCCTTCCCTGGTGGTCTAGTGGACCCCCATCCTGGTAGGTAGTGCTCACCACGCTGCTCCACCCTAGCGCGAACCCTGAGCTAGTGACTGGCACAGTCCTCCTCTTAACACCATGGCCAGCCACCAACTGAGCCATCAGTGAGCGCATGTCTTACTACATGCTCAGTGACAGCTCAGTCTGGTGGGGAGAGGAGAACTATGCCAGTCACTGGCACAGGGTTTGGGCTGGGGGGGAAGCAGGGTAGTGAGCACTACCTGCCAGGGTGGGTGGGGGGTGATGGTCCACTAGACCACCAGAGAAGGGGTTATTTATTGCTTAAATAGATGGGTGAAATCAGGGATTGGGGGGTCCTCTAGATCACCAGGAAAGGGGTTTATTATTAATTACATGTACCAGCAACATCAGGGATTGGGAAGGGGGTCCACTAGACTACCAGGGACTTATATACAAAAATATTTCTTGACAGCATTGGGGATCGGGAAGGGGGTCCATTAGACCACCAGGGAATTATACAAATATATTTATTGGGGACATTCTATCAATGCAAATGAGCCCACATTAGCCACATGGAGCCTGCGCCTAACCCCTCTCGTGCACCATGTGTTTGTCACACAGGAAAGGTTACCACAAGTGTGGGGACTTAGGCGCCAGGACCCCTACTGGATCAGAATCTGGCGCTGGGTCCCAGGCACACTGAGAGCTTTAAAGCAATTTGCTGTTTGCCACAGCTTGCATTGATCTAAGCCCTCTCTGAGAATCGAGCCCTGTGTGTTATGGGCATTTGTGCTGAATGCTGAGTTCTCATGCTTTCTTTTCTGTGAAACTAGTATAATTTAAGCCATCCAGGTCCTTCTTATCGCCACTGTCTGTTACTCTCACAACACATCAAAACTGCATGGCCTAGATAGAGGAAAAGCAGATGATTTCCTTTAAGAAATTGTTAAAGATGATAATGTTTTTTAGCATGGGGAGACCTAAGGCTTACAGACTCAGGCGACCAATTTATTGAAGCCCAAATCAGGCGCAGTTGGCGCAACAAAAGTTGACATATCACCTTCACTTCCATGGGGGTCATCTTCCACTTTGGAACTTCTTGATATTAAAAACTCCCAACAGGTTCTATCATTTGATACAGAACTTGGAGCAGAGGATTGACAATGTTTTGAACAGTCAAATGGTTACAGTGGAGCAATTGATTGTGGAACTTTCATATAAGGTGGAAACTGCTGTGGGGAACACACTGGGAAATCAGTGGAGTCCTCAGTTGCCCCAAAGACATGGAACTAAAGCTCAGGTTGGAGATTATGGAGAACGTACTCAGGGAGCTCTGTGTTTGATTAGTGAGATTGCCAGAGGACTATGAATCTGGTGACATGGTTGTTGCGTTTGAAATATGGCTCCTCCAGCTGCTTCTGTAGGAGGATGACCCAGTACTGGTATTCACTGACCATGAGCAAGGCCACTGGTTTTTGGTTTTTACCAGAAAACCTGGTAACATTCTAGAATTTTTACAGCCTGCATGCTGGTAAAAGCAAAGAAATTCATAGACTCTGGCATTTTATGCAAGGTCAGTAAATCTACAGAACTAGTATTTTTTGTATACTTGCTTTTTGTAGCATTTTTAATTTGCTTCATTTAATGCTGTGCATAGTATGTTTTCTTTTAGTCTAATCATGCATGCACATGGTAGAAGAATGACAGTAGAATCCCAGTAAAATCTAGAAATTAGACTAACAGTCACTGGAGCAGTCCCTGGAATTTCAAGTCTTCTAACTGGAATTTCATTATTTTAATCACCGTAAATCAGTGACCTTGGCCATGTGCATCGCTACGAAATCCAGATTATTTGGGGATTATTGTTGAAATAATTATTCCAACAGATGAAATTAGGAACATACCTGGCTTGGCTAAGGGTTGAACTACAACCACAGACGCTGGTCTCAGCATGCTGCCTTGGAGACGCACCCTGTTCTGTCCGGTCCATTTATCAACCCTCATGATTGATGGTTTGCTCCAATCAGTGAACCAAACGTGGTCTTCAAATATTGCTACATCAAATGGACGACCTGGAGACATGAATTCAAGCCTCATAATCTGAAATTAATTCTAAAAGCATCTTAAAAAAACACAACACCTTGCTTAAAGCCTTAGCCAGAACCCTCACCTACTTCATTCTGTGCAACCACTCGACGGTTGCTGCCGTCCAGCTCTGCCATTTCAATGACAGACAGCAGAGCATCACACCAGTACAGCTTGTCTACCAGGTAGTCTATGGTTATCCCACTGGGCCACAACAGATTGGTACTGGCGATAATCAGCCGTCCGGGGCCTTCCAAGGATGCACTTCCAATACTTGGCTTTTCACCACAGTCAGTCCAAAATAATCTTCTGCGTTGAAAAGGGAGAAAAAAGAGGAAGGCAAGGAATGATCAAATTCAGTTATAAAAACTACAGATTTTCTTTTCCCTGCACCTGGTAAATTTCAAACAACTTAGAAGCCATCTATTGTCAATACTTCTTAACTGTACTGTTGCTTCGTTCCTGTGCTGTATCTCTATTGATACTGTTTGTCTGGCACAGGGGGCTCTCTTGTGGTATCCATCAGTTGTCTAGAAGTGAACTGGCAGTAAAGCCAAGTTTCAAAGAAATACAAAATTACACACTATAATGTAACACATCATGGGTAGCATGTACAAATCACCATGTAGGAAACGAGGTACCAAAAGGCCTCATGAAAAAGGTCTGAATCCCATGATTCCCACCATAATCACTGGCTCCCTGCATAACCTGGAATAAGTCATTTAACATCCAATAGTTTCAGTCCTGCCAACTGTAAAACCGAATAGATTCAGCAGCCTGCTGACAAAAAGACATCACAACCTAGTTTGGCTATTTTGGATCATAAACATATACAAGCATAAGCCTACATTTTCTTTTGTTGTTTCAAAACAATAAATCCACCCCACATCCTTCTGCTTAGTATCCATCCTGTGCCAACAGCTGTGCCTCTTAATTTCTGTTACATGGCAAATATAATTTTAATTGTAGACAGCTCCAGCATCAAGCAGTAGTCTTCGAATGATGCTCATTCAAATGGAAGCTCTTAATGTATTAGGATAATCATGCTGTTGTCTATGATCGAGACTACATTTACAGACTGACAGAAATTAAGAGGTGCAACTGTGACTTCGGCGGGGTACTAATCCAAGGGGTGCAGGTAGATTTACTTTGTGTAACAACAGAAGAAAATGGAAAGTTTCTAAGTTCGGGGAGGCTTATTTTTGTGAGACACAGGGAGGGAGAGCAGGAGCTAACACGTGGTTCCACTTTGTTGCATGACGTAGCTATATGTCACTCTACCACTGTACCTACAGTATCATTACTGTGGAACAGCACAGTTCTGGAGAACATGGGAATCCATGCACAACCCTCAACCAGATACTGTTTCAGATGTGTTGGAAGTACTATTAATCCTGCTTTGTAGTTGATTGGACAGGTCAAGAGTGATTTAGTGGACCGAGCACAAACTTGGGAAGCAGGCGACAGGTTTCCGGACTCGCTGTGTGAACCTGAGCAATTTACTAAACCTTCCTATGCTCCCTGATTTAGGCTGTCAATGCAATCGAGATGCAATGTGTCAGTTAGGTTATCCTAATACATTCTATGAAAGGGATGTGCAAATGTCATGGGGGAAAGATGGGATCCCAGTGAACAGTGCAAGTGAAATTGCATGAGAGAGTGTGGACTTGAAAAATTATGATAATGTCACTAAGTACTGACCCTAGCAAGTATAGTTCTATGAGCTGAGTAGAAGATGTGATGAGGTAACTGAATATGATAAAATTTGGAACATTTGCTCCTCCAACTGGAAGAGTCCATTAGCAGGACACCGGAATAGACAGTCACTATAGGGCCTATTCACAAAGGTGCGTATGGTATACACAGGGTGCATATGCAATGTGTGTAGAGGGAGACGCACACCAGGCATGTAGGACACGTGTGCGGTATGCATGAGATGTGCATAATAGCATGTGCAGGCCGACCCCATGAACATGCGCATGGACAGGGCTCCATGAGCTAGTAGGGGTATGGCTGTGTAGTCCACCTGTGTAGCATGCTGTACGCGCATTTACGAAGCCAATTATATCTAACAGCAGCATATGGCCGCAGCCCTCAGCCTACATGGCATTGAGGCAGACGTAAACAGCGGGTGAGTAAGACAAGCACTGTTGGGCACTAATGGCCTGCACTGGTGATGGCCCCTGCAGAATGTCCATGCTGCCGTGGGAAGCCAAAACAACAAGGTGACATGACTGCCATCCACAGGCCTCATGTCACATGTGGCACACATGCAGGGTGGCACAGGGACCACCCAGGGGTGCAGTCTGCCATAACCAACATGGACACACTGCCATGAACCACAACCCCCCACCACAGCAAGGTACACAACCACACAGAAAGCCTATACCACAGAATGACTGATGGCATGGCAAGGCACCAAACACAATAAACACAGCACCTGACCCCAAACACAGGAAACCACAAGTGAATGTGAATGGCACAGTAACCGCAAACACAGGCACAACATCCACAAGTGACCTGTAAGCATGGCAGCCTGCACATAGTGTACTGCCACGCCACAACCTCACCCAGAGCACACCCCAGTGGCCACACACAAGCACAATGCCGGCACCAGCATTGCACATCATGGCATGGCCCATCCCAGAGGGAACCACAGTCCCACAACCAGCACACACTCCCCACACCTGTGATGGTCACCAGGGCCGGCGCGAACAGTACAATAGCCAGCATGCTCCTTAATACAGGCATGGCATGCACACATGGCCAGCAGCACACAGCCCACACACATCGTGCATACCATGCACACCCAGACTGCACAGTGGCAGGGTGACAAAGGGACAAGGACCAAGCAAAATCATGATGCAAGCCCTTTACTGCAAGCTAACAGGTAGGAAGGAGTAAGTGAAGGGACCTGGAAAATGGGACAGAAGTCAACACAATGCATGAAACAGGATGAATTTAGGCAGAATCAGAGGACTCTGAGGTGCTGTAGCTGGTGCTGGTGGGTGGTTCTGGTGAAGGGCCATTCCACGATGACCAACCTCCATACTGAACCTCTGTACCCCCTGAGACAACAAGAACGTACACAAGGCCAACCATCAGTCACAGGGTGACACACATGTGCGTATCTCACACACACACACACACACACACACACCAACACACACACACACACAACGGCCACACACACCACCACTTCCGATGGCATGTGGATGGACCACAGACCCTTAGTTTCATCCTGATACACCACCTTGTGGGGCATCATCCATCAGGACATGTACGTGGGCATGTCCAGGGGCCACCTCCTCTCTCTCCACCAGCTTCTTAATAGGAGTCAGCAGGGTTCCACAGTATCAACTGTCAGGTTGTGTGTGACGCCTCGGGCATCCTGAAAAACGTGCATGCCAAGTATTGAGGGTTGTGCCATGACACATATATATTTGACAAAAGTGCTCTAAAACAACACCAATCCACATGCACTGAGGGATCCGGGTGGCTCCTAGGTGAGTGTTGCCGAGGGTTGCTATGGCCACATGTTCCATAGTGTGTTGCGCATCCTGTACTAATATGTTCCTTCACCTCCACTGGGGACAGTGAATATCTACTGTGGACGTAACTTCTGACGTCCTACCTGGCACCACAGCTCCCAGCAGAGGAAGTCTACAATCAAACACATACAAGGGCGGGAAATAGTGGAACGCACTATTGGGATCTTAAAGATGCACTTCCGATGCCTGGACCACAGTGGTGGAATGATGATGCTATTGCCTGGAAAGGTGTGCAGAGTCTTCACTGTCTGTACCATGCTGCACAACATCTGCGTGAGCCAGAGACTGCCCAGTCCCCTGGATGTCCTTCCACCCATACCACCTGCCATGCCTCCTGCAGCCCTGTATATCCCACAGCCAGTGGCCCACCATGGCAATGCCAACAGGCCCCGATGGCAATGTGGTGTGCCACTTCCAGAATGTGTGGCAGCATATGCTGTCTGTCACTGCATCACCCATGGTACTTTCAGGCAATAGGGTTCTTTGCCATGGATGCAATGATGACACCACTCTGCTGAGCACCCATGTGCTCAGACCCAAACATGTTCCATTGTTGTGTGCTGTGGCCGGCACTGTGTGCTGTGATGAATGTAGAGGGGGGCCTGCCATGGTCCTACCAAGTGGTCCATCTATGCGGCCCTGTTGCCCATTCATCACTGCTCTTGTCCCATCATGGGACAGGTGGGCTCGGTGGACATATAGTCCCTATTGGGCCCCCAATGCATCCATGGTACAGCCTTTGTGCCACCAACTCTAAATGGGCTGCCACTGTGTCCGTGTGAGGCAGCAGTGCCAGTACCACAGGGGGGCCTTCTGTGCATGTGTATGTCATGCAGCGTGTGTGTTCTGTGTTATACTCTCCACCTGTATGTCCACTGCAATGTGTCGTGTGTGTTGTGGTGTGTGGTGTGTGTTATGTAGTGTGTGGTGTGTGGTGTGAGTGCCATGGTGCATACTGTTTGCTGTGTGTGTATGCCTGTTGTGTGTTAAACCGGGGTTGGGTGCGGGCCCAGATGTTCATGCCCTGCGTCCTCCCCAGACATGTCCTTAGGGGACCTGTGCTTGGACTCCGTGCCCAGTCTTACACCGGGGCACCTGCCTGCGGCTGTGAGGCATGCTGTGAGCACCACAGTGCCTGGGGGATGCAGCTCCTCGGAGCTCGACCGGTGCATTGCTGGGGTGCCTCAGGTCACTGGTGGACTGGCATGGCCTTGTGGGCCTGGGTGCTTCGGGCACAGTGGGTTGGCTGCCATGCCCAACTGCCACAACAGCCACCACAGGTTGCATCTGGGGGCATGTGCCACCATGTTTGTGGCAATGGCTGTGAAGGCATCAGCCACCTTCTCCTGGGCATGGACACTGGGTGCTAGCTCTGCAGCAAGGCACTTCTGTGCCCATACCCCAGCAGTGAGTGCCTCTGCTATGCACTCCTGTGCCCTTGTAGCTCCAGACAGGACCTCTGTGAGCCACTCCAGGGCCTGTATCTGCTCTCTGGTTACCTGTAGCCTCTCCCACTCTAGCCTCCATAGGTCAGAGTAGTATGCGTTTAGGAGGCTTCTGGCCAGTGTCCGCCTGGCACGTCTTGTGGGCTGTGGTCAGGCAGATGTCCCTGGTTCATCATCCTGGGGCATGTCTGGGGTACCCTTTGGGTCTGGGGCCTCTCCATGTGTAAATCCTGTGTTGTGCTGGCCTGGGCTGGTGCCGCCATCACCGGGCGATACTGGAGTGCACAGCTTCTCCTCCGCTGCTGTGCCTTCCAATGCCTGGCTGTCTGGGGTGAGTGTTGGCTGTGGCTCCATGCCATCAGGGATGGTGACCTGTGTCCCAGTGCTGTGGCTTGGTGGTATGATTTTACTCAGTCCGGGGTCCCTGGGAGGTGTCGAGGAGGGCCTCCACTGGTACTGATGGCTTTGAGTCCGGCTATGTGTCACCTGTTGGAGAGGAAGGACTGCCATTAGTTGCTGCAGTGGGTTTGTAGGAAGTGCTATGTGCATTGCTGCTGTCCTGTCACCTACTGTCCATAGTTCTCACATGTGTGGTCCAGTGCCCTGGCCCGATGGCCAATCATCTGGACTGTAGTCATCGTGAACTGTGGGGTGGAATGGAGATTGTCAGCATGCCCTGTTGGGACCATGTGTTTGTACTTCTGGAGTGCAGTGTCTATGCTCCTTACCTCACATGCTGTCTATCCCATTGGGCTCACCATCCCTCATGACATCACTGATGGTGCTATCCACCAGCTTCTCAATAGGAGTCAGCAGTACTTCCGGGGAGGGGCTCCTCCTGTGGTGCCCTGGGATTGCTGTGCATGGCTTAGCTTCTTTTTTACCTGGGAACAGAGGTCCCACCACTTGTGCTTGATGGCAGAGAGCATGTGGGCCTCTGGTCCTGTGGCATTGACCACTACCTGTATATCCAATTAGATTCTCACCTTGGTCTCCGCTGATCTGGTCAGGGATCTTGTCCCATACAGGACATCACGATGGTGACGGATGTCCATCACCAACACAACCACCTGGATGCCACTGAAATTGGAGGACTGGGGCCACCTACCCCTCCCCCTTCTGGGTTGGCCATTTCTCACAACAGTTGCTGCGGGCTGCGGTGGCACTGTGTCTGCCCACCGATCGTTGCCCATGTTCAAGTGCACCTGCTCCACCTCCATATTTATTCCATGCCTCATATTCCAACACCCATGTAGCTGATCCATTCCTCCTTATATGATGGGATCAAGGGGCTGGTGCTGCCACCACCAGGTGATTCTGGAGTGCACAGCTCCTCCTCTGCTGCTGTGCCTTCCTATCCCTGACTGTCCAAGGCGGGTGATGGCTGCAGCTCCGTGCCCTCAGGGATGGTGACCAGTGTCCCGGTGCTGTGACTCGATGGTGCAATTTCACTCAGTCCGGGGTCCCTGGGAGGTGCTGGTGTGGCTTCCACCAGTGCTGCTGGCTGTGAGTTTGGCTGCATGTCACCTGTTGGGGAGGAAGGGCTGCCATCAGTTGCTGCAGTGGGTATGTATGAAGTGCCATGTGCATTGATGCTGTCCCATCACCTACTGTCCACAGTGCCCAACTGTGTGGGTCCAGTACTCTGGACCAATGACCCCTCTCCTGCACTGTAGACATTGTGCACTGTGTGGCAGAATGCAGATTGTCAGCATGCCCTGTTGGAGCCATGTATGTGTACTTCTGGTGTGCAGTGTCCATTCTACTTACCTCACATGCTGTCTATCCCATAGGGCTCCCCATCCCTCCCAACATCTCTGATGGTGCCGCTCACCCTCAGTAGGTGGCAGCAGTGGTTCTGGGGGGGCCTCCACCTGTGGTGCCCTGGGACTGCCATGCATGGCTTAGCTTCATTTTTACCTGGGACTGGAGGGCCCACCACTTGTGCTTGATGACAGACAGCATGCAGGCCTCCAGCCTGTGGCATTGACCACCACCTATATATCCAGCCAGATTCTCGCCTTGGTCTCCACTGGGTTGATCAGGGATCTTGTCCTGTACAGGACATCGTGATGGTGTTGGATGTCCATCACCAAAATGGCCACCTGGGCGCCACTGAAATTGGGGAACTGCGGCCACTGTGGGCTGCGGTGGCACTGTATCTGCCCACCAATCGTTGCCCATATTTGAGTGTGCCTGCTCCACCTCCATGTTTCTTCTGTGCCTCACATTCCAACACCCGCGTAGCTGATCCACACCTCCTTATACAGTGGGGTCAAGGAGTAGGAAACTGCTCCTGCACATCCTGTGGTCTGCCCCTCCGTGAACTGCATGCCTCTCTTGTCACCGCCCCTACCCTCCCAGGACTTCATGTACCTGTTTGTGAATGCTGCACATTCTACAGGGCCTGGTGGAGTGTAGCTGTGCACCCCTACTTACTTTGCCTTCCCACGTAATGCCCGCATCTTTGTGAAAAGGCCCCATATGATTAAATAGCCATCTCTATACAGGACAGAGTTTTTTAAAGGGACTGCCACATGATGCCCTGCTCCTTCCATCCACCAGTAATGCTTGGGAAGGGAGAGCTTACTGGCAGGTGGTGTGCAGGATTAAATGGGAGAAAAGGCAGGAGGATGCTTACAAATTGCACTGGCCTGACTCCTGTCCCTCTGCTCTACATGCCCATTTTGAACCCATGACAGCCCCCTTCACTGTGTTCTCTGGATGCTAATGTGTTGAAGAATGGCCCTGTTGTAGAGGGGAAGGGTCACAGCAGTTATGCAGTACTAGCCATGATGGTTCCACCACTGTGGCCTTCTGCTAAGCAATCCCTGAACTGTGGCCCCATATTCAAAAGTAGGGCACTCGGGCTTTGAACATGCTACCCTCTGGCTCCCATCCAGGATTCTACCACCAAGGTAAAACAGCAGCTCCCCTTGTTGAGCTATTAGGTGTTCCCCATGTGCTGTAGCTTGGTTTTTCAATTGCCTCTCCTTATTACACCACTCTGTCAAAATCCTCATTGTATTTCCTGGCAGTGTTCACAGAGGGATATGTCCTTAGCAACTGCTTGCCTTTACCTTGAGCACACTCAGTCTCAACATGAACTTGATATGTAAAATGTTTTCATTATGTGTAACTCCTATGTCCTTACTACCTGTATGTCCTCCACTACTTACCGCTTGTAATCCCATGAAGTCTTTTATTGTCAAATAACATTATAATTACCTGAGTGTACTGATCTGTTACCTCTATGTAATTATTACTCCCGGGTCGCCACTGAAAAAGGGACCTCTGGGGCCCAGTGGGCCTACCCGGTCATCAAAATTCTATAAATAAATAAACAGTTGGAACCAAAGTGCAGTGGTCAAAAGTATACAGCATCAACAGGAAATAAACTATAAACTGAGAAAAACCATAAAAAAACAATTAATGAAAACATCCCTTGGTTGGATTTAGGATGCCCACATACATCATATTCTCCTACTAGCACACAGTAGATAAGGATGGCAGCTGGCTCTAACATACCAGCAGACAATTATCTAAAAGTAACACAAAAAAGATCCTCAAATGTGCAGGCACAACCACAAGAAAAGGTCAAAGGAAAATGTATTTATTAAGTGTATTGTTGAAGCAAACTTTTCACACACAAATACAATAACATATTGACCAGTCTTGGAGTTGCAGGTGGTGGGCGTACCACAGAAAAACATGACGGCAGTTAAGAGACCTATGATGCATTTGCAATTACATGCTTCATCAGAGCATTTCATTTACCACCCAGTGATATCAATTTTTGCAAGCATTCAGACCTCTACCTGCCCTTTGGGTTCTGTATAGTTCTCCCTGCAGTTTTTGTATTCTTGCATTTAGTTAGGAGTGTCCCTTCAGACTTCATTAGACATGCAGTGTTTTGAAACTAAAGCTCCTAAGTGCTGAGAATGCAGGGTTCATTTCAGAAATGTGACTAAGCTGGACACTGCTACAGTAGCTATGTTAACAGGGATTCAAAATGTGTCAGATAATGGGATATGTTCTGCAGTTGATACCCTCTAAACCTAGATAATGCATAGCCAAGTCTTTTCTGAAGGGTTCTAACTTTTAACCAGACAAGGAGACCTGAGCATCTATCTTTTCATTTCTTACTACAACATGATGTATTTAGCCCCCAGTTGCCAGCAAATTCCATTCACCTGTATCCATTCAGCCAGCCACAAATGCATTAGTCTGTAGCAAGCAAGTTGTGTTCAGCTTGTGTACGTTGTGCCCAACATTACCATGGACCCAGAGTCACGCTGCATGACCAGCTCCTCACTCAGTGCTGGTGGAGTCTTGGATGTGCAGGTAGACATCATGTTGGGACTCCAGCGAGGGGAAGCCGGGCACCCAGTGCAGCTGTGCTTTTTATGGCAGGCTGGCATTCCAGCACTGATTACCTGGGTGACCCTAAGCTGCCAGGCTTTAAGAAGGGAAGTGACACTGCAGGTGTCTCCAGTAGGGGAGGTGGGGCTCAAGGAGGATGAGGAAAACACTGGCTCAGTATCTACAATGATGGCATTCAGCCTCCCCCAACTCACACCACATCTCAGGGTCTCTAACAGCCCTGGACCTCATTCTCTTCAAAGATGTCAGAAAGAATGCTTCATCTTGTTAGCAGAATGCCTCCAGCCATGCTGGGATAAATCAAAAATCTCTGATGGGGAAGGCATTGAGGTTATTAATAACATGATCCAGACTTGTGGATTGTCCAGATGGGCAGAGTGGCAAAGGAAGGTACAAACAAGTGGGGTACCAGGGCCAAACTGCGAGCAAAAAAAATCTTGAAATGTGTAATTGGTTCAGTCGCTACTCTACATTTTTAGTAGAACTAAGACACACAAAATAAGCATTTGTCAATGCCAAACATTTGCATGCAGGTATATGCTGTGCAGGTGTTTGCAGGTAATAGGCACTACACACAAAGGTTGTTAAAGAATCATTACTGATTTTTAATTTTGACACCAACTTTTGAAGATTCTTGTTTTAGGATTCGCTTTATTAACATGACATGTACCATTTATAGAGCATTGGACAAAATGTAATTTCGCACCAGAGGTACGAAA
This sequence comes from Neoceratodus forsteri, assembly GCA_016271365.2. Taxonomy (NCBI): domain Eukaryota; kingdom Metazoa; phylum Chordata; order Ceratodontiformes; family Ceratodontidae; genus Neoceratodus; species Neoceratodus forsteri. Next base: position 423,885,511 of record CM057453.1, read on the forward strand.
ACACAACTCATCCAGGATTTTAAAAATTATACATGTCATGTTTATGAGGTGGTATGCAGGGCGTAGCTAGCTCTTTTCGGGGGCAAAGGCTGATAAAAGTCCTGGTTGTCCTGAGAAAGATGAAACCAATAGGCCAGGGGTCTGAGGGCCCCCAGAAGCTATCAGGTTTTAGATGTATTTGGGTGCATTTTGAGGATCATTTTGAAGCTTTTTGGCTGCTTTTAAAGTTTCTTTGACTTGTTGCAAGCAACAGATATCACTACCAAAATGATTAACTTCACTGCGGCTAAGGTTGTCACTTTTGTTGCCCCCTTTAAGCAGGTGAGGGGCAAGCAAAACTTCTTAATTTTCTTTTTGTCGCAGGCAAATCATCAGAACTCCATGCTGAACTGTAACATGAAAATCTAGCATTTATTCACACAAAATCAAGCCCAAGAATAAAATGTTGGAAAATAAGAAGAGGCGAATCCCAGCCAGTGGTCAGCTTGTATTTTGTCATGACCTAACAGTAAAGTTTTAAACCACAAAAGAACACAAACAAGAGCTAGGGCATTCATTCCCTGAGGAATAACTTGACCACCTGGGAAAATCGAGTGCCTGAGGCAATGTCAGGATCAGGCACTCATCAATGGATGAATTAATCAACAGCTCAGCAGGTTATTAATTCCCCAGGAAATGCTTAGTCTGGACTTGAAATGTATTCTTTTCCACTTACAAACTATTTCCCATGCAAAAAAATAAAATTACCAACAAGCGTGTGTGCCTGTGTGACTGTGGAATGGACAGTGTACTGAGAGAACTCAGCAGCAATAAAAAAATTTACACAATTTATTGGGAACGCTCCTGTCCTCTACCTCCACGATTGTTAATTAGTGGCTAGGATTCAGAGGATGTTATGACTAGTGTTGTCCACCTCCTCAGTCCTCATACACAGATAGTCGCTGTTGTACAGGGTGCATGAAGCTGCAATGCCAGAAACAAGAATGTATGTTTTTTTACAACTCATTACCCCCAGCCCTATTGAACACTTCTTTAGCCCATTACATTCCAGTTGATAATCACCTGACCTGGTCTACTTGGTGCATGCTGGCTGGCAGTGGCTGAGTGATCCGTGTTGCTCTGGAAGCTGTGCACTCCTCCCATCCCGACCCACAGTGCAGTACACTTCTCCCAACCCACGGCCATGGCACAGATTGAGGAGGAGCTGACTAAATGGAGCTGACCTGCTGGCCACTATTAGCTAATGAGCTGTTGAACTCATGGCTTTCCTGCATTCCTCCGTCCATTACAGGAACAAAAAAAAAAAAAAAAACCTGAACTGCCGTGCTCCTGCAACCATTACAGGAACAAAAACAAAAAACAAAAACCCCAGGCTTCAAAAGTCCCACTCTGATTTCTCAGGGAGGGCAGCCAGCTCCCCCTCCCATCCCCCATAATCTATGCCACTGGAAATGCTATGTTGAAAGTTTGGAATCAAAATATTGAAAATTAATGAAGTTATGAGTAAACGTTGAAATAGTGTAATGTTCAGCCATAACCTGGGCATTTTATTGTATTTGTACAACAAATTGTCAGCATAGCCTTCTTACTACCCCACTTCATGAACCTGGTGGGTGAACATTTTCAAATCCCCCACCAAAATGTCATTCCATGCCACCAAAATGTCATTCTGCACCACAGGTATGAAAACACATTTTGACCAGGATTTGAAAAACGACAGCTGTCATGTTCATGAGGTGGCATATGCACACAAGTTAGCCATTTTTACATATTTGGATCCCAAATTTCCAACTTAGCCTTCTTATGACCCCACCTCATGAACAAGGATGGTGAAAATGTTCAAATTGCACTCAAAAGGTGATTTTGCAGTTGTCCTTGGTCCCTACCCCCCATTCCGCTCAACTGTCCCTGATTTTGCCTTAAAATGTTACCCAGTCCCTCCTAAAAATTGTGTTTCCATGACCGAGCAGAGGGGTTTGTAATCATACAGTAATACAGAACATCAATGTTACAGACTTGTTCCTCCTTAGAGAATGCATTTTACACTGAGCCCCCCATTCTGTCAGCTTCCTGAGTGGATACTGACAATCTTGGAGATGTGTCCCTGATTTTGGTCCTTTGTCCCTATCTTTTTTCTCTTTTCTTACATTTGTGTCCCTGATTCTTTAGGCAGGAGGTTGAGAGGTATGCCCCCCACTCCGTTGCAGTTAAGATGTGAAATGGCCGTTCTCCCTCTCAGTCCTGAATGCCCGCAACAGGGCCAGAAAAGGGACAGGAATTTGAGGGGATGAAATAGAGCCCCCCAGGTGCCCTAGTGAACTTGCTGGGCTATCCCAAGTCCCCAGGCTGAAGCCGGGTGTGCAAAGCTCTCCCCATTCCTCCCCCACTGAAACAAGCAAGCCAATGGGGCCCTCGTCACCTAAGCAGGCCATAGGGCTGGATAAATGCAGCCGTGGGTACCCACCAGCATCCATCTACAAGCACACCTCCCTGGCCATGCTATGGGCTGGGGATCAAGTACCAGATGCAGGGCCACGGCCAGAAAGACAAGGCCTTCATAGAGCTCTATGGGGCCCAACAACCCTGAGGCAGTGAGACAAGGAAACCAGTCTATAGGATGATGTGATGCCCCCCCCCCGGACCATGACAGGGCAAGTCACAGCCAGACACTGGGGACTCTGCCAATGAAACATCAGATATGCACTTGAAGCCTGAGTGCATGGCACAGACGGACAGAGTGCCCAGTGGGGAGTTCACCCAGAGCCATTTCTAAGGAAGGGGGTAACCCCTGGAGCCCTCCAAAGAGTATAAGCAACCCAGCCCATGTAGTAGCCAGATAGCCTTTTAAGGCAAACCCAGCCCCCTTAACCCCCACCCACTCTCCCTTCCTCCCTCCCCGGGGAACCAGGCAGATGGAGGGCAAGGAGGAAGGGCATCTGCAAGCAAACAAGAGCAGAACAAGACTCCCATCCCCTTGCCCCGATTCAGTATGCTCGCTAACATCACAGGTTCGAACTCTAACCCCCCCCCACTCTATAGCACAGAGGTAATACTAATACCTCCTATGACATAGCCTTTCCTCAGGGAAAGCAGGTATAGGTACACACGATACCTAACCCCAGACACCGTCTGAGTGTGGTACTCAGACACCGGTCTCTCCAGGGATTAAACCTGGGGCACAGGCCATTAAAAGGCTCAAAGAAGCATTCAGGAAGTAGGGTATGGCTTCTGCCTTGACAGGGCAACTGCCAATAGGTCCCTACATCTCCAAAAAGAATGGTGTGAAAGTATAAGTGTTAATAGTTTTTGTTGTAAGTTGTTAAGCTACTTCATTTTTTTAACACACACAAAGCACTGTAAGAGGAATATTTATTTATTTATTAAATTTTGGTGACCGGGTAGGCCCACTGAGCCCCGAAGGTCCCTTTTTCAGGGGTGACCCGGGATAACAATACATTTATGATATAGTGGAAAAACATTTGGTTACAAGATTACACAGGCTTACTTGGCGGCTACATTCATGGTTATCATCATGACACAGTTTTACCTAGGTGCTACATGGCATAGTATTATGCATGACAAATTGATATGCAGTTTTTAGAAGGAGAGCGATCTCCAATGTAAGAGATTATTTATAGGATAAAGGGACCAAGGTGCCCTGGATATTGGGAGGGGTACCTGGGTCGGCTCACTTTTGGGAGGGTTGATGTGGGAGAGGGAGGCAAGTTATGAGCCATGGCAGAGACATGTGCTTATGTCAATCATATGGGCCTTAAGTCTGGCGTGGAAGTTCCTAAGTGAGGAGGCCTCCTGCACCAGAGAAGGGAGCTTGTTCCACAGGTTGGGGGCTAGGGAGGAGAAAGATCTGCTGCCAGCATTAGTCCTTACTCTGGGTACTTTCAGTAGCATTCATTCTGACGTCCGTAGTCTCCTGGGGTTATGTTTTATTGCTATGGTTCCTGCTATGCTAGGTGGAGTGGGTAGTTTGAGTAGCTTGAAGGCCTGGACAAGCAAGGGGTATTGTAGGTGAGTGGTCAATGAGAGCCATTGTAGTTGTGCCAGTGTGTCACAGTGGTGACGTCGCGGGTGATCCTGAGTAGCAAACCTAGCTACCTTGTTGTACAGGATTTGCATCCTGGAGACCTCTTGTTTAGCCATGCTCTGTATAATCGGTGCTGCATAGGTCAGGGTAGGGAGCAGGACATTTGTGGCAATGGACAGCCTGGCCTTGGGGATGAGCTGGTTCTTGAATCGGTACAAGGTTCCAAGTTTACGGTGTAGGGTCTTGGTGACCTGGTCCACGTGGTCCATGAAGGTGATAGATTGGTCAAGAGTCAGGCCTCAGTATTTAAGGAAGGGCACTACACTGATGCTTTTTCCAGAGAGCGTGATAAGTTGCAGGGATGTAGTCCTGTCATGGCCCAAAGATCTGGGCCTTAATAGCACCGCCTTGGTTTTGTCTGTGTTTAGCACCATTCTGTTCTCACTCAGCCATGCCTCAAGGGATGAGAGGTCCTTTTGGAGGAGAGGACCAAGAGCAGCCATGTCACCCAAGGATTGGTAGAACGACTGAGCTTTCCCCACAGTAGGTGCTTAGGTCATTGGTGAATAAGGAGAAAAGGAGCGGCCCAAGGATTGAGCCCTGTGGTACAAAATGGTTTATGCTGCTGTTTACAAGATGTGTCACCTACTGTGCCCCTGTCCCCAAGCTGCCACTCCCGTCCGGTTGGCCTCATGGGAGGGGACCCCCACCCCCGTTCTCAATCTCCTTCTTCTTTTCACAAAACCAGCATTGCACCTTACCACCCCAACACCCCAATGGGTGACATCAAGTGTACCACATGGAATGTTAGGAGTTTAAATACCCCTAACAAAAGAAAACAAATCTTTTCACATCTTAAGAGACTGGGGACAGAGGTGGCCTTCCTGCAGGAGACCAAGCTGATGGGGGAAGGGAGATCCAGACAGACTTAAAAGGGAATGGGTGGGGCAGGTCATACATGCCTCGGCACCCACTAGGAAGTGAGGGGTGGCTATACTGTTACGTAAGAACCTCCGTTGGTCCGTGAGGAAAACAGCCCAAAAAGGGGAGGTGGGTTATAGCGTTGGTCGATTCAGCGAGGGGGCCATTTCTACTGGGAAACATATATGGACCAAATGAAGACCAACCCTCATTCTTTTATGGAATAGCCCAAGAACGAGGCTCCATGGCCATGGAAGATTTCCCCATGGTTATAGGGGGTGATTTTAATCTTACCATCTACCCATTCCTAGATAGATGCCCATCCAAAATTGAGCCCCATGCCAGAGCTGGGCAGGCAGTCATGCAAATGCAGCAGGACATGGGACTTGCGAACATATGGTGAGTTTTTCACCCCAAAGAGTGAGACTACTCTTTCCACTCCCCAGAACACAGTTCACACAGCCGAACAGACTTTTGGCTTACCTCCCAAAGGTTAACACAAAATTCACTAAATTCAGAGATTGTCCCTTTGGTTATATCTGACCATGCCCCAGTACTGCTAACCTTCTAATGGAATGTCCCTCCCACTGCCTCCCCAACGTGGAGGCTGCACACCCAAATTGCAGTGGGACCCAGCCTTTTCCCCTTGGCTCTGGTGGGAAGCCACCAAATTCTTCTATAACAACCCAACCTCAGATACATCAGCAAGTGTTACATTGGAGGCTTTCAAGGCCACCCTGAGAAGTGTGATAATGGGTTATGACAGTAGAAGGAGGAAAAAGAGACAAAGCCACCCTAAAGACCTAGAGGGACAACTTAAGGTTGCAGAGGATGCTTTCAAGGGCATCCAAAACCCCTTTACCCAATCCACAGCGGGCTGTACGGTGGCAAGAATCAGGATGAGCTCTTGTCAAGGAAGGCTGAGATAGCCATCCTTTGCCTATGATACAAGTACTGGGAAGGGGGAGAGAAAGGTGGGAAAGTCCTGGCATATCAATTAAAAAAGCAGCAAGCTGAGAGGCACATTGCGGCACTCTGCAATGGACAGGGTGAGGTCTGCCCAAAAGCAGAGGACAGTAACCATATTATGGCAAAATTTTATGCCAAACTATATACATCTTCCAGATGACAGAACCCAGAGGGAACCCTCCCCTTTCTGCAGGCAATGCACCTCCTGGAACTTTCACCGTCCCAAGCACTAACCTTGGACACCCCAATAACAGTAGCAGAGGTGTCGAGTACTCTGAGGGATATATGGGAAGGGAAAGCACCGGGCTGGGATGGCTTTCTGATAGAAATCTGACAACTCCTGCAGGACACAATAGCCCCAGTCCTCCAGCAGGTTTATACCAAATTCAGGAGTTAAGTACTCTTTTCCCAACTTTTAGGGAGTCAATTATCATGGTGCTCCCAAAAAAGGAAAAGATCCCAAATTGCAGCCAGTTACAGGCCATCTCTCTGCTAAATGCAGACAGTAAGATCCTGGCCAAACTGTTAGCCTGCAGGCTCAACCCTCTCCTACCCGAACTAATACACCCATCCCAAGTAGAATTCGAACTAGGCCACTACAGTGCAGATCACATCCGGTCACTGGTCAATCTAATCCATAAGGCCCAGCCACTCCCTTCACCAGAGGCGGCAGTAACGGTCGATTTTGAGAAAGTTTTTTTAACTCCATGGAATGGTATTTGTACAGAAGGTACTGACCACCATGGGATATGGAGAGGGTTTCAGGGTCTGGGTAGGAACAATATACTCTGCCTCATGGCTAGGGTCCTCACCAATGCCATATTGTCCCCCCCTTCCCACTAGGGAGGGGCACACATCAAGGATGCCTCCTCTCTCCGCTATTATTCGTGCTAGTGGTGAAGACCCTAGCAACAGTGATATGGCAGCACCCCTCCATCCAGGAAATCCCAGTGGGGAAAGAAAGTTACTCTACCCTCATGTATGCTGATAATTCCGCTAGCGGACTTCCCCATATCCATCTTCCCACCACTGTTAGACACCCTTTTGTCCTTCACCACATGTTCGGGTCTCAGACTGAACCAATCAAAAACTGAAATACTTCCCCTCAATAGCCATTGCACCCCAGGTAAGGCAGCCACCCACAATTTACAATGGGCCCCAGGGGGTATTACTTACTTTGGGATCAAAATAACACCAGAACTAACTAAAATGTGGGAAGCAAACGTGAGACCCCTAATCGTCTCCATATGCACAGAGCTGGATAGGATGTAGGCCTTGCAGCTCACACTGGCAGGCAAAATCTCGGCCACAAAGATGGTGACGGCCCCCAAAATAATGTACCTCATTTCCCATATCCCATTGAAAATCCCCCGCAGTGGTACAAAAAAAAACAGGCAATGCTGGGGAGTTTCTTCTGGGAGGGTAAAATCCCAAGGTATAGCAGGAATACACTACTGGCTCACTGGTCAGAAGGGGGTGGTGCCTGCTGTGGCTAAAGAGCTATAAATGGGCATTCCAGGCACCTCAGGCACTTCAGTGGTTTACGCAGCCACACCATATATTCCTACAATGGCTAGCTTTGGAAAGGACAACTAGCAAGGTAGCACATCTCTCCCTGCTCTTGTATAATAACCCCCCCAAAGGGCTTCACTCTCATCCCATGATTGGCCCTGCAATTGCCTACTGGCGCTCTCCACAAAAAGCTACAATCTGACCCAGCCCCCACCAGCCTTACCTCACTCTGGGGCAACGCAAACATAACAGTGAATAAGGAACCCTTGGCTACACTCCAGGGCCTTTACCTCCCCAACTCCACCACCCTGGATTTCTTCACAGGAATTTGCAAGAGCTTTGGGATTTCACCCAGAGACTTCTGGAAATTCCTTCAAATGAGGAGTGCGGTCTGCACTACTGTGCGCAAGTCATATAACAACACCCAGCCATCAATAGTAGAACAGTGTCTGTCACTAAAGATGGGGCAGTTCAGCAAGATCTACGCAAAACTCAGGGCAACCATCCCCTCTCAGTCCTTAGCGGCTAAGGCCAAATGGGAAAAGGCACTACAGGCCACAATCACTGACCAAGAATGGACAGCCTGTTTAAAACTAACTCACAAGGCATACCTTGACACCTGAAGCACCCTCATACAAAACAAAATTCTCCAATCATGGTATCGGACCCCCATGGTCCTCTTCCAAGCCAAATTGATACCGAACAATCTATACTGATGTTGCCAGGTAGAGCAAGGAGGCCTACTCCACATAATATGGAACTGCCCGAAAATTCAACCCATATGGCACCAGGAAGCCAACCTGGGCTCACTAGTGCTGAAAAAAATAGTCCCCTTCTCACTAGAGGTCCTGATACTAGGAATCCACACCTCTACTCCCCAGCTTAGTACCAGAGAACAGCAATGGCTGGCCATCCTTACAATGCAGGTCAAGAGACTCCTTCTGAACAGATGGAGAACAGAAGAAGTGCCTTCCCTCATGGAAGTCCTCAATGCCCTAGTACAGGTGTCTAACCTGTCCAGGATGTCGCAGGTAGTGGCAAACCTACTCCATCTGTATGACAAACTGTGGAATCCATTTGTAACCTTCCTAAAACCAAGAGAAGGAGTGAGTTAAGGAAGCACAGTCCAACCCCCCACCCCTTTGGAATTGCAGCCTCCAAAGACACACTACATTGCCAGACTCCTCTGCATTCTGTCCCACTCCCAAGGTGTACAGAGGCAGCAGTGATAGGGTAAACAGAGTGTGCAAATAAGCCAATGTTTTAAAACAAAATGTGCATGCGTCTAAGTAGAAGTTGCTTTGTGTGTGTTTTTATTTTTGTTAGAACCCTGGCCAGACCACTAAGGCTGAGCCTCCCAAGGGAGAAGTAACTCCAGGAAGGATATCCACAGGTGCCAACAGACAAGCCCTGAGACAAGTCATGGTCGGGAGGGCAAGACACCTACAAGGAACCCACATATCAGGCAGTCACAAGGTAACTAATTTTCTTAGACATGAAATGGGACCTTAATATTTACAGTCTATAAGAAACGACTTTACTGTACCTGTTTTGTAGTCCATGCACACATTCTGTTTAAACACTGTAGAACAGTTTGTTATTGTTTCATTAACACTCAGCAAACCTATATTGTCCTGTAATGTTTTTTTTGTTTGATTGAAAATAATAAAAACCTTTAACTGCAAAAAAGGTGATTTTGCAACGAGACTGAAATCACCTTGTGAGCCTGATTTGTATAATTCCACTGCCATTGGTCATGAAGCGGGGTCCCAAAAGCCCAAATTGAAAATCTGAGGCAAAAATATCCAAAAATGGCAAAGTTATGCATCAAAGTTAAAAACCTCATTGAAATATATTGAACTGCACTTAACTTAGTTTCTCATATTGCAGTTAGCGGTTCCAGCAGCAAGACGTGTCTTCCATCAGAGATTGGTTCTTCGCCCTGGGTCCTGTTCAGGTGAGTGAGGGTGTGTGGAGGGTGTGGGGTGGTGACTGCTGAGTGGGAGTTTGGGATGGGGTGGGTGAGGTGTGTATGTGTGTGTGGGTGGCAGACCAGCAAGGGATGGTTTTCTGTTTTACAGGTCACAAAAAAAAAAAAAAATTAAAAGATGGTTTTCTTTATTTCAGGGACATTCCAACACTGGTATTGGGCACCCCAGTGTTGGGCTTGTTGAGGAATGGGGGAGGGTGACCTGGAAGGGAGAGGGTCAAGAGAAGCACTACTGGAGGGGTGGGCTCCCGTCTGCTACATTTTAAACATATTTATAAAGATGGGAAGGGGGTGGGCAAGTGAGCTGGAGGAGATGGGGAGAAAGAAGTGGTAGCAGCAGTATGCTCCCCTCTCCACTTAATAGAGACACAGATAGATAGATAGATAGATAGATAGATAGATAGATAGATAGATAGATAGATAGATAGATAGATAGATAGATAATGATCACTCAGGCTCCTGATTCTTAAAAGTGGTCAGCTGCTTGCTGACCGGCTTCTTGCAAATGAAAGGACCAAAGTCCACTCTGATAGGAGCGGTTTCAGTCTTTTCAACTACATGACGTTTCCACCCAGCAAGCAGCAAGTGGGTCAAAACCACAGTGCGTGGTCATTGGTCTGGACAGCCAAGCCCCTTCTAGTATGAGCTGCAATGGGCTCGGCATTGACACACCTCTGAAATTCCCTTAAGTGTAACAAAAAGGTTTCTTGCACATGTGCAAGCAAACGTAAAGGGGCATTACAAGAGAAAAAAATGTCTGTATGCATTGCTTACAGTGAAGCTTGCCAGGATGAAACCCATTTCTACAGCATTCTGCAGTATGCTGCAGCAGAGTTACTGCAGTAAACAATGTAATTTCAATGGGAATTAATCCCTTTTGTCATGCAGGAAATTGTGACACTACCAGGATGAAGTGAACGTCACAATTTCCTGCATGACAAAAGGGACTAATTGCCATTGAAATTGCATTGTTTTCCACAGTAACTCTGCTACAGCATGCTGCAGAGTGCTGCAAAATACTGCAGAAATGGGTTTCATCCTGGTGAACTTCACAGTATAGAGCCTCCTGATTGGGGGCTTACTGGCTGAGTTTCCACCCAGAGCCCCGTCTCCCACCAGCCCTGACACCCTTCTATCTTCACTCCTCATCCCCAAGACTGCAGCATAAAGCCAGGGAGCACTGTGAGGCCACCATGACTTTTGGCTCCTTGCTAGAAGTGACAGGAGAGCTACAAGGACACTGGAGGTGCACATGAAAGTGGGCTGCCTGAGCTCAGCGGAATGGAGTGCCAGAGCACTCATGCTCCTCCTCTCTGTCTGGTCATCCATATCTGCAAAAGGGATTGGGCACAAACAATGGTGATGGCCAGAAGCCATGCTGAGAGGCTAAAATATTTAATATCAACTACTAGGATGTCGTTAGCCAATTATTGCGTAGAAACACAGACAATAATGGCAGAAAAAGACCAGTAGTCCATCCAGTCAGGCCGTGACACCATGTCATACCTTGAGACATTTTGTCTATACAGGGTTTGCGCACACAAAATCCACCCCCCATGCTCCCTGTTTTACTGCTACCACCCTAAGTAACTAATAAACCCTTCACTCTGTCCCAGCCGTGCTTGAAACCATTAATGCTTTTGGTGCCCATCACATCAGCTGGCAGACTGTTCCACAGCTCCGCCACTCTCTCTGTAAAATAAAACTTTTTCACATCTCTCCTGAATCTCCCCCCACCAGCTTCCACACATGTCCTCATTCTCTAGAGTCACTATTCCTGTTTAATAGTTCCTTGCAGTTCACCTTGTTCATTCCTTTCAGGAACATAAAGGAACTATCATTCCTCACTCATCTGGCCTCAGGCAAGTACATGTTAAGTGCCCTAAGCTGATCCTCATAAGAGCAACCTTGCTGGCCCTGACTTGTTTTGGTTACCCTATGTTGCACCATCTCCAGCCTGTCCTTATCTTTCCATAGGTGAGGACTCCAGAATGAGGCACAGTACTTCAGATGTGGCCTCACCAGTGATTTATAGAGAGGTAGTAGTACTTCCTTTCTTCTGCTATCACTGCTCCTCTCAATGCACCCAAACATCCTGTTTGCCATATTGCAGGCCTAGTTACATTGACTACATCACTTAAGGGAGTCATTAGTGATGACTCTTAGGTCTCTTTCCTCAGTAGTAGTGCTCAGATTAACTCTTCCCATCCAGTACTCTGTCCTGGGGTTCTTGTTCCCCATGTGCATCACCTTACACATTGTGGCGTTGAATTTAAATTGCCAAAACTTGGACCACCTCTTTATCCTTTTTAGGTCCCTTTGCATCTCTCTAATTCCCTCCATGCTGTGGACCCTAACATAGAGCATAGCATCATCTGCGAAGAGACATATATTGCCCTGAATTCCTTCTCCTATGTTGCCGATGAACATATTGAAAAGGACTGGGCCCAGGACCGATCCCTATAGCACACCACTGGTGACCTACCTCTCCTCAGATTTAACTGCATTTACCACAACCCTCTACTGTCTCCCTTCCAACCAATTTCCCACCCATCTAACTGTGTCCTTTGCTGCACTCAGATCCTCTAACTTCTTCAGCAACCTTCCATGAGGTACCTAGTCAAAAGCCTTGCTGAAATCAAGCAAGAGTAAATCCACAGCATGACCCTTATCCATTACCTTTGTTACCCAATCAAAGAATACTATTGGGTTGGTCTGACGATATCTCCCTTCCACAAACCCATTGGAGAGTTGGGAGAGAAGACTCAGGGAGGAGAGCAGGAACTTGGAGACTGTGGGCAAGTGAGTGTGTCAAGAAAGACAAGAGAAAAGACTGAACTGCCAGAGCCAACCTGCTAGTTCTTTTTTTGGAGTAGCAAAGGGGGTTAACTGTGCCACCCATTCCACACCACTCCCAGTTAGCCTTCTTGCTGTTTGCCCAATTGCCCCCCAACAACAAGTCGGCTCTCAATTATCCTGCCTGTGCTCATTGCTCAGTCACTTCAGTGGGGATTTATTCTTATTATTTTATTTTTTATTATGCAATCTTTGGCTCAGTGGGCATTCCATCACATCATGTGGAATAAATAAAAATACAAATACTTGAAGCAAAAGTACTGTGTCAGAGAGGTTAGGCCAGGCAGGGTCCCTGACTGCATACTGTCTGTGTGACCCCCTACCCCCACAAGAAGCCAGTGATCTGCCATCTTCCTCTCTGGGCTCGCTTGGTGGGGTATAAGCTTTGGTTTAGTGGGCAGGGCATTCCATCAGATTATGTGAAATAAATAACAAAATAAAATCCTTGAAGGGAAGGTACTGTGTCAGAGAGGGTTAGGCCAGGCAGGGTCCCTGATTCTCTTTTGGCAGCAGCAGTGCCTGCAGTATCAGCCCGTAGCCTATGTGGTGTGTGAAATAAATTCTGTGTGCGTGAAATAAAATCTGTGTGTGTTAAATAAAATCTGCCAGCCAGTCACCAGTGCCACTTCTTGCATACTATCTGTGTGATCCCCCCAAACAAGTCAGTCAGCCCTCATCCTCCTCCCCCCTCCCTGTGCTCCATAGGGCATAAGCTTTGGTTTAGTGGACAGGGCATTCTGTCACATAACATGGAATAAATTAAAAAAATAATCCTTCAAGGAAAAGTAAGTTACTGTGTTGTAGAGGGTTAGGCCAGTTTCCTGAATCTCTGTGAGTAGCAGCTCCTGCAGCATCAGCCCTTTTATAGCCTAGTCTCAGTGTGTGAACTTGTGTGTGAAATAAAATCTGACAGACAGCCACCCATGCCACTTCTTGCATACTGTCTGTGTGCCCCCCCCCCACACTGAACAAGTCAGCTCATATCTTCTCCCTGTGCTCCGTGGGGTAAATCTACAAGTACTGTCTCAGTGGGCATTCTGTCACGTGGCCTAAATAAAAAATAAATAATCCTTGAAAGAAAAGTAAAATACTATATCATAGAGGATTAGGCCAGGTCCCTCAATCTCTGTGGGTAGCAGCTGTAGCACCAGCTCTTATAGCCTAGTCTCAGTGTGTGAACTTATGTGTGATAGACCTGTGTGTGAAATAAAATCTGACAACCAACCACCAACCAGTGCCACACCTTGCATACTGTCTGTGTGACCCCCCACCCCACACTGAACAAGTCAGCTCATATCTTCTCCCTGTGCTCTGCGGGGTAAATCTACAAACTTTGGCACAGTGGGCATTCCATCACGTGGAATAAATATTAAAACAAATAATCCTTGAAGGAAAAGTGAAGTACTGTGCCAGAGAGAGTTTGGCCAGGTCCCTGAATCTCTGTGGGTAGCAGCTGCAGCACCAGTCCTTGTAGCCTAGGTCCAGTGTGTGAAGTAGTGTGTGTGTGACAGACCTAAACAAGCATTTGTCAATGCTGAACATTCGCTTGCAGGTATTTGCAGTGGTGTTTGGCACGTATGGTGCTTTATCCTAATGCCCTGTGCGATTGCTGGTATTTGCACAATAAATTTTCAGCATGACCTTTTTGTTACCCCCATTGTGCGCTACATAGGCGGAAACACATTTTGGGCAGGATGTGAAAAATGACAGCTGCACTGCTCATAAGGAAGTGTGGTAAAATGGCAATGTTGAAAATCTGGAGTGGAAATATTGAAAATTCACAAACCTACGAGCGCACGTGGGAACTGTGCAACGCACGCTCGTAAAACAGTCATTGTTAGGAATTTTTTCACCACATTTTCTACATTGGCATTTTAAAACCTCTGCTAATGAACAATGTCACTGTGATTGTCTTACTGTGTCCCATACATTGATTTTGCACACCGACTGCGCCATTGTGCACTACACGGGCGGAAACACGTTTTGGGCAGGATGTGGAAAATGACAGCTATACTGCTCATAAGGAGGTGTGGTAAAATGGCAATGTTGAAAATCTGGAGTGAAAATAATGAAAATTTGCAAACTTACGAGCGTGCATAGGAACTGCGCAACGCACACTCGTAAAACTGTAATTTTTAGGAATTTTTTGACCAAATTTTCAACACAGCCATTTTAAGACCTCTGCTCATTATCAGTGTCACTGTGATTTTCTTAATGTGTCCCATACATTGATTTTGCACACCGACTGCGCCATTGTGTGCTACATGGGCGGAAACACGTTTTGGGTAGGATGTGAAAAATGACAGCTGTACTGCTCATGAGGAGGTGTGGTAAAATGCCAATGTTGAAAATCTGGAGTGGAAATATTGAAAATTCGCAAACCTACGAGCGTGCGTGGGAACTGTGCAACGCACACTCGTAAAACAGTCATTTTTAGGAATTTTTTCACCAAATTTTCAATATTGCCATTTTAAAACCTCTGCTAATGAACAGTGTCACTGTGATTTTCTTAATGTGTCCCATACATTGATTCCGCACACCGACTGCGCCATTGTGCGCTACATGGTCGGAAACATGTTTTGGGCAAGATGTGAAAAATGACAGCTGTACTGCTCATAAGGAGGTGTGGTAAAATGGCAATGTTGAAATTCTGGAGTGAAAATATTGGAAATTCGCAAACTTACGAGCGTGCGTAGGAACTGCACAACGCATGCTCGTAAAACAGTTATTTGTAGGAATTTTTTCACCAAATTTTCAACATAGCCATTTTAAGATCTCTGCTCATGAACAGTGACACTGTGATTTTCTTGATGTGTCCCATACACTGAGTTCGCACACGACTGTGCCATTGTTCGCTACTTGGGCAGAAACACGTTTTGGGCAAGATGTGAAAAATGACAACTGCACTGCTCATAAGGAGGTGTGGTAAAATGGCAATGTTGAAAATGTGGAGTGAAAATATTGAAAATTGCAACTTACGGCGTGCATAGGAGCTGCACAATGAACACTCATAAAACAGTCATTTTTAGGAATTTTTTCACCAAATTTTCAACACAGCCATTTTAAGACCTCTGCTCATGACCAGTGTCACTGTGATTTTCTTAATGTGTCCCATACATTGATTTCACACAGACTGCGCCATTGTGCGCTACATGAGGAAACACGTTTTGGGCAGGATGTGAAAATGACAGCTGTACTACTCATAAGAAGGTGTGGTAAAATGGCAATGTTGAAAATCTGGAGTGCAAATATTAAAATTCACAAACCTAAGGCGTGTGTAGGAACTCGCATAGCGCTTATAAAACAGTCATTTTAGAATTTTTTCACCAAATTTTCCACTAGCCATTTTAAGACCTCTGCTCATGAACAGTGTCACTGTGATTTTCTTAATGTGTCCCATACATTGATTTCGCTCACCGACTGCGCCATTGTACGCTACATGGGTGGAAACACATTTTGGGCAGGATGTGAAAAATGACAGCTGTACTGCTCATGAGGAGGTGTGGTAAAATGGCAATGTTGAAAATCTGGAGTGAAAATATTGAAAATTTGTGAACTTACGAACCTGCGTAGGAACTGCGCAATGCACGCTAGTAAAACAGTCATTTTTGGAATTTTTGCACCAAATTTTCAACATGGGGTTTTTGGGACCCCTTCTCATGAATGATGTCACTGTCATGGCGTTATTCAGGCCGAAGGGTGATTTTGCGCAGTGACTGCAAAGTCACCCTTCGAGGTGGCATGCCATGACAATGACATCATTCATGAGAAGGGGTCCCAAAAACCCCATGTTGAAAATTTGGTGCAAAAATTCCAAAAAATGCCTGAGATATGCAATAAAGTTGAAAACCCCCTATCTAGCCCATTATACAGCTTACCGGCATTTCCTCAGTTCGCGGTCGGCTTTGAAGAGTGCAGACGTGTTCCCGGTCCACCGAAGATCGTCGTGCCGAGCTCCGGAGGTAAGTATGGGGTGAGGGGGTGTGGGGAGGCTGGGTGCGCAGTGGGTGGAGTGCGGGTTGTGGGAGGGGACTGGGAGAAGCGCCGTGGGACCGTTTTGATTTACAGGTTTAAAAAAAAAAAGACTACGTGGGGACGTTTGCCACGCTGGGGTGGGCTCCAGCATGGCAGAAGGATGGCTGGGGGCGAGGAGCTGGCGGAGATTGGGCTCCCCGTCGGCAAACAACGCGGGGCGTTTGCCATGCTGGGGTGGGCTCCACAGCGTGGCACCAAAGCTTTGGGGGCGTGGCATGACGCTGTGTAGCCAGGCGACAGCGGTGGTTTTCTTTGAAGTGAAGACCACCGCTGTCATACACAGCTCCCACACCCATTGGTGCAGGACCGCCACGCCTGCTCAACGGAGCAGTGGATTGCAAGGGAGAGGCACACCTCCAAAGTGTGCTACTCTCCCAAAACGTTCCTTGTGCATGCGCGCAAGCGAACGTAAAAATGTGATAGCCAGCCACCAGTGTCACTTCTTGCATACTGTCCGTGTACCCCCCCACTCAAACAAGTCAGTCAGCTCTCATCTCATCCCTGTGCTCCTTAGGGTAAATCACATTCACTCCTTCTTGTCTCATTTCACGACATGCTATTTATTACTACTAAACAGTGGTTTAATAGCTTTTTTCCTACAGATAATTTGATTAAAATCTGTTTAACATGATTTTTAATATACAGTTACCATAAAACAATAAAGGTTATAAAGGTTTGGATAAGGTTCAGATAAGCATCCAAACCTTTTTTGCTTATCAGAACCTTTTAGAATCTCAGAACCTTTTAAGGTTGTCCCATTCCTATTTTGAACCCTTTCACTAGTAAATAACTGCTGCCTTATCTCTGGAATCTCCCTTACAGCTGCCTTTATGCCACTCTGTGGCAGAGGCCCCTGTCATTCCTGAATACTGAGCAGAAGTAGTTAAAAATGTCTGCTTTTTGCTCATTCTCTTCTATTAACCTGTACCCCTCTGCCAGACAACAATTCCCTCTCTCACCTTCCTTTTCCCCCTTATGTATCAGGAAAAAAAATGTTTTTCCCCCTCCCTTGACCCCCTCCGGAATATGCAGCTCTGTGTCTGTCTGGTCTGTTGGCTTCCCAAATTCTCACTTGGTATTCCTGTAATTCTTCCTCCCTTTGTTTCCCCTTGTACATGGTGAAAGCCTTCTTTTTTATCCTCACTGATTCCTTGACCATATTGGTCTCTTGTATCTGTTTTATTTGGTTACCATTCTTATGCATGACTTGGTTACCTCAAGGATGGCCCCTTAATGTCTTCCCATCTTTCATACACTGCCCTGATGCTGTCCACTCCAACTGACATGTCCTGTACTAATTCCAGCTGACATGTCCTGGGCTAATTCCCTCGTCCTGTGGAAGTCTGCTCTCCTGAAATCCATAACATCAGCCTTTGATGAGGGCTCACTGGTCCCAAGGATCTGTTCAAACCATAGGATGTTATGGGCCCTGGACCCTAGAGGCTCCCCAATCCACACTCCTTTTGCCAGTTCCAACTTGGTGAGCACCACGTTGAGAATGGCAGCCTGTCCTGTGGGCTCCTTACCTGGCTGTGCCAGCAGGCAGTCCTGCAGTGTATTTAGCAGGGCCTGACATCTGGTGCTCCCGGCTGCTAGAATGTCCCAATCAATATCTGGCAGGTTGAGATCCCCCACAAGTACGGGCTCCCCTTCACCACCCCACCAGCCCCTCTCTACTTCTGCTCTTAGTTCTCTATCTCTCTCTTGCCCTGCCCTGGTGGTCTATAGACCTCCACCAGCTGAAGCTTCTTACCTGAGGCAGCCATGAGATGAACCCACAGCAATTCAAGTTCCCCATTATTGTGACATCGGAATGACGGGATAACAATGTTCTGACATGCAAACAGCGGATAACGAGGTATTTTAATTCATCCTTTCTGTTTGTTTAAAATGGCCATCCATACATAAATACATCCTTCAAAGTAGTTAAATACAGAGAATATTGCATATCAAGTGGGAATATTGAGCATGAGTGCTGGTCTCTAACGTTTTGGAAGTTTTAAACCATTTCTTACTTAGCCAGTGGATGGACTGCTATTCCTCTTGGCTTACTGAGTCCCTCCTTGATCATCGCTTCTCTGTTCGCTCCACTAAGGTCGCTTCTCTCAATATATGATCGCCTGCAAAGGATAGTGTCCATTATGTAATTGTTTGAAACAACAGAACCATACTTTCTCAGTTCTTTTGTGTTTACAGAAAAATTATAAGTGTGCTTTATAAAACCCCTATGCAATCACTTTTCATTTATCCCCTACCTCAGGTCCACATCACTATGATTTCTCAATGCCTTTTACTTTTCTTATAAGTGGTCCAGCATACCTACTTTTTCTGACCCACATATTTACAGTTCCTCAGATAGCTATTGCCCTGGGCTCTTACGCTATGATCTATATTTGTTTTTCAACTTTCAGAGGTGACCTTTCCTCCCTGCAGACCTTTGGCCTCCTGGCCTTTGGCTTGACATCCTGCCAGTTAGTTTACACACTGTCAGTATAGACAGGTACAGCTAGCTATTAGAATTGCTTGTGTATTTTGTGTATTGTATCTTCTTTAAACCAATCTGTGTTTATCTTAACCAATCTAGCTAATAGAATGTCTATTGTATGTTGTTCTACTTTGCTTCAACAAATCTGTATATATCCTAACCACTCTGTATAAACAGCCAATTGTATGTTGTAAGTGTTTGGAATATCTACTGTATGAGGATGTGTTGTTGTGTACTCCAATGTTATTCTGTCTCATATGTAATTATTACCAGGTCTTTCTTGTAAATGAGTTCTTCTCAACGATGTTTTGCCTGGCTAAATAAAGATTGATTGATTGATTAACTCATTTAACTGTTGTTGCTATTGTGTCTATTCCTTTTGCATAAGATCTGGAGAATCATTTATCTGAAGCCAGGTAATGCAAACCTACCAATCTCAGAGGCTCTTTGATATCAAAATGCAGTGAAGTTGTTAGCCACCACTTGATTTTCCTCAACTGAAATGCCAGCCATTGCAGTGAATATATATGTCATTCCTCATTATAAAAGGAGCCACTTCAATGAACTCCAATGGTAAAGACACAGAGCAATGAATCAAGAGCTCACAAGGTGGAATTCCATCACAGACACTCACTGTATCATCTTGAGCAAGTCCCTTCATCGTTTTGCGCTTCAGTCCTCCCTTCTATAAACTTAGACAGAAACAGACCCCACTGAAAATGTGATGTTGCATCACCTATTGACTATCCTGGATAAATAACTATAAAAAAATTCAATTCAATTTAATTTTTATTTTACCAAGAATACACCATTGAGAGAACTCATTTACAAGGTGGTCCTGGAAGGACTGAGACATAGGTATACACTATTGTAGGAACAACAAGCAGTTCAAATGCAGAATAAAACAATACATATTCCATTAATTACACCAGCAAATACGTTTATTAGATATTAGATCAATCTGCATCAAGTGCAGTTACAGAACAAGGGGTCATGGAGGAAGGGAATAACAAGCAGTATGAATATAGAACATGACAAAACATACTCCATTAGTTATACCAGTTTTTTGATTTTTTTTTGCATTCATTAGGTCTTTGTTCAATCTGAATCAAGTACAACTGCAGCACAATGGGTCAGAAAGGAAGAGGAGCAGTAATGATAAAGGACTGAGGGAACTGCAGGACAGAGGAGTGGGTAGGAAGTGTCATGGTATAAAGGTATGGAAGTGGGACTAACAAGTGAAGGAAGCATAACGGGAAGGTGGGGTAAATTGCTAGAAGAGAGGTAGGAAATTCATAAGCATAATAGATAGCAGGACTGGTTAAGCAAAGCAGTGAAAAATGAATGATTCCATGTCATAATGGCGATCGCGGAATAGCGATTGCCATTACGGTGAGTGTTCATCGCCAGAAAGACAAAAAAGGTGAT
This sequence comes from Neoceratodus forsteri, assembly GCA_016271365.2. NCBI lineage: Eukaryota > Metazoa > Chordata > Ceratodontiformes > Ceratodontidae > Neoceratodus > Neoceratodus forsteri. The sequence goes on from CM057453.1 coordinate 423,905,749, forward strand.
TTACACTCGCAGCGAGGAAACACCAGTGAACATGGAAAAGGTTGTACTGTGTGGGGCTGCACCCCTGCATCCCATTTTACTAAGGATTACTAACTCCAGGGGGGTGCATGTCAGGGAGGGGGAGAAACTTTGAAAAAAAAAAATTACTCATGGAGCAAAAAAAAAAAAAAGAAAATATATTGTATCCCTCCCCAGCCCCGATCCCTGCACCCTCCCCACTGTAGCCAGCCATCCTCACCACTCCAGTATGGTGCCAGCTTGGCAGCCTCATGTTGCACTACCCCTTACATACCCTCCCTCCTTTTCTGGTTTCCCTCCTGTTCTTCCTGTTGCCCTGTTCCTCATTCATCGCTACCCTTGCAGGGTAGCCCACATTCCAGGTGCTAAGACTGAGTCACTCATATTTGAGTCACTTAATCTCAGTCGATCTTTTAATGATATACCAAAATGAATCAGAAGAAGAAACAGTCTTGATATAGCGCTTTTCATACACGTTGTATCCCAAAGCGCTTTGCAAGCAATGCTAGACTGGTAGTGAAGTGACTGAGCATGTAGTGGCAGCCATTAGATACATCAGCTCTCATACACAGCCTTGGACAATTGCGCAATCTAGTTTTATGGTAAGGGGATTGCTGGCCAGGACACAAGGGAAAGTCCCCTAGTCTTGCAGAAAGTACCATGGGTTCTTTTACTTCCACCTGGACACCCACCAGAACAGCACCAGAGATGGGTAGACAGGACCTTGGTTTTACATCTCATCCAAAGGACGGCACACCCTGATCAGTACAGCACCCCCTAGTACTGCACTTGGGTGCCAGTATTTAGGTATGAGCCCAATCCCGGTGGGGAACTAGAACCCACAAACTTCTGATGCAGAGGTGGAGGCGGATGTGCTACCGAGTCACACTGACACCTCTCTATGTGTCATATGTATGCATGTGTAGTTATTAAATGTCAAAAAAATGTGTTTGTTTGGTATCATGCACATTCTTCAGTCATCACTTTCACTGTATTCTAATACAAGTGGTTTAAGATGTTGACACCAAGCACTTTGTTTACTCATGCCCTGAGCTCTGACTCTGATAAACGAGTCTGAAGTCATCATAACTGCCCTTGGGCAAACACACTGAATGCAAAAGATAATTCTCTTCCTCCTTTCTAACACAGCAATTATCTTCAGTCTAGACATCTAAGCTGCATTGATCTGAGTTGATTCCTCTTATGCTGTTGTTCAGTACAGAAGCGAATTAGAGCTAATGATGTAATGTTATTACTGTCATATACTGAGATAGAATCTCTTAATTGTTACATTACGTGCTCTGTAATGTTTTTTTTTTGTTTGTTTTTTTTTCAACCAGTCTGTGGCCAACCTGTAGACCCCTATATCACAGATAATACTGCTTGAAACAACAAAGTTAAATATGGGCATTACAATAATTTAGACTACTACCTCGTCTGTGGGAACAACAAAAGACAGAACATGTGGCTAAGTCAGGTCTGAGTAAAAAGCTAAGCAAAGGCTACCTAGGAATGTGCCTAAGGCACCACTGCAAAGGGGTGGGACTGGGGCAAAAATGATTACAACTGTGAGTCTTTAATAATGGAGATTGTCCAATAATACTACATAATGTTACCATGAACTGTAGCAGAGGAATACAGTTTATATGATCAAGCATGTTTCTTTGTTTTTGTTTACTTTGGTGCCTTGCTTAGTTGTGTGTGACACCATGCTGTGTTTGACTTGCTGTATTGAAATGCATATGGGAGGGGCCCAATTTTATGGTATTTCTCATGCCTTGAGCTACGTTGTGATTCTTTACCTACTTCAAAAGGTGTAACTGTCTATCTAGGAATTTCTGGGGAGGTTGACACATGCAAAACAAGTTTTAAACAATAGCTCACATCTGCTTTGGCAGATACAGAAAATATGTACAATCAGTTATGAATGTTCATGAAGTTTTAGCAGTTTGAACAAGGTAATCTCTCTCTTGTGAATGTAGCAATCTGCATCTGAATTTCAAATTACACAAAATGAGCGGATGATGGTTAGCAGGTTACCTAAAAAGCTCTAATGCTGTGGTGAACATGTCTTAGGGCTTAATGGACTGTTCTGCCACTTATCAGAACTTCCCCTTAATCTGGTACTTACACACGGATTCAGATAAATACGGACTTTGCTGAATAAGTCCAGTTCTGGGTTCATGGGTAAGCATTTCAGGCTTGTTTCGCTGTGACTCTGCTTGTCTGCTGCAGATGCAGCTGCACACTATCTTCCCATCCTGGCTTTATCTTACATCCTATTTCCTTCAGCTCCTCTGCAGCACATAGAAGTTACTCAGGACTCCCAACCAAATGCCGTCGGCAATGCCTCACTTCATGTATAGCATCAGCACAGATGGCTGGTGGCCATCAAATCGGGAAGCAGATCAGAATGGGTGTCATGTGACACCAGGCACTCAGGGTATATAAACCCTGTAAGTGTGTCATGTGGCAGCAGGGAGAGTGATTGGGCATCATGAACAGGAGAGGGGGTGAGAGAGATAGAGACTGACTAGGCTGTTGGGCAGGCCAGCCCAGCAGGTAAAACAAGCATTTGTCAATGCCGAATGTTTGCTTGCTGGCATTGGCAGTGGTAGTGTAGAAGTTACAGAGCTGCATAATAGGAATGGCAGTGAAGTATTGAACTGAAGCCAACCCCACCACCACCCTGCAGAGAGTGACAGGCATTGGGGTGTGCCTTTGGGTCATCAGGAATAACGACCACGCCATTTCACAACACCCTACCCTGCAGACATTGACAAGTGTCATGGTGTACCTTGGGGTCTTTGGCCCTTATGCGCACCCCATTCCATCAGGAAATATGGTGAGATGGGTGTGGTATAGGAGAATGGGGTGAAGTTTGGGCCCGAAGAATCCGAGGCACACCTTGATGCCTCTCACTGGCTGCAGGGTGTGGGTGGGGGGTGGAATGCTATGAGCATGACAGGCAAGAATGCCAAGTCACACCCCTGATGCCTGTCATTCTTCACAGGGTGGGGCGTTATGGTCGGAAACCCTAACGCCTCAGGCATTCGTTGGTATCTTCACTCCAAATTTTCAACATGGTTTTTATGTGACCCCACCTCATAAACAGTGGCAATATCAGTTTGTTAGCTGAAAACTGCTTTTGCACAGCGACTATGGCATTTGGCACCACAGGTGCAAAAACACATTCCGAACAGGATGTGAAAAATGACAATGATACTGTTCATAGGGAGGTGTAAAAAATGGCAATGTTGAAAATCTGCTGTGAAAATCTTAAAAAAACTGGTGAAGTCACAAGAGTGTGTAGAAACTGTGCAATGCACACCCATAATGTAACTAGTTTGGGGACTTTTTTACAGCAGATTGTTAACACAGGCATTTTGGGACCTCCGATCACGAACAGTGTCAGTGTGATTTTCTTTATCTGTCCCGAACAATGATTTCCCACAGCGACCACGCATTTCTGTGCTGAAAGTGTGAAAACACATTTTGGCCATGTTGTGGAAAATGACAGCTGTACTGTTCATAAGGAGGTGTGGAAAAATGCCACTGGTGAAAATCTGGACTGAAAATATTACAAATTCATGAACTTACGAGGGTGCATGGAAACTGCACAATGCTCACTCGTAACACAGTCATTTTATGGAGTTTTGTCACCAAATTTTCAACATAGCCATTTTAAGACCTCTGCTCATGACCAGTGTCACTGTGATTTTCTTAATCTGTCCCAAACATTGTTTTCGCACACCGACTGTACCATTGTGCGCTACATATGCGGAAACACATTTTGGGTGAGATGTGAAAAATGGTAGCTGTACTGCTCATAAGGAAGTGTGGTAAAATGGCAGTGTTGAAAATCTGTGTGCAAATATTACAAATTGCAAAACTTGCCAGCTGCAGCATAGGAACCGTGCAATGCACTCCTAAAAAGTAATTTTTGGGAATTTTTCACCAAATTTCAACATAGCCATTTTAACATCTCTACTCATGACCAGTGTCACTGTGATTTTCTTAACATGTCCCATACATTGATTTTCAAGACAATCGACTGCGCCCATTGTGCTACATGGGCAGAAACACGCTAGGGCAGAGATGTGAAAAAATGACAGCTGTACTGCTCATAAGAAGGTGTGGTAAAATGGCAATGTTGAAAATCTGGAGTGAAAATATTGAAAATTTATAACTTATGAGCGCAGTATAGGAACTGCGAATGCACGTCATAAAACAAAGTCTATTTTTAGCCACCAAATTTTCAAAATAGGCTTTTTAGAGCCCACCTCATGAACACTGGCAGTGTCGTTTCATTAATCATTCCGGAAAGGTGATTTTGCGCAGTGGCTGCGAAATCACCCTTCGGGCCCGAGTAACGCCATGACAGTGACAGCATTCATGAGAAGGGGTCCCAAAAACCCCATGTTGAAAATTTGGTGCAAAAATTCCAAAAAATGCCTGAGATATGCATTAAAGTTGAAAAAACCCTATCTATTACATTATACAGCTTACCGGCATTTCCTCAGTTCAGCGGTCAGCTTTGAAGAGGTAGATGTGTTCCTGTCCACTAAAGATCACACCAGACCCGGAAGTATGGGGGGGAGGTGGGGGGTGGGGAGGCAGGGTGCGTGCAGTGGTGGTGCGTGAGGGCAGGGAGACCATGAGGGACCGTTTTTCAATTTACAGGTTTTTTTTTTTTTATTATTACTAAGGGGACGTTTGCCACGCTGGGGTGGGCTCCCAGCATGGCAGCTGTAAAGGCTGTTTGGCGGGGCTGGAGCCGACGGGGGATTGGGCACTCCCACTGGCCATACGGGCTTGTGCCATGATGGGGTGGGCTCCCAGCTTGGCAGCTGTAAGGCTGTTTGGGGGGGTTGGAGCCGACGGGGGATTGGGCACCCCCATCGGCAATGTGGACGTGTGCCACGCTGGGTGGGCTCCCAGCATGGCACCAGGAAAGCTTTTTTTGGGGGGGTGGAGCCGACGGGGCATTTGGCACCCCCATCGGCTATACAGTATATAAACAGAATCAATGGAAACTCTATCAGAGCACTGTGGCAGCAATTAAGACAGCAATCCAGGTAGGTGCTTCCACAGTGCTGTTATACAAATCTGATGATGGCATAATATCCATGGAGATTGTCCCATACAGTCGTACAAATCTGACTGAAGAGGAGTCTATTAACAAACTAGAGATCTGGTCTGAGACTTGCTCGTCATCACAGTCACTTTCTCATTCTTTTCTAAAAAGTAATTTTTGGTAAATGTGCCTTAACCATATTGATCTCAGTGCTGGTAGACTACTTCTGGTTTTCCCCAATTGTGTTAGGTGGGGGTAGTAGCAGTCTTGAAGTGGTAGCTGCCGGTGGTGGCATGCTCTGGAAAAAATGGTCCCCTTGTTCATCTGCACATTTTAGAAATGATGCCTTTCCTTGTTTTTGCTGCTGTAAAGAAACTGACCCCTTTAACACAACAACAAGGAGTCAGTTATGGCCTCAACCCCCCCCCCTTCTTTGTGCTTCAAGTGAGGAATGTCATTATGTGTTTGCATCAGATGTACACTGGCAGCCATAGATGCAAAACATTGTTAAACAGTAATCAGTTGTATGCAAAAGCTCTTTTTTTTGAATGTGTGCTTTCTTAATGTTGTCAATACCACTCCAGCCATGTGTACTCTGCCCCTGGATTGCTGTACCCCAAGTGCATTATTTTACATTTTTGTATTGAGGACAAAAATGCCTTTCAAATGAGGGTAGTCACTAATCTAAATTCTTTATAGTTTTTTATGTTTCCTTGCATGTGTGCAAGACGCATCTTGTGGTAGAACAACATTTCAGAGGTGTGTCAGGGATGAGTCCTATGCACAGCAATCTACAGTGGGCTTGTCCCTGCACACCAATGAGCATGCAACCAGACTGTGACACTAGTCACAGTTTCACAGCTGGAATCCATTCTCTAGCTGAAACAAAGTGCTCAAATGAGAGCGCTTCATTCCTTTCATTCATGCCCTTACTGATCTTACTGCTTGTCTCCCCACCCATCCTGCAGATGTCCGGGCACCCAGCCATACACTGCATCCCCCACTCTCTGTGCCTTAAGCAGTAAACAGTCCTAGCAGTAAAGAACACATCAGTATTATTTATCCTTCCCCAGGCAGACATCCATGTTGAACTTGTTTGTGTCTCTGTGTGAATGACAGTGCATGTTCTTGTCCCTGAGCTCCTCTCTCTCTCTCTCCAGTGCTTCATCTGTGCCACAGTGCCCAGCCTGAGCATTTTCTCTCTGTGATGGTACCCACTGACCCGCCCCGTGGATCTGCTAGTGTCCATGCTACCTCAGTCTGACCCCCACCCCACCACACAATACAAGGAGCAAGAGTGCTCAGAAGTGAGGCAGCATTGCCAGCAGAGCTGTAGCTTAACCCTGGATGGCAGGGAGAGAGAGAGAGACACAGGCTGCAGGGACAGACACTGAGAATGAGGGGCAGCTGTGCCCCTCCTGAAAAAGAGTGCAGGATCGAAAGAGGTGGTGAGTGGCACCAGTGTCAGGGATAGAGCAGAGAGAGAGAGCCCCCAAACAGTGACAGCAACATGCTGAGATGTGGCGAGTAAGCGGAATGAGAGTGATCACCAGGTGACAGGCTGTCACTATTGCAGCACCACCTTGGCAGTGTGAAATTGGGGGCAGTGCAATGTAGTGACCATAACCACAATGACTGGTGGCTCCCAGACCTGCACCTGAACAAACATTCATTTAAATGGGTAGCCTATCCCCTGGCAGTGTCTACTCCCCCCCCCTCCCGAGAGAGACACAGCAACAGTGAGAGCCGCTTCCAGTGCGGCATATATGTGCAGATCCAATCTGTTCCAACCAGAGATGGTGTCAACCCCCCCCCACACTAAACAGAGAAGTGGAGTACAGTGTGTGCCTGTGCTTGGTTGCCATCCATTTTATTTCCACTCATTCTTCCGGCACCTTGCTGTTGGTCTGACTCTCTGTTTGTCTTTCTGAAGCTCAGTGGAACCAGACAGCACATACAGAGAGGCAGAGAAAGTGGCATTAAGAGTGCCGTGACTGGGACAGAGAGCAGTGCTGCAGAGTTTTCCTTTTCACCATGGGGGGAGTGGACATGAGAGAGAGAGAGACAGAGAGAGAGAGAGAGAGAGAGAGAAAGTAAAACAAACTTGGTGCATCTATTCCACCACAAAAGGAGCACCCAGACAGAGACAGGGGTGGGCTCCAGGCAGGTGAATGGGAGAATGATTCCCCATCCCACCTCCACACAAGGGTAGCACCCTGCAGCAGCCAGAGAAGATATGTGGATTGCACATCTGACCCATCATAATCTATGCCCATTCCAAAGTTTCACACACAGGCTGGAGTGGGGTCTAGGATGGTGGCCATTAAGTGAATGTCCCCCCCCCATCCCACCTCCACACATGGGGAGTACTCCTTCCCCTCCATTACACATTTGCACATAGAGAGCACTCCTCCCTTCCCCCATGTCTCCATTGCGTATGGGGAGCAATTCTCCTTCTCCAGCCCTCTTCCACATGGCAGACATAGTGTCTTATGTGATCCTATTTGGTCTCAATCCTTGTTGAATGCAACATTGTACATATTATATATACTAATGTAAAGAAAATTGCTTCATTTTAATTTATGTGTCCTTACTTTTTGTATCTCACACCATGTATTGTCCTTGTCATAGCTTGTACAAGGGATCTCCTTGCAAATGAGCTTGATCAACGTATATTATCCCTTCACAATAAACTTGAACTTGAACATGGAAAGCACTCTTTCCTCCATTCCATCTCCACACATAGGTATCATTGCTCCACTTCCATACATTGTGAGCACTCATCCCCTGACCCCTCCAGTGCTTCTCCCACTACATATCACCTTCCCCACATGGAGAAACATAGAAACATAGAATTTGACGGCAGATAATGACTGCTTGGCCCACCTAGTCTGCCCATTTCCCTACTTAATGGATAAGCTGCAGATCCTAGTTAACCAACAGCCTACTTCCTCCTACCCGCACTAGAATTGCCTTGTGTCTGTCCCATGCATTCTTGAATTCCCCCACTGTTTTTGACTCTACGACCTCCTCAGGAAGGCCGTTCCATGCATATACAACCTCTCTGTGAAGAAATACTTCTGTATTACCTGAGTCGTTCCTCATCTTCAAATCGTATCCTTGTTCTTGCACATCTTCTTTTCTGAAAGATGCTACCCTCTTGGACTTTGTTGATTCCCTTGAGGTATCTGAAAGTTTCTATCATGCCCCCCTTTCCTTGAGGCTTACATCTTAAGCTCCTTTAGTTTCTTTTCATGTCTTCTGTGCAGACCCTGTACCATTTTGGTTGCCTCCTATAGACAGCCTCCACCCCGCCTATGTCTTTATGGGAGATGAGCTCAGAACTGTACACAGTACTCCAGATGTGGTCTTAGCAACTGTCTGTACAGAGGGCCAACAACTTCCTGTTTTCTACTGGTGATGCCTCTCCCTATGCATCCCAGTATCCCCCCAGCCCTCCTTACTGCCTTCTCACATTGCTTGCCCACCTTTAGGTCATCTGATATGACTACCCCAGGTCCCTTTCCATTTTTGTTCTTGTCAGTATCTCACCCCCCATTGTGTACTCTTCCCCTGGGTTTTTGTTTCCCAGGTGCATTACTTTGCACTTGTTTGCGTTGAATCTAAGCTGCCATACATTTGACCATTCCTCCAACCTTGCCAAGTCCCTTTTCATCCTTTCCACCCCACCTTCGTATCAACCCTGTTGCAGATCTTTGTGTCATCTGCAAAGAGACATACTTTCCCTTCCATTCCCTCTGAAATGTCACTTATAAAGACATTAAAAAGGACTGTCCCCAGTACTGAACCCTGCAGTACCCAACTAGTAACCCCCCTTTCTTCACTGAGGACTCCATTTACTATTACCCACTGTGTCCTGTTGTCCAGCCAGTGTTCTACCCAGGCTACCACCCTGGGACCTACTTCCAGGCTGGCTAATTTGTTTATTAATCCTTTGTGCGGGACTGTGTCAAATGCCTTGCTAATGTCTAGGTAGGCCATGTCCACAGCCCCTCCCTGGTCTACTTCTTTGGTCACCCAGTCAAAGAAATCAATTAGATTTGTCTGACATGATCTTCCTGCTGAGAATCCATGCTGCCTTGGGTCCTGTGCCCCATTGACCTCTAGGTACTCAACAGTTCTTTTCTTCAGAAGTGATTCCATCATTTTCCCTATCACTGAGGTCAAACTGACAGGTCTATAGTTTCCTGCCTCTGTCTTGCTCCCACTTTTGTGAAGGGAAATCACATCCATCCTCCTCCAGTCCTCAGGTACTACACCATCCTCCCATGATTTATTAAAAAGGTAGTCAGTGGTGTTACTAGTTCTTCCCTTAGTTCTTTTAGAATTCTGGAGTGAATCCCATCAGGCCCCATTGCTTTATCCACCTTCAATTTTAAGAGTTCTTTCAGAATCCTTTCTTCTGTGAAAGAACTAATATCGACCCCTATCCAGAGTGCTTCTATTGACTGGATTAGGTATCTCCCCCTGCTTTTCCATTGTGAATACTGAGCAGAAGTATTCATTCAGTATCCCTGCTTTTTCACTGTCGCTCTCTGCCAAACCACCTTCCTCTTTATTCAGCCTCAGTATCCCTGCCTTAGTCTTTCTTTGCTCCCTAATGTACCTATAAAAGGTTTTATCGCCCTTCTTAACTGAGTTGGCTATCTTTTCCTCGGTTTGGGCCTTTGCTATTCTGACTGCCTTCCCCGCTTCCTTCTGCTTTAACTGGTACAGTTCTCTGTCCTGCTCCTGTGTTTCCTTATACTTCCTGAGTGCTATCTTTTTCTCCCTTACCTTCCCCGCCACTTCTTTTGAGAATCATAGTGTTTTTTTTTGTTTTTATTTATTTCCTTCACACAAAGACTTGTTGCCTCGTGATGGCAGTTTTGATGTTTCCCCATTGTTGCTCCACCCCACCTTCTTGCCTGTTTGCTAGTGCTTTTCTGAGGCACTCTCCTATTCTGATAAAATCAGCCCTCCTGAAGTCCAGTACCTTCACTTTTGTATGGCTTGACTCTACAGCTAAGTTTATGGTGAACCACACTGTTTGGTGGTCGCTTGTTCCCAGATGGCTACCCACTTCAAGATTGGAGATCCTCTCTCCGTCCCCATTTGAGAGTACCAGGTCTAAGATTGCTCCCTCCCGAGTGGGTTCCAAAACTAGCTGTCTGAGGCATGCCCCCTGTAAGGCATCGAGAATGGTCCTGCTCTTGAATGTGGCTGCAACAAAGGTGCTCCAGTTAACATCTGGCATATTCAGGTCCCCCATCAGCAATATCTCCCCTTTCTCTGCCATCCCAAGGATGCCTTCTATCATTTTCTTGTCCATTTCCTCACCCTAAGTTGGGGGTCTGTATACAACCCCTGTGTGGATTGTGGTGCCATTTCCAGTCTCCAGGGTGACCCACAGTGCCTCCTGTCCTCCCTGTTTACCCTTTAGTTCTGTTGCTTTGATCCCTTCCCTTACATAGACAGCTACTCTTCCTCCTCCTCTTCTTCCCTCCCTGTCCCTCCTGTAGATTGTGTACCCTGGTATGTTAACATCCCAGTCATAGTTCTCTGTGCACCATGTTTCTGTGACTGCCACAATATCCAGGCATCCCTCTTCCATCAAGGCCACCATTTCGGGGAGCTTTTTACCTAGACTACAGGAATTGGTACTCATTACCCTCCATTTTTTTATGGCTTTATTTATTTTTGCCCCATCCCTGTTCTTACTGCCTTGGTCTTTTTCTCCATTTACCCCTGCCCTTCACCCTATTGACTGCTCTATCTTGGTGTTTACCTCACTAACTACCCTGATCTTTTGGGGGGGCTAGGATTTCCCTTCTCCTTTTCAGTGCCTCCCCCCTTGGCTAATTTAAATGCTTGCCAGTGAAGCATTTAAACCTATCACCTAGGATTCTGGTTCCCCACCTGGATAGATGCAGACCATGGCACCGGTATAGGCCTGCATTCCTCTAGGTGGAGCCCCAGTCTCCAATGAAGCCAAATCCCTGAGCTCTGCACCAGTTTTTCAACCAGTCATTGAATCCCATGGTGTGTAATGGAGAGCACTTCTCCCACTGCATCCCACCTCCTGCACATAGGGAGCACTCCTCCCCCTCCATTCAACCTCCACACATGGGGAACTTTCCTCCCACTTCATATCAGCTCTGTACATGGGGAGCAGTCCACCCCTTCATCCCACTGCCCCTACATGGGGAGCATTGCTCCCCATCCATCCCACTTCTATACATGGGGACACCTCCACACATTTGCATCACTCCTCCTCTACCACCATCCCACCTCTGCATATAAAGAGTACTCCTAACCCCATTCCACCTTTGCACATGGGAGCACTCTACAACAGCCAGAGACAAAGAAGTCAGTCAGACATCTGCCTTTCCACACCCTATTCCCACTCCACATGATAAGCTCTAAGATGGGCAGAACATCGATGGGGTTGAGATATAATGAGTGGGTTGCCCTGGGAGATGGTGCCAAAACCCCTCACCACCTCTCTGAATGAGAGAAGTCCCCTCCCCAAATCAATCTTTATTCTTTTCTCTGCTCATCACTTTTCTGCTGATTATCCTTCTGTTTGCTTGCCTTAACAGTCACTCACCTCCCAAGACAGGACTATAGGCCACTATGCCAGGGCAGATTTTTCCTCAACCTCTCCTGTCTTCTCTTCGGACCACATCACCAGTCCAGTCAATATCCAGCACAGTCAAGAAGATGTGCTGCGCGTTATTGCAGCTCGGCCCCCGATGGGTCTGTTCTTTCTGTGGTAGGCCATACTTCAAGTTCTCCCACAGTTCAACTGAGGCTAGAGAAGAACAGCATATAGTCCTACTCTACCACCATGACACTGAACGGGACACCACAACTTGCTCGGCACTGTACAGATGACATAGCACAACAGCATGCTCACTAGTCTGTCTCACCAGGCTTCTCCCGCTCTCTCTGTCGATGATGTCTCTATCTCAACTTGCCATCAATGGTCCTGTGCATGCACATTGTGTTGCAGCTAGCTCCAGCTGCTATGGAGACTGCTGAGACACTGAGTGTTTTAGCAGCTGAGACTGAGGCAACCCGAAAATAAAATACAAGAATTTGAACATTTCTGAGGTAATTTCGGGGGGGGGGTGTTTGAACACCCTGAGCACCCCCTGCCTATGCCCATGCAATCCCCAACAGTTCAGACACATGCAATACTTACACTTAAAGGCTCTCCTCCCAGCCCAGCCAGCCCCCTGCCTACCCCAGCACACAAATGAACACCAGCTGCTACCCCTCCCACTTCCCTTGCAAGCAGCAAGGATCCCTCATTCTCTGTCAGTCCTATACCAGTAGCAGAGTTGGAGGTCCAGGGCTGTAGTCAGACTAATGAAGCTCAAGTCTACCTGAATATAACAGGACAGCTAAATTGAGTCCCCTTAATCCCTACAGATGGAGGGCTGCTGCAAAGATGATTGCTACAGCCACTCAGGCACCACAAGGGATTTAAAACAAGAGCTGGACTATGGCAGGCAGCCTACCATCTGCCTCCTCCTCCTTCACTGACTGCTTGCAGCACTTACCCAGCTCCTCCTCTGCTACCAGTGCCCACCAACAGTCAGCAGTGTCAGTGGGTGAGCCCCTGTTGGAGTGGTCAAGCGAGCTCCTCGACTTCTACTAGCCTCTGCAACCAATAATCTCTTTTTACTTCCTTCCATGTCTGGTTGCATTTGCCTATTTCCAAACACCCAGTAAACCTTTTTTCTAGTGTCTACTTAGACACAGAATATTAAATATATCAAAATAAAATATAATTGCTTTGAAGAAGATAAAAGCTTTTATTATGGCTCAACTTCAATGTATGGTTGGAGAATGCTGAAATCTCATCTTGATTGTTTTACTTCCTTATTGCTATTTTATATTTTCAGGTTAAATCAAATATAATAAAATATAATTGTTTTTTGAGAAGATATAAACTTTTATTATGGCTCTTTTTGGTTTGATCCATGTACACTGAAGTGCTTAAGCAGTGAGATTAGCACAATTTTGACAGCCTTGCACCATTCCTCTGATCCTAAAAATATGTATCACAATGGTTGTATAATTGTAGGTCTATATTCAATTGTCTTTAATTCATTATAATTACACGCTAGGAAGAATGGTCTTAACGAGTGCATTTAAGGTTTCATAATTTGACCTTTAGCAATTTTAATGACCTCCCAATCCTGCAGTCATCAATTTGTTTTATCTAAACATTTCTTTGCTCAGTTCATCAATAGTCCAATTAAGATTCAGAATAACACTATTTTAGAACAAAACTGTATAAACTTTGGGTTTGATTTTGCACAAATATTAACTTCTCTCTGAGTTAAAATGCAGAGGAGATTAGTTGTATATACTTTTCTATTTTTCCAAAGCATTACTTTGGAAATTTGTAAAAAAAAAATATGAAAAAATAACACTCGACCTTTTGCTCCGGTCTTGACCTCCCATAAAGGGAATGATTTAAAAGTTATTTAGGAGTCATTCAAGAGCTATTCCAAGGTCAAGATTTAGTAAACTATACATTTAATGCATTTTAATAGTAGAAGTTGCCAAAGAGAACATAATAAAATAAACAAAATCAGTGGTACAGCATAGATGCCTAAAAGGTATCAAACCATTTGCTTCTAAAAGTTTCACAGACAGCCAAGTCTTCTTCATGTGTGTGAGCATTGTTTTCTTCTGTGTCTTCCTTCTTCCCCCTATCTGGTCAATGACAGCTTCACATATAGATATTGCTGGCTAATAATTACTAAAATTAATCTGCTGCTTTTTTTCTGAAAAGATTTAACATGATCCCATCCTGAAAAGCTCTAACGTGCCCCCAATAAGCAGATAATTTTGTTTCAAGTGTTTTTTTTTTGTTCGTAATAAGAACTAAAGAATTCCATTGATGTGCTCTACATAGCTAGAATAACTTCAGCATCTGCTGTTAAATTAGGCATGACAAGATAGAAACCATATGCTCTGGTCTCAGCGTAGTGGTTTCAGAAATCAGGCTCAGACATACAATAAAAGTTATGCCAAACAAATGTAAATATCTCTGAAAGTATAGGAGTTACTCATAACCCATCTTATGAAAGTTGTTCAGGACAAAACTGCCTTTCAAATGAGCCTATTTGTTTAGCTGCACTAATTATATTTTTTAAACTATGGCCATCTGATTACCTGAATTTTCATTTTTCTTCACAATTTTTACCTTTTGGATGGCTATATTTTAAAAAATCTAATGAATTCAGATTAGTGACTACCCTCATTTGAAAGGTAATTTTGTCCTGAACAACTTTCATGTTGCTTGTATATTGTTAACTTGTGTACTTTCTTAGATATTTACATTTGTTTGACATGACTCCTACTGTGTTCACTCAGTAGGAAAAAAAATAGGTTGTTTGGAAGACCATATTTTACAAAATGTAAAGAATTCAGATTAGTGACTGCCCTCATGCGAAAGACCTTTTTGCCCTAAACAACTGTCACACTGGTTGTTTTTGTGCACCTTAAATAGTTTTAAAGATATTTAGATTTGTTTAGAAGGTGTGCACATTTGCTCTCAGAGAAAAGCAGCTTTGAGTTCTATGTCCATCATTCTAAACAGAAAGAAGGGAGTATTTTTTTTAACTGCCATAGGGATTTGTAGTGATATGGAAGGATGCATTGAAAACTACTAAAAAATGTGTTCACGGAAAATCTCACAGAACCCCCTTTCAAGCGATCAGAGATAATAGGGTCTACCACAGCCATAAAAAGGAACAACAATTATAAACAAAAGTTAGCCAGAAAATCTCTGTGTGAGCATAATGATAAGGCAGATAATAGCAAAAGTGAGACCCAGTGCTCTTCCAAGAGCCTTGGTTAATTACACAAGCATAGCCAGTGGCCTTATTTGTTAACTGGTTCAAAAATCTTTAATTTCAGAGATGCCAAGAACAATGTACTTTTCGGTATCCAGTATCAGTAGGTGCATCAGACTTTTTTGTTTTGTTTTTGTCCTAACATCCTCCTCACTGCAACATGTGCCTGACACATGATTGCTCAGGTGTGGTTCCATGTCATAACATCGATCGCTAAATAGAGATCACCGTTACAGCACGTGTACATCGCTGAATAAGCAAAATGGTGATGCACACTCCCAGCGAGGACAGCACTGACAAAAATGGACAACTTCGTCCCCCCCCACACCCCTTACTTTGGATTCTCAACTCCAGGGGGGGTGCGTGTCGGGAAGGGGGAGAAACTTGTAAAAAAAAAAAAGTTAAACTCCTGCACATAAAATACTAACACACATAAAATACTAACACACATAAAATAAAAACACTGTACCCCTCTCCAGCTCCGAAACATGCACCTTTCTCACTGCAGCCAGTCACCCTTACCACCAAACCACACAGCCAGCTTGGCAACACCACATCACACTCCCTCCCACATACTTTCTCCACTATCCATCCTCTTCCATTCACCCTCTTACATCCTTGCTGTTCTTCCCCTTCCTCTGCACTATAACCATACCTCACTACCCTTTCAGGGTAGCTCACATAACAGGTGCTCAAACTGAGTCGCTCATATCTCAGTCACTCAATTTGAGTCGCCCATATAATGGTATACCCTCAGGTGCATGCCTACAGTAGGCTGGTTGGAGAAACAATGTTCTGTTATTATTTATGTATTTTGTAATGCTTGGAATTATGCTTGAGCTATAGTATCTATTCTATTTTTTTATGGTTTTTCTTTTCACTTGGGGTCTCTAATCGAAATCATAACAAGTGTGCATTTCAAATTGATTGCCTAGAAATAGTACCAAACATCAAAGCATTTTGGCCTTGTCTAAGCAAATAATAATTCCAACTTCAGTTTTTCTATTTAAGGGCTTTCATCAGATACAAAAAGGAGCAGACAGATAAATGGAGTTAGTACCAGTTGAAATCATGGGATGCCAAGAGGGCAGTCAGGGGTGCAAAAGCAGACACAGAACTGAGTATTGTAGAGGGGGTTAAGGATGTGAAAATTAGCTTATTAGATATATTAGGGGATGGGAGGAGGAACTGTTAGGTTGACAGAGGAGGCAGGGAAATGGAAGGACATGCAGAAGGCAGCCATTCTTAATGACTACTTCTACTCAGTTTTCACCATGGAGGACAGCAGGCTTTTGCCAGAAAATAGCATAATGTTCGCTGATAGGGGATTCCAGAAATGAGGCAGAAGATATTTACAAGTAAAAGGGTCAGAAAAGTTCTGTCTGAATTATTAGCCAGGTTACTGCTATATCAATGCTCATGAATGTATTTTTGGTGTAATAGATTACACTCAGTAAATCTGGACATGGAGCTAAACTACACTGTCTGGCAGTAACCAACTTCTAATGGTGTACTGTACTGTGCAAAGCACTGAACCTTCCCACACCCACTCCACCCAGTCCTGGAAACCCATTTTTACAATGGTTGGAACCCTTCCCCCTGCTCAGCTCCTCTGCAGTGTCACAAAAACATTAAAGAGGACTGGTCCCAGCACTGATCCCTGAGGAACCCTGTTAGCCACCTTCCCTTCCTCGGAGTGAACTCTGTTTACCACCACCCCCTGTTACCTATTCTCTAACCAGTTTCTTACCCAGTTTAGCACCTTTGGACCCACTCCTGAGCTACCCAGCTTGCTTGCTAGTCAAAGCCTTACTGAAATCTAGGCATGCCTCGTCCACCGCTCCAACCTGATCCAATTCCTTTGCCACCCTGTCAAATAATCCAAGTTGCCTCAGGTCTTATAACCCATTGGATTCAAGATACTCCACAATCCTTTCCTTCAGCAGTGATTCCATTAACTTTCCCAGCACCAGTGTCAAGCTGACTGGCCTATAATTGCCAGCCTCCTCCCTGCTACCACTTTTTTGAAGTGGGACTACATCTGCCCTCCTCCAGTCCTCTGGAACCACTCCTGTTTCCAGTGAACTGTTCAATAGGAGTGTCAAGAGTGCTGGCCTGGTGGTGTTGAGGGTTGAGACTCTGGACACCACACCTCATGGCATGCCGGTAACCTGGGTTCTGGAGCAAGCTCAAATCACCGGGGGTTGGCAGGGGAGAGGGCTGGGAGATGATAGTAGTAGCCGCTGGGCTGCTCTCATTTCCCAGATTGGGGAGGCAAGTTTCTTCACTCTCAGCTGATATCCAGTGGAGGCTGAGTGTCAGAGCAGAGGTCTGGGGGACTGATGCTATGTCATGAAGGTGGAGGAAAATGTGGTTCCGGAAGCAAATGCATGCCTCCAAGCATACCCCCGTCCCCCCGTGTAAGCAACAGCTCCAGGTTAGGAAGGGAAGGGAGAAAAACAGGAAAAAAGCCTAGGTCTTTCTGTGACCATGTGTGATAGCCCCCAAAGCTCTCGGACCCTGCTCTTTGTGGATTCCCACTGATAAGATGATGGGGTACAGGCTGACAGGGTTGAGAGCTGAAGGGGGCCTGTTGAAAGGTGTAGGTTGCCATGGAAGAGCAAAAAGCTATATGAAAAAAATTGGACTGTCAGAGGTGCATCCATTACCTCCCTGGACTCACTCAGCATCCTTGGATGCATCCCATCTGGCACCATTGCCTTGTACACTTTCAGATAAGCGAGTATCTTCAGGACTAGTGTCCACCCCCCCCCAAAAGCGCCTGTTACCAGTGCTACCCCTTGGTCGACTGGCGAGGGTGCATATGTTTGTCAGCCTATACCCTCGCTCCCTGGGAACAGGCCATCTCAGCTCTACAATACATGTAGCCACACTCAACTCTGGAGCAAAATTCCAGTGCTTGCACCTTAACGTGGTCCCCCAGGTGGGCAGCTGGCACTACACACTTATCAGATGGCACTACTCAGCACAGAATCCCTTTTCTAATGTACTGTAGTGTACAACAGTTTCACTGACAATACACCCCTTCTCAAATGTAAATTTACACATGTAATCCTTCAGAAATGTCTCAATTTTTTTCCAAGTATTTTATGTAATTTAGAACCGAATGTCAATGGAGTGTCACACACTTCAATTGTTGTGATGTGGGTGACCCACTGTGTTGTTTCTTTGAAGGGTAAGACCGGAACAAATATTTTTGCCCATGGATATCAACAATCTGTGGTTGTCTTTTCTTTCAGCTCTAGGATTTGTAAACCAAAGACAGATTTGAATTGGACATTGCAGGCAAGATGAGAAGAGCATACCCTCTATCAGTCCAGTACAGTTTACGGCTCAGCCAATCCACAGCCAGTCCTTCAGGTAAATCTAAATCTTCTTGAATAACTTTCTCACGCTCTGAGCCATCCAGATTAGCCTTTTCTATCCACTTTAGACCTGTATGTGCAAAGTACATCTAAACAAAACACAAACATATGGTTAGCTGATGGCTTAAATGCAGTTTTTACAGATATTGCATTCCAAGTTTAAAATCAGAAAGCCAGTGGCACTGGGAGATGCCAAAACTTAAACAAGTGAGAATGCACTACATATACTGTCTGTAAAATGTGCAAAAATTCATGTACTTTTTTTTTTTTGGTTATTCTTTTTATCACCCCTACATGCGCCTGAGCTGCCTCTCCTTCAGGCTTCCAAGGTCTACAGGCGTTCTCCTACTGTCCCCCCTTCCACCACCTTACCTCATATTGGCAGCCATCCATGGAGTAGCCCCAGTGTAACCCTTCACTGGATGGGTCCCCATTCCTCCGAGGGGGAAGGCACCGGTGGGGAGGAGACACCAGCACACTATTTTTCTTGTGGTCCTGGGAGCTACTGAGATATTCTTGTGACTTCTCTGGGAGTCTCCGGGGATGCCTGGGGCCAGCAGCCATCATCCAGCTAGACTTCCGGCGCGGATTTTCCCAATTTTCTTTTTCCCCCAGTGCACTGCTTCTGTAGTGCCCCCGGTGTCCACTGGGGGGCCACTACGTGAGCGAGGCAATTCCTAACCCTCCCCAGGATAGGACAGCAGTCCGTCAGATGCTCAATCCTATCCTCCCTGTTGACCCCCAACCACCAAGTCCGCCCCCGACCCGGTCGCTGGCGTAGGAAGAGGTAAGGCGCCAGTGCCTCAACCCTTTATGCCACCGGGCCGGCCTATGTTGTACTTTTAGTTAATTAGATCCACTGCTACAAAATGCACACACAGCTATTGTGTGTTTTTACAGAATCAGATTAACTTAATGCTTTGGCACCTAACAAAGCTTAATTAACACCTAATAATAATCAGACAGTGAAGTGCAGTAAACCCAGCTACCTTAACTGAAACAGCCACAAGACATATATTCAGAATTCAATACTAAGCTCAGGTTCTGCACTTATCCATGGATGTGTGAAGGCATGGGTGCCCAACATGGAGGAAAGTGCAGGTGGTTGGGTCGAAATTCAAAAGGGTAAAGGGTAAAAAAGGTAGTTTTTGCAAGCCACTGTTTTTATGCACAGAAATACTGTATTCACACATTTTGTAATATAGAATACAACAGAAATACTGTATCATTCTTACCCACAAAAGCTCATTTTAAAGCCTTTTCTGTAGTCTTTGTTCCCTCAAGCTCTGCACCACTGCAAGGTAACTACAGCGTTTGCATTGCACTGAGGTGAGCATGATTATTTATTTATTTATATTAAATCCACGCTTCCAAAGACTCCTGAAGTGGCTTGCAGTTTTGAATGTTTTTAATAAAAGACATAAAAGCTGCATTTCAAATATACATTCATATTTTCAAATAAGATGCTATTTACCATATATACTCACATATGAGCCGACTCGGGTATACGCCAACTTCCCCCCCCCAGATTCAATCAGCTGATTTTACAAACAACATTGACTCGCATATAAGCTGGTGCATAACTCTTTATAAACCAAAATGTGTACAAACACTGAATTAATTTCCAATCACCACAGTGATCACCATACGCGAGTATATACGACACTTAACTTTCTCCCTTCAAATGTTTGTTCCTGTTACACATTTAAACAGTTGCTGGTATTATTTGTTTTACTTTATTATTACTGGTATTTCTTTTTTTGGCAGTCGCTGAAACAGTTTCCCTGAGGGCAGAAGCATGACGATTATGAGCTCCGATCGTAACCATGTTGCAGATCTCTCCATTTATTTGAAATAACGGGCTATCGTGGCCATTGCTAAGCTCATCGGGTCCCTCTTAGCAAGCAGGGACCACTGAACTCTATTTTGTTCAACCGCAAACTGAGCGGTCGCAATTTCAAAGGCGTCGCATTGCACCTGTGTGATTCCCCACTTCTCTGGTGTGCATTTACAGTGCACAAGATCGCTGTTTTACTTTTTGGAGCCCCGAAGGGCTAAAATTACACTGGGGCTTTCTTTGGGCACCAAGAGCACAGCAAGACTGGGGCAATACAGAGAAAAATAGCTGTAATTTGTAGGCACCATAGGGAGGGAGCAAACTGGAGCTAAAGGGCCAAACGTAAGCACCTAAATTGGGGGACTGGTTTATTATCGTGTTACTGTACCAATTATCAGTAACCAAAATTGAAGAACCACTTTTACCATTTCTACTGAATGACTCGCGTATAAACCGAGGACTACGATATAACGCTTCATTTTGGGTCAAAAAAATTTGGCTTATACGCAAGTATATACGGTATTAGTAAATAAACAATGGACAAGAATATAACCCTGCAAATCCTTTGTAAACTTAATTATGAAAAAAGATACAAGGGGAATCTACAAACAGGGCATCAAATATCCAAACTCTGCAACATGGTCAGCATTATTCAGATCAAAAGGGATAGGTATCCAGCACACAAGGTAAAGAAAATATAATAAGTTGCCACCTGCTTAACAGTGGAAACAGATTTGAACTAATGTTCATCATCCCATAAACTGGCTAGTCTGGGAGTGGTTCTTGGAAAGTTGCAGTTTTTTATTTTAAATTTCAGATATACAGTAGTAAGACAGTATGATAAAATATAGTCTAGGAAATGCTCAAGACATTCTATTGTGCAGAAAAATGACTCCACATTCAAGTTTGGATATGTGCCAGCCCACCAGCACAATGCCGAGGTTTCGTGATCAACGACCAGGGGGAGGTAAATGAAGCAGCCTTTGCACACTCTCCACCTCTGGAGGGTAGGGGAGGTTGTGTCCCCGGTGTGGGGCTCCTGGGAGACCATAGGATGTCCTGTCACCAGATACATGAGTTGGTAACGGGAGGCATGCTGGACGCATGGTGCGCTCATGCTGCCTCATCACTGCACGCCATGCCTCCCACCACTCTTGAAGGAAAAAAGCCTGTCAGACAAGCGTAATGATTCCCCATCATGCCACTGCCCTGAGTAGCTGACCTGGGGCTTCCTGCCTGGACACCAAGCATGGCATCTAAAGGGGAAAGGGGAGGCCCCTCTCTGGAGGGTAAGCCAGGGAGGAACACCAAGTGGAGGCTGGAGTCACTGCGATGGTGGCTGTGTGAGTGATGCACAAGCTGAAGGGGAGCTGTCCTGGCTCGAAAAAGTGCAGTAAGTTAAAAAAAAAGTTTGGATATGAAGTAGCAAGCCAAGGAAATACTGAGAGTGCTGGGTAAGAGGAGGAGATGGGGAGATTTTATTAACAGATATTAACATTTAATTGTACCACCAAACATTTTTAATGAGGTTTGCTATTTTATGAAAGAAAAGACGCATTTTGCTAGATAATCATTTGCCAGGTGGCTATCAAAATTACCTGACAGAAATAAAAAGAAACAACAATTTTTGATTCTGGTCATTGCAGCATAGAAATATTATTAAATTCACCTTAAACAGGAGAAATGGTAGTGCATGTATCACATGGAGAGACTGACATGCATTGTGAGATGCAAAAGGAAACTTCTGACAGTAAAGGGGCACTATAAGTTGTATTTATCTTCTGAAGAATTAGCACTCTGTTGCCATGGCCCCTCTTTGGCAAAATAACACTCTCTTTATTTTATTTTTTTATTTATTCAAGAGTTTCACCAGGAAGGCATACTGAGCAAAAGAGCTTGTTTCCAGATGCGTCCTGGTGGGAGGGGAAAGTTGAAAGAACAGCAAATGGGGCATAAACATTGAAGGCGAAGTAATACAGTGCAATACACGGTAGCTACAATGGGAGAACAATGTCAGCATACATAGTGGCCAGCTAGCAATAATCAGTGCACTAAGTGCAATGAGCCGGGTACAAACCAATCATTTTGCTCAGTATTTCAACATGGGCAAATGTAACAAAAACACCAGCAAGTACATAGAAGAACCATTGTGACAATAGGTCATGGAATAGGTAGCTCTCTGGACTGCAGTATGGAGTTGTGGAGAGAGCTGATTACTGGCCACACTGGCTAATCTTATACTGTCTGGGGAACATAGCCACTGTGGCAGACTCTGGGTGGCAGAGGCTATGCACCCTTGGAGCTGCAGCATGGCTGCCTTGGCAACTTTTATGATTCTGTGTAGTGCAGCTTATCCCGCTTCCCACACCTTAAAGTCAGACCAGTGAGTAGCTATGCATGTCTGTACTGGATTGGGTGCAGAGGCAGCAGAACATTGATTCATGACAGCTGCACTTGCCCTCACATAAGCACGGGTAGCCTCCATGATACATGCAGCCCATACATATCCATGTGGGGATGCATATAGGGCGTTATAGACTGGGCCCTTAGAGTACTTCAACGTTATGGAATTGTTTTGACCTGCTTACTGCAGAAAGGAATTTTCTTGCAACTTGCCGAAGCTAAAACTCCTAATTTCAGTGTTTATTCCTGCCTGCATAATGAGCTGAAATAAATTACAAATATAAAATAAATAAATAAATACACCTTTGAGTTTGGGCCAGTTCCTTAAATGAAAGAACAGCACGCACAAGACCATCTTATTAATTTAGTCTGAAGTTTGTCCCTTGCTGGTCTGACTCAGACCCCAATGTCACTTCTATTCCTAATGCTAAACATATCCTGAATAAACTGTGCTTTTTTTAGACTCCAACATGACTTTCAGGGGTGATTTCTGAGGCAGTATTGTGCTGCAGACTTAATTTTTACACTATTTTAAAGCTGGGTGTTAACAGGTTTAAGTATTTCTTTAGGCAGCTGCTTTCACAGTCGAGTCAAGAATTTAAAAAAAATATGCAATTTACTTAGAAAAATTTGCTTTTTTTTTTAACTTCTTTTTCCCACCTGTCACTAGTCCTTAGCCATCCCTCAGGCATCCCCAGCTTGTCCCACCCAGTCTGAGACTCCCTTTACCCTTGGCCCCCCCCCAGAACCCCAACCCAGCACCCTGCACCACCGTAGCCCCTGGCTTGTGTCCCCAGGGTGGGGCTGCCCTCCTCTTACTTGGGCCCTCCTTCAATCCCTTTCAGTGGTCTGGTGTGCGCTGGAGGATATCGGGACCTGGGAAGACATGGTCCAACAGCGGGTGTGGGGCTGGTGTGCCATTGTCTCCTTCAGGAGCTGGGGTGTTTCCTCATTCTTGTACGTGAACATGACCATTACAGAGGCACGGCCATTTAATGATGCTCAGTGCGAGATGGGCACGCTTCCGCACCCTTCTCGTGAGCATCTGCCTTTGTCTCCTCCCCTAACATGCATGATCCCAGCTTTGTCACCCCCAGTCTCCACTGGGAGTCACTACTGTGGTGGGATCGCTGGTGCACCCTCCCAAGGAGAGGAGAGCTGTTCTCCGGATGATCGATCCTCTCCTCCCTGGACGACCCCCGGCAACCCAAGCTCATTCCCGACCTCATGTTGCCGGAATGACACGCGGTGTGGCATCCAGTGCCTCTATCCTCAGTGCCACCAGGCCAGCCCTAGAAAAATGTGCTTAATATATTTGCCATTCCATTTAGGAGACAGGTACTTTCTACTGCCCTCCCCTCTAAAAAACACAATTGTTCTCAGTTAGCTGGCTTACTTTTGAAGAAGATGGCCCTGTAAAATCCTATAGCACTGAAAACAAGCATTTGTCAATGCCAAATGTTTGCCACTGGTATTGCTGTTGTACTGGGTCTTGCTTGTACACATTTTTACTATATATTTACCCAGGATACAGCAGATGAGATGCAGTATCTCATTTTCAGAGGTGTACTCTTTGACACATTATTAGATTGTAATTACCCAGGACAGAACGGCTGAGAGGCAATATTCTACTTCTAAGTGGGCTCCTATATTTCAACCCCAAATGTCCAGCAGTCTTTTTATGACATTAATGATCAAGACAGGTGGAATTTTTTAAAATCCCATCCAAAAGGTGAAATCACTGTGCGACTGTGGAAACACGTTTCAGAGGGGATTTGAAAAATGACACCTGCCATGTTCAGGTGGTGGGGTAACACAAGGGATATGTTGAACATTAGGGGCTAAAATCCGCAAAAAATAAAGTTATGAGTAAATGTTGGAGCAATTCATTTCCTCATAACTTAGTTGGTTTTTCAAATTTGAACCCCAAATTTTCAACATAATCTTTTTATGACCACTCCTTCTGAGCATGACAGGTGTAATTTATAAAACAATGGCTGAAACATCATTCTAACCCCAGGAATCACTCATTATGATTAAAGTGATGCAGTCAGCCTCCTTTGTTGGACTGCCCAGAGAGATGGAATTATGTGCAAATGATTGAACTCTCAATTGGCTCATGCCAATGTCAAACTGCTGCCCTAGCAACTGCTGCACTCTGAGTGCTTCAGATTTTTACTCCACCTGCCTAGTGACAACGTCCCAGAGAGCTCTCCTTCAACCTCTTCAAAATCCATTTATCTGGTCGATAAGTAGTGTTTTTAGTTAATATTTCAGATTGCTGCCTTAGTTTCAGTTTAATTTGTAATTTGTGTGAATATTTTATGTGTTTAGCGGTTTCTTCACGGTTTCTTAGAACCGAGGGTTCCGCTATTTCTAGTGAGGGTTTTACCTCAATTATGTTATATTTGTTAATACTTACAGTCGGTTCCTTGTCCGCATATACCTGTTTAAATTTAATTTAAATTTGTTAGTTTCTCAGTTCCCTTTTCTGTGAGGAACCAAGTCGCGTTCGGTTCCTGCAACCGTTAGTGGTTATTTATATTTAAAATATTCGGTTCTAAGGAACCGATAATTTGGTATAGTTTCTTTAGTGATTCCTGCTCAATGTCAGATGCTCCTGTTGTTAAGCCTACTATAAAAAATGCACAGGGCCCACTGGTTTCAAACTGTGTGAGTCTTGTGGTCAGATCATAACTAAAGCAGACAGACATTCATTGTGTTTTTTGTCTGGGTACTAGCCATATTTTTGCAAATTGTGATATTTGTAAAACATTTTTTCAGGCTCAGGCCTCTCAGCTGCAACAGCCTAGAGACTATTTTTGAGGAAGGGGCAAGAGAACCATGAGGAGAGCGTCTCCCTTACCAGTGATTCATGCACAGCTCACTCAGAACCCCTGACGGGCTAGTACAGGTTGCATCCCCTGTCATAGATCCACCAGTGGGTGGCAGACTGGCTCATTACTTCCAGGACTGGTATATCATCACCACAGACAAGAGGATCCTGGAGGTGGTGAGCCAGGATTTGGCACTCAGCTTCAAATCTCTCCCCAAGCTGAGAGCAAGAACATTTGCAGCAGTTACATCTGCAGACATAGTTTTACTGGAAGCAGAAGTAAAACATCTGCTAGCAATCAAGGCGGTGGAGCCGGTGCCCCTAAACCAGAGGGAGCAAAGGCTTCTACTCCAGATACTTCCTTACAAGAAAGAAAAATGGGGATTGGTGACCTATCCTGGATTTAAGACTTCTAAACACTCACATTCTGAAACCAAAATTCAAAATGGTCACTCTTGCACTAATCATTCCCACTTTACAAAAGGGAGACTGGCTAGCTTCCCTAGATCTAAAGGATGCTTATTTTCACATCCCCATCAGACCTTCTCACAGAAAGTACCTGAGATTCAGACTGGCCTCAGGCCATTATCAGTTTGCAGCACTTCCTTTTGGCCTAACTTCTGCCCCAATGGCTTTCACAAAGTGTTTGGTAGTGGTAGTGGAGTTTCTGAGAAAACAAGGGGTGTCAGTCTTTCCTTACCTGGACGACTGGCTAGTAGTGGGCCCATCTCTACAACTTGCAGAGAAGGCCTTAGCACTAACAAAGTCTACTCTGGAATCCCTGGGTTTTCTCATAAACAAGCAGAAGTCTCAGCAAACACCAGTTCAGGTACTCGAATTCACTGGTGCAGACCTAAACACCAGTGTGGGCAGAGCTTTTCTGCCATAGGACAGGGTAAACAGCATTCTACAGATTGCAAGTTCATTTGTGCCAGGAAAACCCAAGCCAGCCAGAGAGTTCCTCAGGCTCCTGGGCCACATGGCAGCTGCCACCACAGTGGTACTCAGTTTCAGATTTCAAACGAGGGACATCCAGTTTCACCTGAGACAATATTGGTCACAGAGGACAGATCTTCTGTCCGAACTGGTCCCAGTCACCCACAGCCTGCTACAGGCACTGCAGTGATGGCTGGACGAGCACAACCTTTGGGTAGGTGTGCCTTTCACAAAGGAACAACCTTCCTTAATTCTTTATAATATATTTATTTATATCCATTTTATCATTTAAAACCAAAAGAGAACAAACAGACGAATATTCTGATACAGTCCCTATCTACAAAACAAAAAAAAAAGGGAAAGGGGGATCACATTGAGTAAACAGATTTACATTTCATTGAACCAAACCTTGTACTTGCACCAAAAATGAGTTAAATTATATTTTAAACAAGTCTAGCAAATGGTAAATTTCAATACATATATATCGAAGCCACACTCAAATACAAATAAACAAACAAAGTATATATGTATGTTATAATAGTTATACTTATTCATTTAATTATTTTAATTATTTTAATCATGTCCCCAATCATACCCCTAGCACTGTATTTTCAATTTCTGTTACTGCTTTAAGCATATCTGAGTCAGAATTAGAATTGGACTCAAGTTCCAGGTCAGAAACATTATCAAACTCTGAACTATGTTTATGTAAGAAGTCCATAACCTGGTCTGGGTCAAAGAATATATATGTGTGACGTTTAAATACAATTTTAACTTTTGAAGGCGCAAGAAGGGAAAAAGTAGCTCCAAGTTCCAGAACTTCTGCTCTTAAATTAAGAAAGCATTTCCTTCTTTCCTGTGTTGCAAATGAAAAATCAGGAAAAATAGAGTATTCCTTAATTCTTACAACAGATGCATCCCTTCTGGGTTGGGGAGCACACATGTTGGATTATACGACAAGTATGACATGGTCTCCTCAA
The DNA here is from genome assembly GCA_016271365.2 of Neoceratodus forsteri. Lineage (NCBI taxonomy): Eukaryota > Metazoa > Chordata > Ceratodontiformes > Ceratodontidae > Neoceratodus > Neoceratodus forsteri. The sequence continues at coordinate 423,933,100 of CM057453.1, forward strand.
GAATCCCTGTTGCACATAAATCTGCTGGAGCTCAGAGCGGAGTACCTAGCCCTGCAGGCATTTGCTCCACATCTTCAAAACGAAGTGGTGCAGCTCAGAACAGACAACACCACTACTATGTATTACATCAACAAACAGGGAGGAACCAGGTCAGCCCCACTGTGCACAGAAGCAATGAGGCTGTGGTCCCTGGCTTACTCCATGAAGGTATCCCTATCAGCCATACATCTTCCAGGAAAAGACAATGTGCTGGCAGACTCCCTCAGCAGGATAAGTCAGGACCACCACGAGTGGTGCCTGAATCCCCAAATACTCAGTTCGATTTTCAGACGATGAGGCACTCCAGAGATAGACCTCTTTGCCTCTATAGAAAATCACCAGTTACCAGTGTACTGTCACAGGCCTCCTCTCAGGGACACACTTCCCCTGGATGCGTTGGCACTGGATTGGACAGGAAAGTTCCTTTATGCCTTCCCTCCTTTTCCACTTATAATAAGGACCCTGCTGAAATTGAAGTGCCAATTGGCAACAATGATACTGGTGGTACCAGATTGGGGACGAGGCAACACTGTTATTCACTTCTCTTGGCTCTATCAGTAGTACCTCCGATTCATCTGTCCAGGAGGCACAACCTGCTGACACCCTCTCATGGCAGAATACTGTACCCCAGCCTCAAATCACTGAGGCTCAAGGCCTGGCTCTTGAGGACTTAGAGTATGCTAATCTTAAACTGTCAGAACAGGTGCTGACAGTACTTAGGGGTTCAAGGAAACCTTCCACTAAAAAGACATACTCTGCTAAGTAGAAGAGGTTTTCCATATGGCATACAGGTAAGGGTGTTGACCCATCCAGGGCTGACCTAGCCATTCTTCTGAATTACCTAACACACTTGCATTCCATAGGTCTGAATCCTTTGACACTCAAGATCAATTTGGCTTCAGTCTCAGCTTATTTGTCAGCTGGTAAAGAGAGATCCATGGCCTCTCATCCAGTCTTCAGGAAGTATTTTAAAGGCCTTAACCTCTTGTATCCTCCCTTGAGGGAACCAGTTTCGGCCTGGAATCTGAATATCTGCATTGCCAAGCTCATGGATGCCCCATTTGAACAGATGGCAACAGCAGACTTGAAGTATATCACTTGGAAAACTGTGTTTCTGGTTGCTATTACTTCTGCCAGAAGGATCAGTGAGTTACAGGCCCTGTGCATGGATGTAGACTACATCTCATTCCACAGGGATTAAGTGGTCCTCAGGACCAATAGAAAATTCCTTCCCAAAGTGGTGTCTGATTTCCATTTAAATCAGTCCATCACTTTACCTGTCTTTTTTACAGAGAACTCCAGTTCTCCAGAAAGGAGGCTTCATTCCCTTGATGTCAAAAGGGCACTTAGCCACTATATTGACAGAATTAAATCTTACAGACCAGGTCAGACATAGCGCTTTCTTATCTATGAAGAAGTAGGTAAGGGCAGACCTGCCACAAAATGTACAATTGCTCAGTGGATAGTGGCATGTATACAGTTTTGTTATAGTAAAGTGGGTAAACAGGCTCCCCTGGGCCTGAGAGCACATTCTACTAGGGGCACAGCTGCTTCAGTGGCAGCTTCAAGAGAGATTCCACTATTGGAAATCTGCAGCGCAGCTACATGGAAAACAGTACACACCTTCACAAAGTATTACAACCTGGATCTACAATCCAGAAGTGATGCCAAGTTTGGTATAGCAGTGCTGCAGAACCTGTTTCCCAAGTAGGTTTTCTGCCCAACCTCCAAAGGTACTGCTTGGCAGTCTGCATGAGTTTAATCATAATGAGTGATTCCTTGGGTTAGAATAAAAAATTACTCACCATAGTAATCTTGTTTCTTCAAAGGGATCACTCATTATGATTAAAGCACCCACCCTGCCTCCCCTACTAGAACCTATGAAAGTTGTTCTGCATCCCTGTTTTAGGGTGTTTTTTCCATATAGGTCAGGTTAGAGACTCACCTTTTGTTAACCAGTTGGTTCCCTTGTGGTCTCAAGTTCTTTAGGTTTACTTCTTGGGTGACCTGAGAGGACAAAAATTGTTTTATAGAAATAGTATGTTAGCTAGGGGGTCTTGTACCCAGTTTAGGCTACGTAAGAATCTGAAGCACTCAGAGTGCAGCAGTTGCTAAGGCAGCAGTTTGAAATTGGCATGAGCCAATTGAGAGTTACATCATTTGCATATAATTCCATCTCTCTGGGCAGTCCAACACAGGAGGCTGACTGCATCAGTTTAATCATAATGAGTGATCCCTTTGAAGAAACAAGATTACTATGGTGAGTAATTTTTTCTTTTGTGCCGCAAGTGTTAAAACACATTTTGGGCAGTATTTGAGAAATGACGGCTGTCACATGCATGAGATGGTGGGAAAAAATGGCTATGTTGAAAAGTTGGTGGTCAAAATATTGAAAATTACCACAGTTACAAGCGTGCATTGAAAAACTGCAATGTAGACTCTTAACTTTGTTGTTTTCTCATATTTTTACAGCAAATTTTCAACATAGCCTTTTTATGACCCCACATAGCCTTCTTATGAGCCCACCTCATGAACAAGGGTGGAGAAAATGTTCAAATCCTGCCCAAAAGGTGATTTCACACCACAAGTTCAAAAATACATTTTGGCTAGGATTTGAACAATGACAGCTGTCACATTCATGAGGTGCTGTGAAGAAATGGCTATGTTGAAAATTTGGGGTCATTGAAGAGTGAAGACATTTTTGCAGTCCAGAGAGAATTATGGTGTTGGACCCCCGGTAGGTAAGTAAGTGCTTGGGGGGGGGAGGTGGCGTGGTGGGTGCTGAGTGGAGGGTCGGGTGGGGTGGACTAATGGTGACTGCAGCAACAGACTTCGATGGATGGTTTTCCTTTTACAGGTTATCTTGTAAAACAAACAAACAAAACAAACTATGAGAGACAGCATTCTTTGTATCAGGTGGCGACATTGGGTGATTGAGCACCCCAGTGTCAGTGTTATATTTGTGGGGGTGGAGTGGTGGGTGCTGAGTAGGAGGGTCAGATGGAGGGATAAACAGCAGTGGCAGCAACAGATATCAATGAACAGTTTTTTATACAGGATATATATATATATATATATATACATGCAGTATATATGTGTGTGTGTATATTATGGTAGCGCGGTAGTGCTACCATAGTTAGGGTTGAGGAGCCATTTCTATGTTAAACCCCAAAACTTTGCACCTTAATAACTTTGCAACCATTTGATGGATTTGCCTGAAATTTGAATTTATGATCAAGAGCCATAGGCCTTGGGATCTGCCAAGTTTCGTACTGGTCGGATATAACGGCTGCGGAGTTATTAAGTGTGATCTGTGTAAGCGTTACGCTTTTCTGGAATTCTGTGGTCGGTCCACAGGTTGTAATGGATTAGTGGACAGGCCCGAAATCTTCAGGGAACATGCAGCCTGGGTCCCCATTGCCTTCGAGATTTCGTGAAAAATATTAAACGGTTCAAAAGTTATTCAAAAACAGTTTCCATTATAAGTCAATGGGAAAAGTTAACAAAAAGTTCAACACTTTCGCAAATGCATTTTTACTTTCGCAAATGGGCCTGTTACTTTCGCAAATCGGCCATTTTGTTTTCAGTTGGTGATCAGAAAAATGGTTGGCATTTAAATTTGGGACCGTCTAGCAACCTAATTTTTTTTGTATTCACCTAGTCGGGCCCTGAGGATGCTTGCCATGTCTTTATTTTGTGGTAAAACACCCCAGAAATATGTTTTTCAAATTTCTGGAAAAAGTACTTTCACAAATTACTTTCGTGCTCATGAAAGTTTAGGGATATTATTGAAAGCTTTCACAAATTGCGACAGTAATTTTCTAGTCTGTGGGAAAATGACAGCAATTCTTTGGCACTGCACTGCAAAATAACCGTTGGGAGTTTTGGGCTGAAATTTGGAGGGAACGCAGCCGACATCTCACAGATGTGCCTTTCAGTATTGTATTGCAAAAATATTACACAGCAGTAAAGTTATGGCACTCCAAAGTTGACAGTTTTTCCCATAGGATAACATTACGGCACCCGAAGCATTACAGGAATCCTTGGGCACCCTGCTGCAAAATAACGGTTTGGTCTTTTTTCCTGAAATTTGGAGGAAGACAGCCAACAGACTACAGATGTGCCTTTCAGTAGTTTGGTGAAAAATTTCACATGGCAGCAAAGTTACGTACTCCAAAATTGATGGTTTTCCCATAGGATAACATTACGGCTCGACACTTAACAGAAATCATTTGGAGCCCTGCTGCAAAATAACGGTTTGGTCTTTTTTCCTGAAATTTGGAGGGAAGACAGCCAACAGCCCACAGATGTGCCTTTCAGTAGTTTGGTGAAAAAACATTACAGGGAGGCAAAGTTATGGTGCTCTGAACTTTTCTTTTTTTCCCATAGGATAACATTACGGCGTTTGCTGCGCCTTTCAGGGCCCGTATCTCGGAAACGGTGCAAGATACGGACTTTTCATCGGAAAATTTCTTAGCCCCAATGGGGCTAAGATTCAAATTAGCCAGGACAGTTGTAAATAATATGACTTTTAAATTTTTTCTCTACGTCGTACGGTTCCTGAGATATAATGTATTTAGTATTCCAAGATCTCATTTTCTGCGCTATACTCATTATTTTGCATACATTATTTGTACTCACTGTCTTTCTCAATGCAGATTTTGGGGAAAACCAGCTCAGCGCTTACATTACTGTTACTGTTGCCCTTTCCGCTATGGATCCGCACTGCTTCACTTACCATTGACGCCTGCGCCACCATGTGCGTATCCTTATGCTTTTCATTTGCTATGCTTCTGTTATTTTTGCCATTTCTGTCTACAGTACTGTTTATCTTACTGTTTCACTTTACATCACCATGCCCATTGACATTTCTGTTTGCAGGCACCATGTTACTATGTGACAACACATCACGGGCAGACCATTCCGCTCACGCCACCATGTGCTGCCCTTTCTGTTCTCATTCGTGCTTGTGTTACCATGTGCACCACTGTTAGCATTTCTGCTCATGCTTGCTGTCCCTGTTAGTATGCCACAACACATCATGTGGAGGGAGCGCCGGCCCAAAGGGCCCCACGCCCCTCCCGCCGCGATTACATTCACTATTTCATTATCATTCCCAAAAGAAGGGAATAGGTAAAATCTCACTTAACGCATTGTTAGAGTTAGTCAGCGAGTGAGAAAGTGAGGAAGTTTCTAGCTCGCACCTGGGACATTCTGAGTTAGGCGCGATCAGATTTGTTCCCAACCTCACCCCATTCTCCATATACTTCTGCTGCTCACATGTCATGGGGTGAGAGTAGGGCTGACGATCCCAATGCGCACCCCAATGCCGGGTTGGGGGTGGGCTGGGGATCCAAGGGGGTTTCAACCCACAGCGAATTTCCTCACTTTTGTCGCTGTGGAACAACCTAACTAATGCATTAAATGGAGTTTTTTGCCTCTAATATATATATATATATATATATATATTATGGTAGCACAGTAGTGCTACCATAGTTAGTTGAGGAGCCATTTCTATGTTAAACCCCAAAATTTTGCACCTTTAATAACTTTGCAACCATTTGATGGATTTGCCTGAAATTTGTAATTTATGATCAAGAACCATAGGCCTTGGGATATGCCAAGTTTTGTACTGGTCAGATATACGGCCGCGGAGTTATTAAGTGTGATCTGTGCCGCTACACGCTTTTCTGAATTCTGTGGTCGCTACCACAGGTCGTGTATGTTTGTATGATCGTCCAAATCTTCTAGGAACATGCAGTCAGGGTCCCCAATGTGCCTTTCAAAGATTTCGTGAAAAAATATTAGATGGTTCAAAAGTTATTCAAAAAACAGTTTCCCATTATAAGTCAATGGGAAAAGTTAACAAAAAGTTCAACACTTTCGCAAATGCATTTTTACTTTCGCAAATGGGCCTGTTACTTTCGCAAATCGGCCATTTTGTTTTCAGTTGGTGATCAGAAAAATGGTTGACATTTAAATTTGGGACCCTCTAGCAACCTAATTTTTTTTGTATTCACATATTCGGCCTTGAGGATGCTTGCCATGTCTTTATTTTGTAGTAAACACCCCAGAAATATGTTTTCAAATTTCTGGAAAAGTATTATAAATTACTGTGTTTAATTAGTGTCGCAAATTTTTCATGAAAGCTTTCAAATTAAGACAGTAGTTTTCTAGTCTGTGGGAAATGACAGCAATTTTGGCTACTGCGCTGCAAAAGAACCGTTGGGAGTTTTGAGCTCAAATTTGAGGGAATGGAGCCGACATCTCACAGATGTGCCTTTCAGTATTGTATTGAAAAAATATTACACAGCGGCAAAGTTACGGCATTCCAAAGTTGACGGTTTTTCCCATAGGATAACATTACGGCGCCCAACGCGTTACAGAAATCCTTTGGCACCCAGCTGCAAAATAGCGGTTTGGTCTTTTTTCCTGAAATTTGGAGGGAAGACAGCCAACAGCCCACAGATGTGCCTTTCAGTAGTTTGGTGAAAAAATATCACACGGTGGCAAAGTTACGGCACTCCAAAGTTGACATTTTTTCCCATAGGATAACATTACGGCGCTCAACGCATAACAGAAATCCTTTGGATCCCTGCTGCAAAATAACGGTTTGGTCTTTTTTCCTGAAATTTGGAGGGAAGACAGCCAACAGCCCACAGATGTGCCTTTCAGTGGTTTGGTGAAAAAACATTACAGGGAGGCAAAGTTATGGCATTCTGAACTTTTCTTTTTTTCCCATAGGATAACATTATGGCATTCGCCGCGCCTTTCAGGGCCCGTATCTCGGAAACGGTGCGAGATACGGACTTTTCGTCGGAAAATTTCTTAACCCCCAATGGGGCTAAGGTTCAAATTAGCCAGGACAGTTGCAAATAATATGACTTTTAAATTTTTTTTCTACTTCATACGGTTCCTGAGATATAATGTATTTAGTATTCCAAGATCTCATTTTCTGCGCCGATACTCATTATTTTGCTTACATTATTTGTACTCACTGTTTTACTCAATGCAGGTTTTGGGGAAAACCAGCCTGTGTGCTTACATTACTGTTACTGTTGCCCTTTCCGCTTGCGGTTCCGTACCCGTTTCACTTACCGTTGACGCCAGCGCCACCATGTGCTGTATCCTTTATGCTTTCATTTGCGCTTGCGTTTGTTATTTTTGCCATTTTCTGTCTACAGTATTGTTTATCTTTCTGTTTCACTTACATCACCATGCCCATTGACATTTCTGTTTGCAGGCACCATGTTACTATGTGACAACACATCACGTGGCAGACCATTTCCTCGCGCCACCATGTGCGTTACCCTTTCTGTTCTCATTCGTGCTTGTGTTACCATGTGCGCCACTGTTAGCATTTCTGTTTCATGCTATTGTCCCTGTTAGTATGCCAAGACATAGGAGTGGAGCTGGGCCCAGAGGGCCCCGCCTCCCGCTGCTGCATTACATTCTACTATTTCTTGTTATCATTCTCAAAAGAAGGGAAATTAGAGGCAAAAACTCAGTTTAATGCATTAGTTAGAGTTGTTCCACAGCGACAAAAGTGAGGAAATTGCTGTTGGGTTGAAAACCCCCTTGCACCCCACCCACCCCCAACCGGCATTGGGGTGTGCATTGGGATCATGAGTCCAACTCTCACCCATTCTCCTATACTTCTGCTGCTTTACACATGTCATGGGGTAGAGTTAGAGCTGATGATCCCAATGCACACCCAATGCTCTATGCGTCAACGCTGCGTTTTCATTTGCGCTATGCTTTGCTACTTTTTTGCCATTTCAGTGTACTGCACTGTTTCTCTTCTGTTTAACTTTGTGTCCCCATGCCCATTGACATTTCATTTACAGGCACCATGTTACTATGTGACCAGACATCACGTGGCACACGTTCCGCTCACGCCACCATATGCTACCCTTTCTGTTATCATTCGCTGATGTTACCATGTGTGCCACTGTTAGCATTTCTGTTTGCATTGCTGCTCCTGTTACTATACAAGACATCATGTGCTTGAGCGCTGCCCAAACCACAAGGTTACATTCACTATTTCTCAATATCATTCTCAAAAGAAGGAAATTAGAGGCAAAACTCGCTTAATGCATTAGTTAGGGGTTGTTCCACAGCTATTAAAGTGAGGGACTCGCTGTTAGGTTGGAAAACCCTAACCCGAATCTACCCCCCAGCACCACACACACACAGACACACACACACACACATTCAAATATGGGGAGGACCAAGTCAACACAACCAATGACAGACATCCAGCAGCAGGTGACAGAAATAACAAACAATTGTCTAAATGTACTACGAGACATCCCCACCCACCTGACCAGGTACTGCATGCTCAGTGGAGATCAACAGCAAAACTGAGGCCATGTACACCAAACGTACACATCCCTGATTGCAGCTGCACACAATGTACCACACTTAGTAGTTGCATGGCCTTACCTACCGATGCCCCACACCACACCACAACTGGTACTGTGCCGTTATTCAATATAAATGCTGAAGGTGCATGATGACAGTTGTAGAAAGGTTTTAACACTACTGAGTATACATTAATTAAGAGAAGCACATAAATTAACTACAAGACACTAGCATGCTCAAGATAAAAGTAGTGATACATTTAGTAGGTGATTTACATAGTAGTACATTTACTGCAATGGTTTACTCAACATAGAGAGGCTGATGTAAACGTATGGAAAAGCATTGCCTGTTCAACGCCAGAAATTGGTACTGCCAGTATCACATGCATTCTTACTGATGAAGGTGTACTGCTGATGTACATACATAGACCTTCAGTGTGTTTCAATATTAAAGATGCAGTAAGTATTCTTTGTAAGAAGATTGTAATTGCATGGATCAGGCCAAGCAACTTCTAAATATCATAGCACTACTGAGCCAACAATGATGTACCTGTATCGGACATGTATATGGATAGATTTTCCTGTAGGCACTTACTGAGTATGTTGTATTGATAAAGACAATCTCATTGCATCTGTGATGACTAACTTATTCAAATAGTAATACATTTGCTATTGTTGCAATGAGTGATCTATGCCACTTGTGGACACAGTGTGATTTTTTAACAGTTGTTTCATACTCAGGCTGTATGCCTACTGTTTGGGTTTCACACTTCTGTCACTGATGCTATCAAAGTGATAACTATGTTAATTCTGCTACAACAGGAATCAAGTAGGTATGGTGTAGATATAAACAGAATGTCTTTTAGTATTGATTTAACTCATAATGGGTTAAATGTACTAGGACAGCAGGGGTTATCCTCTATCACTGAGTCTGTCAGTTATAATCACACTAGGGTTTCGATGACTGTAATGATCAAGTTACACTGTTCATCTTCATGAGTTCATATTCACAGCCATTCTCCAGCAACTAGACAGTGTATGGTGTAACTGGGTGGGACACTGTGTTGCAAAGCTGCTGCAGTGCCTAGCAGAGGGAGAGTATCTACTCATAAAGACAATTAAGCAATAAGGCATGACCAACAGTTATGTTAAATGGTCTGTTAATCACCCTGTAGGGGTTTAATGTTGAATGAGGCATATCCGAGAATGCCACATGTCGTAGACAGTGATAAACTGACCATTAACATAATACCTGGGAGTGGCTTATTGCTATCATAATAAAACTGTTTTTAAACAACATTAAACCATGTTCATCATATGGTTAGGCTCTACATGTATGTTAATAAAACTAAACATAAGGCTGTTACAATGTTTACAGTCAATTAGAAAGCTGCATTTCTCAAACCCTTGTTATAATCAGAGATATTATACCTGTACAACTCCTTGGTTTTGTTAACTCTGTTACTCAGGTGGCCCACCAGAAGTGGTGTGGTGTGGTGTGGGGCATCGGTGAGTGAGCCATGCAACTACTAAGTGTGGTCACGTTGTGTACAGCTGCAATCAGGGATGTGTACGTTTGGTGTACATGGCCTCAGTTTTGCTGTTGATCTCCACTGAGCATGCAGTACCTGGTCAGGTGGGTGGGGATGTCTCGTAGTACATTTAGACAATTGTTTGTTATTTTGTCACCTGCTGCTGGATGTCTGTCATTGGTTGTGTTGACTTGGTCCTCCCCATACTTGAATGTGTGTGTGTGTCTGTGTGTGTGTAGTGCTGGGGGTGACTGGAGTTAGGGTTTTCAACCCTAACAGCGAATTTCCTCACTTTTGTCACTGTGGAACAACCCTAACTAATGCATTAAACGGAGTTTTTTGCCTCTAATATATATATATATATATATCTATATATATATATGTATATATATATATATATTTATATATATTTGGAAGGCTTGGCCTGTTGTTCTTTTTTTTTTTTTAACTCTTTTTTTTGTTCCCACTTGACCCTGGGGAACTCTCTTGAGCATGCTTCAGAACTCCCCCGTCTCTACCTCACACCTGAGACCTGCTGAGCTCCCCCCCCATGCAGCCCACACACAACCCCCGGATCTGCGCCCCCCGGAGGAAGGGCCGCCCTGTCCGCCCAGGGTGCTCTATCTAGAGTATAGAGTGTCAGGCATACTCAAGGTTGGCAGTGGAGAGGGAGCATGAGGCCCGATACTGGAGTATGGACAGTGGAGCCCAAGGTGCCGTCGCCTATCCCCAGGAGTGGGGATCTTCTTACTTAAGTTACTTGCCCCCATGGCTTGCAAGGCTATGTATGTCACAACTCCACCTCCTGCCTATGCACACATCACCACATGTTGCATCCCCCAGCAGCTGCCAGAGGTCACGGTTGTGCAACAGGAATCCCCAGACCCTCCCCAGGAAGAGAGAGCAGTCCTCTGGATGCTCGATCTCTTCCCAATGCTGCTGACCCCCAGTGACGAGAGCTTGCTCCCGAAAGTCGCTGGCGTGGCGTGAGGTGTGGTGTTCAGCACCTCAACCCTTAGTGCCACCAGGCCAGTGGCTTGGCCTGTTGTTTCAATGGGAGAAAATAGCTCCTTCCCCATTCCCTACATAAGCAGCAGGCCACCTCCCGCTCTGCTTAGAGCATTTTAGTGGCACTGCATGGCTGGTTGGTGTACCCCCCTCCCCTCCTGCTTCCTGCTTTCTGTTTCTCCCCCTCCCACTTTGTGTCCATTTCCCGTGGTGTGTGTCGTTTCATTCGTCTCCTTTCCCCGTCCTTTGCTGCCTCCTGTTGCTTTGTTTTCCCCATGTTTTTTGCTTTTTTGGGAGTCTTTCTGTGCCCATATCCGTGCCGCCTCCACGCACCATCTGACTCGCTCTAGTTCCCTGCCACCTGCTCCCAGCATACTCCGCCGGTCTCCTCGTCGCTCCTGCCAGCTCTTCTCTCGGCTTCCCCCATTTCATTCTCCTCTGGCTAGCTACATGGATTTCTCACCTCACTCACCAGAATGAGCGTAAGTTCCACCAGGCTTCCCAACCTCAGCTGGTGGCAGCCCTTTGAGCTAATCTGTTTTATTTTGGATATCGGTTGGTGGACGTCAGCACTTCCTTGGTGCTGCTGGAACCCCCCAAACACTCTCTGTAACTGACTTGCAGATGGTTCCTTGAATCTCGCCCCTTCCACAGCAAAGTCAAACTACGTGGGGTCTCGTCTTCCCAATGTTGTACTGCTCATGATATGGTGATGGCAGACCATGTGGGGTCCCACCATCCCTATCAGGCACTGTTGCTTCCATGGTGAAGACGAACCACGTGGGGTCTCACCTTCCCATTCATGCTCTACTTGAGCAATACGGCAATAGTGAACCACGTGAGGTCCCGCTATCCCTATCCTGCACTACTCCATGGGGCACGGGGTTCCGCCTGCTACACGATGATAGACTATAGGGCCCCGCCTCCCACTCACCATCTGCTCCAAGGGAATTCAACTCATTGCGCCATCAAGTTCCCGTACTACAGATTGATTGCTGTCGGGTCATCCTTCCTGGAGAACATGCTTCAGTTCCACAGAGAGCGGAGCCCTGTATCTGTTCCTTATTTCAGCCTATTTACGGCGATGGCGGACCATGTGGGGTTCCGCCATCTCCTACGTCTAAGCCTATGAAATGGCCCTGCCATATCTTAAGTATTCCTATTCACTTCAAAGATCACATACGTGGGGGTTCTGCCTCCCTTACCTGGGACTGCAACATACTCTGGCTCCTGCGGGTACCCCTTGCATCCTAGATCGTTCCATTCTATGGCGATGGCGGACCACATGGGGTCTCGCCATCCCTCTTCTAAATGTCCCTTGACACCTTCCCCTTATTCCTTATCTCCCATTCCAACTTCTGTGACCTTTGCCTTCCCTCCAACTTACCAATAGGACATTGTTGATGGACTTATCTTGGACACGGATTTCATCAGCAAATCAAGACATGCAGGTATCTCTGCAAACCCCTTGGAGTCTCATCATCCTTCCAGTGTATTCCCCTTCAACAGGATCTCTTGTATTAAACACGGATTCTTCTTGTACCATGGCAGACCCTAGTTGGGGTCTCGCTTCCTAGTATTGTCCACATGAGACTTAGTCGCTCTTCATGACTTCTTCATTCATCAGGACTCCATGCAAATATCATTCCCTAGCTAGCCTACCTCTGAGCCTATTGCCATCATCTCAGGTTAACGCCTAACATCTCCATGGCACTGGCGAACCACGTGGGGTCTCACCATCCCATTTAGCATGCCCCATGATGGGCCTTATCTGGTACTTTCTCATTTCAGTCAGCCTCAGTGACTCTCGTCATCTATGTCCTGCACCCATACTGCTGCACTGGTGGACCACGTGGGCTCCCGACATTCCTGCAAAGGCTATTGCCTTCCTATCCTTGGATTAAGCTCATACTACAATGAAAGTCAATCTGACGCAGGTACCAGCCATCCTAACAAACATTCCCACTATGGAGCTCTATCTACTATCCAAAGGCTGTGCTATGGATCTACAATAGTCATCTATCTCCGACTTGGATTAACCATTGTTTCAGCATCTGGTCATAATTCTAGTTGGACATCCCATCTGCTTGAACTTTCCTCGGCAACTTTGACCCCTTGCTCATCTCGACCATGAACTGGATTCCACCAGCTATGCCAGACCGTACTCCTGGGCATAACAATACCTAAACATAGCGCATTTAGGATTATCTCCTCTTAGTATGCCCAGAGGATGGGCAGGTCAGTAGCCATGGGTCTTTGGAGGTTTCCTCCTAAGGGGGGGTTTTCCTCTCCTGTGTGCTATGGACCACATTCTCTGGAGTTGGAGGAGGTAGTCATTTCGCTACTTCTTTTTGGGCCCTAAGTCTACACCTACCCACTATTTTGCCCAGGGTGAGACGCGGAGAAGTGCCAAAGCTCACATTATAACACCAAGCATACCAGTCAGCTCATAAGTATACACAAGCACTAAGCTATTTGCCACACATTGAATTGGAAGGCTTGGCCTGTTGTTCATTGGAGGGAAATAGCTCCTCCCCCATTCCCTACATAAGCAGCAGGCCGCTTTCCGCTCTGCTTGAAGCATTTCTCCATCCTCCCATGCCTCCTCCTCCTTCTCCGGCACTCCTGTCTCACCCTCTCCACTGGGCCTTAAGTCTACACCTACCCACTATTTTACCCAGGGTGAGATGCGGAGAAGCGCCAAAGCTCACATTATAAACACCAAGCATACCAGTCAGCTCATAAGTATACACAAGCACTAAGCTATTTGCCATACATTGAATATATATATATATATATATATATATATATATATATATAAACTACTAGGGATGGTTCTCTTTATTTCAGGTGGCGACACTGGAGGATTGGGCACCCCCAGTGTCAATGTTATGTCTGTGGGGGTGGTGTGGGCACTGAGTGTAAGGGTCAGGTGAGGGGACAAACGGAGGCGGCAGCAACAGACATCAATGAACGGTTTTCTTTGTTAGTGGGTATAAAAAAAACTACGAGGGATGGTTTTCTTTATTCCAGGTGGTGATATTGGGGATTGGGCACCCCCACTGTTGATGTTATGTTTGTGGGGGGGATGGGGGTGTTGAGTGAGAGTTTCAGGTGGGGGAACTTACAGCAGTGGCAGCAACAGACATCGATGGACGTTTTTTGTTTTTTGCAGGGTATAATTTAACTTCAGCAGGCTGATCATGGCAGATCAGCTGTGCTTGCTGGGCATTGTAGATCAAAGGAAAGAATCAACCTATGATTAGGTCATCTCTTTCCTTTGAACTACACAAAGGTTCCGCCCAGCAATCCAGTGTCATGATCAGCCTAGCTGATGATTGGTGTTACACAGATGAGCCCCTTGTAGACCTCTCTGCATTGGACTGATGGTGTCACACCCCTCAAAATGGCCATTGTACTAACAAAATGTTCACTGAGCATGCAAGCACGGTGAACATAAAAAACTCAGTACCTGAGCAGAACACAGGAATGGCTGGTTATGCAATCTTGCAGAAAACAGAAGCAGATCTGAAAGTGAACCACATTCCTTATTTTGGAAACTCATCAATGATGGGTGAGTGGCTAGTTGGAAAGATGGCAATTGTTTTACTGGGGGTGGTCTTAAGTACTTTTAGGTGCCAGCCTGCAAGGCGCTTCCATTTCAATTGTAAACTGGGCTGTACACAAAAAATTACAATGGAGGCAATGATTGCTTCCCTCCTGACCTTGCATACATTAAAGGGGCAATTTGAATGCTCATGGGCTAAAGCGGGGGGACTGCAGCCCCATCTCGCCCATAGGTTCTGGCACCTGTGCGTGAAGGTGTTGATGAGCAGAATGGCTGCCATTCTATGTTCACATTCACTTTACTACCAGCCTCTCACTGCTTATAAAGCACTTTGGGACACATTGTGGACAGAAAGTGTGATAACAACCCAAATTCTGTTCTATTCTATTCTATTCTGTTCTGTTCTACAGTCACTGCACCACTAATATCTAACTCATTGCTTCATGAAACACCTTGGGAGAGTGCAAGTGCAGAATGAAATCTCTATTTGTTTTTGTTTTTGTTGACCTGTATAGGAGGGTTAGGAAATGCTTCTTATTTTCAGCCTCATCTGGTGGGAGGGGGTGGGGTTGTGGGGCTGCTGCAAGTGCAAACTGACTGATTTTGAGCCAGGTTAAAGCAGCAAGGCAATAAAATTAGGCAAACAATCTGGCCCTGCCTTGTTTCACTATAAAAACTGCCACGTATCTTCCAGTTTTATTTGGTGGTAAAATGTTCTAGTTGTACCAACATTCCAATAT
Source organism: Neoceratodus forsteri (assembly GCA_016271365.2). Lineage (NCBI taxonomy): Eukaryota > Metazoa > Chordata > Ceratodontiformes > Ceratodontidae > Neoceratodus > Neoceratodus forsteri. The sequence goes on from CM057453.1 coordinate 423,948,350, forward strand.
TTTATTAATGTTTTTATGTATGTTTTTCCTTCAGGAAAAATAAGATGGCTGCCGCATTTGGCTTAGAAATACCATTTTGTACTCAGTAAGGGTTTGGATCAAGGAAATTAAAACAATCATGGTGTGCACCTTAGGAAGTACCTAGAAAAGTAAATTCGACAGGCATGCTAATATTTTTATTAACTGGAGCTGAAGCTAACTTTTTTGGAAAAACCTTTTTCATTGCACTGCTGCTTTAAGCTATACAGTAGGTGGTTTTACAGTGAATGGGGAAAATCTGGCCTGGGCACCAGAGAAATCCCCCTACGCTGCCAGTAGGGGGAACCTGTCAGCTAAGATGGCCAACCCTGGCACAGGAGAGAGAGGAGGGCTTCAGCGTTTGTCCGGAGTAATGCCAGAGTTTGAGTTGCTGCAGCAGAATGGAACTGCTGACTTACCAGCTTTGAATGTGTCCCCACCGATACTGTTAGAGACTGTCAAGAATCATGTTATGCAGCTGGTACTAGACCGGAGTGACTTGCAGGCGATGCCTAATCCAGGGAGGGGTGCTGACCACCGTGAAGACACTATATTGCTCCTGGAATTACAGGCACAGAGAGACTTATTGCTTGAACTACTGGATGTGCCAGAGGTGTCTGTACCCATGGATTTATCTAACCCAGACTTGACTGCCACAGATCATCAACCTGCCAGCTCCTGTACTCGACCATTCAGTCCTAGTTCCTGTAGCCATCCAGACCTATTATCATCAGACCGTAGAAGTCTGCTGGAGCCAGAGTCAACTTTGCAGATGGATTTGCAGACACCTATGGAAATGGACACAGCCGCTCTGGCTCTTGGACCAGGCCCCCCAGCTCTGGTAAGCCCTGATTTTCTCATACCATCATACAGTACTGAGACAGTGGCACAGGATTCATTACTGCAAGTTCCTAACACAAACTTGTTGCTGAGTCGACATCTTTCCACAGAGGCAGTTACAGGACATTTACCAATGGTTGTTGAAGGTGGAGAAGAACAGACTAAACAACTCTCACTATTGGGGTGGAATCGATGGCTTGTCCATCACTGGGCACTCCACCCACCTCAGTCACTCGAGTGGTAGATGCACGCCTTTCCATACAGTCAGTGGCAGCCAACTCCATAGCATACCAGGTCATATTTCAATCGGCACCTGCTCACACTGCTGCATCCCTGATGACAGTGGTCCTGGCTGCTGAGCCACCTGATCCCAGTATATTTTCAATTCTAAGTCCACAAGGACAAGCATTACCATCTTCTCCAGCCTCTGCCGGTAGTACTCCAACATCAATGATCCCAACTCCAACCACAACAATGGTGCCAGGACCTGAACGGGCACATCCCAGTGGCTTGCAACCTCAGACTTTACTACAAGGAACTCCACTGGGTACTCCACCTCGTATTGAAACCAGACAGTCCATGACCATGACTACTGGTTGGAGTCCAGAGAAAGCACTGAGAAAAGCGGGCTGGATAGTAGGACCAGATGGTCTCTCTTGGATCTTGACCCTGCCATACTGCCAGCATACAAGATTGATGCATATGAAACATCCCAGCTGATCCTTACACAGAGCTCCACACTACATGCCTCAGTTACCTCTGCTGGGTTGCCTCCCATTACACTGGACATGGCTTCAACCCAGCCTGACCCACAACTCCAGGCTGGACTAGCAGTACTGTGTACTACCAATGTTCCTGACATAGCTCCTCCAATAACAGTCCCTAAACTAACAACTCCTTTATCCACCCCCCAAGATATTCCTTTAAAATGTCAGACCTCTTTGCAGTGCAACCAATGCCCACTCAGTGGCGAAACGCAGTCCACTTAAAATTAATTGGGACTGATGACCTTCCACCTGACCATGCCTATTTGGTCAAAACACTTTTGATGGACTCCTTTGACTTTGTGCTGGATGACATTTCTGCTATCATCTCTGTATCGGGATCAGTGTTTTATGATGTTAGCTTCCAACCTCACTCATCCTTGGATAAGGTTTGGATTAAATAAAATTTATTACTATATTCCGAGCTGTGGCTACCATTCCAGGTGATTCCCCTCACCAGACTCACCACACAAACTGTGATGGTGATATTGTGCAATGAAGGGGTGGGGGTTCAGAACATCACTTTCTAGCTTCAGAAACATTGTGAGGTGCTTGGTCACCTAGACAAAATATTTGATAAATATGGGATATGGACCGGGAAGTGGAAATATAGGGTGCAGCTCCATGCTACAGATTCTGGACTGACTCATTTTCTGAACAGTTTCTTTATCAGCCAAGATTGCGGTGTGTGGTTCTATTTGGGGCAACCAAAGGCTTGTTTCAGATGGGGCTCTCTTAACCATCTCAGTAATGACTGTGATCAGCATCTTTGTAGCCTTTGTGTGGGACATGGTCATACAGCAGCGCACTGTCAGAGTAAAATGAAATGTAATCTTAGCCAGATGGAAGGCCATTCCTTCTGTGATTGTCCATGACAGCCCATAATAAATCATCAAATTATTCACAAACAGAATTACCACCTGCACCCCTTCCCCAAGATGTAAGATCCAGTCTGAGGCTTTTGATATACTCTGCTCCTCCAGGACTGTTACTTACGCACACCATGGAGAACCCCTCCCCCCTCCCCGTCAACTTTGCAGGGGGATATGACTACCTCTTTACCAGAGCCTTGTCCTGCTCCTACCAATGTTTCAGCCCTTCCACCGCTGGCTACGTTGGAAGTAGAAAAAACATTGCTCCAGGTGGATGCATCCGAGGTCCCTTCTATGCCTCCTTTGACTCCTTTTACAGTCATACCCAGACAGAGGTCCCTCTGTAATTGACTTCATCCCAGTGACTCACAATCACCTCTGCTCAAGTTGCTTCCACTTCAGAACAGATACCGCCCATTGGCTGCACCTAAGGTGTGAGGAGACACAGACACTGATATCGATTCTGATGCCTCATCGACTACATCCTATGGCATCAATGGTTCTCAGGACACTGACAAAGACATTTTCAAAAGGACAGCAACTTGTAAGCAGAAGGTTGGCTCTTCCCCAGGTTCAAAAGCTAAATTCAAGAAAAAACATACAGTACATAGTCACTATAGTTTTTTTTTTATATTAACTACATTCTTGGCTAACGCCCTTCTTCTTCTTTTTGTATGAAGGTTGCAAAGCTTAACATTAATAGCATGTTGAATCCCCATGTGAAGGAAAGTGCTTTTGCAGATCCTGCAGGATAGTGGGGCAGATTTGCTTTTTCTACAGGACACAAGGCTACTGTCAGTAGTTGACATAGGCACTACACAAAGACTTTGGTCGTGTGGTATTTCCTATTTTTCTCTTGGACCTGAGAAGTGCTCAGGGGTTGCCATCCTGTTTAACCAACTTTCTCCCACAGTGACCAGAGTAGTCGAAGTGCAACCAGGTCGGGCTCTCCTATTTGATTATATAATCAATCAGACAGTGTATAGGTTGATTATAGTGTATGCCCCTCAATCAAAATTTGACAGGGTCACTTTGTTCAAATCTTTACAACCTTATTTATGTTCCTCTAAACTGATCATCCTTGGTGGTGATTTTAATTGCCCACTTCACCTCCATGATAGAGGGGCATGGCCAGCCATTTTTTTAGAGGTGTGTAGGTGGGTGGATGCAGAATACAAATACCTTCCGAATAGTCCTTTATTTGGGAAGGGATTCCAAATATTTGGAAACCCTAATATTCGTGATATTCGAAAATTAATATTTGGCCCCTGGACTGCCCTAACTGTGACATTGGAACCAGTGAAAATTCTGCATATCTATTTCGGAATTTCAAATTTTCCCACTCTTAACCGGACTCATGCCTTGGACACAGGAGCAGCCTGAGTGGAACTCTAGAAATCATGGCAGTTGTCGAAGAAGAAGACAGTGGGAGTGATCAAGACTATTTTGATCCCAATCTTCATATCTATCAGTGTCATATTTCCTCTCCCGGTGAATCTGGAAACCAGATTATATAGTATATTTTTTATGATGGTGTGGGGGAGTTGGCTGAACCCTATTAAGTGGGATGTACTGTATCTCCCTTATGAAGTTGGTGGGTTAAATATGGTAAACCCAGTAGTTTTCATTTATAGTATTTTTTTCCATTATAATATCTTTCCTTGGGTTTCAGGAGCCCTGTCCTCTTGGAAAGAGTGGGAAACACAGTGGAGGACACCGCTTAGTTTGGAATGGGGTAGGCCAAAACCTTATTTTAGATAGGTTAACAGTTTGCCGATGAGCAATAAAGCATCACAGAATGGCTGTGCCCTGAGAGACAGTTGCCCGACAGCAATGGAAACCATTTCTCACTTGTGTTTTGACTGCCCTTATATTTTACCCTTCTGACCCTTTTTCGGACAACGTGGGCAGATCTCTTTGGGGATCACTTACTTATGATATGCTTATTAAAAGCTCATTTTCAGGCAACACCTCAGTGTACAACCCTTCTGTGTTACTTTTGATTTTCTCCTGTCTAAAGGTTATGATTTGGAGGGTACATTGTAAATATGTGTTACAGCAGCAGCAGTTAGATCACCCCACCCTTTTGTTGGTAGTGGTATCTATCTTCAATGACAGTGTGCTGCAGAACAAACACATCTTTCCTCTGTGGCATGGATTCGCCATTGGTGACACTGCCCATGGGCACTTTTTAGATGATTTCTCCATGCTGGAAAGGTTAGCCACTCGTTGCCCAAGTTGATTTCCGTTACCCCTTTTCATGGTTTTACAAATTACCCTTTTGTTCCAATGTAAGCTTCGGTTTAAGGTGCATGGTGTGTAGGTTGGGGTGTGTATTGTTTTCTTTTATAGGCTGTGCAGCTTTAAGACAAACTGATTCTTTTGGATTTTTCCCCCTACTTTTGATGGTTATGTCTTATTATTCCATTGCTTTTTCATTTTTAATCAATTCCCTTACTCTTGGTTTATAACTTAGCTTGAGGTAATGCAATTACTTTATTTTATTTTTCTTAATTTCCTCCTCTTTCCTTGTGCCTTGTATGTACTGTATTATTAATTGATTTTTTTTTTTAAATAAACAATTCTCTACATTTCGAGACATGCCATGGGATCTTTAATGTCAACCTGAATAATCACCAGAACTGTCAGATGAGACTTTGGTTTAACATCTCATGCAAAAGATGGACCACCTCTTGTCAGCACAGGTAGCATAGAGTCCACCAGACACCATGCTGGCATATTGGAATGGTTACTTTCAACCAGGAGCAGAGTGCCCGCTACAAAGCTACCAACACTACTTCCTGCAGCACCTGGGGTTTATTGGAAGTCACCCATCCTACTACTGACCTGGCCTATACCCTGCTTAGCTTCTGAAAACTGATGGGACTGGACACCAAGGTGGTAAGGCTGCAGGCAAATATCAAAGCAAATGCTATCCTGTTCTAGCACAGTACCTGCACTACCGGTACCTGCACTACCAGTACCTGCACTACCGGTACCTGCACTACCACAATCTAACTTGTGCCGCTGTAAGGTACTTTGGGATACAGGGTATATAAAAAAGTGCTATATAAATGTGAATTCCATTCTATTTTATATTAACTGCACTACTAGACTCAATTTCATTGCAGTGTTTTGTGATGCAGCCTGCACAGAAGGTGTGCTATAAAATCAAATGTTATTTTATTCTTCACAGTCCCTATATCACCTGTATCTAACTGTTTGCATTGTACAACACTTTCGGGTAGAGAAGATGCAATGTCAGACCAAATCCTTTTCTATTCTAGTACCTGAATTAACAAAATCTCTCTTTGTGTGTAAAAAACTTTGGGCTGCAGTGTATATAAATAGGGGATATGACATGGCCTGACTGAATATATCATAAAAAGGGCTACAAAATGAAAATTCTGTTCTATTCTACAGTCCTTGCACTACTAGTATCTAACTCATTGTTTTGTATTGCACTTGGTGATACAGTGTGTAAAGAAGATGTGATATCAAACCAAATTCTATTCTAGTCTAGTTCCTTAGCTATCAGTATCTAACTCATTGCTCTGTAAAACACTTTGGATGCAGCGTGAATAGACGGTGCTACACCAAACCCAGTGTTATTTTATTCTAGTCACTGCACTACCAGTATCGAACACATTGCTTTGTAAAGCACTTTGGGATAGAAATATGGAAACATAGACAGTGACATCAGAAATACACCAGTGGTACATCCAGTCTACCTGAATAGGTATCCCTACCTCACCCCTATGACCTATTGTCCTGATGGGGTTCCACCTGCACTCCTCCCCTTGAATCCCCTATCTCCCTAGTTCCCCTTGGTGGAACAGTCAGTCGCTATACCCTGTTCTAGCCATGCCTGAACCCATTTATAGCACCTTGCCCCAATCACCTCTGTCAGCAGACTGTTCCATGGTTCAACCACCCTCTCAATGAAGTAAAACTTCCTCACATCCCTCCTGACATTCCCCCAAACAACTTTTACTCATGCCGCTTCGTTATTGCCATCCTATTCCTGTCCATTTATTATATAGCGTATATGAAAAGCACTATATTTATTTGCAATGTTTAATCAGGAAAAGCACATTGTACTGTGATAGATTGTTTCTGGGTGCATTCTGTGGTTGGAGGGCAGGGGCGTGGAACTGTTTTATTAACAGAGAGAATTTTGCCAAGGCACCGGGAAAAATTCCTTATTCTTACAATAAGTGCAATGGGATTTTTTATTGCCATCTGGACAGCCAGCAGAGATGGGCATAAGGGGCCTTGGTTTAACATCTCATCTTATGGATGGTATGGTACCTCCATCAGTGCAGCATCACCCAAGTACTGCACTACAGAGTCAGTACAGGGTATTAGTTCCAAGTTACTGATGTGGGACTGGAACCCACAGCCTTCCCATTTTCCAGACCCTGGGGCAGGTGTGTTATGTACTGAGTCACTGACACTAATAAATCCAGACTTTGTATACCACTATATCCTAAAGTGCTTTACCAAGCAATTGGGTAGACAGTGGTAGTACAGGAACTGTAAAACAGAACAGTTTTATATTGCTCCTTTCATGCACACTGTATCCCAAGTGCTTTACAAACAAATGATGAGTGTGGAGACTGTTCCCAACAAGTAAAAAAAACACTTCCACAGAGCGCCTGTGCCTCGAATTACAGGACACCAGACACCAGAATTCAACTACAGAAGCCAGCACCAGTCAGACTCAGCAGACACCCTCACGATAGGCTGCACAAGCAGGCATGGTCTTTAGCATCAGCAGTGCAGCATTTTATTTATTTTTTTCATTTTTTTTGTGACTGTTTCTGCTCCCTACCATCGGGGCATCTCTCAGGATCCCATTCAAAGCTCCTCAGCTCCACTGCTTGCCTGAACAGTCCTCCATGAGCTTCATCAGGTTCGGGACTCCAGTCTCTCCCAGCCCCTTGGAGATGCCCTGGAATCCCAAGGGGGAGGTACGGAGGAATGGCCAGCATTGGATGTGTGGTCCTGGGCTACCGATGGTCACCGTTGCCTCATCCTCCGATAGGGGTATTTTCTTAGTTTTCTCCCTGAAGCTCAGATGTGCAATGACATCCCACTCGGCATGTGCATGCTCCCATACACACCCGAAAGACATCCGCCGCAGCTCCAATCCTCTGCATTCTGCGGCTGTGCACTATAATGAATACAGCCACCGCTAGAGGTCGCCAGTGCACTGGCTTGTGGAAACCCCCTCTTCCCAGAGAAGGAGAGCAGTCCATAGGATGCTCGATCTGTCCCCATCCCCACAGACCCCTGATGACCCAGGCTCACTCTTGAACCCAGGCCGCCAGCGTAGCGTGAAGTGTGGCGTCCAGCGCCTCAACCCTCAGCACTACCGGGCCAGCCCAGCATTTTATTTTTGTGTGAAATTATAGCAACTCTGAGCTCAGCATCCACAGATCAAAGTGACAACTCCAACAAGGACCTCCGAATGCATTTCATGCCAGAATCAGTGCTTTCTGAAGAGAAGCCCCATGGTTGGGGATGCCGAGTTCTGAGTTGCTGTAAGGAGCCAAGTGTATCTGCTGCATCTGACTGGTGCCAGCTTCTGCAGAGACTGTAGAATATATAGAGAATTATGTATTGATGGCTACAAAGAACAAGGCTGTCAATTTTTCAACTTCATCTGATTAAATTACCGCTGAATTCTGTGCACAGGCACTCAAGCATAATGGGCCCTATTCACAAAACAGTGTGGAGCTGGCACATAAAGGCATGCGCAGCTCCACACCTGCAGGTTTTCTGCGCAGCAACTGCATTCACGAAGCAGCAGTCCCCTCACCCCTGGGTGCACAGCTACGCGGGCGCGGGGTGGGATTGTGGACCTGGGTCAGTGGCCAATCAGCTTCCCATCCCAGGTCTGCAGTGGATCCCTTGTGCTGGTCAGGCGCCATCTTGGAGGGGGCACGTAGAGTGCCAGTACAGCCACCGGGGGGCATGTGCTCACCACCCACCTCCAGCCCGATCGCCGTCCCCCGGTGATAGGAGCACACACCAGCAGGGGTCCATAGACCCCACCACCTGTTCTGGCAGGTCCAGTGGCAGCAACTGGAGGGGGCTTGTAGCCGCTACGGCTGCTCTCCAGCCACGTAGCTGCTGGCACCCACGTATGGCACTCTGCACATTTGTGAATCATGCGGAATGTTGGAATGCCCTCCCCGTGGAGGACCCAGCCTGCCCACATGCGGATCTCTGCACCTCAGCCACAGAAACCGCCTGAAGGGGGGCGTACCTGCATTGCAGATGACACATCAGGTGTGGATGGGCTACACACTTGGGCTATGTGGCACGTATCCCATCCACACCTTTTGTGAATAGGGCCCAATGAGTTTCATAAAAAGGGCTTCGGAATCCTAGAAACTTCATTGATCTAAATAAGTCACCCAACCATTCATTAATTCCTAGGAAATGCACAATCCATAACTAATTTAACAGAATCCGCTTAGTAACAGCCTCATTAAATGAAAATAAAATCATTTTCTATTAAAATAAAAACATTTTCCTTTTTGCAAGCACAGTAACACACAACAGGGCATGGGCTTCTTGTGAATGAATGGAAGTGTTTGTAAAAAGACACTCTATCATTGGTCTCATGCCTTACAAATCATCTGGGATATGTATTAAATTTCTAGAAACTGATGCCCCATTGTGAGTTATTGCTTACATTTTGAAAGGTTGCCCCATTACCCACTGATTTTAGTAAATGAAATACCTTGTTACCTGCCGCTACTGCGAATAACAAATGATTGACAGTTCAGTACACACCATTATCCACTAACATAGTGCCATATTTGGAAGTAGTAGAGAAATGACCACTTAGGTCACACTCAATTGCTTGCTAAAGTAATGTCACGCATTCAAAGAACAAAACATTCCTGCCTTTAAGATAAAAGTAAAAAAGTTCCAATCCAAACTTAACTCTACAAACTTAAATGTAAGAAAGACATTCCTAAAACATACAATTGCAAAATGAAATCTGACATGATACCTACTGCAAAACTGTTATACCAGATTAAAACAGAATATATTAAGTAGCAATGCCTGGATGCTCAAACTTTTGTGAAGCAAATCAAACATTTAAAGCAGTAATAGTTATGATATTTGGATATTCCTGTTACTAACCACTAGATGGCAGCATTACACATTTGATAGTTTATTTGTAGGGGTTTATCCAGTGCAGCTTGATTGGGTTTTTGCTAATGACAGGAGTCAGAAGTCAAGATCAGGAAAAAAACAAGCATTTGTCAATGCCGAATGTTTGCTTGCTGGCATTGGCATTGGTAGTGTAGGAGTTAGAGAGATGCATAATAGGAATGGCAGTGAAGTATTGAACTGAAGCCAACCCCACCATCACCCTGCAGAGACTGACAGGCATTGGGGTGTGCCTTTGGGTCGTCAGGCATAACGGCCATGCCATTTCACCACACCCTACTCTGCAGACACCAACAAGTGTCACAGTGTGCCTTGAGGTCTTTGGGCCTTATGCTCACCCCATTCCATAAGGAAATAAGGTGAGGTGAGTGCAGTGTAGGAGAATGGGGTGAACTTTGGAGCAGAAGAGTCCAAGGCACACCTTGTCACTGGCTGCAGGGTGTGGGTGTGGGTGGAAAGGCATGAGCATTACAGGCAGCAATCCCAAGTCACACCCCTGATGCCTGTCAGTCTCTGCAGGGTGGGGCGTTATGGCCGGAAACCCTAACGCCCTAGGCGTTCATTGATATTTTCAGTCCAATTTTTCAACATGGGTTTTTTGTGACCCCCACCTCATGAACAGTGGCAATATCAGTTTGTTAGCTGAAAGCTGATTTTGCACAGCGACTACGCCATTTGGCACCACAGGTGCGAAAACACATTTCGAACAGGATGTGAAAAATGACAGCTGTACTGTTCATGAGGAGATGTAAAAATGGCAATGTTGAAAATCTGGAGTGAAAATATAAAAAAACTGATAAAGTCATGAGCGTGCGTAGAAACTGCTCAACCCACACCCGTAATGTAATTAGTTTGGGGATTGTTTATAGCAGATTGTCAACACAGGCATTTTGGGACCTCCGCTCATGAACAGTGTCACTGTGATTTTCTTAATCTGTCCCGAACAATGATTTCCCACAGCGATCACGCACTTCTGTACCAGAAGTGCAAAAACACATTTTGGCCAGGGTGTGAAAAATGACAGCTGTACTGTTCATAAGGAGGTGGGGAAAAATGCCACTGTAGAAAATCTGGACTGAAAATATTATAAATTCATGAACTTACGCAGGTGCATGGAAACTGCGCAATGCACGCTTGTAACAGTCATTTTATAAGCTTTTGTCACCAAATTTTCAACATAGCCATTTTAAGACCTCTGCTCATGAACAGTGTCACTGTGATTTTCTTAATCTGTCCCAAACATTGATTTCACACGACCCGTTGCCATTGTTAGCTACATGTGCAAAAACACATTTTGGGAGAGATGTGAAAAATGACAGCTATACTGCTCATAAGGAGGTATGGTAAAATGGCAATGTTGAAAATCTGGAGTAAAAATATTAAACATTTGTGAAATTATGAGCCTGCATAGGAGCTGAGCAATGCACGCTTGTAAAACAGTCATTTTTGGGAATTATTTTACCAAATTTTAAACATAGGGCTTTGGGGGGCCTACTTCATGAACTGTGACACTGCGGTTTTGTTACTCAGTCCCGAAAGGTGGTTCTGTGCAGTGACCGCGAAATCACCTTTCGGGACTGAATAACAAAATGACAGTGACTGAGTTCATGAGGTGGGGCCCCAAGAACCCCATGTTGAAAATTTGGTGAACAAATTCCTAAAATGGCGAGATATGCAACAGTTGAAAAAAAAAATATTTATGCCATTATACAGCTTACCGGCATTTCTTCAGTTTGCGGTCGGCTTTGAAGAGTGCAGATGTGTTCCCAGTCCACTGAAGATCATCGCGCTGGGCTCCAGAGGTAAGTATGGGGTGGGTGTGTGTGTGTAGGGAGGTGGGTGTGCAGAGGGTGGGCGCGGGTTGGGGAAGGGGGGCAAGACAGTCAACGAGGGACCTTGTCATTTTTTTTACAGCTGTCTTATTTTTTTTTTATTTTAGAAGACGACGCTGGACTTTTGCCACGCTGGGGTGGGCTCCCAGAGTTGTAGCTGGAAGATTATTTTTCAGGGGTAGTGGAGCCAGCGGGGATTGGGCACCTCTGTTGGCTATTATATGACTTTTGCCACGCTGTGGTGGGCTCCCAGCATGGCAATTGGGAAGTCATTTTTTTTTTTTGCTTGGGGGTTCTAGTGGAGCTGAAAGGTATTGGGCACCCCTGTAGGCCATACGGTGTGCAGGTGGGGGGAGTTCATGAGCATGCTGGGATGGGCTTCCAGCGTACTACGTATGTGTTCGAGGTGGGGGAGGAAGAACTGTCTATGACAGTTCAGATGCAGTGTGACGAGTATGCAAATTGCCTACACGTTGCTACCGCTGATTGCAGCGGTTTTTTGTTTTCAACTGTACTCCACTGCATCTGAACTTCTGTCATAGACAGCTCTGACATTTATTGCTGCGGTGAGACAGTGCCTGCAAAAGGGAGCAGGGCATTGGAAGCTGAGTGGCACACCTACGAAAATTTGTATGGTGGCACTATGTTTCTTGCACATAGAAACATAGAAACATAGAATTTGATGTCAGATAAGGACCGCTTGGCCCACCCAGTCTGCCCATTTCCCTACCTAATGGATAAGCTGCAGATTCTAGTTAACCAGCAGCCTACTTCTTCCTACTCCCACCCCCTAGAATTGCCTTATGACTGTCCCATGCATGTTTGAATTCCACCACTGTTTTTGACTCCACAGCCTCCTCCAGAAGGCTGTTCCATGCATCCACAACCTCTCTGTGAAAAATGCTTCCTTAAATTACCTCTGAGCCGCCCCCCCATCTTCAAATTGTGCCCCCTTGTTCTTGCACACCTCTTTTTTTGAAAGATGCTACCCTCTTGAACTTTGTTGATTCCCTTGAGGTACTTGGAAGTTTCTATCATGTCCTTCCATCCCTCCTTTCCTCGAGGCTTACGTGCAAGCAAACATAATGACTGATTGTACATGTCTCTGTCCTCAGGTACTCTGTGTGCAATCCATTATATGGTGCCAGCAGTGATTTGAATCCCGTACCCAAACATGGATTCCTGAGTTCTCCTAAGACACTAAGTTTTGAAGGAAACATTGTAGAAAACCAAAGGTGCTGGAAGAAACAAATCTTCTTTGGGGATATCTCTCTCCAATGAGCCACTCCTATGGAACATAGATGCCACCGGCGTTGGACCTGTCTAGAAACTTTTCCCTAGTGGGCCACTCACAATGACACATATCATTGGTGCCTATATATTGTGGGTGGCTCCAAACTTTCTCAGTTCTTTCCTCATCTGCTGACAACCTCCCATCCCTTCGGACCGATGGAACACCTTTCCTGAATTTCATTGCGGTGTGCTACGCTGGCCTTCATTTCCTTTTCTTTGGAGATGTGGTCCTGTATTTCTTCTTCCCACATGAGCCCATCTCCTGTGATGCCAGGGCTGCTGGCTGTCTATCCGCTGCTGGTTGTCAGTTGTTGCTTCCATTCCATGGATCTCTGCTGGTCTCATGCTACTGCCTATGTTCCTGCTGCTGATTTGTCATCCTGCCCTTCCTGGCTTTGGTCTCTGCTGGTGGATACATTGCTCTGTTGAGGTGGTGAGTACCAGTCATGTACTTGGCCTTACCAGCCACTCCAACCATCTTTGAATGCCAAGATCAGTTTCTGGCTTGATAGCACAACTCCCATTACCACTGGGCTCATGGCTTCCTTCAGCACCATTACCTGACTTTGACTCATTGATGGCCTTGCTGTTTGGGCTTGGGTTGCCATTTTTTTGGTGTTTCCCTTCATGCTCATTGCTGCTTGGCCCTTCCTCATCAACTTTCCAGCTCCATGTCCAGTCCTGTCCAGTCCAGTGGCAGCCCTACACCAGGGCACGCCAGGGCACGTGCCCTGGTAAAAAAATGCTGTGCCCCAGTTGGTGCCCCATATGGTGCAGAGCTTCCCCCATAGTAACCATATATCAGTGCCCTGGCTGCCATATGTTGTGCCCCAGCTGTGCCCTGGTAACCATTTGTGGCTAGAGCCGCTAGTGGTCCAGTCCCCTGCTTTGTGCATCACTGCATTCATGTTTCCATTGTTGGCTCTACCTTTGACTTGGCTTTCTGCTGTGGGATACCTCGGTTGGTCCGTGGCTTCTTGCTTGGATGCCCAGTTCTGTGGAACTTGTGGCTCCCTTTGGCCCTGTTGATGCTTGTCCTTGCCTACCTGGATCACTGTTTTTCAGAGTTGTCCTCTTCTGCAGGTCATGGCCTGGTTTTGCCTTGTCACTGCCCTACTTCATCTGCGGCCCTCTGCTTGTCCATGGCTGTTTCCATGTATTCTGTTATTAGCTTTGCTGTTAACTGTGGTCTTGACTGTCCTGCCCACCCTTTGGGTGATTACGATCAGCTTCTTGCCTCTGGCTGGAACCTCATTTCTGTAGGGCATGTGGCTTTCTTGGGGCCTGTTGCATGGCTTGATCTTGCTGGCTGCTTGTTTGGGTACTGTTTTTCGGTGCTGGTCACAGCCAAGCTCTGCTTTAGTGGTGTAACCCCCCTACAAATGGGGGTTCCCGAAAAGTCTTCCTTGAGCTTGCTTAAATGCTCACTGCCAGGCTGGTGTCCTGCGTTTTAGCAGTTTAAATGTTTTGCCAGAGAGTGCCTATATAGCCGTTGTGTACTGTCTCTTTAAGAGCTGCCTGGATTGCATTCATAATTGATCTGAGAGGGAGCTCTGTTAGAAGATGTACTTGTTTGCTGATTATTTGTTAGAGTAGTAATAATATTGCAGTTTGTTCTAACCTGCCTTCTTTGCAGCATGGACAGTTCTGTTTGTTTCCATCATCTTGGTCCTGGACTGTCAGAATGAGCCAATCAGTACATTTGGGACTCTAAAATGCAGCCTGCCTAAAGGGGCTTGGTGGGTTCAAAACTTGTAGGAATTGTAGTTTTGGGCTTTTGGCACCTAAAATAGCCTGGAGGGGGAGCCCTTGTTGTGACTGACAGACAGATCAGCCAACCGAACCTTTTGGATCTTGGGGAAAGTCTCACACTGCTTGCAGTTTCAGTTAGATCTGAGTTGATAAGTGAAGAAGTAACAGCTTGAGATAGTTCAAGCAGCAATCCATAATGGATTCGCGTGGGAGAACTGTGGAATGGCTTGAGTTTGGCCTGCATGCCTGCCTGCTCGGACGGAATCCGATTTTGGAGAGCTAATTAAGCCATTGAATTGTGACCAGGCTTTAACCTGAAGAAGACCGTAGATTTGCTGAATGTAAACAGCCTGTCAGGACTTCCAGCTACCTCTGAACTCCCGGATTATGCAGAGACTGTAATTGCAACCGGAGAGCCATTTGTCTAGTACAATGGAATTTCCTTACATGTGAATGTGCTGTGTGCTTATAGTGGGTCGTGATTTTGTTCCCCACTGTGTGTCTGAACTGTGTTTTGCTTGCTGAAAGCTGTATCCAGCTCCACGGACTGAATCCGTATTCATTTCCATTTGCCTGGGTCCTGCTACACTGGCCCAGCCAGAATACCTGCTATGCAGAGAAAGTCATCGATGAGAGACCGGCCTGGGGATTAGCCCCCTGCTCAAGGCCTTGAACAGGAACAAAGCCTTGGGTAAATCGTGTGGGCCCTGCTTCTCCGGGCAGTCCAGCTCAACAGCCTGCAGTCTTGATTTCATCCTGCCTGTATCCAGTATTGGGTATCGTGAGCAAACATCAGGGTAGCTCCGTGCAACAACAGCTAAATCTAAAAGTGTTGTCATCTGATTGTCTTGTTGCCTTTTCTTTCATGAACTGAGCCCTCCAGCTCCAGATTACTAATAGTGTTTGTTGTGCATGTTGCTTTCTTCCATCACAGGGCCCCAACCAGCTGCAACATTCCTGGCTAGCCCACCGTTTTCCTACCTGGGTACCCAGAGTGTGTGACTGTGGTGGGACTCTGAACTGCATGCATAACTGTCTGATTAATATAGCTTTCAAGCAAATCAACCTGATTACACCCCTTCCTTGTTCAAGTCCCCTGAATAAATCAGATTTAACTGTTTTGCACTTAACCTGACTGTGGTTTCAGTTTGTGCCAAACGTATTGTACTATTGCTTTTGCTGTGCTTAACCTTGTTCTACAGGGGGTCCCCAGGGTCATACTAGAGGAACCAGCCCTGGTGGTAAGTGCAAACAGTGTGGTCAATTGCCTGGTGAATAAGGGTCATTGTGAAAGTAATTATTGTATATTGTTCAGGCCACTAGAAGGGAAAGAGGGGGGTTACAGTGTCCCAGAGGGCTGTGCCCAGGTGAGCTTGACCACTAATAACCCTGACCTCCGGATGGAAGCACCCATTTCTTTACCCAGGCCCCTTAACCTGCTACCAACCAAACAGGCAGGGGTAGTAGCTCTTGGGATAGTACCACCTAGGGGTTACAGTGGCATTTGTGATTTCTTCATCAGATTTCCTGTTGACACTGTAGTTTGTTTCTGGGATCTAACCAAGTCAACTTCCATTTTTGGGGACTGTCTCTGTGTTCATAAACAGGTCCTTGTGCGTGTCTGTTTTCAGCAGTTTTGTGCCATTGATTGGTGGTGGGTTCTGGGCTTCTTGCCCCCAACTCCAGCCTGTGTTGTGTTCATGTCACCCTATTGTGGCTCCCATCTTCTTTGACCTACATTACACTGGCCTGCATCAGAGTTGGCTAGTATGCCTTCCTGACGGCCTTCCTCCTGTTGTTTTGGGTACTGCTTGGAATTATTCATATGTGTGGCTCAGCTCACTGGAGGGAGATATCCCCGAAGAAGATAGAACAGCTGCTTACCAGAACAATAGATCTTCAAGGGTATCTCCTCCAGTGAGCCACACTGCAACCTCCCATCTTACCTTTCATTCTTTTTTTTATTCTTTTGGTAACTGGGTGAGGCCCACTAGGCACAAGTGCCTGTTTTCAGGGGCGACCCAGGAGCACAGGGGTGGTTAAGTGACTTGCTCAGAGTCACACAGTATGCAAGTGGAGGTTGTGGGAATCAAACCCAGATCTGCTGGCTGTACTAAGCTCCTTCACAGTTCGTTACTGTAACCACTAGGCTATACTGCCACTTTTCTGGGGTGTGGGGTGGTACAGTGTGGGGTTTGGGTGCCATTAGTTCACTCTGTTTACCTTGTACTGCATAGTCTTTCCTGGTCATCATTGCTACCTTCCTGGGCTTCGACATGCTTGTCTTTGCTGTACGTTGGTCTGACATGATACTGTTTTGTCTCCAGTGGACAGGCAGAACTGAGGAGGTTTGGAGCCATCCATGAAAGTTTGGCACCCATGATGAACATCGTCATGGGCTGCCCACTAGGGAAACATTTCTGGATCAGTCCAATGGCAGTAGCATCTTATGTTCCATGGGTGCGGCTCAATGGAGGAGAGTCCCTCAGAGATCTCCTGTTCCTGGTAAGTGACTGTTCTTTTCATTTTTATATGGGTGCCACAGAAAAAGATACTAAGTCTGAGAAACAGCAGTGTTCAGCATTACTGCACAGTGCAGGTGAGCAAGCTTAAGAGGGCTATACTACATCTGAATTTGCTGAGGGTGAAAGGGACACAACTGAAGTACTCATAAAAGCAAATTGAAGACTACTGCACATCAAGAAAAAAATGTTAGATTTAAGCAATTTTTTTTTTAATAACCAAAACAGAAACTGGAAAAGACTTTTGACCAGTTCCTTACAGAACGCAAGATGCTGGGATGAAACTGTGAGTATGGTGAACTGCTAGATGGTATTACAAATGACAGGATTATGGAAAGAGATCATCAGTGATCAAGAAAATACAAAATCACACATGCCCCCACAATGCAAAGCATCATGGGCTACATATGCAAATCACCACAGAATGTTGTGCTGGTCCAACTTTAAGCAGAATTGCATGGTGCCGAAAGGCCTCTCACACAGTTTGCAAAGGGTGCTAACAGAAGACATAGACACGTGTTTCATCCTACCAGGACTCATCAGTATGCCTCGTCTGTTTGACACCCCAGTGGAATGGACCAACTACCCCTAAGGCAGTGTGCCTGGGATATATTGTGGTGAACCCATTAAAATAAAAAACTAAAAGACAAAGAACCTCTGTGCGTAAACACTGAGGCAAGGGTTACCCCAAAGGGCATTTGGCTGGGAAGCCAAGTTTCAAGAAAATACAGTGATCAGACTGACTGTCAGTTATGGTGCTAACCAGCTCTCACATTACAAAAAAATTGTAACATATGCTAAGTAGCTGAACAGGCAGTGAAGCACACAAAAGCACTGACAGATGAAAGCATGGCAAATGCTATTATGATACAGCCATGTGATAAACGGGATAGCACAGTAAGTCAAGAGAGAGCACCTACAAGAGTAAGAAATAGATTTGGGCAGCAAAATCAAAAGTTAGCAGCCAGCTAGTAGAAGTTGTGGTTACTACAGAGTGAAACATGGCAGAGGGGGAATGCCCAGCATGTGGAAAAACATGCAGCAAGTGTCATCATAGAAGCCATTTTGCCAAGGTTTGTAGGAGCGAGCAAGCAAGTGCAGGAAATACAAACTGACAAAGGGAGAGAGAACGAGAGTAAGAGTGCAGAACTTTCATAGGCAGTGTGACTTTAGGGAAAGAATGTGGCTCATGGCATGTTGACCTAGTAATAAATGGAAGCAGCATCATATTTAAAATAGACACAGGGGCACAGGCTAAGGTAATAACAGAATATACGTTGGAGAAAATTCAGAGGACTCAAAATGTCAAAACAGAGCAAACTAAGACCAAGCTATCTGCTTATGGAGGAGGGTAGACGCCACTAAAAGGGAAATGCAAACTAATGTGCAGTTACAAGAGCAGAACAGCTGAGTGTGACTCTTACATCACAACAATACGGCCGGATTAAGGCTTAGGCCAACAAGGCCCAGACCTAGGGTTCCTGTCTGCCAGGGAGCCCTCAGTCCTGAGTGGATCATCCTGGCTACAAAAGGCAGACTCAGCCAGTCTAACTTGTAATTATTCCTGTCTGGGACAGTTCAGCCTGATGTCTGAGACAAAGCACTGCTGTTCTCGTACATTTTAACACCTCATTAACCAATTAACAGCTCTGAGTTACATACCTGACCATCTGGCCCACTTGGAAAGGAGACCCAATCTGCCTGCAGTTGCTGTGGTGCCAGGTTCAACATAATAAACTTTTTAGCACTTATTAGATGAGTCCCCTTTTCTAGCTCCAGTAGTCTGTCTCATGGAGAAATTAGCACTAATGCAACTGCTTGATTTATTTCCGCTCGCTGTTGCTCACCCAGAGCTGGACTTGGACACATCAAGTCCCAGCAGCTGCTGGGGCCCGAAACTCAAAGGGTTCCCAGTCTGTACCAGTGTAATATATCAAGTCTTCAAGATTTAAATATTGTTTTAATTATTTAGATGTCTTACTGTGCTCTGTTGAAACTGCACTCAAGGAGAATCAGTGAGCTGGGCAGAAGCTGTCAAAAAGCATCATAATGACACGAAAATGTCTAGCACAGTAGAGGGGTAGGGGCTCAATTATCAACCTTGTGGAGCACCTCCTAACCACTGCACACCCTCAGAGTGCTGGTCACTGTGCACTCGTCATTAGGGCACCAAACCTGCGCATCGTTCCCCCCTCCCTGAGGTCCGGCCCCCCCCGGAGTTAGAATCCTAAGTAAAGGAAGGAGCGGGGGGCACAGCCCCCTGCATGAAACGTGATCAGCGACTTGTGGGATTGGCGCCCTAATGGTGGGGCACACAACAGCTAGCGCATTCCGAGAGTGGGACCCCCCTAACACATATGGCCATCTTTGTGTCAGACTACTTGAACTAAAACGCTATCATACCTGGATACTTTATCCTTTAGTAAGTTGCAAGGAGTTATTTTTTTTCACATTTTAGGTTTATGAGGGGGAATATACATGGCTCACACTGCCCTATGGAAGGATATGGTTTTCTCAGCCTGATACTGATCAAATCCTGGATTTAAAAGACTGAAAAACATTTGGTGGCTAAGCTGGTGACTTGTTGCAAAAAATAGTTGAAGTGCATACTGTTAGAATGAGTTGGGACTGGAATGGACTGACTGGGATAAAGGATAGTAGGGAGAGGTTACCAGAAGGTTGAGTTGGTGACTCTCTGACTCTGCATGGAGCAGGACATGGCAGGATAAAACAGTCCTCCAAGGACTTCCATGTCTCCACCATAACTGTACACCATTTACTTCTGGCACTGGCTTGTGCCAGTACGGCCCACAGCCCACTGTGGAGGCTCCAGAAGAGGCTACACTAGCAATGCAGAAGGGAGTGCATAGTTGCTAATGCTGCTCTTAGGGCAACATAGTCTCCACCACCTCCACCGGCCCTATGCACTGCAGATCTTGTCCAAGAACGGGGCCCATTTCCACCCCCTTGCCAACTACCTACAGTATGTAGTCCAGCAAATGGCTATGGATCAGGTGCAGACAGGAGACAAAACCAGTTACATGGATGACATGGAGGGATGTGGAGAGGTTTGTAGTCAGGATGGGAGTGCAGGCAGAGCACCTCAAATGGTACAAAACTACTTCTCAAATGCAATTTTTACAGCTCTCATTCATGTTCTGTTTACTGTCTTCCTATCTTCCAAATAAGGAGAGGAAGCACGGCCATTTTAACACTTGTTTGAGGGAGAAGGCAGGACAGAGTGCAGCTCAGCCAACTGGGAAACTGCTAGAGAATTTCAGGACCAGATAAAAATGATGCTGCATTTGTGGTGCAGGGTTTGTAGTCAGGATGGGGGTGTTGCCATAGCACCGCAAGAGCTACAGAACTGCATCTCAAATACAATTTTTGGAGCCATAACTCACTTTCTGTTTAATCTTTCCCAATCTTCCAAACAGGAAGAGGAAGTGTGGCTATTCTGACACTCAGCTGAGGTAGAAGGCAGGATATAGAGCAGCTCAGTCAATCAGGCGGGGGATCCAGGACCAGATAAAAACTCTACCACCCAATGTCTGCAGCATGTTTGTGTCCCAGCAAGTGAGTGGAATAGCGAAGGAGTGGGACAGGTGTAAGACTGGCATCTTAGGTGTCAGTAAGCATCACTAGAAGGAAGTAGAGAAGCAGAGGCCTTTGCTGGTTGAATAAAGTAAGGCACCAGTTTGTTCCTCTTTTTACATTCACATCTGGGAAGGGGGGAAGTACAAGGTAGGACTAAACTGGTAATAGGAGCAACACCCTATCTAGAGTAGAAATTTATAGGGATATAAACCAGGTACAGAAGAACCCAAGTAGCAACAAACAAAAAAGGGAAAGATAGACACATCTTATAAGAAATAAGGGTACATACGTAGTTCTAGGTAACACAGGGAGAGTAGAAGCTGGGAATTCTGGGAGTGGTGCAGTGAAGTAGCTGTAGGGCAGCAGTTTTCAGAGAGATTTTCTGGAGACTGTGGTACTGCCTCATCTGTATGCACCTGTCTGGGTTGAGGGAGGAGGTTGCTAGATTCCAGGCTGAGTTGGCTGGGATTCCGATGACCTCTTACCCCACCCAGGGGCTTCCAAATCTGCCGAAATTGATTCAAACAATGCCAGTGAGGAGGAATGGCATGACTATGGTAGGTTCAGAAGAGTGGGGGTGGTGGGTCAGAGGCACTGTCACCAAGTGTGAGAATACTGGATAACATTAACCAGGCAGACAACCATTCATAGTGCATAAAAACACCAAATAACATTTATCATTTTATTTTCTTATTAAAATTGAAATCATAAAGAAAATATATACATAAAGTATAACAATAACAAAAGAAAAATACAAGGTGTTAAATGCGGCACACCGAACAGGCTTCCTAAAGCTAAATTCACAGACACCTTCCTCTGTCCTTTCCAGCTCAGCCTGTGAACCTGCACACCTTCTTCCTTCCAAAGCCAGCTACTGTACCTACTGACCCACCCTATCTAAAAAACTAGCCCTAGTGGCAGGTTTTTATATATTTCAGGGGTGACATCACATGTCATGTGATCCGCCCACATTATGTCCCGTAACCAAAAGTTATCCCTCTGAGGCTCATAACTCGACCTATACAAAAAACAAAAGGTTTTTTTTTAAGCCTTTGTTAAATAAGGCTCACAACAACAGAAAAACACATATTTCACAATGCTGGTCAGAATTATTATCCAGGGGAGCTTGATTAATCAGGAATGCTAAGTTCCATCCACTGACCAGCTAACATTCTCCAATAATTCTGGTATACAAGTGGGCCACTAGGGGCCGCTGTCCCCCTATAGAATTCATTCTGAGGTGATTCTTCTACAGGTCAAGTTATGGTTTTATTTCTGTATTTAATGGCATTGTACCACATTTTCTACAGGCATTTAAACCTCTTAAAAAAAATTTCATGGGGCTTAATGTAGGTGCCCAGGGACCTGTGGAGGCATGCAACGTCTCTTTATCTTTTATTATTTTCCAAACAATCTAGAAGTCTTTCTTTAAGCCCTCTTAATTTTGTATTTATTTCCAGAGGGCAATTGGGAAGCACATTTCTAATGTAGGGATGTTTCCATCCCTTTTTATCAGTGAGGGCGCTTAACTTAATTCAAAATGAGCGGGGTGGCTTTCGGCTGAAAAGTAAAAGTTTCACCGCACCGCTGTAACTGTGCCACTACATACATGCAGAGAGAGTGTGGGCAAGCAAAAGAGCAGCGCACTCCTATTTCTTCTATAAACAGACTCGGTCTTTGGTTTTTATGCTCCACAGGGTCTCCAGTTTAAGTATTTTTACCCCGAAGAGCAAATGGAGTTTGTGAGAATCACAGAGCGGTGGGTGGTAAAAGTAGCAGTAAATGCCGCTCTGTGATATTTATCCAGCTTCAGATTTAAGCTTGAAGGTTTCTTCTATGGAGCAAGAAATTAGTTTATCAGCCGGCCCGGTGGCGCTGAGGGTTGAGGCGCTGGACGCCACACCTCGTTCCGCACCTGCGACCCGGGTTCGGGAGCGGACTCGGGTAGTCGGTGGGTCGGCCGGGGGTAGACAGGCTTGAGCGTCCGACGACAGCTCGCCTGCTCCGGGGAGGGATTCGGCCGATGCCCGGCACTTGCATGACCCCGAGCGGAGGCTCGGGGAACTGCAAGCCCCACTAGGGATGGCTGGCCTGAGCAGCACGGACGCTGACGCGGCGCCAGCGACGGCAGGGAGGTCATCAGCTGCTCGGGAGGGAGAAAAGAGGAAAAGAGCCTGCCTCATCCGGGAAGAGGCGGGGACCTCCGGGCGTGCCGTGCCGCCCAACAGACCACGAGACCGATGAAAATGTAAAGTTACGGGGTTAGAACCCCTCCACCTCGTCCCCGCCCGGGGGGTAAACCACGGCTCCATGGGGATCCGTGGTCTGTGGGGGCAGGGTTCCGGGCAGTGGGATGTCCGGAGGTCATCGCTGAAGGGTCGGAGGAGGCAGGCTGTGAGGAGGATAAAAGAGAAATTTCAAAAAAAAAAAATTAGTTTATCTGCTCCACTGGACTTTCTGGCTGACTGGAAATACTTAGAAAAAGCTCTACATGCCAGTCTGTCAGCCAGGGGTCTATTATTTAAATTACTCCTCTATAGCCATGGGGTGCGACAATGAAAGAAAATGCAAGAGATTGTCACTCCATGGTGCAGCTTACTCTGATTCAGGAATGGAGCACATTTTACTTCGATGCAGCTCCCCTTGGTTTCTCTATTCACCCAGGGGTACGGGGCTATTTTTGTTTTGTTTTAGAGCTGCTTGCATCAAGCCAAAAGTAAATGCTATGTGCAAAATGCTATCAGTTTAAACGTCAAAAGGTCACCTCATAAAACACAAAACCCCTATGACCCATTTAATATTCTTTTTAAACATTTTATTTTTCATGTATTCATATAGCAATTTAGCATATAAATACTCTCTTTATAAGCACCTGGCATTTTATTCATTCCTGCATACCTGTCTGCAGTGTGACTGAGACCTGGCTCAAGCCACAGATCCTCCCTCACAAAGTTGACTTGGTTGGCTATCATGCTTTTAGAAAGGATAGAGTAGGGAAAAAAGGTGGTGGGGTTCTCATCTATGTCAGCAAAATCTTACATGCTACACAGCTTGATCACCCCCCTTGTGACTCGGTGAGCGAGATCTTATTTGTTAAAGTGCTTCTCGGAGACACCAAACCCTTGTACATAGGGTGTGCCTACCTCCCCCCTGATCGGCCGCCTCTTCCCTCGAATCCCTAACCCATGCCTTGGTGGAGCACCCCCTGGGGGAGATGATTCTCCTTGGGGATTTCAATTTGAACTGGTTTGCCCTGGGGACTTCCTTTAGCAAGAATCCAATGCTGGACTCCAACCTGACCCAAGTCATTGACCTGCCTACTAGGCATAACACTAAGTCTAGCAATCATTCTTTACTCGACTGGGCACTAGTCTCCTGCCCGGACTGGATATTGACAGCTGGGATCATGGCAGATTCTCTGAGTGATCACTCACCAATTTTCTGTACCTGGTCTAACAAGCCCCCTAAACTTTCTGCTAGAGTAATAGAAGCCAGGAACTTTAGCAGGCTAGTACCAGCAAACTTCTGCTCTGACTTGCGATCCGTGGACTGGGATCCCATAGTCTCCCTCCCCACACTGGATGAGGTGCTTGACTACTTCAACAACTCATTTCTGTCCATGACCAATCCCCATGCCCCACGAAAGAAACCAAGGGTACAGGGCAAATACCATAAATGGCTTAGCCCTGGCCTCTAGCCAAGTATGCTGCTCCGTGACAGGGCCTGGGGACTTTACAAATCCTCAGGCAGCAGATCTGACTGGGAGAAGTACAGGGAGCTGAGGAACCAATGCAAGAAAGCTTCAAAACATGCAAAGTCCAAGTACCTGCATGATCTCCAGACTAGTCACTTACGTGACCCTAAGAAATTCTGGGGTCACATTAACCTGCTTCTCAAGGATGCCACTAATGCACAAGAAGGTGCACTCCTGGTTGGGACTACCTTAACCAGTGACCCCTTTGCAGTAGCAGAGGCCTTCTGTACTTCCTTCTCCAACCCAGGTGGCTCTCCCCAACCCCCGTCCTCTCTGGGATTCCCTGCAACAGCAGTGCAGATTAGGAGCTTCCTCTGCCTCAGTTCCACCTGAAACTGGTCAGACCTACAGATGTACTTCCCCTTTTGCCCAAAATAAACCCCAACTCCTCCCCAGGACATGACCTGCTTGAACCTAGGCTACTGAGGGCAGCTGCCCTTGCAATCACCAACCCTGTCACCTTGCTTATCAACAGGTCCCTCCTTAAAGGAATAGTCCCAAGTAAATAGAAGGTAGCAACCATTGTCCCTGTCCATAAAAAAGGACCCAGGGACAAAGTGGGGAGCTATAGGCAAATCGCCATACTCTGCCCTTTTGGGAAAGTGCAGGAGAGATTGGTATACAATCAACTGCAGCACTATCTCAGGCAGCACCTACTCCTAGCCGACGTACAACTTGGCTTTAGCAAAGGTCATGGCACCGACACTGCTCTTATCCAACTCACATCTGACATCCTCAATGCCATGGACCGGACCTCCCTGATGGGGGCTCTATTCATCAACCTGTCCAAGGCATTTGACTTGATCTGCCACAAATTTCTCCTCTCTAAACTCCACAGACTAGGACTGGATTCACACTCACTCTGCTGGCTCGAGAGCTACCTGATCAAGCAAACCTAAAAATTTTTTGAAGAGAAACACAATCTGGCACCAGACCTATGGTCTCTGGGGTACCCCAGGGCTCAATCCTGAGCCCCCTGCTATTCACCCTCTTTGTGAATGACATTGAGGGGGTCTGCAGGATGATCAACCTCATCCTTTATGCAGATGAGACTGTTGTCTGCTGTAATGACCTGCTACCCAGTGTCATCTCTGCAAAGCTTCAGGCTAGTCTTTCTGCTCTTGAATCTGGGTTCTCCTCCAACTCACTTGTGTTGAATGAAGATAAAACTAAGGCTGTTTTGTTTGAGACCAGACATCTAGGTACTGACAGATGTGAACTACTCCAGCTCAACACAGCCCAACAGAGGAGAGTTGAGGTCATTGACAGGATTAAATACCTTGGGATCCTCCTTGACCAGGAGCTGTCCTATAAACCCCACATCGACTCCTTAACTAGGCCCATCCACCAGAGGCTTGGACTCCTCTACCGGCTGGGTAACTGTCTTACTAGCGAGGCATGGTGAGCTGTAGCCAATTAAACCCTTCTCCCCTCCATCCTATATGGGGCCCCCCTGCTACAGTTCCTCCAGGAGAAGGAACTAAGCAAACTTACCATACTCTACCACAGGGTGGCATGCTTTGCTACTAACTCCTCCCCCAGGAGGCACCACTGTGAGGTCCTTGCGGACCTCCACTGGCCCTCCATATGGCACAAGTTGGCCTATCCCTCTGTTTGTTTGGCCTATAAATTCACTACCCTCTGCCCTCCTCCCCACCTGAATGGGTTGCTCGCTCCTAAAGTCCAGTGCCATGCCATGCGATCCTCAGCAGGTCGTCCCCTCGACATCCCTTGGGTTTGCACTAACCATGGCAAGCGATCTTTTCAGTATGCTGCTCCACACTTATGGAACGCCCTCCCAGCACATCTGGTTGACAAGCCTACTCTCCAAGGGTTTAAGTCAGGCCTCAAAGTGTACCTTCTGGAACTTAGCCTCTGTGGTTGTAATTGCTTCACTACTATTGCCATCTCTTTTCTCCCATGTAACTCTTATGCAAAATTTGTCAAAAGTACTGTGCACCTGTCTAATACCTTGTGAACCTGCTGTTACCCTGTTAAGTGCTTAATACCTGTTCCATTGTATGTATCAACTGTAACTATTGTATATCAATTACAGTGTATGTAATCTGCTGTAACTAATTCCGGGTCGCCCCTGAAAAGGGACTTCTGGTCTCAGTGGGCCTACCTGGTCACCAAAATATAAATAAATAAATACCTAGGCATGGTATTGATGCATATAAGCACATTACTTAACCTCTATAAGTACTTCAGGCATTTTATACATTTTTAAGCACTTGTGCACTTTAATCATATGTGTTTTCTTTCCAAGCCATATTTACACCATACAGGTACCTTAATCATATCTGCCAGCTGGCATGCTGGACCGTAACATGGTGCCTTACATTTTTCTACTGCCCTTTAACATTGACTAGAAAACCAGCCTTTGGCTTCAAATGGGGGGTAAGGGAAGACCTCAGTCTCCTTACCAGGATACTTATCCTAAGACAGGGGTCACCCTGTCAGAGGCACATTCCTCTACCAGTACCTCTACATAATTTCTGTGCTGCTCTGGTGAGGCATAACTGCAAGGAAGTGGCACCTGTGGTCATGGTAGAGGCCAGTGAGGGTGTGGGATTCTTCCATAGCAGAAACCCCAAGGAGGGTGGAAGAGGACCCCAGAGGAGGAGGAGGAAGCATGTGCTGGACTCAATTGTGAGGGGAAAAAATTTGTCAATAGGAAGGGGGGGAGATTAGGTGACTACGTGGTGCCATGGCCTGAATGTATGGGAAGCAGATCCTGAGGATCATTAGGGCAGCATATCGGGTCACACCTGGAAATGAGTCTCGGCTCATTGATGCTTTTCCAAGTTATCAACTTTTAAATAAATAAATAAGAATGGGAGGCAGAGCTGGATGCTGTTGTCCACCTGGGGACTAGCGATCTGGCTAGAAATGGGGCTGGGATAGTGCAGGGGGAGTTCAGAGAGCTGGGGTGGGATCTCAGACAGGTAGTGCACTCAGTCATTTTCTATGAGGTGCTGCTTGTCTATGACAGGGATGGGGAGAGGGATCTCCATACCAGGACCTTCAACTCATGGTTGAGGGAATGGTGTAGAGGGGAAGGATTAAGCTACATTGGGGGTCCATCTGGCAGGATAAGGGCCTTTACAGGGGTGATGACCTGCATTCATCTGGGAGGGGAACCACAGTCCTTAGTGGACAGTTTAGATGTTATTTTGATGAATATTTAAATTAGCTGAGTAGTGTTGTGGAAGAGATCAGAGAGGCAGGAACTGCTCCTCTACCACATGCTAAAGTAGAGAGCAGGGTGAATCTGAATGGCATGGAATTCCCTGGGTGCAAATTAATGCAGGAAGCAGGGTAGAAGAAATGAATGGGGGGTGAGAGTAGTGTTGCTTGGATAGTAGCCTGTAAATTAGGATACCACCAGATACCTGACATTTGGCCAGATAGTGGATCCAGTTTGATAGCAGCGCTATCCGATAGCCCTCGGAGTCAGTTGAAAAACCAATTATGACTGACTTCAACACATTATGACTGATTTTTTCAACTAGTTTAAAATTTATGACTTCAACTGACTAAAGTAAATTCAACTGATTTTTTCAACTTCCACCCTTCAGCCTGTCCTGCCCATAGCTTCACTAGTCAGATGGTGGTGGGTTGCACATGGTAAATGGTAACTTCAATGTCTTTTAAATTAATGGTATGGCTTGTAACAATCACACAGGAGTGTAGTGTGCATATTTATGGAACACATACAAACAGAGGTGAGAAAGAAGTAAGTGGCTCAGTTGGGATTTGAACCCAGGCCACCTGGAATATCATTCCGATTGCACTAACCAGCTGCCTCACTGGGACAACTGGAACCTGGGCTGTCCCCGAGCACATTAATCTTTCTAAAGTGCACAGCCCAATGGCAACATAAATATTTACTTGTAACAATCACACAGGAGTGCAGAGTGCTTATTTATGGAACACATGCAAACAGAGATGAGAAAGAAGTAAATGCATCATCTGAGACTTGAACCCAGGCTGCCCAGAATACCATTCTGATTGTGCTAACCAGCTGCACCACTGAGACAACTGGAACATGGGTTGACCCCAAGCACATTACTCTTTCTCAAATGCACACCGCATGCCTGTGTGATTGCTACAAGTAAATATTTGTATTGCCATTGGGTTGTGCATTTGAGAAAGAGTAATGTGCTCGGGGACAGCCCAGGTTCCAGTTGTATCAGTGGCGCAGCTGGTTAGCTCAATTGGAATGGTATTCTGGGTGGCCTGGGTTCAAGTTCCAGCTGAGGCACTTACTACTTTCTCACCTCTGTTTGTATGGCTCTGGCTTGCCAGGAGACACCTTGCAGGGCAACATTATATCAACCGAGGCACTCTCCGCTCCTCTCAGAAAGCAAAAGCTCACATTAAAAGGACACACACGGATTATACTAACTGTCCAGACTGGTAGTTCAAATGGGCAGCTCTTTATCTAATAAAGGGAAGGACACAATTTTTCAGAAATATGTATTCCAGGCAATGCATGCATACATACATACATCATGAGGCAAGGCCACTGATGGTCAGCCCCCCCACCAACTGCAGTATATATTTTTTGTTGCATTGATACTATTACTTACAAAAGCAGTTTAGTACACTGTAACATGCATATTGACCTTTAGAACATTTTTTTGTGAGCAGGACTACTGCAGTCCTTGGGTCATACAATAAAGTGGGCACATCCTGCACATTTTTTCCATAGGGTTTAGCCTCTGCCCCCCCCCCACCCCCATGACTATATATAATAATTCAGGAGAAGCAGGACTCAGTAGACAAGGGAGATGATGCAACATTGGACAATGCCATCACCCCGCAGGGTGGTTGAAATCAAAACTTTTAGGGCTAGCCCATTCATGCCTGTAGCTACATTTTCACTTGCCCCTATTCATTTCAATGAAATTAGCTCTCTATTTGTATTTGCCCTTCAAGAAAATTTACCTGCATGGGACAGAGGGCAATGGTATTTCCACACGCCCTGTCACCACCTCAGCAATTCTAGATCCTTTACTTTATAGCCTCATACTGACAACTGCCCTAATTTCTGCACACCCATTTCATGGGTATCCCCAACAGTAACTCCACAATAACCTGTCCTTTATCTGTTGCACAGGCACGCATACCAGTTTACAATATGAATGCACTTTCACTGGAACGATGAACAAAGGCACAAAAATCTACAGTATTCTTACCGGTTTCACTAGTCAGCCTATGCAAAATACAAGCTTTAACAAACACTGAGGAAATAGGAATTAGGAAAGCAGAATAAACCAATAGGATTGAGCAGAGGGCAGCCAGTGACGCACAGTAACATGAGCAGCTGTCTTACCTAGGCTAGGCTGTGGCAAGGCAACATGTAAATAAACGTGCACAAAGGGAGGAAAGCAAGGTCTTACTTGCAAACGTTGAAATATTTAAATTTTAGCAGCCCATTATGACTCCCCTCCCCACTCCACAGGCTTTTAGCTATCCTTTCGGCAGCTAAAATTGGATGAAGCAAGCTGCTAGTGTGTTATCAGCAACAGCAATTTCAACATACTCATTAGGTTTAACATTATGATTGAGAAGTAGTAGATGAGGGGAAGTGAGGGGTGGGTAAGGGTTGAGGTTTACCCCCTGGCAATCAGTGATTGTTCAACTGCCCACTATTTAATCGTCTAGACTCAAAAACCAAATCCTTCCCATTTTATACCACCAACAGGGTCTCTTACCAAGGAGGAAACAGATTACAAAAACAGTGAGAGTACTGAGATTGACAGATAAATGGATCTGAGATAGAGATAGAGAACAGCAGCAACAACTCACTTCTGTGTGACTGTTGGCTGGCAACTGATGGCAGGCTCTCTCTCTCAGCTTCACTTCATCCAGTGGTGGTCCAGAAGATCCAGGTTCTAGATGACTCCCCTTCCTCAGTAGTCCTGCAGGCTCCTCATCAGCTCAACTGGTCCTGGTCTCTACAGATGAGGCATTCTGTTCCTTCCTCCTCCTCCTCCTCCTCCTTCTCAGTCTGTGCTGCTGCTGCCCCCTGCCAATTCTCCACTCCAGTCAGTGCTACCATGGTCAGCCTGTTTCAACTGCCTCCAGTCCACTCACTCACTCTTTTGCTGATGGCCACATGCCCAGGGCCTGCTGTCTAAGACCTAGTTGTAGCTGGTATGGTGACAAGATGGAGGTTAGTCAACTAATCTAGGAATCTACTTGAGCACTTTTTCCCTCCCTCCTGTTTGTCCAGTCAGTGCACTACTGTCTACTGCTGTACTTCTTGGTCCTGGCACACCATGCAGGCTACTTTTGCCAAATTCTTCTTCTCCTCGAGTCCCGACTCTCACTGACCGGCGCTCTGTGTGTCCCGACCCACCCAGACAGTCCGCTGGTTGCTCCCCTTCTTGAGTCTTGCATCTGTCCCAGCCTGCCTGCCCTGCAGCCCTTCGGTCTTTTCTCCTTGGGCCACTCGCTTGTTCCTTACAGCCCGCTCCTTTCCTGCTGTTGTGTCCAACTGACTCCGGCTTTATCTCTCCCCGACATGAGTAAGTCACTAGCATATTTTCTGTTTTTTACAAAATATAGCACCGGTACTTTACTTCACAGTCACAATTTTTCCTTGGTGCCAGAAATCTCAGACACATGAACAGTGAAGACTGCGCTGGATGAATTCCTCGGGGTGCACAATCCTGGCCTGGCTCCTCCTCCCTGTCTTACTCATTGAATAAGTTTTGATGCTCAGGAGCCAGGGACACATTTGATTGGTGGCCGAGTTTCTCAGCCAGAGTTTGAAACTGTGCTGCTGTAGAGTCTCTGAGATGAATTTGGGGGTGGGCAGGACACTGTCAGGCAAGCAAGCCAGCAACCTAGCAGCGGAGAATGGAGACTGATTAGTCCATTTTTGATAAATGTGACTCGACATAATTATGGCTGCAATTCAAGGCAACTGCATCTAATTGCAACTGACTTGAATCGCGGTCCACAATTCCAACTGCTGATGGTGGCTCCGGGGTCTACTATCCGACCACGGATCTGACCGTCCTGGATCCAGGTTGGATCCCCCAGATCCAACATCGGATCTCTAGATCCGACACTGGATCTGATGTCGGATCACTGAATCTGACCTTGGATAACGTGGGATCTGACCTAGGATCTGACCTCAAACTTAGGTTGGATCCGACGTTGGATCCCAGGTTGGATACTGCCACTATCTGACAGGTCACAATCGGATCCATAAAGGCACTATCCGAGCATCACTAGGTGGGAGTGGGAGCATTAAAAAGAGAGGGGGAAGGAGAGAAGGCAAAAAGGAGAAAAGTGGTAACAAACAGAGTGGTAACAAGACCTGGGAAGCCATATGTGTGAATGCTACAAGTCTAGGAAATAAGATTCCGGACCTAGAGGCCAACATGGCAGAGGGCGACCTGGCTATTGTAGCAATTACAGAGCCATGGAGAACTGAAAACCCTGACTGGGACATGGCCATACCAGGCTATACACTGTTCTGGAAGGACAGAGTAGGAAGGAAAGGCAGAGATGTGGTACTTTATATGAGGGAGAACATAGAAGAGATGGAGTTACAGGGAATATAGGTGGGAAGGGCAGAGGTACTGTGGGTCACCCCAGAGATGGCAAATAGCACCTTTATTCACACTGGTTTGATCTACAGACCTCCAGCACAGGGGGAGGAGTTAGATAAGGTACTGATGAAAGCTACTGGCAAGATGGCAGAAAAGGAGAAGGTGTTGCTTGTAAGGAACTTCAATCTGCCGGACGTAGACTGGAATCTCCCAGCTGTGGCCTCGGCTAGAAGCAGAGAGATATCCTGGACTCCCTGCAGGGGGTTGTTCCTGAGGTAATTAGTTGGTAAACCCTCTTGTGATGCGGCAATATTGCACTTCTCACCAACCAGCACAGTGTTGCAGACATCAAGGTGGTGGGCCACCTCGGGACCAGCAATTGCCGTACAGTGTGGTTCAATATAAGGATGGCTGTGGAATCGAAACACACAAAGGTGAGAGTCCTGGACTTCAGGACAGCACATTTTAAAAAGATGCCTCAGGGATGACCTGGTGGGGGGTAGAGCTGTGCGAATATCTTTTTCTGAATATTTTGCAGAATATTTGTTATTCGGTGTCAAAATATTTGGTATTCGGTATTTGTTGTGGCCAGGAGGGTTGTTTAAAAATTAAAAAGTGTTTTCCCCCCTCTTGGCCAACATTAAAATAAATGTTTATGATTCCCATGAACCCTGGTGACTAGTGGTCCCACCCCCGACTGGTTGTCGGCCTAATAAGAAGAATCTTCCCCTGGCGAGATTCACCCCCCCCACCCCGTCTAAAATTTTAATTAAAAATAAATATAAACATCCCTGGTGTCTAGTGGTCCCACCCCTCTGGCTGATCACTGGCTTAATATGAAGAATGACATCCCTCCCTGACCTCCCTCCCTCGCCGAGATTCACACCTTGTCCCCCATTGTCCACAAGTGACGCCGTCCACACAATCATTTAATTAAAAAAAAAAAAAACTTTCCCTGGTGTCTAGTGGACCCCCCACCCTGTCCCGGTAGTGACCCCCCTCTCCCCCCATCCAGGACCCCCAGGGGGCCACTGACACAGCCCTTCACTCACTTTCAGTGAATGAGCACATGCTTGTGCAGTTAAGCACATGCTTATTCATTGAAAGCACTCAGTCGAGCTGCCAGCCATGGAGGTGAGGTCCTGGATGGGGGGAGTGAGGTGTGGGTCACTACCAGATGTGTGGGTGGGTCCACTAGACACCAGGAACTTTTTTTTTTTAAATTCAATGATTGTGTGGATGGTAGCACAAGTGGAAGATGGGGGATGGGGTGTGAGGGTCATTCTTCATATTAGGCTGGTGATCGACTGGGGGGGGGTCTACTAGACACCAGGGACATTTATATTTATTTTTAATTAAAATTTTGAATGGGGGTAGGGGGTGAATCTCAGCAGGGGTGGGAAATTCTTCATACTGGGCCGGCGATCAGCCGGGTGGGGTAGGACCACTAGCGCCAGGATCGTGGGGATCATAAAACTTATATTAGTGTTGGCGGGGGAATACTTTTTTAAATTTTTAAACAACCCCCCTGGCTGAATAACGAATACCACTCAAATAGCTGGCTATTCAGTATTTGGTTCTGAATATTCAGACAGCCCATTATTCATGGTATTCAGAAAATAATATTCTTTTTTTTTTAAACTTCATATTTTATTAGGTGTTTTCCTGTGCAGTTATCATACAATCAATATTCTGTTCAATTTAGACATAGGTTATCTCTTTCCATTTTAAAATACAATTATTATTTTACTTTATTACATCCAGTTCATGACTCCTTCTTCTCTTTTTCAGATGTATTCCCTCCTTGAAAATCCTATGGATCTTCCCAAAAGTCACAAGAATGAGTCACTGCTGAGTTCAATGATGTTTAGGTCCCTCCATCTGCAAGCAACCAATGTCCCATTCTTCCGAGCGGCACAGATTAACACAATCCATAAACTCATTACAAATAAGACTTTTTGCATTTGCAACATAACATTTAACAAACTCAATGTGTGACTGGTCTATACCAAAACTTGTAGGTGTATAGACCTTTTATTTATATACTGTAATATACAGGTTCAATTTCAAGTAATATTTTAGGCCTCCTCTCCGTTACTTATTTAGAGTTCTCTATAGGGAATCCAAGGCAACCCCTCCTGGGAGAAAAAAAAAAAGAAAAGAAAAAAACATAAAACAAGTACTAGAAAATAAAGTACCCCCCATCATCCCATTGCCATCTGTTCAAGTACTGTGATCCCAGTCTGCACCTCCACCAAGTTCATGAAGGGAAGTCAGACCTGATCGCGTTTATCTTTATGTAAATGTAGATTTGCCATGATTTTCTCCATCCTGGCAATTTCCTTAACTATGGTTATCCAGTCCCCAACTGTCAGTGACACTGGGGAGAGCCAACATCTTGTGATGGCCTTGCATGCTGCGGCCAATAGACTCCCAATAAATTATTTCTGTCTGTTAGACCTATGACCTTCCGGTAATACGCCCAAAATTAAAATCTGAAATTCTGGAGTTTCCTCCCAATCAAACATACTTTTCATGTGGGAGCCTATTTCTCTCCAAAAGGGTTTGATAACAGGACAATCCCAGAAAATATGGGAGTGAGTTCTTTTACCCTGACAATTTCTCCAACAATAGTCAGACCCTCTTGGTGTATAGTGTTTCGTCCTTGTAGGGGTATGGAAGTACCTAGTGACAGTCTTCCATCTAAACTCTTTCCAATTATTTGATGAAGATGTACGTTTAACTCCTTCCCAAACCCTGCACCAGATTTCATCATCTAGAGATATATTTTGTTCTTTTTCCCATTCTCTTTGACAAAGAAGTGGAGGTGGGACCCTAGTATCTCTGTATGCCATAATGAGTCTTGATACTGTATTAGTTTCCACACCCCCTGGCTGCTAATTGAGTCCAGAATAACCTGAATTAGTAGGGAGGGGGGTTGTTAAACAATTTCTAAGTTATTCCATGTATTAATAAAAGATCTAACTTGGAGGTATCTATAAAATTGGGAATGTGGAAGTTGAAATTCCTTCTGAAGATTCTGAAAGGATTTAACATGTCCATCTAAGACTAACTGACTAAAATACCTAAGACCAAGACGCTTCCAGTTAGCAAAGACCTTATCCATTCTAGGTGGGATGAATTCTGGACAACTGGTTATCTCCAATTTATTATTTAGTGTTTCCTTTATATTTAACTCTCTCTTAATTTCCCCCCATATTCTATAAGTATGTTTGGTCCAAGGGTTATCTATACCTTTACTCAACAAGTAACGTGTAGAACCCCCAAAATCCACCTGGGGATTTACCTCCAGCTCTCCCTGTACCTCCTGGGAGACCCACTTGTTAAGGGTGTCTGTAGCCAGATAATTAACCCAAGTCCCTAAGTTCGCCATCTGGTAATATGATCTCAAATTAAGGAGTCCCAGGCCTCCGCCCTCCCTCACTCTCTGTAGGGCTTCCCACGCAATTCTGGGTCTCTTACACCCCCCCCCATACAAAATCGTGTAAAGCTTTGTTTATTTTTTTTCAATCTAGTTTTGAAATATGCAAGGGGAGAGAGAGTGTTGAATAAAAATGAAATTGGGGCAGTACTTTCATTTTAATCGACTCAATCCTCCCAAGAAGTGTTAATGGGAGGAGACTCCACCGCTTTAAATCAGTAAAAACCTCCTGGAATAATTTATTACAATTTGCATGGTAAAGTTGTAATAAATCATTTGGAATATAAATGCCCAGATATCTCATTTGGGTAGAAACCCATTTGTATGGAATCATCATATCTAGTTCGTCAGATCGATGACCACTGACCAACATTACTTCTGTTTTATTCTCATTTATTTTAAATCCTGAGACTTGACTGTATTGTTCTAATATTTCCCTTAATGCTGGGAAGGTCTGTATTGGATCCCTCGGGTACAGCATGGTATCATCCGCATAAAGCGAGATTTTGTTTTCTTCTCCACTGGTTATAATCCCTTTTAGTTCCTGATGATCTCTGATTACCTGGGCTAGGGTTTCAATACTAAGAGCAAAGAGGAAGGGGGACAAGGGACACCCCTGCCATGTTCCCCTGTTAATGCTCAGTGTTTGGGAGATTGTACTATTTACTTTTACTTTGGCTGAAGGTTGATTATAAATTTCCGTTATCCATTCTATGAATTGGGGCCCAAATCCAAATTTAACCAAAACTTCCCTTAAGAAATCCCAATGTTAGCAATCAAACGCTTTTTCTGTGTCATTAGCTATTGCTATTTGAGTGTCTTTCCCTTTTTTCCCCAGATGTAGTGTATTTAAACACCGTCTTACATTGTCCCTGAGGAATCTACTGGGAACAAACCCAGCCTGGTCCGGATGGATCAAATCCAGCAGAACAGCATTTACTCTATTGCCAAAATTTTAGTGAAAATCTTTGAATCAACATTTAGGAGCAAAATTGGTATGTATGAACTACATAACTCAGGCTGCTTCCCTTCCTTGGGGATTACCGTAATATAGGCTTCGCCCCATGTACGTGGGAGACCCTCCTCCTCCCTTCCCCTATTAAAAACCTGAACCAGAACTGGGATCAAAGTCTTTTTGAACTTTTGGTAAAATTCTGAGTTAAATCCATCAGGACCAGGTGATTTACCCCCCTTAAGATCCTTAATAACCTGGGCAATTTCCTGTGCTGTAATTGGTGAGTCCAACTGAGCCTTAAGGCTCTCCTCTAGCCTTGGGAGGGAAACTCCGTCTAGAACTTTTTTAATAAAAGCTTCTGTTTGCACTATTTTAGGAGATGAATCATATAATTCCTTATAATACTCTTTAAAAGCATTTGCAATATCATTTGGTGTATATACTTGAGTGGGGGGTGACTATCTCTCTATAGTTAGCATTTTAACATATCTGTCTGCCTGCCTATGTCTAAGGTGAAAAGCCAACAGACGACCTGCTTTATTACCTGATTCATAATATCTTTGATTCAAGTATCGAAGCTTCCCTTCCACCTGGTGGTCGAAAAGGTCATTTAGTTGTTTCCTTGTCTCTTGAAGCTCCTTACTAAGACCTCTGTTCTCCACTCCTTCCATCTGGGCCTTCCCCTCTAGAAATTTTAGCTTGTTCTCTAGATTTTTTTTGTTGCTCCTATTTAGATTTTTTATACTGTGATGCATATGAGATTATTGCCCCTCGTAAAACTGCTTTACATCCATCCCAAAAACTTTGGGAGTCTGGGCCTACCGGGGAATTGTGGGTCAGTTAGTCCTCCAGTACCCCCTGTATGTGGATGTGGAAGTCTTCCCTGTCTAGCAGGGAGGAGTTCATCCTTCATTGTGTAATTCTACTCCAATCCCCAACTTCAATGTTAACTCCACTGCTGAGTGATCTAATACCACCCAGGGAAGAATTTCACATGTTAATATCCTGTGAGAGTCTGTTATACTACATAAAAAATAATCAATTCTGGAATAAACTTTGTTGGGTGAGGAGTAGAAAGAGTATGCCCTCTCTGTTTTGTGTTGGTTTCTCCAGATGTCTACTAATGCTAATTCTACCATTCCCCCTCTAACTGCTCTATTCATTCCCTTGTTTGTTATTGTGTTCTGGGAGGACCGATCCAGTTGTGGGTTAGTGACACAGTTGAAGTCCCCTCCCACCAACAATATTTCCTCCTTTAAGTCTGCCAGACTTCTGAACATCTTAGTGAAGAAAGAAGGTTCATCCCTGTCGGGGGCATAAAGATTAGTGATATGAATCACTTGATTAAAAATCTTTCCAGTGATAGTTAATCCCCTCCCTTTTTCTATTATTGTCTGAGCTAATTTCTAAAGGAATGTTTTTCTTACACAATATAGCCACTCCCACTCTTTTCCCTGAGGGGTGGGAAGAGAAATATACCCTGTCCGCCCAACTTCTCCTCAGTTTTTCATGTTCTAAATCTGAAAATCTGGTTTCTTGGATTAATCCAATATCAGCCTTCATTTTTTGCAAGTAATGAAGTATCTTGTCCCTTTTAATTGGTGAGTTAACCCCTTGAACATTTAAAGAAATCACCTTCAGAGACCCCATTTTTTAATTGAGTAACTAGCCCCATCAACTTCGACCCTCTTTCTGCACGACAATTGTTCTTACTAATTTGTGTTCCAGTGTTCCTGTTTTAATCATAGTTCCTTTTTCCTCTGAACCCTGACCTTTAAATAGTACCTTTGTCACACATTTAACATTATAACCACAATAACTCAACTTGCACCTTAAACCATTCTGGTGTTTCAATTTGTTGTTCATCAAGAAGATGGAAAATATACCTTCCAATATTATTAAACTTTGACTTCCAAGGTGTTTAGGTGTAATCGGTGTCAACCTCCCAACAATGGGAGGGAATGAGCCGAAGCTCTTTTACCTACTAAGCGTGAGCCTGATTCAAAGAATCAGTGATCGTAGTGGACATCACCCACGGTAAAGTTTCACCAAGGGTTTTTAATAAACCAGCAGTTGCCCAGTGCTTCCATCCGGGCCGCCCTATACCTTAACCAGTGCAGAAGAAAGAGGGGAACTCAGCTCAACTGGACATCGGATCCCCCCCAGCCCCCCTCCGTGGAGGAGAAATTGGAAGGAGAAGTGAAGCGAGAATTCCCCGCACCCTGCCAAACCGCCCCTTCCATTTTTTTCCCCTTCCCAACCGGCAGCTTAAAGCCCTTCACACGTTATCTACATCATTCCCCATCTGGGGGTAACTCATCCCTTTTACATTCTTGTCGTTACAGTATTAACAGAGCTAAATTTTAAGTCCTTAGGCCTTCGAAAAGGACCTTAACCAGTAGTCCATCCTTATTGTTTCTGTCTTTCAACTCACATATTAATCCATCCACCGGTTCTCCTCAATTCCCATGAAAAACATACATGAGCCTAAAACCGCCTGCCTTAAGTGGAAACAGTACCTTTAATGA
Source organism: Neoceratodus forsteri (assembly GCA_016271365.2). NCBI lineage: Eukaryota > Metazoa > Chordata > Ceratodontiformes > Ceratodontidae > Neoceratodus > Neoceratodus forsteri. Next base: position 423,987,287 of record CM057453.1, read on the forward strand.
GGTTCAGGTTGCCCCCCAAAATAGAAACTCCATAGGGGGTAGATTCTGAATTCAAGATCTTGTTCTTTCGCTCCACATAGCTTTCATGTCTTGGCCTAAATGGGAGGGCCAAGTAAGTGATGAGGGATGTGCTCTTCTAGGTTTACCTGCCCTTTTCCAGGCTGAACGTGGTATTTCCTTCTCCAAGATGTCAGCTTGGCATTCGGGGCATTGGAGTCCTAGTAGCTTTAACATTGGGGCAGCTTCCTATACCGTATCATAGATAATAGGTCCTTTCTCTGTGTGTATGTGTAATTTTGCTCGGTAATACAGTTGGATCCTGATCTTCTTCTCCTTAACCTGTCTTATTATACCTCGGGCTACCTTTCTCTTTTTGTTTAATAGATCCGAGATGTCCTGGTCGAAATACTGCCTTTGATTATCTAGTTTAACTTCTCTCATTTTCCAGGCCGTTTGTAGTATTAACTGTCGGTCTTGATAGTTCAGCATTTGTATGATTATCCGATTGGGGGCTGGATGCTTGATCTTTTGGTTTTGCAGCTAGTGAGCGGTGTGCTCTTTCAATCGAGAGAGGGATCTCCTCTGTAAGCTTCAGTACGTCCCTCAAAATATGTAAAACAAACGCTTCCATAGATTCGAACGATTTCTCCATATCTTCTGGAACACCGTAGACTCTTAGATTATTTCGACGAGCTCGGTTCTCTTGATCATCTAATTTTGTTTGTAATTCCTTCTCTCTTGTGAATAAATAAAGTAGTGCGCGATCGTGTTGACTCGAAGAATCTGCCAGATTTCCTACCCAGTCCTCCATTGCTGAGGTACGCTTGTCCATTGCTCTTAAATCTGCCTTTAGATCTGCCACAGAAGATTCTACCCTGTGCAATGCTTTTATGATCCCATCCAGTTTCGACAAAATAACTCCTTGGTTGCCCCTTCTAATCCATCTTCTGAGTCCACTATACTACTAACTGGTGAGGCCGAGCGTGCGTCCCTGGTTAGGCTTTGTGTCATTTCCGAATCCAACAGACTTTTTATTTTAGCTGCCTGTGAAGATCTATGTCTCATTCTACTTGATGCCATTCACCTGTACTTTGATGAGTATTATTTTGCGATCTCTGCTAAGAATTCTCCTACTTTTCTGACGGTTAAGTTTATTATTAATCAGAGTGGTTCCGAAGCGCGAACACTAGGCTGCCATTCCTTGTGGTGACGATACCAGTCCCCAGAAAATAATATTCAATCTGTGCACAACCCTAGTGGAGGGTGACTTAGATGGGGTGGAGGAACAGTAGGAGAAACTAAAAGGGGCCATACTGAAGACAACAAGCCTCTTCTTCAAGCAAGTAAGCAAAATCAAGAGGAAAATGAGACTGCTATGGTTCTTGAAAGACGTGGTGGAAAAGGTAAAACCTAAGAGCGTAGCATTTAGAAGGTACAAGGAGACATAGAGGGAGGAGAATAGGGAAGCATAATAGGGGAAGCAGAGAGAGCAGTAAGGAACATGACGGCACTAACTGAAAAGAGAATAGCCAAGGCAATAACAAAATGAGACAAGACATTTTTAAGTATGTAAGCAAAAAGATGAAGTGTAGGGGTGGAATTGTAAGGTTTAAAAGAGAATGGGAAACTGTGCAGAGGGGGAACAGGAAAAGGCAGACATCCTGAACAAATACTGTTGTTCAGTGTTCACAGAAGAAAGAGATGGGGAGGGGTCACAAAAATGTAACAGGAGCATTGGAGGGAGGGAGGGAGATGGACGCTAATCTGTTTTCAAAGGACAGAGTCCTGAAGGGACTCACAAATCTGAAGATGGACAAAGCAATGATCTAAGGGAGATACTAATTGCATCACTGTCAGTACAGCTCACTGGAAACAGGAGTGGTCCCAGAGGACTAAAGAAGAGCAGATGTAGCCCCACTTCACAAAGGTGGTAGCAGGGAAGAGGCTGGAAATTATAACCCAGTCAGTCTGACTTTGGTGGTGGGAAAGTTAATGGAATCACTGCTGAAAGAAACGATTGTGGAATATCTTGAACTCAGTGTGTTACAAGACCCAAGACAGCATGGATTCATGGTTGGGTGGAGGTCATGTCAAATGAATCTGACAGATTTCTTTGACTGGGTGACCAAGGAACTAGATCAGGGTGGACCGGTGGATGTAGCTTACCTAGATTTCCATAAGGCGTTCAACACTGTGCCACACAGGAGACTATTAAGCAAGCTGGTTAGCTTAAGAGTTGGTCCAAAGGTGGTAAATTGGTTAAGAAATTGGTTAGGGGATAGGCAGCAGAGGTCGGTGGTAAATGGAGTTCACTCTGAGGAAGGGAGGGTGACCACAGGGGTGCCTCAGGGATCAGTGCTGGGACTGGTCCTCTTTAATGCCTTTATAAGTGACATTGCAAAGGAGCTAGAAGGGAAGGTCTGCACTTTGTAGATGACACCAAAGTCTGCAATAGGGTGGACACTCCAGGGGGGGTGGAAAGGATGAGCAGTGACCTGAGAAAACGAGAAGAGTGGTCACAGGTCAAAGGTATAGTAGCTGGGTTTAAAGGCAAAAAAAGTTCAAAATAATGCACTTGGGGCACAGAATCCCAGAAGCTTAGTACAAAATGGGTGGGGTGGTACTGACAACCACCTAGCAGGACAGAGAATGGATGGCAATCATTTTGGATAACCTAAAGGTGGCCAGGCAGTGTGACAAGGCAGTTGGGAGGGCTAGTGGGATGCTGTGGTGCATAGGGAGGGGTATAACCAGGAGGAAGGGGATGTTGCCTCTGTATAGATTGTAGGTAATATCCCACCTAGAGTACTGTGTCCAGTTCTGTAGACCACATATCAGGAAGGACATTGACAAAGGGAAGCAGTTCAGAGCAGGGCAACTAAGATGGTGCAGGGTCTGGATCACAAGCCCCACAAGGAGAGAATAAAGGACCTCAATATGTAGGAAGACAGGAGGGAGAGGGATGATATGATAGTCCTTTAAATACCTTACAGGGAAAAACAAGATACAGGAGGGAATGCGTTTTTCAGAAAAAAAGGTGCTCAAGAACAAGGGGGCATGTATGAAGCTGGAGGGGATAGATGCAGGAAAGATGCAGGAAGTACTTCTTCGTAGAAAGAGTGGTGGATTCCTGAAACAGTCTTCTAGCGGAGATAGGGGTGTGAAAACAGTGGTAGGGTTCAAGAATGCATGGGACAGACATAAAAGAAACATCGGAGAAAGGAAGAGGGGGAGGGAGAATGGTCCGGAGATCGAGTAGGATCTACAGTGATTCTGTAGGTAGGGAAAATTGGCCTTACTAGGTGGGCCGTGTGGCCCTTATCTGCCAGCAAATGTCACCTTTCTATGTTTCTACGGAGTGCTCTACAGGCGTGCATCATCTGTGAAGGGGGAATTCGACAGAGGCTGCGTCTCAAAATCAAAAAAGTTAATAGAGACTGCAGCTTCTAATCAGTGAAATACAGCAGTGCACATTATTCATGGTATTCAGGGAATACTATTCATTACTCGCACACCACTAGCAGCTTTTCCATGTGTTTTCTTCTATCTTATTTTAAGGCCTATTTTCATATACTGTAGGTGGTCTATTTATGAACACAGGGCCCTCTTTCTGGCACATTCTGGATGCAACTGATAGCTTCAGCTGAAAGTACCAGCTATCCAGCTGTAAGTGCTAGACCACTTAATAGATGGTATAATACTAACAGCTGGTAATCATCGGACACCATCCGCAAGGTGTGATCCTGCACCCAGGCCCTCACCCCCCCCCCAATAACAGCAGACCTTAAGCACTTTTGCACCATCAGAAGTCTGTCCAGTAAAATTCACTGTTGGTACTTAGGAGGGGCTATAACACAGTACTAAAGAGTGTACTGTACACTATTACAATTATGTATCCGTACTGTAAGAGGTCATGATCATGCAGAAGGCTGTTGGAGCATAGATTCCCTTATTGTCAGGTCCACTGATCTGTCCGTGGTCAGAACATCAGAACATGACCACATCCCATCTTCATGAAGTTTAATCCATGGTGCCAACAACTGAAAAATTTGCATCTGAACTTTACTACTGTGCAGTACCCCACATGTATATGTGCACATGTAGAATGTAGGCAAAGATATACATTCGGCAAAACATAAAAAGACAAAAATGAAAAACAAAGGACAGGCAATACTATGATACAAGCTTCATGTAACACAGAGGCCCTTTTCTGGTTTAAACTGCAAATGTCATGAGTTATTTTTAGTGGCACACAAACAGTCATAGTTCATCCATATCTGCTGCAACCTGTATAATAACAATTGCCACACCAGTAGGTGATTGAAACTGACATGTTACAATAGAGTGAAATCTAATCCTAAAGGCAATTATTTTTTTGTTATGGAATAGAGAAGTATAGTGCCTGAGTAAACAGATTATGGGCAGGTATTGCTTCCATCGTGGGATAGTCATTGTAGTGCAGAGAGTGCGTATGTGTGTTGGGGGCATGCAGAGAGCATTGGTCACTGCAGTGCCCACAAGCTCTGTAGACTCTTACAGAACTGTAAATGACCTCCAGTGAAGCAGTCACCTTTGCTTGCAGCTGGCTGGCAGCTACTGACAACACTGCTGGTCCACTGTATGATGCATTTCTCTTACTCTTGAACCATTGTCCTGTTCAACCCTGTCAGCTGGTAACTTGATGATAACAATGGATGGTATATGGACAAAGAACTGAACTCAGAGGGTAAGGCTTGTACGTGTGTAACTTAGCTGGATGGTGGTAGTGATGTCCCAGTAAGAATAGCACTTTCCACCAGCTGTATGCACCATCACATGTATAAATACCCAATCCCTGTCCCCTGACTGCAATGCAAACCATTCTCGCACCCTCCAGAACACTTCTGATTAGTGTAACAGGCTGGAAAAAGGTGCACGTGTGCTGCAGGCAGCAGTCCTTACTGACATGCATCCTGCTGGCTATGAAAAGCATTCCGGTCACAGGGTACATCTGCGTCCACAGTGGGCTACTTTTGTAAACTGCCGCCAGTTCTGCCAGGATCTCCAGGGCTTTGAAAATACAGCCATTGGTCTTGTGTACTATAAGTTATTACCGAATTAACAAACGGTGCCTTAGGAGATCCACGCTACAGCTACTGAAAGTCCCCCACTGTCACACTTCACAGGGACAACGCTCTTTTGCTTATCGAGCACCACTCTGGTTCAATGGCCTCAGCCCAACCATCTCCTCTGCCCCAACTATTGGTATGTTTAAAACTAGGCTCCGGGGCTATCTCACTACCAACAGCTCCTGTGACTGCCCAACTTAACCTTGTTATCCACTTCCCTTTCTGCTCTAGTTGTCCCCCCTCTCCTCCCCTCCTCACTGGATTCTATCCTCACATCTTTGTATACCCAATGCTGCACTTTTCACCCTCTTGACACCGTCCTACATTCCTTCTCCCCCCTACCCTCTTCCCTCTCCCTATGACTCTGGCACTTCTTATCTGTTGTCTGTTTTCTCTGACAAATGCCGCTGGCTGCCTTGTTACAATGCTACCCTTGAACTGTATTTAACTGTACTAATCTGTACTCTATTTGCAATGTCCACTTTGTTGTAATGCATGTCTTGATGTTCCCCATAATTTGTATTTCTCTGACGTGGAACCTTTGTAAAAGAGCCATGGCTCAAAGGTATTTGTAATCCTAGACTTGATAAATAAATAAATAAAAGTTAATAGGGCCTCTAAGGCATATCTCTTATGGTATAAGTGACTCCGAGTGTGATGTTTGGGTGAGAGGACCGTGAAGCGCAGCTGGGCAATTCTGTCTATCCAAACCTCAGGAGAGGAGTCTCTCATCCCATAAAAGACACCATATGGAGGCCCTATTAACTTAATATAAAGTGCTTGAGTTTCGGCTGAGTGATTTATTATAAGTCTATAGGCTTTTATTTGGTTGTACTGTCCTTCCCCTGGAGGGGAAGTGGAGCGCTCACTCCAAAAGCTCCTATACAAAAGCACACTGTACACAGGGTAAGAGGAACAGCGGCTCTGTACGCTGATTGGCTGATCACATTAATGATTTATAATGCACAACCCAGCAGGCAGGTGTGAAGTCTAGCCAGGAGTGAAGTACAGTATAGTGTAAAATTTAAAATGCATCCTGCATGTAATTTTGTGATTACCCAAAAGATGGCAGTAGATGACATTAAGTTGGATAGTCTTTCACCGAATACCAACACAATTGAAAATCGTACTGAAAACTCTGGACAGCTGTCTTTAAGAAAATAATTCTTTGCCAGCTCAGTGGCTTGACGAAAGCGCTCTGAGCTGCCATGCAGGAGACCTCAGATTCAGAAACCACCTTAGGCCTCTTCCCTCTCACTGGCTCAACAGATGAATCAGGTGTATCTTAAAAATAATACTCTCCGTCTCTTGGGGTGGGGGGGAGGAAACATGCAAGCTGCAGTACATTCCACTCTAGAACCTAAAATATGAGGGGGACTTTGTAGTCTTGAAGGCGACCACCACTGCTGTGCCCCTCAAACCTGAGGTCAGTTTCAGTAACACACTTTATAAATACCAGGAACAGGGCAGAAAGAGAGACGAAAGGGTGAAAACATGACATCTGCACCCCTAAGACGGATTTCTTAGAGATTTTTTTTTAAACTTAAAACCAAATGATAAAGCAGAGCCCAGCTGGGACAAGGGACATGTTACAAGAAAGAAAACAAAGAGTATTCAAATTAGAATAACCAGGAGTAGCACGCTAAGCTGAAAGCTTTTTACAGGAGCGACCTGGGAGCACAGGGAAGTTAAGTGACTTGCTCAGGGTCACACAGTATGCAGGTGGAAGCTGTGGGATTCAAATCCAGGTGTGCATACCTCTCAACCTTTTGCCACTGAAATGAGTGACATTGACATTTTTGGACACTCAAAATGAGGGACAATGAGGGATCCATCCTCAACATGGAGATACAGGCTCAAAACACTGTGAAAACCACAGTTTTTACTTGTACAAAGTTAATGTTTGACTTAATATTTTGGAGTATTAAAAATTATTTGTGCTTTAAAGTCTGAATTTACAGCACACTCCTCTGTGTGGGCAGCACCTTTTCCATGAGGGACCAATGAGGGACAGAGCCATTTTAAGGGGTAAAATGAGGGATGTCCCTCGTAATGAGGGACACTTGAGAGGTATGCAGGTCTGGTCTGCTGGACGTCACCAGATTTGCAGCTCAGAGCCTTAAACCACTGCACTACACTGCCTCCTCAATTTAGAAGTCATTAGTTACATTCAAAGTGAACACAAAGGAAGTTCAGTTCTGGGTGTTGCCAGAGCAGGGCATCAAGGAAAGCAAAGCGTAAATCACTATGTGTGAGAGAGGGTGAGTAGAAGCTGATTCAAACAACATGAAGTCTTGCTGTATTCTGACTAAATGCAGTTAGCCCCAGCACTTCAACTGCCCCAGAGATGAGAGGGTTAAACTCTATGCAAAGGGGTAGAACGTTCATCTCGAGCTTGGTTTTCAAACCTCTGTCCCATGTACTGTGAAGTGTAACTGTCAGATTCTTTACTCTGCCTAACTGAGAAGTCACTCCGGAGATCCTCTCCTACACTTCGGTTCGGTCTCAGTAAATCAGTTGGTTCTTTTCAACCGTTTCTTATTTTTGCTGGTATTCGCATCTCTGTCCCAGTACAGTAAGTGTGTAATAGGTAGAGTGCTATAGAAATTATTTTGTTTTCGATTCCCTACCAGTCGGTCTGGTCAGGAACTGAAGTATTTCTGTCAAAAAAAAAAAGGTTGTGTGCAGTTCTGGTATCTATCGGTTCCTGAAAAATACGAAAATTTTCTTTTTCAACCGACTCCAGATGGTCGGAACCGGAGAAGTTCGTTAGTCGCCTGGCTTGAATGCTGGTACAGGTGACTGGTTATTTGGAGGCATGTCTGAAAAACCCAAAAAGAAAACCGGACCCACGGGGTTTCAGTACTGCACTGAGTGTGGGGAGGCCTTTGCCAAGGCCGATCCCCACCTCATCTGTGTTTATTGTCTGGGGTTTTGCCACCTCAGGGAAGACTGCCACATTTGTAAAAATTTCCCTAAAGCCACTGCTGAAAAACACTTAAGTAGGCTGGAGGAAAGGGAGGCCGAGAAGTCCACTGACCCAGATGGCCAGCCCGGTTTGCTTTCGGGCGAACCAGAGGGGGTGCCTACTGACCTGGGCGATACCCCCTCGAGCAAGAGGAGAGCCGATTCTGTGGAATCGGTTCCTACAAAGAAAAAACATAAGTCGGCCAGTTCGAATCCCGGTCCCCATGTTCTGACCATTGATTTAAATTGCCGGGTTATGCTACAGTGCAGTCTTGCCACCCAGTTCCACCGAACCAGTTCCAGTTCTCGAGGGATGCCAGTCCGTTGACTTACAAGCTCCGATTATGACCCAGAAGCTTTTTGAGGGTGAATGGGAATGAGATGAAGATGATGAGGATGGAGAATATGAAGACCTGGATGAGCCTATCGAACCGGACATCTCCCCAGACAGGCCTTCCAATGTGTCTCCTCCCAGGCTTTCTGAGTCCCCCTCCCACTACCTGTTTTACAGGAAGGTGGCTGACACTCTTCAGCTCCCTATGAAAGAAGCTAAACAGAATCAGGAGGAGCCTGACTACATTGAGATGATGGATGTCCCAGAGTCCAGAAGGGTGTCTATCCCTCTGCACAAGTCCCTGGAGAAACAGATCCAAAAAATCTTGCAACTCCCAACATCCATACCTCCTGTGGATAAGAAGATGGACAGGAGGTATACTTTGTCAGACCCTGGGATGGAATTCCTTACTACTTACTGCAGCCATGTTGTGGTAGTGCAAGCTGCAGCCTGTGACAAGGCTAATATTCCTCTGGCATCTCACCCACTGATAAGGATTCCAGGAAAGTGGATGCCATGGCTAAGAAGCAGTACTTGGCATCCTTTTTGGGACTCAGACAATCCATCTACATGGCATACATGGCCAGATACCAGAAGTCTAGGTGGGATACAATTCTGGCACTGGCTAAGAATACCCCCAGCTAGCCAGTGAGCTGGAGCAGGTGGCTGCAGATGGCATTGAAGCTTCTAAAGTACGGTTCCATGCTGCTGTAGACTTGAATTATGTCCATTCTCGGGTTATGGCTACATCTGTTTCCATGAGGAGCTCTGCCTGGCTCAGGTGTACCAACTTGTCTCAGGATACCAAGACCAAGGCCATGTATTTTCCTGTCACTGGTAACTCTCTGTTTGGGGAACAAGCAGAGGTTTACATGAAGAAGATGGACGAGTACAGGACCACATACAGGAGTGCTGTAGCCAAAGAGAAGCAGACCACTCCTCAAAGGCAGCAATCTAGGTCTGGCAGGGGAAGGCCCTTTCAAAGGCCTTTTTACCAGGCCCAGGCCTCCTCTTCTTCCCAGCAGAGGTGGTTCTTCGGGGAAGAGGCAGAAGGGGGGATGACAAGGGCTGCATCCTCCTCTCAGTCTAAGCCCCCTGCCAAGCAGACACTCTGATGGGTCAGCCAGGGTCACCTCCCCAATCTCTGTAGGGGGCAGGCTGGTTCACTTCTTCCAGACCTGGAAGTCTATCACTTCAGACAGGTGGGTTCTGGAAGTGGTGAGCCAGGCCCTTGCTCTCAGCTTCACCAGGTTCCCCAGGCTGAGAACAAAGGCTTTTCCCCCTTCCTCTGCAGAAGAAACACAGGCCTTGGAGACAGAGGTCTCATCTCTACTGCTCCTGCTCCTGCAGTGGAAAAGGTCCCTCTCATTGACAGGGGAAAAGGATTGTACTCCAGGTTCTTCCTTACCCTAAAAAAGACAGAGGAGTGGCAACCCATCCTAGATCTACGATACCTTAACAAATGCTTCTTAAAGCCAAAGTTCAAGATGGTGACTCTGGGACTAATTCTTCCCTCTCTGATACCAGGAGACTGGCTAGCCTCCCTGGATCTCAAGGATGCCTATTTTCACATACCTATCAGGCAGTCCCACAGAAAATACCTCAGATTCGAACTGCCCTCAAGCCATTATCAGTTCAGAGCAATGCCTTTCAGGTTAATATCTGCTCCAAGGGTATTCACCAAGTGTCTGGCAGTAGTGGTAGCCTTCCTCAGAAAGCAAGGCATCTTACTGTTCTCTTACCTGGACAATTGGCTCATAGTAAGCCAGTCTCCAGACCAAGTCAGGTCAGCTCTAAGGGCCACTCGAAACCTTCTGGACTCCCTAGGATTTATCCTGAATCTGGAAAAGTCGGTCCTGGAGCCTACCCAGCTGCTCACATTCATAGGAGTGGAGCTTGACACTGTTCAGGCCAAGGCCTTTCTCCCTTCCCCAAGGGTCCAGTCTCTCATCAATCTGGCTTCCTCTTTTCGTTCACTTGTATCTTGGCCAGCCAGACATTTTTTGCAGTTGCTAAGCCATATGGCAGCATGCACTGCAGTGGTGCAGGGAGCAAGGTTCTAGATGAGAGATATTCAATTTCACCTGAGAGTTTTTTGGTCTCAGAGAAAAGATTCCCTCTCCAAGTTGGTTCCGGTGTCTCTAAGTCTGGTTCAAGCCCTCCAGTGGTGGCTGGAAGAGGACAATTTGAGGCAAGGGGTTCCCTTCTTCACTCAGGCACCCACAGTGATTCTCACCACAGATGCTTTCTTACTGGGGTGGGGAGCTCATCTGGATCAGCACATGGCTTAGTGGACTTGGTCTCCTCAGGAGTCCCTTTTGCATATAAACCTGCTCAAACTCAGGGCTGTCTTTCTGGCAGTCCAGACATTTTCGAATATGATCCGGGGAAAAGTGGTGCAGATCAGGACAGACAAAACCACAACCATGTGGTACATCAACAGGCGGGGGCACTCGGTCTTCAGCCTTGTGCACCGAGGCCTTGAAAATATAGTCTCTAGTTTACTCCCTGCAGGCTTTACTGATTGCTGTGCATCTTCCAGGGAAAGACAATGTACTTGTAGATGCTCTCAGCAGGATTTCTCAAGGTCACCACGAATGGTCCCTACATCCTCTCATTCTTCAAATCATTTTCAAGAGATGGGGCCCTCCAGAGATAGATCTCTTTGCAGCCCCAGACAACCATCAGCTCCCCCTGTTCTGTTGCAGAACTCCTCTCCTGGAGTCAGTCTCTCTGGATGCCCTCCTGTTGGATTGGACCAACAAGTTTCTCTATGCTTTTCCTCCCTTTCCTCTGATATTCAGAGTGCTGGTCAAGATCAGATCCCAACCTTGCACAGTGATTCTGGTAGCTCCGGACTTGGCCAGACAACCTTGGTATCCTCTACTGTTGTCACTGTCAGTGACAATACCTCTGTGCCTTCCCAGGCAGTTCAATCTCCTCACCTCATCCCAGGGGAGAATCCTATACCCCAGCCTTCACTCTCTCAGGCTCAAGGCCTGGGTCTTGAAGAACTAGAGTATGCAGGCCTGAATCTTTCCTGGTCAGCTCTGGATATCCTCAAGGCTAGCAGAAAGCCTTCCAGTAGAAAAACTTTGGTGCACTCAGAGGCACATCCAGCCAGACTCAGCTGATATTGCCACTGCCCTAGATTATTTGGTGCATCTTAATAGCTTGGCCCTTCAGCCTGCCATACTCAAGGTGCATTTGGCAGCTATTTCTGCTTTCATTTAGGCAAGGAAAGTCTCTTCCCTAGCCTCCCATCCAGTCTTCAAAAGATTTTTCAAAGGGCTGATTCATATCAACCCTCCTTTCAGGGATCCCACTCCTCTGTGGGATCTGAATATTTGTATTGCACAGCTGATGCAGCCTCCCTTTGAGCCTCTTTGTTCAACTGAACTTAAGCACCTGACTTGGAAAACTGTATTCCTGGTGGCTATCACCTCGGCCAGGAGAATCCGTGAATTACAGGCCTTATCAGTGGAACCTGATTTCATCTTATTTCACAGGGACAAGGTGGTCCTTCGCACAAATAGGAAGTTCCTTCCCAAGGTGGTATCAGATTTTCACCTGAACCAATCCATGACATTGCCTATATTTTTTACTGACCGCTCTTCCTCCTCTGGAGCGAGGAGGTTGTACAGTCTTGATGTTAAAAGGGTTCTGAGTTATTATATAGAATCCACTAAACCCCATAGAAATTACTGTTCTCAGCTGTTCCTTACTTTTGGAGAAATGGGTAAAGGAAAACCTGCCACTAAGAGAGCGATTGCTAGATGGATTGCTTCTTGCATACAGTTCTGCTATTCAGAATTGGGGAAGGAGCCTCCATCAGGCCTGAGGGCTCACTCCACCAGAGGTACAGCTGCTTCAGTAGCAGCTGCCATGGATATACCCTCAGTGGAAATCTGTAAAGCAGCCACCTGGAAGACTGTTCACACATTTACTAAGCATTATTCCCCCGGTATTCAGTCAAGAAGTGATGCTAGGTTTGGCACAGCAGTGCTGCAGAGTCTGTTCCCAAAATAGGTTCTGTAGTTCCCTCATCCTGGAGGGTACTGCTTGGTAGTCTGCAATTAGTCAGACTACAGCAAGACTTCATGTTGTTTGAAGAAAAAATTACTCACCTTAGTAATGTTGTTTCTTCTAATGGAGTCTTGCTGTATTCTGACCTCCTTCCTATCCTCTCCTCCTGGAACCTAGTTGTTTTGGGATGTGGGTGGACAGGTGTAGTGCTACACCCCAGGGGTGTACTGGTTGTTTTTCTTTGTTATCCTTCTGATTGTAATTTATCTACCTACTTAAATTCTTTTTTGGGTCTCGACTTCAGTCTTCATACCCTAATTATTTACATATATGGCCTTTTGGCAAAAATTCTAAAACAATTTCTGGATTGTTAGGGCTCGTAAGAATCTGATGGTTTCACTTCAGAGTACATGGGACAGAAGCTTGAAAACCAAGCTCGAGAAGAACGTCCTATGCCTTTGCATAGAGTTTAACCCCTCATCTCTGGGGCAGTTGAAGTGCTGGGACTAACTGCAATTAGTCAGAATACAGCAAGACTCCATTAGAAGAAACAACATTACTAAGGTGAGTATTTTTTTCTTATCTCTCCCCCACAGTGATTAGCATCTTATAAATATTTTTAATCAACTCTCAAAGTTCTGTACACCACATTTTTTATTATTCCCCTAAATGTGCTGAAGGGAAACAGCAAAACTAAAACCCTCACATCTAACTGTGGGTCTGGTCCCAGTTTGCACTTTGAGTGCAAAACATTTTTTAGATTAATAGATTATATCAGACTTATTCTGTTGACTCCAAACCTCAAATATTCTTTAACCAGAAATCCAAGAATCCCCTACAACTGATGTCAGAGTTGGGCTGCAGCAGTAGGAGGTTCAATAGCCTGCAGTGCATATTACAGTTTTTATTTTTTTTTATCTTATTTCTATTTTTGTTCCTCCTGCAGCCTTACCCTGCATACATCCAGCCACCGCTTCCTTCTCCTGAGTGGCTGCAGGCTCGCCCACTCAATGGCTGGCATATGCTGCCGTACCCTCGAAAGGGGACCCCCTCTTAATCCCCCGTGACAGTCCGGATCCAATACCAGTGTGCAGCTTCGCACAACAGGCCCCAATGGGCGAAGAAGTTGCAGCCATCAAGCTGCTCGAGTAGGCTGCAATTTTTCTCCTCCTATTAGACCACTGCAAGGCACGGATGTGCAATGATGTTTAGGGCACAACATGCCAACGTCTGCCGTTCCTCGCCCCCACTACTAAGTGTTTCTGACTGAGACCCCGATCTCCATCGAGGGTCACTGCAGAGCTATGAAAGCCCCACATCCCACCCCAGGGAAAGGAGAGCAGTCCTCCAGATGCTGGATCCATTCCTTCCCCTGCCGACCCCTGATGGCTCGGGTGTGTTCCCGAACCCAGGTCACCAGCATAGCATGAGGTGTGGCTTCCAGCACCTCAACCCTCAGCGCCACCAGGCCTGCCATGTTACAGTTTATATGAACTCTAATCTTTTGTTTGCTGGTCCTGCTGTCCTCTTAGGGCTAAGTATAGTCACAGATGATTGTATTTAGCTCTGGAAGAACAGCAGGACTGGCAAACATCTGATTGGTGCTTATACCAGTTCTAGCATGCATTGCAGGCTATTGAATCTCTCAGTGTTGCAGTCCTGCTCTGACATCAGCTGCAAGGGATTCTGGGATTTCAAGTTATTGCAAATGTCAGTCTGGGAGTCAGCATAAAAAGTCTGATACAATCTACTATACTGCAGTAAACAGTAAGTGGAAAATGTCCTTTTTGCACACAAAGTGCAAATGAGGTGCAGCCTGACAGTTCGATGTGGGGCTCCAGTACTTACTGTTTCCCCTTAAATCCCATTATTCCCTCAGGTCAGTTCTACCTCCATATTGTATTACATATTATTCCATCCAGAGAAACAGAGCATGACATCATAATGCCAGGGAGAACATTGCTGTAATTTATTTATTTAGTTGTTTTTTTTACCAGGAAAGGAGAACTAGACAACACTGCCTATTTTCAGCCTCATCCTGGGGATGGGGGAGGGGGGATACAGATGCAATCCAACTGAAATCTCAACAAGATTAAGCTGTTGGTGGTATTTTTAGTGAATGGGGAAATTTAGCCAGAACACCTGGGAATTTTCTGCAACCTGGAGACATTGGCATAAGGATACATTATGTGTAGTAGTCACTGTATTCAAGTGGGATATATGGACTGCATGGTGTTTATTCACAAAACCAGGTTTCTTATCAAGAACTTTTGGGGAAAATTACAAAAGACCTAAGGCAAATGTATTTTTCAGAAATTAACTGTGTACAGACCAATGAATTATTCGAAAGATGGATGTGCTTACCATGGATTATTGATTCTGACTTTCCTATCACATGAATATAATAAATGAATATTCATTGTTTTATTGACAGATGTACTATTGTAATTTGAATTTTGGCTTTACTGTTTTGTGATTGTATATAGTTTTCTTTGAAAAAAATTTCCCATACTCTTTTCAAAAAATGCCATGAGATTTTTAATGTCCACCTAATCAACCACCAGAACAGGCAGACAGGACATAAGTTTAACATCTCATGTGAAGGACAGCACACCCCGACAGCACAGTACCCCACAGTACTGCACTCAGGTGCCAGTGTTTTTATGGTATGAACCCAGTCCCAGTGTGGGACTAGAACCCATGATCTTCTGGCCCAGAGGCAGAAGTGCTACCAACTGAGCCACACTGACAAACAAAACCACATTTCACCTCTATGAAACAGGTATATGAGGAAATTCATGCAGAATAATAAAAAACATCCCAAAAATTACAATGTAATGCAAGAATGTGTCATGTAAAAGTACAGGGATAACTGAAGCTAAGAGTGTTTCTTTTAACTGAGGACAAAGTGTAGCTATGCTGAGGCTGTTTGGGGATCTGTCCTTAAGAGGAGGGTATACTGGTTACCTCTAAGCAAAACATTTTTAATCAGATGCCCCTGCTCTCTGGCAACCCTCTGTAATCAACAAAAGTGGGTGCCCAGACCCACTGTAGCTTTCTTCCCCGGTCCCCTTCTGTTCTATTTCTGTTGCTTTGTGTGGGCAGGAGGGGCATGTCATCTTAGTCCCTCCTGTCTCTGGGGGTGCCTGAACTGTCAAAACGAGTGCCCAAGTTTTACGGAAAATGTTAACCTTTATCAGTGCGAAGTGTGATAGTCACTCCATGGATGCCAGATTGACCATTTCCAGCAGTCATTCATTCATTAAAAGATGGCATGTCTGTTATCGTCCATCTCCTCAAGAGGAGTCTTTTGGCTGTAACAGTAGCTGTAATGGCCTGTTTCAGAAGGGGGTGGTTTCTAGTTACTGGCGTGTGAGGAATACCCAGCAGAATTAAGGCTGGCTCAACATTTTTTTCAGGAGGAACAATAGTACTGAATAAATTTAGTGTCCTTTTCCAGAATCCAGAGATGGCTATGCACTCCCAAAGAATGTGGGAGAGGGAACCTGTGAGTTGACTGCACTGCCAACATATGACTGTGCTGAGGAGTCCTAGGAAGTGAAGGACCGTGGGTGTTTTGTACCACCTATGTAAAATTTTCAGCTCTACAAGCTGAGCACTAGTATTCCCACACACCATATGGGCATGATGCCATGCAATATTGGCATTGGAGGCAGGAGTACCATCTCTAAGGGTTTTATAGATGGTGCTGGCCAATCCCCTGGAAAGGGTTAGCCAACTTTTCAGCAGATGAGACTCTCAATGACTGTTGTGATCTTTAAGGTGAGAAGAAAGCAGTGCTCTTAGCTGGAAAAATACCCAGAGGTCTTTTCTTGGAATGGAGAGTGTTTCAACAGGGTGTCGTAGGCATGGAGGTAAAGTTGTCCTAAGGACAAAGGTCCTGGGCAAAGCATATGTCTACTTGTTTCCATCTACCACCTGGAATGGGTCATCTCTGTAACTTCAGAAAATTGATGCATATTGGAGTGGTGGTTCAGGGAGTTTCAAAGCAGCAGACACTTTAAACCAATGTTTATATGAAACTGAAAGTCTGGAATGGCCTATGACTAGTTTATGTTTGTCATATAATACCACTCTTGGAGATAGTCCTTTCTAGGTATAGCCATCCATCCATAGCTACTGATAGGGGGGCACTGGGAGTAGGTGGTCGAACCATGTCACCATTTGAGCCAGCACAAAAGCAGCATGGTAGCATGGAAAGTTAGGCAGACCCTAACCCCCTCCTGACCAGTGCTATCTCAGTGTGGCTCTACTGAATTAAACTTTACTTCTGTGTCAGTAATGTGTTATTACTGTTCCTGGAATGCTTGCAGTGGCAGTCAGTTGGAGTGGTGGTTGTAAGCCGCTATGTGGATCCCACATTATGGGGATCTCATATTTAGATAATTGTTCTTAATGCAATTGATGTAAATTGTAACTATTCATGCTGTTGAGAAAAACTGATGGATTATTTCATCTGACAGTGCTAATTTGCCATTTGTGAGCTGCCAACTTATGAAGCACTGTTGTTAACTGCAGCAGTAGAAATATGCGAATTCATAAATTAGAATAGTCTATCGATGATCTAGATGGCAGTATTAATGGAAAATAATTTACATAAATGCTGGCCTACTTATTGATGAGCAACTCCTTCATCCAGTGATCATTTTCTTTGGGGGTGCTGGCATGCAAGTTTAGAAATGGACCCACTGAATATCAACTTACTCATAACACCAGTCGTCATGGTTTGTTTTAGTTCTCATTGCCAGCACAAAAAATTGATATACTCAAAAGTCCATTATAGATACATTAATCTGCAGTTCATACATTCATTCTGTAGTTCGGCAAGTCACTGAACTTTAGAATGAATGTATGAATTGCTAATTAATTAATTATACTATAGAACCCAATTCCACAGAGCTGAGCACCGAACTGTGGGATAATTACATGCATTGCATATTGATGTATTAAACTGCAGAATGAAATTCTTCAGAACTGTCATTCCACGGCTCATGTGTATTATTCTGCAATTCAGCCAGAACAGTTCAATGGAACGGGACAAAAATTTACCAAACAAATTTGGAAGATTTGGAGTTCACCAAAGTATAAATTTTGGAAATACTATGACATTTTTGAAATTCCATGAAATTTCCACAATTTAGGAAATCTGAAAAGTCTGCCCAGCTCTATTTGTCTCCTTTCAGCCTTCTTACTAGGCCCTATTATTTGGTCCTCACTTGAGGACTCCTCATCTCGTTCACTCCTACTATGCCTTTCATACTCATCGTCAATACTTTTTTGTTTTCCAGATTATTTTCATTACCTTGCCTATTATCACTTTTTCTCCTAGATCTTCCCATTTTCTTTCCTCTCATAAATATCCCTTATTTCCCCTTACCTCTCCACTAAGTTTGCTTTTTTCTGTTTTAGATAGTTCCTGAAGAAGACTTATTCTTGAAATGTCAGTTCTTACTCTATTTTCAGCATGCATTTAATATTACCATTTTGTTTTGTTTTCAGACTACACGCTGACTCAGCACACTGTTTTTTTTTGTTCTCGCATTTTTGTTGCATATATACAGTATATATATATATATATATATACTGTATATATATATATATATATATGCAATAGGCATGGATTCAAAAGCCCTTGTATAAATAATTTATCTACACTGCTGTTGAATAAAAATAAGGGATATGCAATGGGAGCTATGTAATGCCTGATTTATCTGCATAAGGGCAGTTTGATCTTGGGTAATCTCACAAGTGGCATAGGTCACGAGTTATGTGCCTGAGGTCAAACTGCCCTAGTGCAGATAAATTATGTATCACACAAGCTCCCCATCGCATATTTCATTTATGCAATGGGGAATCAGCTTGTGTTTATTAATGAAATGTAGTATTATTTCTTTTGTAAGTAACTTTTTTTTTTCATAACTGTAGGTGTTTTTTTTATTTTGTGTCACTGAGCCACCAGGAGAGCCGTTGCTATGGTCAGTGCTATGGCCATGATGTCAGGATGTAGGGTTGTCATGGTAACACTGTCCTAATAGGTTGAGCAGCTGGTGTGGAAGAGCAGTAGAGTTTTAAAAACATGGCAGTCATTTTTTGCTTAGTGACAGTTAATAATAGCTGTCATAGCTTTGGTGTATAAGTTTGTTTTATCCATTTAGTTTATTTATTTGGATGAGCCTGCCTTTTTAGTATTTTTTCCTTTTTTATTGTAAGCAAGTTTCCGAGTGTCAGTCACGGAACGAGCAAGATCAGGATCATGCAGTAGTGCTACTGGACTTATCTTACACAGCTTGCCAAGCAAAAGAGGTACACTTCTTTTTGTAATCATCCGGTTTGAAAAAGAAAAGCAGAGCAGAGTAAACAGTGTGCTTGTCTGGCTGATGTTCTTTTTTTTCCTAAGGAAGTGAGTGCACGCGATGGCGGGCAGTCAGGTGGCCAGGGAGGCAGCGTGACAGACTTTAGTGGTAGTGCAAGAGACTGGAGGGAACAAGCAATATTGGCAAAAAAACAAACAAACCTAAAATGTTAGTTTGGGTACTGCTGTATTTCTGATGTGATGTAAGGAGTGTAGAAGCAGGGAGTTGGGGCTCGGGAACATGAAAGGGGCTCTGGTATATTTATGCAATAGGTGTAGGCCCAGGAGCATTAACGTGAAAATAAGCAACAAGTGCCAGCTTGGGGGGGTGAGATAACATGTCTACTGTGTAGATAAACATCGATGATGTGTCTACTATGTAGATAAATAACATTTATTCAACGGTTGTGCAGATAAATGGATTTATTCAATGGCTCCTGTGTCCATGCCTGTTGCATGCATATCTTTTATTTATATATATAGTAGATACATCATGACTGTTTACATACATAATAGACTCATCCCTCCCTCTGTCAATCATCCCACCCTGCCAGCACTACTTCATTCCCCTACCTACCTTCACTTTTACATGGAGCATCCTCTTCCCCATCATGCCCCAGCCAGCAGTACTGCTCAACTTGCAGTTACTACTACATTGTGCCTTTTCAACTACATGTTCTCCAAAAATTTACATTCTTCCTCAAAACTTGAAGTGCAGATTTGACTCTGTCCTTGGCTGCCACCTCACCAGATCCACATTTAATGGAGCTCTTTCCCCTGCTCTGTCCACAGCCATTAACCCACCCTCACACTAACTCCCAAGCCCGCTTCCTCCTCATAGGATACAACAAGGTCTTCTCTCTATGGCACAGCAGACAACCACAAAAAAAAGGAAAAAAACTTTTAGTTTTAAATTAAATGTCTACCTAATCCGCTCATTATGAGCGAGCGAGCACTATGACAGCACATACACTCCCACTTGTTTGATCCCCGACCAGAACCACACAGTATTACTGCTGAAAACAAAAAGCAGAATCAACCAGATAATACAACAGTAAATAATTTAATTAAAAAAGAAACATAAACTGAAAGTACAGTATGAAGTGGCGGCCTGGCTCCCTTGCTAAATGAGAGCTATCGCCAGCATGTTTACAGAGCTGTTCAATCCTCTTATGCATAAAATCTGCGCCAATGAGCTGTCACACTGAAAACAGGGGGAGATATTAACCCCTTTGGGGTGGGTTGCTGTGAGTTGCTCTCATAGTGGCTCCTGGTGGTCCTCCTTGGAAGAGGCACTCTTGGTGTGGGTGATCACGCACCACCAAATGGCTTCACAATCAGGACGCCATTGATGCTGCATGCATACAAGGAGGTGAGTGGATCAAAAACTGGAAACCGCCTGCTAGCCAAGCTGGATGATGGTGGCCAAGTCCTCCCATACCACAGTCCCTCACAGTCCACCATTCATGTTCCCTCATGCCTGTTGCCCTGAAGGACCAAAGAGAGCCTGCTGCTCCACTCCTTCACATCCCCAGGGGAGAGGGCCCACAAGCAAGGATATGTTGGATCCCTCTGGGTCCCAGATAAGATCGGGGAGTCAGGTGGTGGGAGTCAGCACCGGGACGTGAACTGGCAGGCAGCAGGGACACTGACCCACCCGAAGGAGTGGCAGACTGGGGGGCATGGGTAAGGGGATAAAAAGATAATACAAAAAAAATGATAACTACACAAAAAAATCAGATCCCTATTGCATAAATGGAATATGTAGTGGGGAACTTGTTAAATAAATGATTTATCTGCACTTGAGCAGTTTGACTTCAGACACCTCACTTATGGCTTATGCCACTGGTGAGGTTACCTGAGGTCAAACTGCTCTTGTATTTAATGGGTCCCCATTGCATACCCCATACATCCACAGGCACAGTTTTTTTTTTAACCCCTTGCCTTCTGATTGGAGCCTCCTTCAATCACAGCCAGTTGCTTTCTGCGCTACCGCAGAGCTTTCAGACCATTATGCTTCCTTGTAGACATGCTGTAGCAGCCCTGCTGTACAACCAAGATTGCCTCCTGGATAGGACACTGTCATTTCAGCTCATCAGCAGGCATATTTCCCAAAGCTAGCCAGTGACCTCTTAGAAGTGTCCCTGGAGCATTCCAGGTGGCAGGGGGGAGTGAGGCCTGCATTGGTCTTGGGGGTTGGCTGGATGTCATCTGTCCAGTCTGCCACACTATTTCTAGTTTTCAGTACCAGCCCTGGGAGCACATATTGTGATCTTGTTCTGTGCTGGCATGCCTGTCACACTGGTGTCCATGTGCTCTCCTCACCTTGACGTAACTTGTATTCTCATTATGCCGCCGCCCTCTGGTCATCCAGCTGGCTATTCTACAGCAGAAGGCACAACCCTACCTCCTGGATGAGGAGAGTGTGTTCTGGGACATGTAATCCTCTTCTCCTCACCAGCCCTTTGATAATCTGGACTCATTCCTGGAGCTGGGACACCATGTCATGAGTGACAGTGCAGCAGCTCTACCAACAGGCAAGCGTGGTATTATGCAACAAGTTCAATAAAAATAAGCTGAAAACATTTCACATGTCTCAGTGCTGAAAACTAGATGTTAGAGTGTTTTTTTGCTATAACAAAACTATTTCTGATTAGTAAACTAGAATTACAGCAGAACAGTCTTCACAATTCCCAAACTTGCTATCCTGATGTACTGTACCCAGATAAGCCTGGTATATCCCTAACTGTCTTAAAACCATCACTGCACTTGGTTTTCAAACTGGCATCTAAGGTAGGTCATACAACTACCATGAGCAATATCACATGTGAGAAGACTAAAGGGAAGGAGCTAATTTAAGGCATAAAGAAGCACAATCCATTTTGTCCTCATACCACTTTAAAATCCTCTAATTTTATAATGCCTTACCTTGTTTTCAACAGGGTCATAGTCAAGTGCTAAGACTCTCCCCATCTGTTTATCTAGGAGACTCTGGTAATCTGTTCCATCAAAATTGATACGCCGGATGTCTTGAATATTTGCAAACAACAGAAAAGGTCTTGGCCCTATCAAAAATAAGTTGCACTAAATTGAGTACTATGATGAGAATACAAGTGCAGTAATGTGTTGTCCCATAAAAGGGGTAGACAAAACACTATTTCCTTCTGTGCCCTGTCATCTCTCTCTCTCAGGCCCACAGTCATCTCAGAGGTCAAGAACTCATTCCATTTTTTATAGAAACTGCAGGTCGCTACATGTCAGTTGTGGGCACTTTTATCCTTAGAACTGCCACATCACATTAATTGCAAGTTAAGGAGGCCAAAGGTGTTACTGAACACTTGCTGGGCACTAACGACACAATCAAAATGTTCATATGTTATTATATATGATGTGAGTATTAATAATCTTGTGGTCCACATTTCTAAAAATGTGCACTTTGCAGTTTACTAGAGTAAGAATTCATGGTGCTATACCTGGAAATTTTGTACAGTTTTTTTTTTCTGTCAATAGAAAGTAGTTTATTTGGAACAGCTACACTACTTGCAGAATGTTTTGAAAATCTAGCCATTATATGCTTCAAATGTTTGCATTTTATGCACATCATATCAATCTACCTGTACAAATTAACATAATTCTGAGGTAAATCCATATACAGTACAGTTAGTGTGGGGCTGACAAATGAACCCTTGGGGTCAGTTTCACTTCAAAATGGAGTGCTAATAGGCTACTGTATCTGCTGACTTCATACTGTCCTGACAAACTGCTGTATCTCCTGACTGCTAAAAGAGTGCTGTATCTGCTTCTGCTGAATTTACAATGGCATTAAAGAATCCTGGACTTTGGTCAGTCTGGGACTGGATCCATGGTGTTATCCGAGTACAACATCATGGGTCTAGTCCCAACACACAGATGACCGAATCAACTCTTTTTTTTTTTTTTATATTTTCCTATTTTTCCCCATGCCTCTTGTCGACCATCCACTCTGGTCACGGACCCCTGGAGCCCCGGCCACCGGATATTGCCGTCTCCCCCGGTCATCCCTGGCTTACCCCCCAGAGAGTGAGGCCGCGGTACCGACCTCCTATATCGGACCGCGGAACTGTGACTGGTTGGGGAACGCCTGTACAATCAGGGCTTTCCTGGGGCAGAGCGCCACCGAGACACAAGGCGTGGGATTTTGTTCCTCCCATTTTCCTCCCGAGGAGGCGGGACGGTAATGACACCAGCGCCCGCCCCTGCCTCCTCCTCTCTGCTTGAACGCCGGCAGCGTGAGTTCTCCTGGCCTCCGCCAGGAGTCCCCAGCGCTCCAAATGTTACCCACACCTTTCCCCGGAGAAGGAGAGCTGCCCATCGGATGCTCAATCCTTCTCCCCCCCGGCCGGCCCTCCGACGATCCGGGTCCATTCCCGAACCCGGGTTGACGGCGTCGCAAGCGGAAATCCCACCGCTGCGCCGGCGGGCCGGTCCGAATCAACTCTTAATGCAATCACTCCATGCAGCCTGGTTTACTACTCTCCGGTCAACAACCTGCTTCACAGATTCTGGTCCCAAGCCACCTGCATAATGTCCCCAGCTCATCTGCTATTAAATAAAAGTAAAAAACTTCCCTCCCACCAAGTCACAGTGTACTCTTACTAAGCACACAAAGCCAACACAATAAATTTAATCTTTACTGTCATTTTCTCCCCCAAACCCAGCAGCTTCAATGAACTGTGGAGACCTTAACTGGTGGTCATGCGGTTCACTGAGGCCATTCACTTCACGGCAAAAAAGTGACCTTTCGCCCACAACAACCACATAAAGCAGCTGCACAAAACATTTTAAATCACTAATGGCAACACAAATAATATACTTATATTTTTCAACTGCTGCTATGACTGGCTTCCAGTGTTGCTACTGTCTTCTACCCGGCCAAGCGCTTTGCACCTGCACACGGTTGACTTCTGTCACACAGGCATTCCACTATTTCGTGACTCCTTGTCCCTCATAAAAAGTCAAACATTTTACCAGTCCCAGTTTATGCAGCAGGACTGGAGCAACTGGCATTTGTCAAGTTATACAGATTGTGATCTATAATGAAAAACAGCAGGGCAACTGAGATGACTCACTCAGTAGTCTTGACCTAAACCACAAAGCACATTTCTCCAGCTCCCAGCCTGCTTTGCAACTGCCATCCTTCAACTGGATGAATGTATGACAGAGACAAGAAGACATCTCTTGCAAACAAAAAGGGAGATGTTTGTGCATGGGGGGAGCCATTTGCACAGACACATCCATTCGTTTACCAGCAGCACCATCTACTGGCAAAAATGGAACTACTTTTTTCCTTAGTATACCTTCAGATTGATAAAAATGTTTTTCTTTTTTTTTTTTAATCGTCCTTTCTTTTAAATAAAAGAGTCATTGTATAATAGCAATATTGCACTCCAGGGTATGTATTGTGCTGGGATAACATCACTTCTGTGGGTATTGGATGCATGAGGCCGCAACGTCCCAGGCGTGATGTTATCCAAGCACAACACATACTCTGTTGTGCATTATTGCTTAAATATACTGTTCTGACAGAATGCTGTATCTCCTAAAGCCTGTGATGAGAATAATCCATCAGAAAAACACTTTAAAAGCAGCAGATGTACTTAAAGGAAATGTTCAGGAAAAGAAACAACACATGTACTGTAGCAGGACAGAGAGGTCCAGATCAGTAAAATGGGCCTTTGGAAACATGTTTTACTTTTCTTTACTGTCAAGATGTTATCTAGTTGATCCTGTGACTCCCCTTCTGCTGTCCTGATGTAAACGCTAACCCAAATGTTCCCGCAGCTGACACTAAAGAGAGACCCATCCACAATGGACATCAAATAGCTGCTGTTTTTGACATTGTTTACAATATGGATCAAGACTTATTTCAGCACTGAAAGTTGCTGACACTGCTGATACTTTACTGCTCTTTTTGGAATATTTACAATATACAGAATAAATGATGGGTAATTGTGTTATACAAGGAAATTAATCCACTGAGGGGACTAACAAGACCATAAAACCATGAACCAGAAGGGTGAATGGCTTATGATCTCTTAGGCCCTCAGCTTGGATGGTTGTTACTTTGATCACAGTTTTGTGTACAGGGAAAGAATATACATGGAAATAACCACATCACGTCTATGGAGAAAAAGTCCCTTCTGTGTAAAGCACCATCTTTTATTTTACTTAATACTGTATATTTGGATGGTTGTTAGTTTTGATCACAGTTGTGTGTACAGGGAAAGTAGGGAAATAACCACGTCTGTGGAGAAAAAGTCTCATCTATCTATTGTACCCATCTTTTATTTTATGTAATACATTTGAATGGTTGTTAGTTTTGATTATAGTTGTGTGTACAGGGAAAGGGTATACAGGGAAATGACCATGTCATGTCTATGGGTAAACAGCTTCATCATTATAATGAGATATTATATATTCAGCCCATCCTTGTAATGATATATAGGGGATATAACATGACCTGACTGAAGATATCATATTTATTTTCATGAGAGGCCAATAATAGCTTGATGTCATTGACCTTAAGTATATATACTGTGTATATCTATCTATTTATCTCTCTCTATATATATAGATGTATATATATATATACCTATATAGATATAGATATATATATATATATATCTATATATATAGATATATGGAATACATAATGGATTGCAGTGGAATCATAGGTATCATAGGTTTTACAGAGCATTTGAAAGACAAAGTCCATTAAGCTCGCTAGGATTAGGAGTAACCCTTTATACCCTTATGAATTAAGAAAATATCGAGCTTTGTTTTAAATTCAGCCATAGTCTTGCTATTCACAACTGTGCATGGGAGTATGTTCCAAATTTCTGTCACCCTAATATTGAACCATGTCTTTCTTTTTTTTGTGCTATATTTACCCTTGAATAATTGAAAGGGATGTGCTCGAGTGTTGTGTGGTTGAACCCCTAATACCAATCCCAATTGTTCCCACATTTGTGTGTCAGTTATGGCCCGATATATCAAGCACATATTGCCCCTTAATCTATGGTATTCCAATGAAAACATACCCAAGTGTTGAAGTCTCTGTTCATAATGTAAGCCCTAAGGTTCCCTAATATTTCTTGTAGCTTTCCTCTAGATTTTCTCAAGGGCTCTTGTATCTACTTTATTGCCAGGAGCCCAGAACTGGGCACAATACTCCATATGTGGATGCATCAGAGAGCTATACAGGGAATGATAACCTCTAGCCCTACTTTTAATATGCCTAAGTATGCAATGGAGTGTGCTGCCAGCTTTTTTAACAGCCTGGCTACATTGCATTTTAAAACTGAGATCATTACTTACTCTGATACCCAGGTCTTTTTCATCCAATACCACTTTTAACTGTGTGTCTTCTAATGTGTAATTAAAGTTGTTATTGTGTTTACCAAAGTGCATGACAGTGCACTTTTCCAGGTTCTGCCCATAATGCAAGATCGGTCAGGGCTGCCTGTAAAGTTTCACTGTCATTTAGGTTATTCAATAATAATACATTTATTTCCACTAGTGATTGGTAAGACTCGTAACTCATGAGTGGAGAAGCCACAAGTTAGTCATGAAGGTTTTATCACTCATGTGTGGAGATAAATGTGTTATTCTACTGCAAACCATTATGTATTTGACATATACCACACCATTTGTAATGTTTTTACTGGTATTTTACCTTGTTTTAGCTTAAAACTGCCTTTCTTTCCATTGTAAGTTCCTTATCTAGCCCATTGTTCTCTGTGTTCTAGTTCCAGATTCTAAGAGGAAATAACATGTTCTAAGTTAAATAAATTGTGTTGTAAGTGAAATAAATGTTTTTCTAAGTGAAAATAAATATTTATCCCAAAATAACATGATTTATTTACCCAATTTATTCACCACTGGTGTGGTAGAGAGATAGATAGATAGATAGATAGATAGATAGATAGATAGATAGATAGATAGAGACAGACAGATTGATAGATAATACATGGTTAGGCCCTTGTCCCCATAGAAAAAAACACCATATATTTCCCCATATATGGTGGTAGCTAATAACAGTATTATATCAATTAGTTAATTACAGTGCATTAATATGTTCACTTTAATAACACAATACCTAACAAGCACTGTATATATATACTACCTATATAAAGTGTATATACTGTACTACAGTACCACTCTATTAGTGTGTTATCAACACCTTAATGACACTTTACTTCCCAAAACACTATAAACAACCTCAATAATACATGTACCAAGCCTGTTAATAACACAAGTAAAGAGCCCCTTAACAACACAAGTAACAAGCCCCTTAACAACACATGTAACAGCCACCCTACTCCCCTTCCCACACACACACACACACACACACACACACACTATGGCAAAACATAGAACACTGTAAAAAGTATCTAAGCTAATACACTGTATGAAATAAAAGATGGCAAAGTCTGACATACTTGTGAAATAATACCTTCCTGGGGTTGAACAAGCCCATTAAGGCCACTTGCCCTTTGGGCTCATGGCTTTATGGCTTGCTTGACCCCTCAATGGTATTATTTCATTGTATACCACACTTTGCCATCATTCTCTCCTCTCTCTCTCTCTCTCTCTCTCTGTCTATCTCAATATATGTAAGTGTGTGTTATAGTATTGCAGTAGCACCACTTTAGTTAGGGTTGAGTAGGCTGTTTAATGTTAAACCCCTAACTTGCACTTTATTAGCTCTGCGTTTGTTCAGCGAATTTGCACAAAGGTTTGTATGTGCAGTTTTAGAGGTATGATCTCTTGACATGACAAGTTTCATTCTGGTGAGTTGTGGAGATTCTGACATACAGATAGTGAAAACAAGTGAAAAAATCGGGGGGTTTTGCTGTGGGTTTTTTCTTTTTGTCATTGCATAGCACTCAGACGTTTTGGAATTTTGGTCTAAAACTTTCAGGGTAGAAAGGGCTTGCACTCCAACTGGTGCTTTTCATTGGTTTGGTGAAAAAATATTGATACATTCTAAAGTTATAAAGATTTGAAATTTCAGTTCTGAGCATGCTCAGTATGCTCTTTTGGATAGCTGTTTCAAATGAAAAAAATATTTGGCCACATGAAAAGAGATTTTGTTTTGTATGGGATGTAATCTTGTTTTGTGAGAACATTTTTTTTTTCGTATGGTTGCCATCTTGTTTCCTTTTTTCAATAAACATTTTTTGAAAACCCATAAAAATCATGTCATGGAAACACCAACACATGGATCTTGCTAATCATGACCCCATTAGCTATATTCTGCAGTCAGTTGTCTAGAAAAGTGATCCAGAAATGTGTTTTTAACACATTTCAAAAATATTTTTTCATGAGATGATTTTTTTGTATGACCTTATGAAACAGGAATAGAACCATATGAAACAAGATTGCCTTCATATAAAAAATAATTTGGACTTAGTGTTTTTTCTCATTCTTTTTCCATATGAAGAAATCTTTTTCATGAGATTGTGTCGGTCTCATGAAAAAAGATTCATTCACACAAAAAAATTTATTTGAATTTAGTGGCTTTCATATTCCTTTTTCATATAACACGATCTCACAGAAAAAAATCCTTTATATGAAAACAGAATTTGGAATTTGTTTTTTCACATTTTTTTTTGTATGAAGGAATCATGTTTTGTGAGAATGACACAATCTCATGAAAAAAGGTTCCTTCATATGAAAAAAGAAATTTGGATTTTGTTTTCCACATTTTAACTTTAACAAGCCATAACTCCATCAGCATTTGGAGTTAAGGGTTAATCTACATATGAAAAGAAAGGTCTTAATGAGTGCTGCAACACTAACACATAATATGCTACAAAAGAAATTCAAGGGCCCTATAAAAACATAAAATTTAAAAATGACAATTACAATAAGATAGCACTGCAACTTTAACAAGCTGTAAGTCTGTCAATCTGTAGATTTAAGGGACAATCTATATATGAACAAACATTTGTCAATGCTGAATGTTGTTGCGCTGGCATTGGCATCGGCAGTGCTGGAACTAGAGACGCATAATAGGAATGGCAGTGAAGTACTGAAGTGATGCCAACCCCACCCTCACCCTGTAGAGAGCGACATGCATTGGGGTGTGCCTTTGGGTCATCAGCTATAATGCTCATGCCATTGTACCTCACCCTACCTTGTAAACACTAACAAGTGTTGTGGTGTCCTTGGGGGTCTTTGGGCATTATACTTACCCCATTCCATAAGGAAATATGCTGACATAGGTACAGTATAGGAGTGTGGGGTGAACTTTGTGGCCAAACAGTGCAAGGCACACCTTGATGCCCTTCAGTGGCTGCAGGGGGGGGTGGAATGGCATGAGCATTACATCCGATGATCCCAAGTCACACCCCTGACACCTGTCAGTCTGTACTGGGTGGGGTGCTACAGTTGGAAACCCTAACACTGTAGGCATGTGGTGGTAGTTTCACTCCACATTTTCAACATGGGCTGCTTGTCAGGTCACCTCATGAAAAGCGGCACAATCACTTTGTTAGCTGAAAGGTGGTTTTGCACAGCAGTTGTGCCATTTGGTTACAGAGGGATGAAAACAAATTTTGGGGCAGGATGTGAAGAATGACAACTGTATTGTTCATGAGGAGGCGTAAAAAAAGGCAATGTTGAAAATCTGGAGTGATAATATGAAATATTGGTGAAGCAATGAGCATGCATATAAACTGCACAACACACGTCCGTAACCCAATTATTTTTGGGAGTATAGTAGGCACATTTGTAATATAGGCATTTTTGGACCTCCCCTTATGAACAGTGGCGCTGCAATTTTGTTAATCTGTCCCAAAAGTTGACCTCCCACAGTGACCATGCCATTGTGTGCCACAGGTGCGGAAACACATTTTGGGCAGGATGTGAAAAATTACAGCTGTACTGTTCATAAGGAGGTGTGAAAAAATGCCAGTGTTGAAAATCTGGCATGGAAATATTGCAAATTTGTGAAGTTACAAGGGTGCATGGAAACTGCGCAAAGCATGCTAGCAACAAAGTCATTTTATGGACTTTTAGCACCAAATTTTCAGCATAGGCATTTTAGAACCTATGCTCATGAACAGTGTCACCATCATTTCCTCAAACTGTCCTGAAATGTGATTTTGCACAGCAACCGTGCTATTCTGCACCAGACATATGAAAACACATTTCTGGCAGGATATGTAAAATGACAGCTATACTGTTTATCAGGAGGTGTGGAAAAATGGCAATTTTGAAAATCTGGAGGAGAATATTACAAATTCATGGAAGTTCTGAGCGTGTTAGAAACAGCGCAATGCGCTCAAGAAAACAGACATTTTGAGGTTGTACCAAATTTGCAGTATAGACTTTTGAGATCCCCCCATGAACAGTCACTGTCATTTCATTACTCTGTCCCAAAGGTGATTCCTCGCAGTGACCACAAAGCCACCTTTCGGAACTGAATAACACCATGACATTGCCAGAATTCATGAGGAGGGGTCCCAAAAACCCCATGTTGAAAATTTGGTGCCAAAATTCCAAAAAATGCCTGAGATATGCATCAAAGTTGAAAACAACCTATTTATTCCATTATACAATCAGCTTGAAGAGTGCAGATGTGTTCCTGGTCCATCAAGATTGTCGCCAGACTCGCAGGAGGTATGGGGGAGGGGGTGTGGGAGGCTGGGTGTGCAGCAGGTGGGCACTGGTTGTGGAGGGGGCAGGGAGACTGCCAAAGGACCATTTCCTTTTTCCACAGGTACAAAAACAACCCATTGCGGGACCGTTTTTCTGTTTACAGGGGTATGTGGCACACTGGGGTGGGCTCCCAGCATGCCAACGGAGCCTTGTTTTGGGGTGGCGGCTGTAGCCAACGGGAGATTGTGCACCCCTGTTGGCACACAACAAAAGGTGGGTTACTTTATGCCGATGGGGATTGGGCACCCCCGTCGGCACACAAGGAAAGTGGGGGGTGGGGGCAAGAGCCGAGGGGGATTGGGCACCTCCCTCTGTATATAACAAATGGGGGGGTTCTTTATGCTGATGGGGAATGGGCTCCCCCATCAGCACATACATTGGGGCAGGGTAAGCTGACAGGGGGATTGGGCACCCCCAAAGTCAGCAGTTTGGCGGGCAGTGTGCCGCTATGTTTGTGTTTCCAGGTAAGCATGTTGGGAGGTCCGCTGCATGTGACGAGCATTGCTCACATTACAGCAGACCTTTCCATAGATGTGCTCGCCCGGGTGGTGTGGCGCTGGCATGCAGGCTGATTGGGGAATGAGGAACGCACCTACTGATATGTGCCCTGCATTCTCCCAACAGTGATCACACCGCCAAATCTGTACTACCTCAAGATGTTGGCTGCGCAAGTGCGCCAGCATAAAAAGGGTCTCAATGAGTACTATGACAATAACAGATAATACTCCCAAAAGATTTCAGGACCATTTTACAAAAAACATAAAGATCAAAAAATGAAATTTCCCATAGGATAACATTGCAATTTTAACAAGCCATAACTCTGTCAATTTGTAGAGTTATAGGAGAATCTATGTATCAAAAAAAGGTCTCAGTGGGTACTACAACACTACCACATAATAACCCCCCCCAAAAAAATGTTTTAGGGGCCATATAAAAAAAACTATAAAAACTAACAAATGTTCTGATCAAGGGTGGTCATAAGCCTCAAATATAAAGCCACAATAAACAAAATAAAAACAAACAAGGAAAATTCCCGTAGGATAACGTTGAAATGGTAACAAGCCATAAGTCTGTCAATAACCAGAGTTAAAGGATAATGTACACATTTCAAAAAAAGATGTCAGTGACTACTACAACACTAATACATAATTCCCCCAAAACATTCATGGGATATGCACTACACCCCAAAATTACCTCCAATCTTCACTATGGCGTCAAATGCACAGCGAAAGTGTGATCATGATCATGATCAAAAATGCACCAAAGGTGTATCTTGTCCTCCACTACAACCATAGCAAATGTCACACCAAACTGATAAAAATGTATTGACTTATAGGTAACAAAGCAAAAACCACATTTTTGTTTATACACAATGAACCACTGGTACTTAACAGGGACACTTAATATATTTTTTGTTTGAAGTTAACCCCAGAAAAAACAATTAGAACCAAGCATACAAATTGCTTTTTTGGAGGCATGGAAGCACAGGACCCAGAGGGCTCTGCACGTCCGTAGCCTGATGAATGCCTTCACGCAAGTCCCGAAGGGACCTATGTGAATGAGGATATAATTCTACTGTCTCAAAATGTAAAGACATTTTTTGCAAAAAAAACACTGCATTTATATATTAGTTAGGGTTCAGATTAAAATGACAGAAGTAGGGAAATACAGTGTTACGGTTTCCAACCCTAACGCCCCACCCCCACCCCAAGCAAGAAAAGAAGTAAATGCCCCAAAGTTTTGAAATGGGCTATTATGGTTTTCAGTCCAATTCTCATAGTTCGGAATTATGCTATAAGGGTTGTCAGGCCTAAACACATACCCCTCACTGGCAATGGAACTGCACATGCGTGATACTCACTCATGCACAGTTCTGACAGAAGTGCAAAACTAAAGTAGTGTGCCTGTGGGGTAGTGGTGGGTGAAGTGGGCTCAATCCGCTCCGTGAAGTGATTCGCAGAGGAAAGACAGATTCGCGGAGTGCTCCCGCAACACAAAGTGGAGTACTTCACGTTATAATGAGGAACGCAAAGTCCATTACAAACACTGACTTTGCATTACTCCACCTCCCCGGGCCACTACTCTTCCAATTTTAAGGCAAAGTGCATTGCTGGAAGTTCACTTCACCTCACTTCGCCTTGTTTTTGAGCTCCAAAGGCAAATTTTGCAATGATTCATGGGATTTCAGGTCACATGGGCTCTATATTGATCTGCACAGCCTTAGTTCGGGGTAGTACGAGTAGGAGGGAGTAGGAGACTGTGTGCTCTGATGGCTGTCTGTAATAGTAATCTTGCAAAAGCTGTTCAAAAAGCATTTTTGCTTTTTTGGGGGGGATCCAACTTTAGTTCATCGACTGTAGGAAACCCTCCTGTGCTCATATCATCAAGCGTTTTTGTTTATGCGTGGATTTTGAATGTCAATTTACAACATTGAGTGTGTGTGGTGAAAGACAGTGAAAGTGTGCTGCGGTGGAGGGGCATATCTGTGGTGTAGGTAGATTTAAGTTGGAGAAATAGTGATTTCTTTGTTTTTTGGTTATATTTTTGTTATATAACTGACTGTGTTAATGTACACATAGTAATATTGTCAGTAATAGTAAACATTTTCTTGCTATTTGTTGTGTGGATGTGGTACAGCAGTTCATAAGGTCAGGTTGTTTAAATTACAAATTTACATTAAAGTGGCATAGCACACTGAACTTTTGCATTTGCGTCACATTCCTAGTTCAGCATTGTACACAAACTGTTCTGTGTTGTGTGTGTGTATGCAGTGTTGTGTGCATCAAATAATACACCTTTTATTGTGACACAGACTAGTGTAATTGCAACTAAGTGCAGCAGTGTGAACCTGCTATCCACTGTAGCTGCCTGATTTTGTACTGCGATCGTGTTCTCTGCTCTTAGTTTTGCTACTTGTAGTGCCGTAAAAATCAGCACTGTCTGTATTCAGTGCTCTCCCCAACCCCCGCATTCAAAAGGTATTTTTTACCAGACTGGATTGTTTTTGTGACCCCGTCAGCACCACTGGTTTCTGAAGTTGTTTTAATTCCATGACAGTCTCAGAGTAGTCTCTTATCTGTTGCTGAAGCCACAGTTGTTTATTTGGCTTCACATCCAGCCAGCGTCCCTCCAATCAGAAAGTGAACGTATCAAAATCTGAATTTGGTAATAATATTTATGATTGATCTCCCAAAATGCCTGCAAAGAGACATGCAAGCAAAGCTGTTTCTCTCCATGGCAATGTTGGCAGTAAGATGGTCTGTGGGCGTGGTAGTAGTACGCAGACGCAGAAGTGCATTGCTGATGTGAAGAAAGGTATTTCTCCTGCAATGTTTTTTACAGCCCAATCAATAGCTTCACTCATAGTTGGAAGAGATGATGTTTTCCCAGCTGGTGGTGTTAGTGTTACTGGTGTTAGTGGTGGTGGAGGTAGTATTAGTATTGTTGCGTCAAGTTCTTCTTTTTTTTTTTTGTACTTTCTATTTTTTTTCCCTCCTCTCTCCCCTCCACTCCAGTCTCCTCGGGAGTACCTAGGAGTCATCCCACTACGGTTCGCTCCTACCTGGTCAATCCTTCATTGCCCATGTAGCCTCAGTTTGCCCCTGGATGGGGACGGGGTGGGCTCTGACACCCCGGAATTCTCTGGTGGCGTCAGTCGGGAGGATGCCAGGAGGGTGGCTGTAAATTGTGGGCAAGCTCCGGTTCTCCATCTCCGCCGGAGCTGAAGGGGTTTTCTCCTTTTTTCCCTAGAAGTGGCCAGCACCCTGACATCAAGGCCTCACCGACGTCTGCCACTCCCCACCCCTTCGCTATGCCTCTCTGGTGCTTGCTGTATCTCCGGCTTCCACCAGAGGTCAGCCGAGCACCATACAGGGACCCCTGTCCCTCCCAGGAGAGGAGAGCTATCCTCCGGATGCTCGATCCTCTCCCTTCCTTGCCAACCCCCAGCAACCCGAGCTCGTTCCCGAACCTGGGTTGCTGGTGTGGTGCGAGGTGTGGCGTCCAGCGCCTCAACCCTCAGCGCCACCGGGCCAGCTGTTGCGTCAAGTTCTAATTCCAACCAGCGTACCGTATCTAAACATATTGAGTGTGAAGCAGTGCAAGTGAGTGGCAGCGTAGATGATGTCATACTTCCCAGTAACATCCCAGTAACTGAACCTGAGGATTCTGATGATCATGTCAACAATAGCATACAATGTGATATTCCGTCCACTGTGGCACTTAATGTCACGCATTTTCGATGCAATGATTCACAGTGTGGTGAAAAAATATTAGGTGATGGTGGTATAGATGCTGATGATGAATGTGGTGATGATGATGATGTTGCTGTTGTTGCAACATGCAGTCCACATGCTAGCATCCAGGCAGAAGATGTGGATGTAGTAGTCACGTGATGCAGAGCCCCCCGTCCTATTTTACTCCGATTAAACGTCGTTGGTGAAGTGGTGAACTACTCTGTAAGCTGTAGGAATCTCTTCTGCAACCGGTGTTCACTCAACGAAGGTTTGATGGAGAGGTCACGTAATGCAGAGTGCTGAGTAGCTGCCCTCAAGAAGCTCCTGCCTCCCGTCTCTTATTTGTTCTCATTTTGGTGTTTTAATTTACTATTTTCTCTTGTTTCTGAGATTCGACACTGTATAATAGCTGTTGCACTCTAGTCTGGTTATATCTCGAGCGGATGGAGGCTTATATGAAGAAAGCCCCACAGAAGCACACCCCTCCAGCAACTCCCGAGAAGGCCCCTAAGAAATCCAGGGCCTTGCGTGGTTCTGGCTCTGATCTTCTGAGCCAAAGTGGTGATCAGGAGCCTTTAATGGTGTCAAGATTTCTTGAGGAATTCAAACCCTTTCGAGAGGAAATGAAGGATATGGCAATGGATTTGAAGTCGTTATCCAGAAAATTAGATGAACTCTCATTGTCTGTTTCCGATAAATCAGCCCGAATTGCTTCTATAGAGAAAAGAATTGCTAGTCTCGACCCTGAACTGGTTTCAATGCGCCAGAAATTGTCTCATTTTGAAGCCAAGCTCGAGGACCTAGAGGGTCAGAGCCGAAGAAATAATGTAGTGGTTCTTGGTTTACCGGAGGGAGAGGAAGGCCAAAATGCTGTGGCATTTATTCAGAAGTTGGTTGAGCGGGTGGCTGGCCCATCTCCATTCGGCTCTGGCTACATTATAGAGTGTGCGCACAGGGCTTTACGGCCTAAGCCACCCCCTGAGAACCCCCCTCCCACCCTATTGTGTGCCGCTTCCTGAATTATTTAGAGAAACAGTATTTCCTACAAAAAGTGTGGGCTTTGCAAGAGGTTCGCTGGGAACACATAAAGCTAAGAATCTCACAAGATCTACCCATCTCGTCCGCTTGAAACACAAGGTGTTCCACCCTATTGTTTCTAAGCTAATTGCTGCAGGTCTGAAGTTTAGGATGAGTTATCCAGCTAGACTGCAGATTTCAACTAATGGATCCTGGAAAAGCTATGAAGACCCTGAAGAAACTCTGAGAAGCCTTAAGTCCATGCTCCCAGATCACTTTAAGGACCCTTGAATGGTGGTGGCGCAGTATGGAGTATCGCACGGAGTCAAGAACTCGAATTTTGGTTTTTCTTTCCTTAGAGAAATTTTTGGAATGTGAATGCTTGGGTGACTGCATATGTTGCAGTGGACTTGGGGGATCACCGTAGACCGCCCCGTCTTTCCTTTTTTTTCTGTCTCATAATGGGCCCATGCTGGTCTGATGCAATGGACACTGGGGGTTTGGGGCCTTCTTGGGGGGTTTGTGAGCCAGGTTTTTGGCAGCTATTTTTGTTGGGGGTTGAAAGAGCCCAGTTTGCTTGTGGGCTAGTTTCTCGTTTTTTCCTTCTGGGCTGTTACTGGGATGGTCCTGGGCTTTCTCCATTTCTGCTCTTCATTTGGTTGGGCCAGGGAATCGACCGCTAGAGGGCATTCCAACCTTTGAGGACTTGTGGGGAAACTCTACTCGAGGAGGATTTAGCAGGGGCACTACTTAGCTGGGATGTAGCGCTCTCAATCTTTCAGAGAGGCCCTGTTTACTGGATTCCAGCTTGTAGTGGGTAGAGGTAGCTTTTATGCCTTCTTCTCCAGTCAAACGAGTTCAGCTTTTCCCATTTTAATTCTTGCTCTCAACATGAGCTGGGGCATTTCTCCCTCCAGGTGTTGCTGATCTGGTCCCAGTTTCTGGCGCCTCACCCTGCACCTCTGATCTCAATCTGGGTTATCACAAATATGTGGGTGATGAGATGGCTTTATCATAGTCCCCCTATGTCAGTCTTTCTCAAGTCCATGCTTTGGATGGACTGAGGCGAAGGCCCAGGACCATTCTCCTTCGTTGGGGGTATAACTGACGGGGCTTGGTCTCTGAAGGCTGTAATCTGTGTGCAACAGCGCTAAATATGAGGGTTCATTATCGGGGGGCAGGAGTAGAGGGATTAGAACCAGTACTGTGCTGAATGTTGCTTGTGACAGTTTGGGAGGGAGTGTGGGAGGGCCAGGGCACAGTTGGAGGGTGGGGGGTTAGAGGGGATGGGTGGTATCTACTTCTGGGGGGGCTAGGGAAGAGGGTGGGTTTTACTGCAGTAACCCTGGGGATACATGTAAAGGGGATTTGCATCTCGTGTGCTGAGTGTAATTATTTCAGCTTGATATCTCTTCTGGATGGTGAATGAGTTAACATTCGTGTCTTGGAATGTTAAGGGGATCAGAAAGCAACATAAGCAATATCAGGTTCTCAAACATTTAAGTCTGTTCAGTTCACAGATAACTTTTTTGCAGGAAACCCACTTATTAGAAGGGGAAGCTTTGCAATTAAAGAAGCAACAAGTGGGATCGATTTACAGTGCCCAGGGCACCACAAATAGTTGTGGGGTCATGCTCATGATTAACAGAAGTATCCCATTCTCTCTCTTACACAAGTGATCAAAGATACCGAGGGTAGGTTTATTCTGGTCAAAGGTACCCTCTGGTCTGTCCCAATACTATTGGGCTGTGTTTATGGCCCTAATCTGGACGACCCCGGATTTTTTATGAGGCTTATATCTATCATTCTCCCAATGATTCCCATTAAAATTATTTTAGGGGGAGATTTCAATCAAGTACTTGATTCTCATTTAGATAGACTGGGCAGTGGCCTAGGTGGGGCTACCCCTGGGCAGAAGGCATTCAGAGATTTATTAGATCAATGTGGGCTCTGTGACATCTGGCGTGTATTACATCCTGATTCTAGGGAGTTTACCTATAGGTCCATGGCACATGGCTCGCAGTCCCACATTGACTATTTACTTATTTCTCAGTGCCTCCTGCCCGGGGTGAAGACCTCCTCAATTCAACCTGGCCCAATTTCCGACCACTCACTAGTGGTATGCAATTTGGTACTGCTCAATTCATTTAATAGGGAAACTAGATGGAAGCTCAATGATCAACTCCTTAAAGACGTTAAATATTGCAAACTTATTAGGGAAAAATTAGAATATTTGTTTTCACTAAACCCTTTAGATAGCGTAAAACCTGATATCTTGTGGGGGGCCTTCAAAGCCTTCATGAGAGGGATATTGATTAGCATGGTGGTTGGTAGGAAAAGAGAGCAGGAGGAAGAGCTTAAATCCTTATTATCTCAAATCAGATCTCTGGAAGTTAACCTTCTGGCTAATCCCCTAGATGAGGATACTCAGAAACTCCTGAATTTAAAGGATAAATACCTGGGGTTACTTCAAGAGAGAGCAGAACTAGCTATTATTCGTACCAGAGCTAAATAAACCGATTAGGGGGAAAAAGTGGGACGTTTACTGGCATTGCGTATTAAACAACAGGAATCAATGAGATTTATCCCGCCTATCAGGTCAGTAGCAGACGGATCTCTTAAGGTGTCTCCTACTGAGATAGCTCAAGAATTTGCTGCTTATTATTCTAAACTGTATAGTGACATGGAGCACCCTCCCTGCTCTGAAGATATACATGGTTATCTAAGAGATTCCCACTTGCCCCTTCTTCCTGACAGGTGCGGTGATACTCTGGTTGTCCCTATTTCCCAGGAGGAAATTGCTAAGGTTATTAGTGAATTGCCTGCTGATAAGGTCCCTGGTCCAGATGGATTTTCTGCTTTATTTTACAAGGTCTTTCGAGACCTTCTTGTACCAATATTTGGTCGTTTATTTCAGCAAATCCTATCTGGGGAGGAGACAGATTCATATCTCTATGAGGCCCTGATTGTTCTGCTTCCCAAACCTGATAAAGACCTTGATAAGGTTCAAAGTTATAGACCCATCTCTCTTTTAAACCAGGATATTAAGATTCTCTCTAAAATACTGGCCAACAGGTTGGCACTGGTTCTTCCTGGGTTAATAGGTACAAATCAGGTTGGATTCATGAAAGGGCGCTCATCTTCCGACCATTTACGCACTTTGTCGCATGTCTTCTCGGCTACCAGGGATGCGGAGTTCCCTGCGGGCTTGGTCTCCTTGGATGCTGAGAAGGCATTCTACCATGTGAACTGGAATTTCTTGTTCCACACTTTGGAGGCCTTCCACTTCCCTTCTGTTTATCTCCTGGATTGCTGCCCTTTATAAAAAACCCTCGGCAAGAATTTCCACGAATGGGGCCTTTTCCCATCCTTTCTCGCTTCACTCAGGTACTAGACAGGGGTGACCCCTCTCCCCTTTATTATTTAACTTATACCTGGAACCTCTTATCCAAAATATTCTCAATAATGATTCTGTACAAGGAGTGAGAATTTGGCGGCATGAAGTGAAAGTCACTGCATATGCTGATGATCTGTTAATACATCTGTCCCATCCGGTATCCTCCGTCCCGGCCTTATTAAGTGAAGTGGCAAGGTTTGGTGCTCTGTCTAACTATAAATTGAATGCCAGTAAGTCCCTATTTTTTCCATTAAATCACAAAGTCTTTAAGACTGATATTAGCCCCCTTGGGCTATGCTGGACACCCAGGTCTTTCAAGTATCTGGGTATCAAACTTTCACGTAACCCCCAGTATGGTTCAAGGAAAACCTAGATTCCTTATTGCAGGAATTACATAGACCTAGAGAGGTGGTCTAAACTCCCTATCTCTCTGTGGGGCTGAATTAATATAATTAAAATGAATGTATTTCCTAGGATTTTTTATCCGTTGTCCCTTCTCAATGCCTTTGTTCCTTTACTCTGGTTCAAAAAGGTTCATGGTATTTTTACTAGATTCATCTGGGCTGACAGGTATCCCCGTTTGGCTTACCATAAGCTGGCAGCCCCAAAACTGGAGGGGGGGTTGCAAATCCCCCATCTGGCTATATATCATTGGGCTAGTCACCTTGCGAAATGTTCGAGGTGGGTATCTCCTGGCCCAGAGGAAATGCAACCCATCTGGCTTAAAATAGAATTGGATGCAATCAAGGCCAAAAATCTGGACCCTCTCACGTTATTTTTCCTTAAGTTATCCCAAGTAAGTATGGCTGTAGACTGTCCCACAATAAGGACCTCCTTAAAGGTCTACTTACAGATATGTTCTTTTTTGCAGTACTCTCCCCATCTGGACCTGGCCCAGTCTATCTGGAACTCTCCATCATTTACTATTAACAAGAATCAAATCTCCCATCTTTGGTTGCCTCAATTGCAAGAGGGGAAGCTCTCGACCTTTACTGATGGTGAGGGCCATTGGTTATCATCGAAGGAGATGGTTAGGAAAGTTCTCATCCCGACTTCTTCTTACTTCAAAGTCTTGCAATTGAGACATTTACTGGTAATCACCCTGGGGAGTACTCCTCCCACTCAGAGCATCTCCTCTCTGATACCTGAGGTATCCCCACTTTCTGGGTCTCCTGGTGTAATCTCTAAACTATATCAGGTTTTGTTTCACAAAAAATTTGGGGGACCATTTGGGCCATCAAGATTTTGGAGTAACTTTCTCCCCCATCTGCAGCTGGATTGGCATTCTCTCTGGAAGTCATGTCATAAATTTATTTCTCAGGATAGACTGCGTCTCATGCAATATCATGTATTGCACAACTTATATTACTCCCCGGTTAAGCTTCATAAGTGGGGCTACTTAGACTCTAATAAGTGCAATAAATGTTTGCAGGATGAGGGCACACTTTTTCATATGCTCTGGTCTTGTCCAAGAATCTCCACCTTTTGGGTTTCAATCCAAACTTCCTTAGACCCCTCGTTGGGCCTTCAAGAATACTTTATCCCTGAGGTATGTGTGTTAGGGGACCTGTCCTCTATTAGAGTCAAGGCACGTAAATTTCACATATCCATGGTTGCCCTGTCGGCTAAGAAAATAATTCTCCATCATTGGAAAGACAGATCTTCCCCTTCTTTCCAGGAATAGGTAAGAGAAGTATTATCCAATTTGTGCACAGAAAAAGCAATAGCCAGCCTACATAACAGATTGGCAGTTTATGCTAGAATTTGGGATTCCCTTCACTCACTAATCTCTCTGGCTCCAAACTAAACCTCTACTAGGGTTGATGCTTCTATACGGTCTTTTGATTAGAGGCTCAGCATTTACGGGCACTGAGATGGGTTACTGCAGTAAGGGGAGGTGGGGGGTAGCATCTTTTTACTATGTATCAATGAGTCTCTACCAGTTTCTTTGTATGCTGCCTTTTATGGTGGAAAATGTATGAATAAACTTTAAATTACAAAAAAAAACAAAAAAACGAAGGTTTGATGGAAATAGAAATGAAGAAAACTTTGCCCAAACATACCCCTCCAGCAACTCCCAAGAAGGCCCCGAAGAAGCCCAAGGCCTCTACTGCATTACAGATGCAGACTACTGGCGCCGTGAGCACAGATTCAGAGCCTCTCACCCTCGCTAAATTTCTTGGAAGAGTTTCAGCCCTTTAAAGCTGAAATACAGGTCATCGTGGGGGAAATTAAAAGTATATCTAATGCCTTAGAAACCCTCTCACTGAGGACGTCAGATAATGAGGCTCATATACACTCATTGGAGCGCAAGCAAGATCAACTCGATCCTGAACTGGTGGCCATGAGGCAATGACTGGCTAAGATGGAGAACAAAGTGGAGGACCTTGAGGGTCGTAGCCATCGCAACAATGCGGTAATAATAGGTTTGCCCGAACGTGAGGAAGGTACAGACCCGATTAAATTTGCCAAGAAATTCATAGAGAGAGTAGCGGGTCCTTCTCCATTTGGCTCTGATTATATCATCGAAAGAGCCCACAGAGCGCTGCAACCAATGCCGCCGCAAGGAGCTGCCCCCAGGACTTTCATCTTCCGATTTTTGAATTATCAAGAGAGACAAAATTTTTTATCCAAAGCACGGGATACAAAGGATCTCATGTGGGAAGGAACCAGGCTGCGGGTAGCGCAAGATTTATCCCTGACAGTGTGCCAGAAATGGGCTACTTATCACTCAATAGTCACAAAGTTAATAGTGGCAGCGATCATGTTTAAAATGAGCTATCCTGCCAGATTTCAAGTGCTGGTGGCAGGTTCCTGGACAACATACGAGGATGCGGAGTCTGCAGCTGCTGGCCTCAAGTTAGCATTTCCAGAGCTATTCCAAATTCCCTGAGGTAGGGGTCGGATAATGTTGGATGGGAGCTCAAGTAACAGAGTCTATTGCCCAATTTTGATTCAACTAAAGTAGTCCGGCGGCTGATGGGGGCTTCGCCCGCTGTCTTTGAATGTTTTGTGAATAATTTTAAAAGATTGGAGATGCCGAGTGAATAGCTCGCCTTGGTAGACTTGCGATCCTAACAGAGTCTGCACCAGCTGGTCTCTCAAATTAAAAGAAGAAGAGAAAGGTCTGTCAGTACTGCGCCGTATCCCCTGAGGTAAGGGGAAGTACATCTCTGTTGATATCTTTCTTTTTTTTTTCCCTTTTCTTCAAAAGGTGCATGGTTTGTTTTAATTCATCCGGCTAACCTTTGGACTGTTGGGGCTTTGTTCGTTATCCCTGGAGGCTTCGGGACCTGTTCTAAAAGGTTGAAGATGCTGCGAGAGCGGTCCACGTTAGTTGCTCCAAGACTCCATGGTCCTTATGTCTTGCAGTTAATCCTGAGTTGTAAGAGGCAGTCAGAAATGAGGGATCATGCAGCTGTTTCTATAAGAGAAGTACCGTTACCCACCTTGCAACCCGAACCTGTAGCACTGGACCTTTCGCCGCTAGATGGCGCCAGAGACTGTATGTTGTGCAAAGTTACAATGTCAGAGTTTACGTTGGGTTTCTACAGGGAAAGGACTCTCAGCAGACACAAATGCTGTGTTTTTGTTGTTTCCTTTTAGGGGGTTACAGATTTGGAACTTTTAATTTTTCTCCACATGTGAGCATAAGGGAATAACGACTGGAGTGGGCAGTTAATATATGCTTTACTTGTTTATGAATAAAATGAGAGAGGAATTAATTTATTAGAAGCGGTCATTGGCTAGTTGCCTTAAGGAGAAGTTTTCCTTTTTTTTTCCCTGTTCTATAATGGTAAGACAAATGCCTTTTCCCATGGAGTGAGTTCTTTTTCGAGGCATGTACAGAATTTATGCAAAAATTCTTACCTCAAGTTGTATGACTTGGAGGGTCTAATACTTTCTATTGTTTGTATGTTTGGACACTGGTGTATTTAGATAATTGTTGTTTAGTTGTAGTTCTGTACTGGTTGATTAGGACATATATGTATTTAGTATTAGAATATCTAAACCAGTCATAGAGGGCGGGGGGGCAGTAGGGAGGATGTCTAGGTGAGCTGTTTATCATGTACCAAGAGATATTGGGGAGGGAGTGGGAGGATGGGAATTTAGGGGTGAAAAGGGGGATTGTTGTGTTTAAGAGTAGGGGGTTATTTTAGTGAATTGTGGGGATAGGCAAAGGGGAGGGTGGGGGATGGATAAGTACAGCATACATTCTGAATGTGGTGGGAAAAGCCTGGACAAGTATACATGGACTCATAAATGTCTTCAAGTTAAGAAAGAGGGTGATGGCTAGGGATCTCAGATTTTGTAGTTGGAATGTAAAAGGGGCATGTCACAAGACTAAACAATATAGAATACTGAAACATCTTAGTCATCTAAGGGCGGAGATTGTGTTTCTTCAGGAAACGCACCTGCTCAATTCTGAAGCTTATAAAATGAGGCACCAGCAAATGGGACAGGTCTTTGCTGCCGAGGGTAATACCCAGAGTAGAGGGGTTATGATTTTATTACACAGGTCGGTCCCCTTTAAACCTCTCCAAATAGTTAGTGATCCTTTGGGTAGATTTTTATTAGTGAGAGGTCAATTACATTCCTTAAATATTATGTTAGGCAGTGTTTATGGCCCAAATACAGATAGCCCCGGATTTTTTGTTCAGACACTGGAAGCCCTAACACCGTTCCTGGACATTCCAATAATTATAGGAGGTGACTTAAACTTGGTTTTTGACAATAGTTTAGATAGATCGAGTTCATCCAATAAGGGTCTCTCCCCTGCCCAGAGAGCTTTCAGAGATCTTTTAGACCAAGCTGGTTTCTGTGACATATGGTGAATTCTCCATCCCCGGGTACGGGAGTACACTTTCATTTCGCAAGTACATGGGACATCTTCCCATACTGATTACATATTGATTTCCCAAATTTTGATACCAGGGGTATTAGATGCCAGTACTGTAGCAGGAGCACCTTCTGATCACTCGGCGGTTACATGCTTAATATCTTTTTCATCTCTTCCCAAGAGGAGAGGTAGATGGAAATTTAATAATCAGCTTTTGAAAGACCCTGAGATGGTTAAGTATATTTCCAACCAAATAACACAGTTTATTTCTACTAATAGTAACTCCACAAAAAAGCCGGATATGGAATGGGGCGCACTAAAAGCGTACCTGAGGGGGATTCTAATTGGTTTGTCCTCTAGGAGAAAGAAGGATAAACAAAAACGTATTGCATCTCTCTTGTGGCAAATTCGGAGTATGGAGTCTAAACTTACCCCATCTTCAACTGAGGAATTCAAGCAGGAGCTAGTTAAATTGAAAGATTCTTATTTAAGTTTGTTAGGAGAACAAGCAGAGTTTGCCATTATTAAAACAGAGCGTCTTACATAGACCAGGAGAGAAGAAGCGGTTCGGATGCTTCGATGACGTGTTAAACAACAAGAATCTGCCAGATATATTGCTATGGTTCATTCTTTAGATAATAATTCCCTTATAACTTCACCGTCAGCAATAGCGGATGTATTTAGTACTTATTTTCAACAACTTTACGGTCCCATGAAGGATCCTCCTTTGGGAGAGGAGCTACTTCAATACTTAGCAGAATTCCACCTGCCTTCCCTTTCCAAGTCTCAAAAAACTATACTTGTATCTAATA
The DNA here is from genome assembly GCA_016271365.2 of Neoceratodus forsteri. NCBI lineage: Eukaryota > Metazoa > Chordata > Ceratodontiformes > Ceratodontidae > Neoceratodus > Neoceratodus forsteri. The sequence continues at coordinate 424,032,102 of CM057453.1, forward strand.
TTTCCGATCGCGAGGTAGAGAGAGTCATTAAATTTCTCCCATCAGATAAAACTCCTGGTCCGGACGGGTTCTCCTCTAATTTTTATAAAGTGTTCTCTAAACAGTTAATTCCTATCCTTTTGCCACTTTACCAACATATTCTTGCTGGCCAGGTGATGGACACATCCCTGTTTGAAGCTCTAATTGTATTGTTGCCCAAACCAGATAGGACCCCTGATCTGGTTTCAAATTATAGGCCAATATCACTGCTTAATCATGATGTTAAAATCCTGGCTAAGTTGTTGGCTGATCGAGTGTGTGAAGTTCTTCCCTCGTTAATAGGGGAGGAGCAGGTAGGTTTTATGAAGGGCAGGTCCTCAGTGGATCATCTTCGGACTTTGGCTCATGTCTTTTCAGCTTCCAGGGATGCCAAATTCCCATAGCTTTGGTCTCCCTGGATGCCAAAAAGGCTTTTGATAGGGTCCACTGGGATTACCTTTTTGCCACCATGGAGGCATTTGGTTTCCCTATAGTATTTCGAAGATGGATTAGCTCGTTATACGCATGTCCTACCACTAGAGTTTCCTGTAATGGGGTAATCTCAAGGTCCTTTAAATTGCATGTGGGGACTAGACAAGGTTGCCCCCTATCTCCACTGCTTTTCAATTTATATCTAGAGCCCCTTATCCGTAGGCTAGTAGCCACACAGCATATTTTAGGTATACCTTTGCATGGTTTGGTAGTTAAAGTTTCAGCCTATGCAGAAGATCTTTTGCTTCAAATTAGGCATCCTATAACATCTGTCCCTCCGTTGTTGAATATAATTGGGGTTTTAGAGAGTGTCTAACTATAAACTTAATGTTGATAAAACTACAGTTTTCCCACTCAACCATAGAATTTGTAAGCAAGATATCACTGCATTTGGGCTTTATTGGAAATCCGACTCAATTAAATACTTGGGACTTTCATTAACTAGAAGCCCAGCGCATACTCAACAGCTGAATTTAGATTCTCTTGTTCGCACGATCAACCAATTTAAATAGATGGACCTTGCTTCCCCTTTCTCTCTGGGGCAGAATTAATTTAATTAAAATGAACATTTTTCCCCATATTTTTTACCCTCTTAATCTTTTGAATACCTGGCTGCCGCTAGGTTGGTTTAAAAAAATCCACAGTATGATTTCTATGTTTATTTGGGCAAATAAAAAATCTAGAATGGCATTCCACAAGTTGGCGGTGCCCAAGGTTAAAGGAAGACTCAGACTTCCCCATATCATCTTGTATTACTGGGCCAGTCAGGTTAACAAGTATTTTAGATGGTTGACTGTCGAGGACCTTTTGGAGTGTACTATATATACCCCAATATGGTTAAAGGTAGAGCTAGCTATTATGAAGGAGTTATGTCTCTCTCCTCAGGCGTTGATTTATACAAGCTTGAGATGTCTCCCAACATCTTTACGTGGTTCCCCTATAGAAACCTCTATTAGGGCTCATTCCCAGTTATGTGCTTTTCTGAAGTAGTAATACCCAAGATTTATCTCAACCATTAAGAGGTAATCCGAGATTTCATTGAAAATAAACTTTACAGTCAATTGGCTCCCCAGATAGGGATTGTCAACTCGAGATCAAGTTACAGCAGGGCAATGGTGTTCTTTCTATTGAAATCATGAACAAATTTCAAATTCCTCCTAAGTACATTTTCAAGGTATTTCAGCTTTTGCCACCTTCTCATAAAGGTACTAGGAGTAGTTCCCCACCTACTGCCATCGTTAGTTTCAGGATACCTTGAGTCTTGGCAGGCTTCCCCGTGCTAGTTTCTTAAAATATATAATATTCTATATAATTGGGCCTACCCCATAACCTGGGTCCCACAGCTTTTGGTCATCTTGTTTCCAGATAAGGTGGTTGGCTCTTCTCTGGTGTAATTGTCATACATTTTTGCTCTAGGATAGATTCAGGCTGATGCAATTTAAAATATTGCATAACATATATTATTCTCTCAAAGAATGGCTAGGCTAGGCATTGTGCCTTCCCACCTTGTACAAGATGTCAACTGGAAAAGGAGATATTTTCATATATTTTGAGCTGTCCTAAAGTAGCTCCAATCTGACCACCATTAGACAAGGGATTGATCCCCTATTAGGTTGTCTGACCTGTTCACACACCGGAAGTCTGTTTTCTGGGTGATTTCTCTGGTGTTACAGTTGTAAACAGGAAATATCACATTGCTTTAATTCTTTATCCGTTAAAAAGTGGTCCTAGACACTGGAAAGATACTTGAAATCACTTACATGGAGTGGCTCCAGGAATTATTGGCTAATCTTAGAACGGAGAAGATCATTGTAGTCTTCATAAAGTTAAAGAAATACAATAGGATATGGGTCCTCTACAGGCTTTTATACTAATTACTACAAGCTTAAGGGGCTTTTCTTATCAAACCACAGGTTGGGGTTTCAGTATTTGATGCTGTACTGGGAATGGGGGGGGTATTAGGGGATAGGGAGAGGGTAGGGAGAGAATGAATCATTACAGTAATGGCTTTCAAAAGTTTGTACATTGTATGTTACTTGATGGATTTTTCTCTGTAATGGAAAATCTTTAATAAAATGTGAATGGAAAAAAAAAAAGAAGATGTGGATGTGTGTGATGTTGATGAATATGATGATGATGTAATTGACTCCAGTTGGGAACCTGCGAAAAAGAAATTAAAAGTGGCTGTGTCTCAGTCTGTTTGCAGGACTCCTCCCCCCATAAAAACTTGTGATCTACCGCTTTTAGTTGATGATGGTGACCCAGTAATCAATATGATAGGTAGTCGTGGTGGACAGTTGCAGTCCAGGTGTGCAGTGCCCAAAACATCACGTGCCCCCCCCACTTCAGTGCTTAAAATAACGGACTTAAATAAGCTACATCATCATGGACATGTTAAAAGCAGAGCATTGCACTCCCTTGTTTGGGATTTTTTTGTTCAAGATGCAAATGATGATTCAGTTGTAATCAGCCAGGTTTGCCATGTGCATGTGAGTCAAGGTAAAAAGGGGAGCCATCTGGACACAGGAGGACAGCATATGCATCTTAAGAATAGGCACTTGGCTCTGTGGACCCAGCACAAGCTGGCAGCTAATACCACAGTGGGGCATTCACCCGCATCACTGACAACCATAGCCAGCATGCTATCCCCTTCCATGACTGTTAAGCCCAGTAGGAAGTTAAACGTGTGCAGTAGTGCGATAATAAGAGCAGAGGATTACTACAGGCATGATGAGGTGGACGACCATAATGACTTTGAAATGTTGTCCAGTGCTGGTGAGAGTAGCAGTTTTTGTGGTGGTGTTGGTAAATGCAGTATGTCTAGTGCAAGTGATACATCAAACCCAGTTGGCAAATCTGGCAAAATAACATCCTTTCTGGGTTTGTCATCATCACCTGTGCAACCGTCTTCATCAAATGTCCACACTCAACCCCCTGCCAATGCCATTCATCACAGAGCACAACAATTTGTGATCACACTCTGTGTAAAACGTTTAAGTCAGCAAATGTTACAGAGTGTTTTTGTGCATAAGCTGAAGTACTCCCCAATTATAAGTGTCACATGAACTTAATGCTGTTAGAAGCGGAATGTTGGTAATTGATTTTGCCCTTCTCTTTGTGGAGAATTCTGGGTTCCGTGGTTTTGCTGCACGTGCTCTGTCCAAAATGGAAAGTCCCATCCAGGACATACTTTTCTACCCATGCTGTCCCCTTGTTGTTCCACACTGTGTCCGACTCAGTAAGACATGCCCTTCCAATATTCCTCCTCCATTCATCCATTTAAGTTGGATATGTGGACAAGTGGCAAAACAGCGGGGAGTTCATATCTGTGTATAACTGCACACTGGGCGCAGGTGTCGGGGGTTGTTTCTGATGTTGGTAGTGTGAATAATCAGTGCAGTAAGGTGGATTGTCACAGTAGCAGTCTTCCTGGAATTCGCCAGCGTGCAGAGATTGCTATGTGCAGTGTGACCTGTTCACACACTGGTGAGAACATGTTGGACATGGTACTGACTGAAATTGACAGATGGCTAAACCCTCTGTCCCTGAGAGCTGGGTTCATAGCAAGTGACAATGGGTCAAATGTGGTGAAATGCATCACTAATGATGTTTTTTTTTTGTGTTCCATGCATGGCCCACTGTGTAAATCTTGTGGTTCAGGAGTTTCTGCAGCACCCTGATATAAAGGAAATGCTGACCATTGCATAACTTATCTGCTCTCACTTTTCAAGATCTGAAAGGCCGTGACCAACTGACGGCAGTTGCAGACACAAAACAGCCTGCCTCAGCACCGCTTGAAGCAGTGAAGTTGTCACCCGATGGAACTCCATATTATTCATGGCAGAGAGGTGTATGAACAATACAAAGCTATCTCAGAATATCTGTTCTGCACACTTCGTGACAGTTCCGGGACCTCCGTGTCTATGGACTGAACAGTGGTGCCTCATGGACTCTGTAATAACATTTGCGTGCCTTTGAACATGCCACACAGGCAGGAGTGGTGAGTCTGCCTCCATTAGCCAATCAATTCCATCGCTGCGGGTGCTGAGGCAGACATTGGAATGTACAGCATAGCCTTGATGTTGCTGGAGACAGTGGGCGTTGCTGCAACATGCTGACAGTATTCGACCATAATCGATCACGTTGAGCATTCAGTGTGGTGAGCAACTGCCACATAGCAACAATGCTGGACCCACGATTCAAACATGGAATTGCATCAGTACTGGAGGAGGGCCTGAACAGGTAAAAAATATCAGTGGTCAACTGGTGCACTTGGTTCTTGGGGCACAGAAGTCACGTGCCAAGGTCAGCAAACCTCAGCAGCATAATCCGGTTGAAGGTGTACCTGGAAGACCATCAAGCATATTCTGCAAGGGGAAGGGGACTGTAGTTCCAGGTGGTCTGTCAGCCAAAGTGGGTGGCATCAACCACTTTGGGAGGCTTTGTCTCAAGTGGGTATTTGTGAAATAAATGATTCTGGAGAACAGGCTGATGCATCAACAATTGGACTTAGTGCGGCGCAGAGAATGGTTGAATCGTATTTGTCTGAAAACAGGCATCTGACAATAAGTGAAGATCCTTTTTTGCACAGGAGTGGAAAGGTCAGTGAATGGCCAGAGCTGACTGCAGTGGCACTGAAGTACCTCACATGTCCACCCTCCAGTGTAAGTATTAAGAGGGTATTCAGATCAGCAGGTGCAATAATCAGGGATCGTCGAACAAACCTGTCTCCTGCAAATGTTAGTTTGCTAACATTCATTAAAATGAATGAGAGGCACATACTAGCACAGACTACAACCTTAGTATTCATACCCCGGCCTAGTCATGGTGGTCTTGCTGATGTGGAAATGGAGCATCCTGGTGGCACTGGCAGTTGATGCCAGAAACGGCCCACCACTAACGTAGATGATGACACAATGGAGAAAGAATTTCCCAGTGGTCAGACTTCAGACATCGATGACTGTGAGGGCAGTTTTCTTTATGAGGATGATGATGTGGTTAACGTTGGCAGGTTTTAACTGCAGTATTTAAAAGGTGGTATGCCCCCCCAAACCACCACCACTGGGACTGATGTTATCCAAGTCTGCCATCATGAGTCTGTCTGCCCCCTGGACCACCACCACTGGGACTGATGTTATCCCAGTCTGCCACCATGAGTCTGTCTGCCCCCGGACCACCTTCACCACCACGGGGACTGATGTTATCCAAGTCTGCCACCATGAGTCTGTCTGCCCCCCGGGCCACCTTCACCACCACCACTGGGACTGACTTTATCCAAGTCTACCACCATGAGTCTGTCTGCCCCCCGGACCACCTTCACCACCACCGGGACTGATGTTATCCACTGCCACCACTGCCACCATGAGTCTGTCTGCCCCCTGGACCACCACCACCACAGGGACTGATGTTATCCAACTCTGCCACCATGAGTCTGTCTGCCCCCCCCGGACCACCTTCACTACCACTGGGACTGATGTTATCCACTGCCACCATGAGTCTGTCTGCCCCCTGGACCACCCACCACCACTGGGACTGATGCTATCCAAGTCTGCCACATGAGTCTGTCTGCCCTCCACAGACCACCACCACCAGCTTCTTAATATTTAAACCATAAAGTGAGTATGTGCACTCATGTTTGTTATGCTGCTTCACTTCCTTTAGTTGAATGTTTTGTTTTCTGTAGCTTTTCAGAGCCACAATGGTAAAACACATACAGTACACTTTCTTCTGTTTCTTTTACAGGGTAACAAAAAAAGGCTCCATCGCTAAAACTCGTTGCGAATGGTACTGTAGCTACACTGCATTAAGAGAGGAACCAATGTAATATCCATGTGAAATCCATTCTGGTGTATGAAGATTTTATTTCATCTGTTTCATTGTTTTGTAAAGACTCAGCAATATTGCACACAACAGGTTGTGTTAGTTGACAAGATGTGTCTTTGAAATGTAACTTGACTTTAGGGATTGAGATTTGAGAACCAGGAGGGACACATAACAATTAAGTTGTAAGAAGTCATTCATTTTTTTTAGAAACTTCCAGATGCTTTGTTGTTCTGACAAAGTGGCCTTAGCCAAACAAGTTCTTCAACATCAGGACCCCCAGGGCTGGGGCGCACAAGCAACACGCAGAAGTCGTTTCATTAGATGACCATGACCATCATTAACAACCAGACTCGAGAAGGATGCAGATGAAATCTGTGAAGAAGTAAGAAAATAAGAAACCATTACAGACAAACCTGCAAATATGCTTCCTCCCACCCAAAAAAAAAAAATACTTACCTTCATGTGCTTGACAGTTATCCATTGCAAAGTTCTATGCAAAAAGTTCTAATCGAGCACTGGAATGTGCACACCAACAGTTTCTGTGACCTGTGATACAGAACAACACCATGAGTACATGTCCATGTCAACCCCCCTCACCTACAAAATACTGAAATATATATCTATATATATCAACTCACCAAGGCTACTATTAGTGTACCGACAAAGGGCACCCTTCCATCCAGTTGAGATGATCACATTGCATTTGCTCGAATCGCAGCACACATTGGACCAGCAACAGTTCGCTCACAGTCATCATTTTAGGGGCACTGCGTGCATGACTGAGTGCACCATTAATTCTGAGGGACTTTGAATGTGCTGAAACAGTCTCATTTCACTTCAATACCACTTGTCAATTTTCTGCACACAAGGAGGATGCATTCTGGGCCTGCAGAAAAAAATCTGGGGACTCTGTGCCACTTTTATGTGCATGACTGAGTGCGCCATTAATTCTGGGGGACTTTGTCTATGCTGAAACAGTCAAATTTCACTTCGTTACCACGTGTCAATTTTCTGCACACAAGCAGGATGCATTCTGGGCCTGCAGAAAAAATCTGGGGTCTCTGTCACTATTTTGTGCATGACTGAGTGCGCCATTAATTCTGGGAGGCTTTGTACATGCTGAAACAGTCTCATTTCACTTTGTTACCACTTGTCAATTTTCTGCACACAAGGAGGATGCATTCTGGGCCTGCAGAAAAAAATCTGGGGACTCTGTGCCACTTTTATGTGCATGACTGAGTGCGCCATTAATTCTGGGGGACTTTGTACATGCTGAAACCATCTCATTTCACTTCGTTACCACTTGTCAATATTCTGCACACAAGCAGGATGCATTCTGGGCCTGCAGAAAAAATCTAGGGACTCTGTGCCACTTTTGTGTGTTCTGTGATTGTTGCTGTGAGCTCATGCTGTCATACTGACATTTTTACAATTAAAGCAGCATTGCAAGAATGTCCTCACAGTTCTGAACTGTACTTTTTTATGCTACTTTACATTGCCACAGCCACCACTACTTACCTCCGAGTCGTGACTTGAATGATACAATTCTTTTCACAATTTATGTCTGCTTTACTTACTTGACTACTTTCTTCATGTATGAAAAAAAAAGAGCACGTCTTCCAATATTGTTCGGACCAGCCTTGTATTTATTTATAGCTGCTTTTCAATAATTATTGTTCCGTGGTGTCATAAAACACTGCCTGATGCATAACTGTTAATTAACAACAGAAGTGATGTATAACAACTACTTGATGTGATGGAGAAAAGCAGAGGAAAACAATGTCAAAGACCTGGTCAGCACCAATTTAAAAGGAATGCCCCTTTCATTATTTCACACATGAAAAAATGTAGTACAGCAGACTCAACTACTGCAAATTCTTGTATCATTCCAGTCAGTCAGGATGTAAGTAAAGGAAGTTGTAACATAGCATTAAAAAATACAGGTCAGAGTTATCAACAGATTGTTGCACTGTTGCTTTACAGACATTCACCACATTATATAGTTATGGTGATGCACATAAACTAAAATGTGGGGGCATTACTCCCACTGGAATATTTCTTGCTCCACAGAGTGCAATATATTTCTGTGAAAACCACCCATAATTTCATTACAGTGAGTCACGTGATGGAGGAATTACCAATCAGAAAAGCCACCCACATTCTGCCACCCTTTCTCAGCAATGTTAGGATGTGATGCCAGGGGGAGCGCAGGTGCGTGCTCCACTATAGTGAATGTCCGGCAGCTATCCAAATGTTTCCTTATATTATAAGGGTCACTTTGTGATGAAATGTGGGATGTTTCCACTAAAGGCTCTTCTTACTGGAAACGTGGCCACACATTTCACCACAAACTGACCATTATAACATAAAGAAACATTCGGAAACCTTCCGGACAATCAGATATTCACTGTAAGGAGCATGCACACATGCTCTACCTGCCATCACGTCATAACGTTGCTGAGAAGGGAGGCAGAATGTGGGCAGATTTTCAGAATGGGAATTCCTCCATCATGTGACACACTGTAATGAAATTACGGCTGGTTTTCACAAAAATGTATTGCACTATGTGGTGCAAGAAAGATTCCCCTGGAAGGAAAATGTGTATGATTAAACAATAACAAACAAAAACACACAGAAAAAGTACAACACAGTAGTGGGTGGGGTCAGGGGTGGTGTGGGTTTGGGGGGGCAGAAAACAATCCTCTGACTTACTATGGCTGTGGGATGCCATGATGGTCCAGCAGCAGGTGCAGCATTGAAAGTATTTGCTGCTGCTGTGCTTCCACTCTGTTAACCTGCTGCTCCAAAGCACTGAACTGCTCATTATTTTCCTTGAGCGCTGCCCACATCAGGCCGATGTCAGACTGGCTTGCAGGGAGTGTGGCGGGGTCCACTGCAGTAGGGAATCCAGGTAGTGGGGCTGGTGGTGGACAGGGTGGTGCTGGTGGCGGTTGTGGTGGTGGTGGTGGTGGTGGTGGTGGTGGTGGAGCAGCTGATGTAGTAGCCCTCCTCCTCCTGCTGCAGCAGTGACTGCTGCAAGGCACATCTCACACCCCAGCAGTATCCTCGGCCACTGCCAAGGAAGGGCCAGCAGGTGGATGCCTGGCCCCTTCCGTGGCAACCTGCCACTCTGCCCTGTGGTGGTTCAGCATGTGAGTGCACAGGCCACCGGTCTCCAAATGTGTCCCGGGGGGGCCACAGCACACCAGCACACCACACACATGGCACTCCACCACTGTGCTCTCCCCCCCCACACAATTAAAAGACTCCCACACTGGGGAGCTGCGGGGGGGGGACCAGACACAGTTCGCACATGTCAGGCACGAGTCCCACCTCCACCTACAATTGCCGGGGCCAACTCCTGTGGCTGTGGAGGTGGTGGAGGGGGTGCTGCTGGAGCCCCAACAGCTGCTGCTAGTGGTGGTGCTAGTGGCGGAGAAGGTGGACGTGCAGCAGCCATCAGTGGCAGTGGTGCTGCTGCTGCTGCTCCTGTTGCTTCAGTGAGAGAAGCAACACCAGCTAGGAGTCTGGAGTAGTCCAACATCACACGACCGCCCCGCCCGCCACGGGTTCGCACTCCTCCCCTCCTAACGCGCCCACGGGCCAGCAACTCGCCTTCTCCTATGTGACCCTCCATCCTCCTGAGTCCACGGGATGACACACACACACAGACAGTGGACACACACATACACACACACACAGTCAGTCACACACACAAAACAAAACTTATACAAAAAGATTCACTTACAAAAAAAACACTAAGGCAATACAAAAACTAAATAAAATAGCTTTTAACAAATCTGTTTGTTTGTTCTGGGTTCTGGCACTAAAAAGAAATAAAAGCCAAGCAAACTCCTCTCCTCTCACAATTTTGCTTTCTCCCTCTACAAATGCAAAGGAGAAAGTGAAACTGCTTCTCTGACTCACTTGCTTCCTGCCTGCCTAAAGCATGTGACTTACAGTACTGCAAGCCATGTGATGTGCCTATTTTCTTCTCACTTCGCCTTACTTTGCGTTTAGGCATAATGAGAACTCGAAGTGGTAATAATAACACGAAGTGAGCACTTTGCAGGGCTCACTTCGCATTGTGCTCCACGGACGCGAAGTGCCCACTTCGCATCCACTTCGTGGGCAGATTAATAATTCACTGCATCTCTACTGTGGGGGTGTGGGTGACCATTCCATGCAGGGGAGCTCTGTTGGCAAAGGACAGCACCAATGGAGTCAGCACTGTACAGACATTGGTACACCACTGTAGGAGAACACAGGATCATGTTCCATTTACAGACCCATTTTCTCCTACAGTGATCACAAAACATCTGTGGAGTTCTGCACATGCAGCCTTCAAAAGATAACTGCTGTTGGCTACCCGTAGCAGTAGCGCTTGTTTAAATCATTTTCCTAAACATGAATAAAGATTACTGTCTCTTTTCACAGGGTCATACTTTATAATTAAATGCCTGTTAAGTTTTACTTGTGGTAAAACTCCCCATTGTGAAATGAATTACTTCCTGTAGCATTAGATGCAATGGTCTTAGATTAACTTTGAACAGCCTGCCATTTCAGGTCATAAAAGGTTCACGCCTGGATTTATGCTTAGAAACACAGAAACATAGACTTTGACAGTAGATAAGGACCACTTGACCCACCTAGTCTTCCCATTTCCCTACCTATTGGATAAGCTGCAGATCCTAGTTAACCAGCAGCCTACTTCCTCCTACCCCTCTAGAATTACTTTATGTCTGTCCCATGCATTCTTGGATTCCCCCACTGTTTGTGACCCCACAACCCCATCAGGAAAGACGTTCCATGCATCCACAACCCTCTCCATGAAAAAATACTTCCTCACGTTGCCCCTGAGCCATCCCCCCTCTATCTTCAAATTGTGCCCCCTTGTTCTTGCACATCTCTTTTTCTGAAAGATTCTACCCTCTTGAACATTTTGATTACTATGAGGTACTTGAAAGTTTCTATCATGTCCCCCCTCTCCCTCCTTTCCTCAAGGGTATACATATTAAGCTCCTTTAGTCTCTCTTCGTATGGCTTCTGATGCAGACCCTGCACCATTTCAGTTGCCCTCCTCTGGACTGCCTCCATCCTGTCTATGTCCTTGCAGAGATGGGATCTCCAGAACGGCATGCAGTACTCCAGATGGGATCTCACCAACTATCTGTACAGAGGGATAACAACTTCCTGTTTTCTACTGGTGATGCCTCTCCCTGTGCATCCCAGTATCTCCCCAGCCCTCCTTACTTCCTTTTCACATTGCTTGCCTACCTTTAGGTCATCTGAGATGACTACCCCCAGGTCCATTTCCATTTTTGTTGTTGTTAGTATTCCCCCCCACCATTGTGTACTCTTCCCCTGGGTTTTTGTTTCCCAGGTGGTTTCTCAGGTGCATTACTTTGCACTTCTTTGCATTGAATCTAAGCTGCCATACCTTTGACCATTCCTCCTACCTTGCCAAGTCCCTTCTCATCCTTTCCACTCCTCTCTGTGTATTAACCCTGTTTCAGATCTTTGTGTCTGCAAAAAGGCATACTTTTACTTCCAGTCCCTCCGCAATGTCACTTATAAAGATGTTAAAGACGACTGGACCCAGTACTCTCTCCTGCGGTACCCCACTAGTAACCCCCCTTCCTTTGGAGTGGACTCCATTTACTATTACCCTCTGCATCCTGTTGTCCAGCCAATTTTTTTTACCCTGGCTAACTTGTTTATTAATCTTTTGTGTGGAACTGTGTCAAGTGCCTTGCTAAAGTCTAGGTAGGCCATGTCCACGGCCCCTTCCTGGTCTACTAGGTTTATTATTTTACTAATTTTGTTATTTTTTCACGGCTCTTCTGGTAAAAAAAATCTTCCATGGAGACTTCTAGTCTGATAAGCAGTATGTGTTTTTGACTAGTTGCCGCTGTTATAAAGTGACTACGGTACCTATGCTGGTTTTGCGATGCAAACAGAATAACATTTTGTGATCTGTGTATTTTACTTTCTAGAGTTCAAGGCCCAAGAATCTCACTAGTGAGAAATGTTAGAATGTTTCAGAGTTGTAGACATTCAACTGAATAGAAATACCAATTTCACCTTGTTCATCCCACAGGGTGCTATTCATATAGCAAGCATACCTAGCAGGTACTTTGCATAACAGTGTTCGTTCTCTTACTCTTTCTTGCTGTGCATCCTTTTTATTTGTTTGCACTTCATACTGTATGTCTGTCTTAGCACAGATATTGTTTGCCTTGTCAAAAAAAACAAAAAGCTATAAAGCTTGTTGAGACATTGTGTAGGAATCATGCGGTGGGATTAGAACCTATGCCACTTTCTTCATGTTTGCAGTACTGCCACATTCAAAAAAATATTAGTAATAGTAAATAGTAAAATAGTAATAAACTGGATGAGTGGTATATGGCTCCCTCCTTGTTTTCAGCTGCCTGACCCCTAGATATCACATTTCCTCTGTGTTGTAGTTCCGTTTTGTGCTTGCAGTGCTCCTTCACAAATTGAGGAGGTGTAGTTTCAGCTCAGCGTGTTACTGAGGAGTTTATGAAAAACAGAGTATTGTCTGTGAATTCTTCCAGTATCTGGAGTATTCTTCCTCCTTGAGCCCTATCCCTGTTTTTGAGGTATGTTGCAAAATTAACATAGTTTGCTTTTGTGAGCACATATTGGTAGCAAACAGCAGTAAAAAAGTTCCGTACAGGAACTCGTTTAGCTAATGTTTCTTGAATTAGTGTGATGAACAAGTGCTGGCAAAAAGTAGGAGCCACAGACCTCATTAAAATGTCACTGGAGCATAATGACATTTATTTTGTTTTTATTGACCAGGTAGGAACACTAGGTAGAGACCGTCTGTGTTCAGGTATGACCGGGAGAATTTAGCTTGCCTCTCAGCCTTGCATCTCATTATGTCTCAAGTTACCTCCCACTGTTAGCTACATTCTTTTGTAAATCAACCCATTCACCACTGACTTTAGTATACTCTCTTGTGGGAATTGATAGAAAATTTTCCAGCAGCACAGAAGGGAGTGTGCATCACACAGGAAGCCTAACCAGTTGTAAACAAAGCATAATGTCACTGTGTGTGTGTAGTAGGCAGCACAGGTCGGGGAGCCAACATGGCAGGCATACAAATGTAAACAAAAACAAAGAAGAAACTGGGCACTTTTTAGCCAAATGCTGCACTGCACAACAAAATTTTAAACAGCTACATGCTCAACAGATCAGAAGGAACACATCTATGTGGTACTGACTTTTTTATGTAGTACTGCTGCTTTAAGCAGGAGGCAGAGAAATGTGCCACAGTACCAGTCGAAACACTTAGCGGAGGACAACTGCCTCACATTCCTGTCACATGCTACCACAGGAATTTGTCTCTCCTTCATCATGGCAATACATCAGCATGGCTCCACCCACGCAGCTGTAAAAATAGGTAAAAGCAGGGCCCCAATGAAAATTAGATCTTGAGTGTTGGCTGTGCTATCCTGGGTAAATACAGTGTAAAAAGTGGGAAAAGCAGGATCCGACTGAATTCAAGATAGCATCTGAGCTGTGCTTCTCATCTGGTCTATCCTGGGTAAATGTACTGTATAGCAAAAACTATGTAAAAGCAGGACCCCAGTTCAACAGAGGCCCCATTTAACTGTGCATCTGTGCTGCTCCATCCTGGGAAAAATACCTTGTAAAAGCTGGGCCCCACTGAAAAAAGACCTTGCTTTTCAGCTGGGCTATCCTGGGTAATAGGGTACAAAAATGTGTCAAAGCAGGACCCTGCTAAAAATGAGATATTGTATCTCAGCTGGGTTATCCTGGATAAATATATTGCAGAATTGTTTAAAGCAGACCCTACAGTAGAAGCCCACTGAAAAGGAGATGTTGCATCTAAGTAATCATTCTTAGAAAATACATTATAAAAGCTGGACTACACTAAAAACAAAATATTGCATCTCTCCTCGACGGTCCTGGGTAAATGCAGTATAAAACTGGGTAAAATCAGGACCCCATTAAAAATGAGATGTTGCATCTCATATGGTTTATCTTGTGTAAATATATAGTAAAAACTGTGTACAAGCAGGACCCAGTACACCAGCAATGCAAGTGAATATTTGGCATTGACAAATGCTTGCTAAAACACATTGATGCATGATAACCAAGACCAGATGGAACATCTCATTTTCAATGCAGTCCTGATTTCACCTATTCTTACAATGTAGTTCCAGCAGATATGCACTATGTCATTTTCAGGGGGGTCCTGCTTATGCGCACTGTTATGCTGTATTTACTCAGGATATCCTAGCTAAGATTCCATATCTCATTTTCAGTGTGGTCCCGCTTTCATCTATTTGCACACTGTATTTATCCTGGGTAGCCCAGCAGAGACAACCAAATCAAACAAAGAACACTCTGCTCCTATCTTGTTGACAATTTAGTTTATTTTATTCTTGAAATTTATGCTAGCCACCTATTACAGCCACTGTTTTGTGGCTCTAGGTCCACTTCCTCAGGGCCCATGGTGGTCTGTGAAATCTTCTTATCTGTTAGCCCAGCATCAAAAAATGGTTACGCTTTATTTTTTTTTTTATGGGGCAAACCTGCCTGTGTCACTTATCCTGTCCTTAAAACATATCCTTCCTCTATTTGGATCTAATGTATTTTCCACGTGCAATCCACAGGCATCTACTGCATCCAAACAGCAGCCCAGCAAAGACGTAAAACCTAATTTCTAAAGGGGTTCTACTTTTAATCATTTGCATATTGTGATTACCCTGGATAGCACAGCCCAGATAAGAAGCAATATCATGTTTTCCATGTGGTCCTGCTTTCACATATTTTTATAATGTATTTACCCAGGATAACATGGCTGAGATGCCACCATCTTGTTTTACTAAGGTCCTGCTAGCATCCATTTTACATAACCTTTTCAAGAGTAGCTAAGCTGATGTGTGATATCTCATTTCCAGTGTAATCCTGCCTTTAGTCATTTTTGCATTGTAATTAGTTACGCAGGATAACTCAGCTGAACTGCAATATCTAATCTTCGGAATGGTCCTGCTTTTTCCCATTTTTACACAGTATTTACCAAGGATTGGCAAGCTACAGTATGTGAGATGCAATACAGCATCTAATTTTTAGTGGCATCTTGTTGTTACCAATTGTTATAGTGTGTTTACCCAGGGTAGCACAGCTGCAATGCAATACCTTATATCTTGCTTTCAGTAGGGTCCAGATTATATCAACCTTTACAGTGTGTTCACCCAAAATAGCCCAGGTGAGATGTAACATCTCATTTTCAGTGGAGTCCTACTTTAAGAATGATTTTTTATACTTTTTGATTAGACTGCTATTTCTCCTCACCAGATTCCAGGTCCTCCTTCCACCTACCCAAGCCATATGTCGCTGGTGTCCAGTCATTCCCCCAGACCCAAATACCTCTCTAACATTTATTCTTTATGTTCCTAGTGTCCAGTGGTTCCCCAACCCCCAAACACCTCTCTAACATTTATTCCATATGTCCATGGTGTCCAGTGGTCATCCCACCCCCAAAAACCTCACTGACATTTATTCCATTTGTCCCTGGCATTCAGTAGTCCCCCCAAACACCTTTCTGGTATTTATTTCATATGTCTCTGGTTTCCAGTGGTCCTCCACCCCCAAACACCTCTCTGACATTTATTCCATATGTCTCTGGTGTCCCATGACCCCCCCTCCACTCCCAAATACCCCTCTGACATTTATTCCAAATGTCCCTGGTGTCCACTGGTCCCATTACCCCCAAGCACCACTATGCTATGTATTCCATATGTCCCTGGTGTCCTGTGGTCCCTCCCACCCCCAGATACCCCTCAGATATTTATTCCATATGTCCTTGGTGTCCAGTGGTCCCCCAGCCGCAAACACACGTCTGACATGTATTCCATATCTCCCTGGTGTCCAGTGGTCCACCACCATCCAGCACCCTTCTGACTTTTACTTCATAATTCCCTGGTGTTCAGTGGCCCCCCACGGGGTTCAAATCCCCCACCCAACCCATCTATCCTGTCCCTGGCATGCTCACCAGGTCAAACTCTCCCCAACCCACCCACCATGTTCCCAGTGCAACCAGTCACCCCCAATAACCAGCATAGACCCTCTGCTCACCTCCATGGCCAGCCACTGACTGACGGTTCTCAATTGTGCTCCTATTATAATCAGCTGTGATTACAGTAGGTGTGCGATCTGAAACTGCCAGTTGGTGGTCGGCTCTGGAGGTGAGCATTGGGTCTATGCCAGTTGCCTAGAAGTAGTGCTGGAACATGGGGGGGTGGGTTAGTGAGAGTTGGACCTGGGAGGTTCACATCAGGGACAGAGTGAGCAGGTGGGTCAGATGGGAGGGTTCAACCTGAGGGGGGACCATTGACGCCAGCACATATGGAATAAATAATGAAGAAAAGCTTGGCACACGGGTTTGAAAATATTAAAGAAGATGCTACTTTATTTGGCAAGGTGCCTAGTGAAAAAATTCATCCACCCGGCAGCGAAACATTGGCGATACGACCTACACTGGCGACTACAGCGCCAGTCGCTGTAGTGTCGGCTTTTCGGAACCTGGCATCTCTTTGGGGTCTTGCACCCCCACAATCACTCTGACTCGAGTTGATTATATTTTAGAGGTGTGGGGTATAGCCCCGTGTAGGTTCAGGGGCTAAGCCCCCTAAGAAAACATGTTGCTCTGTAGAAAACCGTCAGCCGACCGCAAAAAGTGGTCGACTTGATGGTTTCGCTGTCTGGTCGTTCGGCACAAATTTTGTCAATGACCAGTCATAGATAAAAACAGTATCCCCTAGTGCCTCAGCCCTTCAGTGGGCCTTCAAACAGGGGTGCACGCTGAGGCGCTAGGGGCTACTGTTTTTTTCACTAGGCACTTTCCCAAATAAACTAGCACCTGCTTTAATATTTTCAGACCAAGAGTGCTGAGCTTTTTCTTCATTATTGTTTAAATTTGAGCTGACTGCTCTGCTTGGGCACTGCCGTATCCTGTGTGCACCTTTCTCTACATTTACATATGGAATAAATGTCAGATGGGTATTTGGAGGTGGGGGAAATACTGGGCACTAGTAACATATGGAATAAATGTCAGAGGGGTGTTTGTGTGGAGGAGGCTCACCAGACACCAGGGATAAGTTACTAAATTCCATCGGAGGTGTTCAGAGGGCTGGAAGGACCACCGGACACCAGGGTTTAATAACTACAGACAGCCTGGGGTTTTGGGGGGATGGGAGCCATGGTTAGGGGTTGTAAGGACAGGTTTTGGGAGGTGGGAGGTGATAATTAGCACAGCACTGACAACTACTTACCACATCTCCAAACCTGCCAATATGCTGGTGCGAACATGTAAAGCACCTGATAGCACCTTGCATAGAGGTGCACGATGCACCAGCATACTGGCAGGTTTGGAGAGACGGCATATTTCAGGGCCAGTTGTAAAAGGGTTAATAGCAATCACTAAATATGTTCAAATATCCCGGTCTTCATGTTCTTGACAGCGACCTGCTTTCATGTAGGTGTGGGGTGAGAGGAGTGGGAAGACAGAGAGAACTTCCTTTCTAGGCTGCTGATCTACTACTGTTTGTGAAGGCATGCTTTTTCTCAGGCTGGCTTCCTTCTGAATGATTGGCTTCTGTTTGTGTGTGGCTTGGTGGGGGTGGGATGTTCAGGTACATCTGTTAAAATGCTTTCAGGATCTGTACACAGTGTTCAGGTGTAAAAAAGAAAATGTTAGTTAATATGTTCTGCTGGAGCATGTTCTGGGGGCTTCTGATGTGGGCTGAGTATGTCCATTTGCTGTTTGGGGATGATGGATGGGGGATACAGAAAGAGGAAAGTGGAATTTGTCACAGGAATAGTTAACCCGCACCCCCATACATGCATAACTCCACCAGACACACACACACATACACGCATGCACGCACACATGCACGCACACACAGCAGTCTAGCTCCCTCTCACAAACACAAGGAATTCTCCACACACACACACACACTCTGGTGAGCCCAACCATAGCACCATCAATTGGCAAACTCACTGATAGTCCCTGCAGGGTACACCACCAGGAAAGGAGGACTTAGTGTGTGAACAGTAACAGTATGGCTAGGTCAACTGAAGTGTTGTTCAGCACCATGTCCTGTCTGTAGGGATAGATACTGGGAGTTGAGAAATCAGTGCAAAAGGCCGCATGCATGCGTGAGTGCATGTGTATGTGTGTGTGTGGGGGTAAAATCATGCAGGAATGCTGAAACACTGGAGTCAGCTAGAGACAAAACTGGCTGATTTAAAGGTACATTTATGTGTACAGCAGTATTATGTTACAGCAAACAACAAATGCAATACAACCTCAAACATTAATGAGTAACTGCATTTTAGCATGTACTTTCATGAACATGATGTTTCAGCTGTTACTATTTAACAGTGAATAAGTGTTTTTATTTTCCATTTTCCTATGGTATGTAGCACATCTTGCTAGCCTAAGAAGTGTGTATAAAAAAGCATTATAGTACTGTATATGGTTACCCCCCAATTGTGCGTGGATTTCCATCCTACCTACAGTTCAAAGCAATGGAATGCTGTTGTACCCTTGTGTGATACAACACTTTAAGACTTAAGTTTTATTACATTTTCAGAATAACAGACAACATGCACACATACAACATATACAAACTGCATATGATAGCTACAGTTCATTCTAATGCAAGGACAATACGAAGTTTTATGGAAATTCATGCCACCTGCTGTTTTACTTTAATTTCCCTCCACACACAGCATCCATATAGTCTCCTTACAAAAACTCTTCACTTGCTTCATTTTTTTTAAAAGAAACACACCCTCACCAGTGTGGGTTCTGAGCACTTGGATGAGGGTGTTTTTGTTTAAACAATAAAAAATTAAACCTATGATTTCTTGGCAAGAAAGAAAAGCATAATTTTTAGTTTTAGGTTTCAAACCACATACTATACAAAACAACACATGACCACTGATCCAAAGCTAGGAGCGTTACTGTCTTGGGGTTCTGATTTTATTTATTTATTGAAATTGTTTCACCAGGAAAAGCACACTGAACAAGAACTGCTCATCTCCCGGTGCAACCTTGAGGGAGGGGTACAGTGGGGAAGAGGACAAGAGTAGTCCAGGTCCTGATGTATATACATACAATTACAATACAGTTGAAAACATTTGACAGAAATAGTTGGGTGTAGATGACAATTTACCCTTACTTATAGTATAGTAGCAATTACATGGGGAAGTCATGCTCAAGGCCACTGATTTTCGGTTTTAACCGGAAAACCCAGTAAAATTCCGGAATTAGGTCTGCCTGAACACCGTTAAAAACAAAGATTTCATGGAATCTGCCATTTTACACTAGATCAATAATTCTACAAAACTTGTATTTTTCTTTATAATTGCTTCCTGTACTATTTTCAATTTACTTTATTTAATGCTACTGTCTATCAATCCCATTTTTTATTCAGATTATTTATACACATACCAAAAGAATGACAGCAGAATCCCGGTAAAATCCGGAAATTAGAGTTACAATCACTGGTGCAATTTTGGAATCTGAAGTCTTGAAAATGGAATTTCATTGTTTTAATCACCGTAAATCAGTGGCCTTGGTCATGCTTTATACCTTGAAAACATATACTTAGATAATACAGCTGCATATGTTTGACAGGAATAGGTGAGTGTGGATTAATACATATACCCTAATAGTGAGAGTAACAGTTACAATAAGGAAATCCTGCTAAGGTATTGGGTTGTGGTATATAATGAGATAGAGGTAAGGTGCAAGCTAGCTAGCTCTAAAGTTGGGATCAAGTGCAGTAGCTGGGTGTGGTTAGTGAAGTAGAGCCATTGGGCCTATTGGGAGAAGACATATAGCAGTGTCTGCAGTAGAAAGATTGGAGAGTTAGCTGCAGGAGCAGTTTACTGAGCAGTGGTTGGCAAGGGCATAGGATAGTGAGCGGACAGAGGAAGGGTGGTGAATTTCAGAGGGGAAAGACTTCCAGAGTTGAGGGAAGCGGTGAGAGAAGGAGGCCTGGCCAGCTTGGGTCCAACGTCTGGGGACTAACAGGAGCCGGGAGTCTAGGGACCTCAGAGCATAGGTGGGTGCCAGAGGGGGCGACAGTACGGCGGTCAGGTACACTGGGAGGGTATCAAACCAGTTCTTTAAGATAAACTTGGCACAGTGTATTTGGCGGCGGTTCTCAAGGGAGGGGAGAGCAAGGGAGCAGTATAGGTCACAGTGGTGGGTGCAGGAGGAGCGTCAAGAGTGAACCAGCAGAAAGCATTAAAAAGAGTATCCAGTTTGGATAAAACTGACTTGTGGGTGGCACTGTAAACGATATCACAATAATCAAAGGAGGGAAGTATAATCTTCTGGATAAGCTCACAACGGACTGGATAGGGAGGCTAGAACAGTTCTGATATAAAGCTCCAAGCTTGGGGCAGAGTTTTGTTAGTATAGAGTCAGCATGGACTGTGAAGGTGAGGTGGTGGTCAAGCCAAACTCCACGATACCGGAAGGAGGTGACGTCCTCCAGCTGTGACCCATCAAGGGTGTGGAAAAGTGGGAGGAAGGGGAGCCTGGCTAGTTGTTGGGATGTACCAAAAGTCATAGTTACAGTTTTTTTTGCATTTAGAGAGAGCTGGTGAGAGTTGAACCAGAGCTGGACTTTGTTGAAATCTGCCTGGAGGGTAGAGGCAACTGAGGCTAGGGAGGAGCCAGAAGAAAATAGGACAGTATCGTCAGCATACATGTGAATCGAGGAGGCAGAACAAGTTTGGGGTAGGTTGTTTAGAAAAATAGAGAATAGGATAGGCCCAAGCACCGATCCTTGGGGGACACTGGTGGACATGGGGAGGAGAGGGGATATGGCATCCGCAATCCTGACAGATTGAGTGCAGTCTGTAAGATAGGTACTGAACCAGATAGTAGCAGATGTGGAGAGGCCAGAGTCAGAGAGGTTA
The DNA here is from genome assembly GCA_016271365.2 of Neoceratodus forsteri. NCBI lineage: Eukaryota > Metazoa > Chordata > Ceratodontiformes > Ceratodontidae > Neoceratodus > Neoceratodus forsteri. Next base: position 424,053,432 of record CM057453.1, read on the forward strand.
GATAGTAACAGAGTGTGGGAGACTGTATTGAAGGCCTTGGCCAGATAGATGAAAATGGCAGAGGTGATGAGACCTCTATCCATTCCAGATTGGATGGTGTCAGTGAGCCTTAGTAAAAAGGAGGCAGTGGAGTGATCTTTCCTGAATCCGGACTGGTAGTGTGTGAAGAAATTTGAGTCAATGAGATAGGAGGTTAGCTGGGTAAGCACTAAGTATTCTTGCAGCTTCGCCAGAGCAGGGAGGAGGGAGACTGGCCGATAGTTTGAGGTGGAGGAGGAGGCGCCCCCTTTGTGGAGAGGGATGACAATGGCATGCTTCCAGGACAGAGGGACAGATGCAGTGGCGAAGGATAGATTTAGGAGGTAGGCAATAGGGGTGGCTATGGCAGAAGCCGAGGGGAACAGAAGTTTGGGGTCTAGTCCATCCGGGGAATTCCCATTTGAGGGGCTTAATGTTAGCAGGGCTTCTAGAGCTTCATCCGGAGAGATTTTCCTGAAGGAGAAAATACCTGTATTTTGAGGTAGTTTTTGCCCTGTAGGTGGTGGAGATGGTGACATGGGGGATAAGGAGGAAAGGAGCGAGGAAGCACAGGTGGAAAAATATAAGTTAAACTCAGCAGCGACTGAGCTAGGATCCAAGAGAGTGGAGTTGTTTACACTAAGGAGAGGCGAGGGCTTGACCGCTGGGGGTGAGAAGAGGGAGTGTATGACCTTCCACAATTTGGATGGGCTATTAAGGTTAGATTGGGGGGGGATCTAAAGTACTCTGTTTTAGCTAGCTGAGTTGCTCTTGTGCACATATTGCACAGATACAGGTAGTGGGAGAGGTCCTGAGGTAGGGCTGAGGCTTTGAAAGCTTGCCATGCTGAGTCACGGACGTTCATACAAGCTGTGAGCTCTTGGGAGATCCAAGGCAGGTGGGTACCACGTACCCTAGTACATCGTAGTGGGGCGTGGGAATCCCATATCTTAAGGAACGTGTTTTTGAAGTGAAGCAGGGTGTCATCTATCAGGTTGGAGGGGAGCCAGTTAGCTAGGACAAGGTCATTTAGGAGGGGAGCAAGGTTTAGGGATTTGAATGACCATTGGACTAAGAACTTAGGGGGGATTTGAGATGGTGGATTTTGTGAACTAGGTAGATAACATGGTGATCGCTCATAGAGTCAGGGAGTGATGACGTCTAAGAGCTCTCGAGGTCCCTATGATGTCATCAGAACCTACTGATGGCAATACAACCCTGTTGTGCATGACTTCCCATGCATTATTCTTTATTTCTTGTCCCTAATAACCTTACACTGCTGTTATCTATGATATCATAGTGCTTACGATGACAAGACTGTGATGTCACAAACCACAATTGAGACATCTGTTGGGGGCAGACAGAAGCTTTCTGAAAAAAATTCCATGAAATATGTACTGAATTATCTGAAATATTTAGTAGACCAACAACAGGAGAAAAGTTAAATGTAACTGTAGTAATTGTAATAGTTTTAAGCTTTTTATTTCAACAGAGAGCTGCTCTTTAAGCTAATGCCAAGCCAAAGCAGCAGTTGTTGGTTGTAGCCATCTTTTGTTTATGCTGTATCCACCAAAGAAAATCCAGCAGAGATGAAATAACTTGTTTATTGTGTCCTACGTTTACCTATTGTTCACTGTACTCAGGATACCCAGCCCAGGAGGAATGCAATATCTTGTGTTTACTAGGATCCAGCCTCCACTCATTTATGCAGAATGCTTACTCAAGATTGTGTAGCTGAAATGCCACATCTTGTTTTCAGAGGGGGTCTAGTTTTATTTATTGTTACACTGCATTTATCCAGGATAGCCTAACTGAGATACAATATCTTTTGTTTCACTAGCATCCTAGTTTTATCATTTTACAAAGTAACCTGGGTAGCCCAGCTAAGATGCAATGTCTCATTACGGCTGTGGGTGGAGCCTACAGCTGTCTTGCTTTAGATTTAAAAATGGGATACCGAAGCACAACTTTTTGGAGTTTTCAGTGTATCCTTCCACAACTACAAATCACTACGCCAGTTGAATGAAATACTTTCTTCCCTCTGTTGAGTAGACCAGTTGCAACACTATTTTTTCAGCTTGCTTGTCTCTCTCTTGTCTCTCTCCCCTCATGACTACTTTAAGTGACGTGACAGCTAGTACATACAGTATCTGATTATATGGGATTTTTGTTGATTTGTACCTCCTTTATATTTAGATGACCCCTTCACAGCTTTTCTAGGCTGATGACCTTGTGTTTAAGGGAGTAGTCCACCCAGAATGTGCAAAAAGCATATGTTATGTAGAGTGTTTTGATATGTATGTTAAATCCTAGTGTGTACTACTTTAAAATTAGTTTAGCAACAGCAGAGCCTTGTAACTATTCTTATCCAGGGAGCACAAATGTCAACAGTTAGTTTAGCAGATACCTGAGAGCAAGCTAACTGGGGTTTCTGTAAGACAACAGCTACTAAATAGCTTTAATTTACTATTTTTGTTTTCTCTGAGCATCAGGTCTAGCTAGCAGGAGTGTTTTAACATCAAAAACACAAATAATGAATTAGAGCTATTTAGCAGCTGTTTTCTTATGGAAACCCCAGTTAGTTTAGCAGATACCTGAAAGCAAGCTAACTGCTGACATTTGTGCTGCCTGGATAAGAATAGTTACAAGGCTCTGCTGTTGCTAAACTAATTTTAAAGTAGTACACATGCTAAATCTAAGAGCATTGCTATATCACTGTCACATGAGACAGGTGGCATCGTGGGAGAAAGAAAGCCAATAAAACTATTTGTTATGGAGATTCCAAGGGGCCGTAAAACTACCATACAGCTAGCAGACAATTTAGGAAAAACTCCAAATAGCGGACAGAGGGAAGGACACACTAGGACTTAACATACATATCAAAAAACTCTACATAACATATGTTTTTTGCACATTCTGGGTGGACTACTCCTTTAAGAATCACAGTTTTGCTGTGCTGTGCTGTGCTATGCTATGCTATTAGTCAATGCACCTCCCCTTCATTACCGACATTCCAAAGTTGAAGTCAATGAAGCACAAAGTAGAGAAAGGTCTATAGTCAAAGACCTAATAAAACAATTAGAAACATAGAAACATAGAAACATAGAATTTGACGGCAGATAAGGACCGCTTGGCCCACCCAGTCTGCCCATTTCCCTACCTACTGGATAAGCTGCAGATCCTAGTTAACCAGCAGCCTACTTCTTCCTACCCCACCCCCAGAACTGCCTTATGACTATCCCATGCATGCTTGAATTCCACCACGATTTTGACTCCACAACCTCCTCGGAAGGCTGTCCATGCATCCACAAACCTCTCTGTAAAAATACTCTTAAATTACCTCTGAGCCGCCTCTATCTTCAAATTGTGCCCTCTTGTTCTTGCACACCTCTTTTTTGAAAGATGCTACCCTCTTGGACTTTGTTGATTCCTTGAGGTACTTGAACGTTTCTATCATGTCCCCTCTCCTTCTTTCCTCGAGGCTATACATATTAAGCTCCTTAAGTCTCTCTTCATATGTCTTCCGGTGCAGACCCTGCACCATTTTAGTGCCCTCCTCTGGACAGCTTCCATCCTGTCTATGTCTTTATGGAGATTGGGTCTCCAGAACTGACACACAGTACTCCAGATGGGGTCTCACTCAGCTGTCTGTACAGAGGGATAATAACTTCCTGTTTTCTACTGGTGATGCCTCTCCCAGCATCCCAGTATCCCCTCAGCCCTCCTTGCTGCCCTCTCACATTGCTTGCCCGTCTTTAGGTCATCTTGATATGACTACCCCAGGTCCCTTTCCATTTTGTTGTTGTTAGTATCTCACCCCCATTGTGTACTCTTCCCTGGGTTTTGTTTCCCAGGTGCATTACCTTGCACTTCTAGCATTGAATCTAAGCTGCCATACATTTGACCATTCCTCTAACCTTGCCAAATCCCTTCTCATCCTTTCCACCCCACCCTGTGCATCAACTCTGTTGCAGATCTTAGTGTCATCTGCAAAGAGACATACTTTTCTTCCAGTCCTTCTGCAATGTCGCTTATAAAGACATTGAAGAGGACCGATCCTAATACTGAACCTCGCGGTACCCACTAGTAACCTCCTTTCTTCTGAGTGGACTCCATTTACTATTACTCTCTGTGTCCTATTCTCCAGCCAGTTCTTTACCCAGGCTGTCATCTTGGGACCCACTCCCAGGCTGGCTAACTTGTATATTAATCTTTTGTGTGGGACTGTGTCAAATGCCCTGCTAAAGTCTAGGTAGGCCATGTCCACAGCCCCTCCCTGATCTAGTACTTTGGTCACCCAGTCAAAGAAATCTATCAGATTCGTCTGGCATGACCTTCCCGCTGTGAATCCATGCTGCCTGGGGTCCTGTGCCTCTGGCCTCTAGATACTCGACAATTCTTTCCTTTAGAAGTGATTCCATCATTTTCCCTATCACTGAGGTTAAACTAACAGGTCTATAGTTTCCTGCTTCTGCCTTGCTCCCACTTTTGTGAAAGGGAATCACATCTGCCCTCCTCCAGTTCAGTAAGATTTATTTTTCAATTCCTCTACTTTGCTTTGTGTGAATGGTCTCGTCTGGTGTGGGTGGGAAGGGGTGATCCTGTGTTATAAATGCGTGGAGAGAGAGAGAGAGAGAGAGACAGACTGAGAGAGAGAGAGAGAGAGAGAGAGAGAAAGAGAGAGAGAGAGAGAGAGTGACTGAGAGAGAGAAAAGGCGGGAGAGAGAGAGAGAGAGACAGCTAGCATTTTGCAGTTGATAAGGTTAATCCATTGTTAATCTAACAAAACAGAGCACATGCCAGGTTGCAAGTGATTTCCCAAAAATGAATACAGTGGTACAAAAAAAAAAAGATCACAGATTGTATGGAGCATCCTTGGCTGTATCATCAGTATGTAGACAATGTATGGATTATTAAAAATAAATAAATAAATAAAATCCAATACTGTAGATAGCTCAACATTGGTATACGGCTGCATACCATCATAATGCAGTAACTTCATACAATATGTACCTATCATACATTACTACTCACAGCATTGGGGAGCTTTAGATATTACTATTACTAATAAATTCCATAGCTCACACAATTAGCATAAATCCAAACAGCTGACAGTCAGAAACCACTCAGGCATTTCCCTGGAGCAGATGCTAACATTTAAGTACCTTGGTGTAACATTGGATAGCACCCTGTCCTTTGCCAGTCATATAGACCTCATTGCCAAATCCATGCATATCCGCATCGGTCTCCTATATAGGCATAAGCACTGCCTAACTGCTGAAGCCCTTAAGCAAGCACTCCAAAGCTCGATTGTCCCCATAATAGACTATGGGTTCGTGATCTATGGATCTGCTACCAACACTGCCCTAAGGCGTATTTCAATTGCTGTGAATAAGGCCTGCAGGCTTCTTACTGGGGCTGCTCCTCAGATGCACACTTGTGTCCTTCATGAGCAGACAAACTGGCTACAGCTACAGGGTACAATATCCTATCATATCTGTCTTATAGTAAAGAAGGCCTCCATTGGTCTCTTGCCCCCAGGAGTACAGAACCTCCTCAGCCCTTCCTGCAGCACCCGACACACCAGAAATACTGATTGCTCCACCCTCCAAGTTCCTCATTGTTGGACTATGCAAGGACAGCACTCGTTCACAGTCAGAGCCCCAAAGTGGTTTAATTCTCTACACAGTAAAATCGCAAACACAGCCACTCTGGGCTCATTTAAATGCAAGCTTCATGAGTTCCTTGTGGCTAGAGCGTCCTGTGATTGTTTCACTTAATCTGCGGACAATCCATTTAGCCTACTTACTACCCTAGCTCCTTCACCGTACCCCAATTTCTGTCCCCCATCCCTCTCCTCCCATACCCTTCTTCTTGTATTCTCTGTCACCCTCTTATTCCCACCCTCCCACCCCTTGAACTTCAATGTGTCCCCTGGCTTTTCCTAGCATCCCAAGAGCAAACCTATGCTGAACCCACTTCTCCCTCCTACTCCCTACTATCCTTCCCCACTACTCCTACTCCCACCTTATTTTACCTGACAATTGCCACATTGGCACAGCTTCTCTTTCCTTTCTTTTATTAGCAGCTTGACCATTATTATTATTATTATTGACCATGCATTGCCCAGTGCCTATTGTCCAGTCATTTGCTCATTTATGTTTAACAAGGCTTGCCGCGCACCACCCCATTGTACAGATATATTATAGTGATATTTTTTTATTTCCTATAGTCAGATCACTAATTGTTGTAACTTTTCAGTTGTCTTTTGCTTTTTTTGCCATATTTATTGTTGCCTGTTTTCTGTATTATTTGTTCTTTATCTGTATGTGTATTATGACGTAGAATCTGTGTAAAAGAGCCACTGGCTCAAAGGTGTTAATCCAAAATTTAAATAAATAAATAAATACATCAATCTGATAAATAAAATGTAACTTACTTACTTAACCTACTAAATAATAGGAAGACAATGGTATTTATTCAGAGGAAGGCAACAAGAAAGGGTTTGGAACATAAGACACACAAGGAACATTTGAAACTCCTCAGACTACATTATTTATTTATTTAGAAAAGTTTCACCAGGAAAGACATACTGAGCTACAATAGCTTGTTCTCAGATGCATCCTGGGGGAAAGGGGAAAAGGGAATACTATTCTGAATACAAGAGCCAAATAAAAAATATACATAGAGCTATGTCCGTATACACTGTACTATCAAATAAATTTAAAGCTATACCAAACATTTTTGTGGCACAGGCAGGCAGCACTTGCCATCCAGAATATAGTCTATATACACATACGCATTATACGTATACACACATATATGTTTTTAAGCATATACACACGCACTTACTTTTATACTCATATACATTTCATATGCATGTGCACAAAGCATTTCGACACAGATACATTTTGCTTTTTTTAGCACTTGGGGTAGTAAATAATAGTGTCAGTGGCTCAGCAGATTGCACACTCGCCTCTGAGGCTGGAAGATCAGAAGTCTGTGGGTTCTATTCCCACATCAGGCACTTGGGTTAAATCCCTATACTGACACTGAGTCAGGGATCCCAGATCTACAGGGACTCTTGTATTTTACAGAGATTTGGAGCCATCTACAGGGAAATTCTTCCCATAGACTTGCATTGATTATACAGGAAAACAGAACTTCCATAGGAAATAATGTAGACTACAGGAAAACACAGGAAAATCACTATGGAGTTACAGGGAAAATGCCAAATCAATCTGGGAGCACTACACTGTAATGCAGCATGGGGGGGGGGGGTGCTGCACTCCTGAAGTGCCGACCTTCAGATGAGACTTTAAATTGAGGTCCTGTCTGCCTATTCTGGTGGTTGCTCAGGTGGACGTTAAAGATTCCATGGCACTTCTCAAAAAGAGTAGAGGAATTTTTATTGAAAGAGTTGGACTTCATTACAAGTATATACAATCACTGTCTGTATAAACCAGAAACAAAAATGCATACATTCGTATTTAATATACTTAAATAACAAAAAGAAAAGGATACACACAGTTTAAGCTAAATAAGGTACACTGATCCCTAAGAATTAATACACATATCAATTGATCCATTTATCAAAATGTATCCTTAAATGTTTCACTTTCTCTGGTGTGAATCGTACCATATACATCTGCAAAATTTTATTCAAAGTCTTTCCTATATTAGTAATCAATTCTTCATAAGATACATATTTTTGCTGCAACACCCACATGCAGTGAGACTGGCAAATATAATACTGTAATATAGTAAACACAATATAGACAGTGTCCTTATGATATTTGCCTCAAGGGCCTGTCCATGGACCATATACCACCTCTGAATATGACAAATAAGTGAATAATGGTTCTTCTCATTCAGTGGCCAAGTATTGCCAAACATGTGTCACATAATTACATTCTACAAACAAATGTATTTGAGATTCTAACTCTTGTATACATGAAGATCTAGGGCAATATCGTTCATTTACCTGCCTATGTTTATCGTTTCCTTTTACACTCAGCCTTCCATAATTTCCCAGCCACACACAATCCCACACAAATGGTGAGATCCTGGGGTTTGTTAGCTGCTTTAATACTTTTCTGCTATGTCATTCTAAAAAAAGGGGAAATGATACTTTAGCCTGACATTCTGCCTGTAGAATCTTTTCATGCAATGTTTTCCTATCCGAAGTTTGAACCATTAGAGGGGTTATTTCCCATCTGATCGCATTTTAACATAGTCCAGCCCATATTGGGGAACAGAAGCCACTTTGGACAACAGTCTGGGCTTTCCTAGGCCCCATGGGTCAAGACAAGTTTGAGGCCAGCTGTCAACAAGTGTTTTCCACATTTTTGTCTGTGGCTTCAAGGTTGTGGCTATATTTGAACTTAAAAACAAGCTAAAGAAGAAAGCAATGGGATGTACCATATTTACCCCATCTTCTGAAATTGTACAGTATGTAATTTCTCTTTTAATTGGGTTAAGCCTCAAACCCCAAAATGCTTGAAAGGATATGCTATGTAGCTTAGTGGTTACTGCTATAGGAGTGGGGGTAAATGTAACTGAGATATAAGAATATGGGTGCTAGTAAAGTCTTAATTAACACCACTCTTTTCTTTTTAGACAACAGTTGACCTTTCCAGCTTGACACTAGCCTATCGGCTTGGGAAGGACTACCTTCTCAAATCTTCTCAACCATCCTACCTGGACCAAATTCTATACCAAAACTCTAATGGACTCAGAGGTTATTCTTACTCTAGAAAAAAAAAACCTGATTCCGGTATAGGCATAACCTCTAGCATTACACCTTTACTTTTCATCAGGTTAATTCGAGATCCAGACCTACTGGAGAAATCTAGCAAGACACCAGACAACAGGGTTTCATTTGTGCCAGGGCCGAGTGCTAACACCAGGTCGTCTGAGTAAGCTAAAGCCTTAATTTGCGTGTCACTAGGTGTTACAGTAAGCCCCTGGATACCATTTTCCGACAAAAGTTTTCTTATGAAAATGTCTATACCAAAGACATATAAAAGTGGGCTCAATGGACACCCCTGCCTAACTCTCTTACGGACCTGGATGTGTTTCCCATACCATCCATTTACATTAGGGATGATGGTAGCATCTTGGTACATTGCCTGTATCCATCTAACAAAGTGCTGTGGTATACCATATGCTAATAAGGTGGCAAACAGGTATTCGTGGGAAAGCCTATCAAAGGCTTTTTTCTGGTCTAGTCCCAGTATGTACCCTTGTAAAGAACCTTGTTCCCCCCCTCAAGACCAGTTCCCTCAAAACTATGAGATTGTTGTGTTGCTTCCTACCAGAGACAGTGCAGGTCTGTTCAGGACAAATGAGATAACTGGCAACTAGAGAGAATCTAGTAAGCAAAATTTAACTTAATATTTTGAGATCTGAATTAAGGAGACTAATAGGGTGCCAATTCCCTATATCTGACTTTAAACCCTTTTTTTTTTTAATGCAATAATACCAACACTGCTTTATTCAAGGAAGCCGCATATTTTGGTGAAGAAAGCATGTGATTATACAGAATAACCAAAGCTGGAACCAATTCTGTTTTGAACGTTTTATAAATCCCTGTCCCTAGGCCATCTGACCCAGGTGATGAGTCTTTGTTTAGCTGCTGAATGGCAATTTCTACTTCTCCAGATGAAACTGGCCTAGTTAAAAGTTGTGCATTATGATCAATGACCTGTGGCAAATGTAATGATTTAAAATAATCCTGGACTTCTAGGATTTGGGGTGTCACCCCAGATAAGGACATAATATGTTGTTCCACTATGTGTAATATTCCTCTAGGGTCTGTGCTGGTATGTCCCCTACTATCTGTAAGTTCTGAGATGGCCCTATGTTCCACCCTAGCCTTGCATTCTTTAAAAGGATCCAGAGATCCTTTTTGTACTTGTGTACCAAATCTAGGCTCCTGTGATAATGATTTTGCTTGGTTATACTGAAGTTCTGTCATTTTCACCTTGATATTATGTATTTGGGAAGCATAATCAAAATTTGTAACCTCTGTTTGAGAAATCAGATGTTGTAACTGGTGATGTAGTGTAAGATACCTGAAATACTCTTGATTAGCTATATACTGAGCTCTTCTCTGAAGTAAAGTGCGCCATGATTTTTTTGTGTCTTCCTACCATTCTGTGATATCTTCATAGCATTCTATGACTGACAGTCTAGCTGACCAATCTTATTTCCACATACGTAATACTACTGGGTCTTGTAAAAAAAGATTCATTAAGCTTCCAAGAGCTTTTTTGCACCTAGGGGCATTTTGCCATGAAACCTTCATCATGATGGCTGCATGGTCAGAAAATTCATTAGCCTGTGTTTTAATATCTATAATACTTAACATTGAAGATACAAAAATGAAGTCTATTCGTGTTTTTAATTTCCCTGGGAAATAAGTGAAGCCACCTGTGGGGTAACAATTAACGGTATGCATCCTTTAAGCCTGTGGTAGTAATAATATGCTGTAGAGCAATGGAATAACAATAAAGTTTAGAGGTCTGCAGACCTCTATTAGATTGGTGAAACCCGCAACTGATAACACTCAACCAAATGATAAGACGTGAAGAATGAAGGTAGGGATGAATTTCCTTATAAAGGGCAACTCTACCTGCCTTTGTCTGGGGGGGCATATGTTGCAATAATTCAGAACCTTTCTACATTGTGTGAGACTTCCAGCATTAATGCTCTACTCGGATGGATGTCTACCAATCTGGTAACTTTCGGTGAGGGATTTGCCATAAGAATTCCAACCCCTTCACAAGTGTCCCCTCCAACTGACCAATAGGTGGGGCATCAATTCCAAAGTTTTGATGCCTGCAGTAATTCAAAATGGGTTTAAATACGAGTGCTCTGTATACAATGTCCCTACTATTCTCTTGTAATGAAAAGAGAACCCCTACCCTATTCCTCTTGCTCTTGATGCTGTTTATATTCAGAGTTAAAAGAGAGAGACTATGCGTTGGGAAAAGGAAGAAAAGAAACCACCCTCAATATAGCATCTTAAAATAACCCATTACAGAGTTCTGGACAATTTCCTCTGATGTGTCCTTTTGGCGATTGAGTCCTGTCCCCCTCCTTCTTCTGTGTCAGTAGTGGAGGCTATGGAGGAGGTGTCAGGCTCTTCTTCCCCTGAATCCCTTTCTGTCCTGACTTAAATGTGGCATAAGAATTACCTGTTTCTCAGGATGTATTTCCCGTAATGGTTTTGTTCTAACTTCCACTCTGTTTTCTAATGGTTTTCCCTATTCTGGAATGTTTTTTGGGTACTACTGGTGTAAAGGGCTTCTCTGGGGGGGAGGGCATAACCTCTTGGGCTTCATGGGTCTCAAGTATAAGTTCAGTTTGTACAGATGTCGCCCTTTCTTTTTCTGTTATTTCTTTCTCTGGGGACACATCATCCTCTATGCTCTCCCTGTTTATTTGATTCCTGTCTGTCTGTGTTATCTAAGGGGATGATTATGTCTGAGTTCCCTTTCTCAGCCTGCTAATGCTGTTCAGCTACTTTTTTGGCCTGCAACTGTTGTGCTATATTGATCAAGCCTTCACGGGATGGACAGTCCTCCTTGTTGTGAGATGCTCAGGGACATCTCCCATAGGCATGGTCAGTACACTCGCACAAATTACATTAAAATAAATTTAAGCAACTTGCGACAAGATGTCCATATTCCAAGCAATGACCACACTGTGTGGTGTCACAGGCTGAGCTGATATGTGGGCGTGAGCCACACTTAAAACATGAGCGTGGCTGGCCTATGTAAAACAAGGACCCTCGATCCCTTCCAAGGATAAAGGAGCTAGGGAGATGTATGGGCCCAGTATCTGTGGTGTAAAGTTTCACTTTGACCCTCCACCCACCATCCCATATCTGCTCACTATCCAGGGTAGGAATGGGTTTCCGTAACACTTCTCAGTGCTGCCTCAACCAAAACAAAATGTCCTCCACGTTAACACCTTCATTTTTGAACATAACAGTGATGTTCTTTATTAAGGGCTTCATAAGTGGAATGGCCCAAAAAGGTAACCAAACAGGATTATTCTTTTGAACCTGGTATTGGGCCCAGAACCTATCTAGGATTGACACACTTTTAAAACTTTTAAACTTATGTCATAGTTAGAGTGTCCAATGCTAATTAAAGTGAAAATTTCTGATGAAAAAAATTTCATTGCTTCTTTTAGTAAGTTCCTAGCTACATGCAACCTATCTGGTGGTGATTCTAGACCCCGTTTATAAAGAAGCTGTACAGCATTTCTCCTGGGTGCTGTCTCTCCTTTATTCTGGAATAGATCGGATAATTTAAACATAGGTTTTAACCTTGACTGGCTTTCCTCCCCCTGCAAAGCTTCATCTGTGGGGCTCATACCTAGAAATCTACCTGCAGATGGGTCTGCCCCATTACTAGGCCCTACCTCTGTTTGCATTGTGATATTAGTCCCTACATTAAGATCAGCAGTAGAATTTTTTTCAATATCAACAACTGTAATAGAATTAACACCAGTGTCAGATAAATTACCCCGGGGTTCGTTGAAGCTCTGCACAGTCTCGGGTCAGGAAGCCAATATCCATTTGATCCTTGCACCCAGCCTGCATCCTCCAGAGCGTGGATCAAAGACCAGTTCCCTTCCCCAATGTCAGTATTCCGTGGGGATTTAGAACAGTTCTGTGAAGTGGGCGCTTGTTGCTGGCCTTGTTTACTCCATCCAGGAGTTTTTTTGTTTTCCAGAAAAGTAAACTCTATATTTTGTCCAGATGTGGTAGTTTTTGCATGCCCTGTCTTTGTTAGAATAGGCTCAGAGGCGACACTCTGTTTCCCAATCCCAAGCCACTGCCATTGTGTTTTATTTTCTTTTTTATCTGATAGAGGTGCTCGTGGCTCTTGGCACATGGTAGTAATATAATTTTTACTGCCAACCACTTGTGAAACTCATTCAGACATGCATTGCCTCAATGAATCCATTGGCAGTTCAGAAGTGGACTGAGCCACAGTGTGCTTTGATGAATCTACATCAGCAGGCCTTTGACTTATGTTAACAGTTACAGATGCAGACGTGGCAGGAGCAACTTGTGATAGTAAGACTGACAATTCTTTTTCTAAATTTTTTGCTTTCTCTAAGCAATGTTCTTTTTTTTGCCTTAATTCCTGAAGTTTAGCACTATTAGGAGAGCTCTCCCTCGCATCCTTGTTTACCACAACACTTTCAGTTTGTGTTGTTTCTAGTCCATTTAAAGCATCAGTCGAGATTTCTTCTCACAGCTCCTCCGACGTCAAGAACAACTCGTTGGTAGTCTCCACATCTGAAAAAAATCTGCTGCAGCCATTGTGGCATTGACGGCCTCTTGGGTTGTGAGATCAGGGGAGGAGGCCTGCTCCCCTGTCTCCTCCACATCTATTCCCTCTGCAGGATCCACCGAAGTGGCCATCTCAGCAAGATGGCCAAGGGTTCCCCTACTGGAGAGTAGGGAAATTTCCCTGGTGTCCTGGCCAGATTACCCCCATTCACTAAAAATACCACCAACAGCTTAATCTGGTTCAATTTCAGTTGGTTTCCATCTGTCCCCCCCCCCCCATTGGTCACCTCTGAAAAAGGGACTTCTAGTGTCAGTGGGCCTATCCGGTCAACAAAATTCAGTAAATAAATAAGTGAGAAACCTTGTCAGAATAGGGGATGGGGGAGTGGGAAATGGTTGGAGATTTGGTGAGCCTTCACCCCTCCAGAATGCACACCCCACAAGTGGATTGGCAGGGGTTATGGGGGGAGTGGTGAAGGATAAAATGGGGAACAGAATACTTGCACAGAAGAGGTGGGTGTGGCTAACTTGAGGAAATGGTTGGGGAGGATTGGGAAGAAAAGGTGGATCGGAGGAGGAGGTGGTATGAAATTGTGAAAAGGAAGAATTAAAGAGGAGTGAAGAGGAAGGGGGAGGCAAGACTTACCCCCAGGAGTGGAACACCAAGGGTATAAACACTACTTGATGTAAACACAGCTAGTGCTATAGGCTATCGCATGCCTAGAAGGGGTAGGAGGGGGTAGAGTAGTGGAAATAGAACAGAAGAGAAGACAGGGAGGGATGATGAAGGAGAGGTGGGTCAGGTGCAACTGCAGAATGGGGAAATACAGTGTCAATGAAGACAGGACAATGAACGAGTAGATGAGGCAGAATGGATATCTAAGGAGAGGGAGTTCCAAATGTTTGGAAAGTGATAGGAGAAGGCAGCTCTCCCAGAAGTGGAAGTATGGGCAGGGAGGGCAAGGGTTCTACAGGGGGAGTTGCAGAGGGAGTAGGTGTGGGTAAATACTTTGCACAACAAGCATATTGGGGGCAATGTGTTGATGATGTGCAAAATCATTAACAAGGAGGATCTAATGGACAAATTAAATGTAAAATTTTAGAATGGAACAAAAAGTTAGGGGACATGTAGAACAAATTAGGCCAAACAATTTTAAAACAAGCAGGCATAAGATTTATTACACACAAAGAACATTAGACATTTGCAATAATCTGACTTCTAAAGAGATAAATTGCAGTCAGATTTTTATGGATGCATGGGCCAAGCTCTGCAGACATTATGCTATCATCAGATTTGTATAAAAGCACTGTGGAAGCACGTGACCGGACCACTGTCTGGTGTGCCGTCACAGTGCTCCGGCACAGTTTCCAGTGATTCTGTTTATGCAGCCCTTCCCCTCTGCGGGCCACATAAACACACCACCTTTCCGGCACACTACTTTTTCTTTCCACAATTGCAGAAGTGATGTCTGCCGTGTGCAACATGTTGGCGCTGACTTAAACTGTGCACGCATGAGTATCACGCATACGTAATCATGTCAGCGCTGCCATGTTGTGCAAGGCTGACTTTGGTTCAAACTGCACATGTGTAAGTATCATGCACGTGCAATACTGTAATTGCTACAGTATTAGTTACAGCTGACTCCTGTGCGGTGAGAGCACTGTATATTCTTGTCAGCGCTCTTGCCGCTCCTAAAAGCTCTCCACAGCCATATCGGCTTTGACCAGAACTTGTTTTCAGTAGTTTCCTATGCTTAGCCATTTTAGGTTGTATTTACTCTGGATTGCCCATCTGAGATGCAGCTTCTTGTTTTCAGAGGGGTCCTGCTTTTATTCATTTTACAGTATGATTACCCATGATAACGAGCTATGATGCCACATCTTCAATTTCAGCATCACCCTGCTTTTACCAATTTTTTTATTTAAAATGTTTTGATTTGGAAGCCACACTAAGCCATGATTCATTTCCTGGTGCAACCCCATAGGGGAGGAGTTAACAAAGCGGTGCAGACATTAGAAAGTGGCAAATACAAACTCAGGTAGAGGAAATGGAACAGTATAGAAAGCATTCAAAATCTGCAGACATATGTGCTGGGGATTGCCCGGCTGAGATACAATAGTATATTTTTAGTGGGGACTGCTTTTGCCCATTTTGAACTGCATTTCCTGTGGGTAGCCAAAGTTAGATGCAATATCTTGGTTTCTGTGGGTATCTGCTTTTTCCTATTTGTAGACTGTATTTACCCAGGGTATCTCAAACCTGATAAGCTAGATAAATATATACATAGAATTTGGTAACAGAGAATGACCCAAAGGCCTATCTAGTCTCTCCGTTTTCCTATCTGAAGCCATGCCCTGCCTACACTGAGCAGGAGATATTATAAAATAGCCCTAGCGTTTTTCTGACACTTTTTCCCCAGAACAACAGGCTCACCAAACAAGGTTCCCTTGTGGCCACTATCAACGTCTGTAGTTTACTCAACAAAATTTACATCTTCCAAGCCTGGGTGTCAATGCACAACCCAGACATACTATCAATTGTTGAAACCTGGCTGTCATCCAACATTCCAGATGCAGTAATTGCCCTGCCAGGATATACAATCTTTAGGCTGGATAGAGCTTCCAAGAGCAGTGGCGGTTGTGCTATATACCTATAAAATTCCATTACAGGGCTAGCATTGCCTCAGTTGGACCTCAGATGCTCTGCCCAGGCACTAGTTGTAAAAGTGCTCCTGGGGGCACACAACAAAACCCTCACTGTACTCTCTGTTTACATACCTGCTAAGGACCCGGCCCCTGATCTCCACAGTATTTTGCACCATCTCAGGGAGCAAAAGCACCTCGCTGAGACAATAATAATGGGTGACTTTAATATAAACTGGCTGTCATCAGCCAATGGGGCTATAAAGGACACCTTAGCATCCTTACACCTCACTCAACTCGTCAGCTCACCAACCAGGATAAATTATAAAACTGGTACTAGCACCACCATTGACTGGATTATATCAAATCACCCTCATCACATCTCCAATGTAAGAGTTCATCCTGACTCCATCAGTGACCACTCCCCTATCACATGTAGCTGGTCAAACAAATTTCACCCCCCCCCACCTCCAACCATCTATAACCGACTGCTAAAGCGTGGGCACCTGGATCTCCTTAAACATCAACTCCGGTCCCACGACTGGTCCCTTCTGGACTCTGTCGTGACATCAATGCTGCTCTTGACCACTTCATCAAGGTTTTCAACACGGCCTATGACATCCATGCCCCATTTAGAAAAATGAAGGTCTGTGGAACAATTAACTCCTGGATCATGCCAGAACTCATAAACAAAATGAAACAATGGGACCATCTATTTCAAATTGCTAAATCAACTGGGAGGCAGCAAAATCTTCAGGCGTACAAAGTGGCTAGAAATGCCTGTACAAGGGTGATTCGGCATGCAAAATGAAACCACCATACAGAGCTTCTGTCTAACACCTGGGTTGACAGTAGGAAATTCTGGGCAAACATAAAAGACATCAGTGGCAAAGAACAGAAGGTCTCTCCGACAATGCTAAACCTAGATGTCAATCCCATTACCGATCCACTCTCAATCGCTAATACTTTTAATACTGCCTTCACGAATCTATCAGGTGTCCTTCCCAAAAACTTTCTTGATGATGCTCCCTCATCGACTACCTGGTGCTCGGATGACAATAAGCCAGATCACCCACCATTGTACTTCAAACGGGTTTCCACCGCCCAGGTCAGAAAACTTCTATCTAATGTAATGGAGAAAAACAGACATAGTGGGGACTCTCTTGACCTCAAAGTTATTGCACTTACCCTATAAGACGTTCTCCTGCCAATAACCAAAATATTCAACCTATCCCTCACTCTATCCCAGTTCCCCGAAGTCTGGAAATCCGCACTGGTCATGCCAGTGCATAAAACAGGTGATCGCACTCAGCATAGCAACTACAGGCCAATATCCATCCTCCCCCTGCTATCAAAGGTACTGGAACACATAGTAACCAACCAGCTTGTGGACTATCTTGATAACTACTCCTTACAATGCCCTCAACAGCATGGCTTTAGGAAAAAACATAGCACGGCCACAGCTCTGCTAGAATTTACCAGCTATATCCAACAGTCCTTTGACAAAGGCAGTCTGTTAGGAGTAGCGTTCATAGACCTTACAAAGGCCTTTACACCGTGAATCACAAACTCCTCCTCAGTCAACTCACCACTACTGGTCTCTCACCAAATGCACTGAAGTGGTTCGGAAGCTACCTTGCCGATAGGTCACAGAGGGTGAAGATATCAAATACCGTCTCGGAGCTGCAAATCGTCAGATCAGGCATACCCCAACAGTCCATTCTTGGTTCCCTACTGTTCAGTATTTTCCTTAACAACTTACCAAATGCCTGTCAATTAAGGACCATCCTACATGCACATGACGCTGTCATCTTTGCAAGCCACTCAGATCCCACCGTGCTTGAAGACAACCTACAGCATGGATTCCTGGAAGTTGAAAAATGGTTCCAAGTGCACAAACCCATCCTAAACTACAAAAAAATGAAATTCTGCTGTTCTCATCCTCTCGCCATAAGCACAGGTTGCATGCCCTGACAGTTAAAAATAACCAAGGAGCCCCCCTTGAGCAAATCCAACATTTCAAATACCTTGGAATTACCCTGGAGAGTCACCTCACTTACGTACCACACATTGAAAATGTTGCCAAGAATGTTAATGCAAAACTAGGTCTGCTATTCAGACACAGAAGGAGTCTGACCCCAGAAGCACTTAAACTCGCTATCCACAGCTCGGTACTATCCACTATTGATTATGGCTTGGTAATATATGGAGCTGCCCCAGCCACATCTCTCAAAAGGCTAAATACTACCCTAAACAAAGCCTATAGACTTATCACTGGTGCTGATCACCTCACCCACACATGTGATCTATACACCCAAACCAGGTGACTCAAACTACAAGGCCGGATCAAGTACCAATCGTACATACTTGCCAAACAAGTGCTGCTTGGAGTCCTACCAACTGGCATCACCAGTCTTCTATCAAAATCTCTCAAGTCTCATCACACTCGGACCTCTGACACTGAACTTTTTCTCATTCCAAGGAACCCTTGCCACCTAGTGCCAGCAATCCAACCTCTACAGAGCCCTAACTGGATAAATGATCTGAGCTGTGAACTTATTAACCAACCTCATCTTACCCAGTTTAAGTGTCTCCTGCATCAGCACATCATGACTGAAAGCGCATGTGACTGCCTCAAATAATCGTGTTACATGCCCTCCACCTGCCCCTCAGCTGACACTTGCTTCTATGACAAGGCCCTCGCTGCCTCATTTCCTGCCACTCTTCCTCCCTTCTCCCTACCCCTCACCCACCCACCCTACCTCCGGACGCCCTATCCTCCTCTGGTGTCTGCCCCCAACCCTTCTACCCCTTCCTACCTCTCTTTACATGTTGACAATGCCACCTGGCTGCTACCGTTTCCCTTTTACTGACCTACGTCTAATTTCAACCTCAAATCTCCACCTCTCCTCGCTATGTCTTAGTTGGATGACCCTCCTATGTTACCACTACTGTTTTCAGAATGCTAATAACTATGTAACTATGTATTATGATTTTATTGCTATACACTGTACATGAAATTGTTTATCTCCTATGTCTGTCTTGTAACCCCCTCCCAGAATGATGTGGAACCTTTGTAAATGAGCTGCCCTGCGCTCAAAGGTATTTTCTAATCTAAGAATGAATGAATAAAATAAATAAATAAATAAAATAGAACACTGCCCATCCCCTTACCATGTATAAGTTTGTACTACTATCTTCAGGGGCACAGGTAGGGGGGTGTTTAGGGTGTTCAAACACACCCAAAATGACCTCTGAAATTTTTTATGTATCCCTATTCCGGTCACACACAGTCAGAGAGCGGGGTGTGGCCCTTTAAATGCATGTGTCAGCATGAAGTGCTGTCTAGGCTGCCTGTCTACTTGTGTTTTGGCTCAGCTGGCTGCTACTACCATGGGGATGGCCGCAAGGAAGCTGAAGAAGCAAGCGGCGCCACACGAGAACCCAAAGGGTTGTGTGTGTCTGCTTCAGCTCCTTCTCCTATCTCAACAGCAGCCAATCAATGGGGGCTACATAAAGTTGGCAGCTCATCGCATCAGCACACGCACTGCCACTCAGAGAGAGAGAGAGAGAGAGAGAGCGAATAGGTCAGGATGATTTCTGTCGGTCGGGTCAGAGGAAACGGAATTAAATTTAAATAAAGTTAGTTTTTGCCGCTGGTCCTCTGCCTTGTGGAGCAGCTATGGAGGAGAGGAGACAGAGTGAGTCATCGGTCAGGGTGTGGCAGACTCTGAGGGTCCAGATCACAGTCGGGTCAGAAGTGACATTGTCTCACTCTCTCTGGAGAAGTCGAGACTCAAGAAGAAGACTCGGATCGATAGAGTACTCATCAATGAAGAGAAGAGGCAGACTAGTTTTTTGACCCATGGGGCCACAAGGCCAGCCTACCATTCCTTTCCCTTCCTCACTCATCAGTCATTCTCCCCCCCCCCGCGAGTTGTTAGGCACTCCAGGCAGGGTCCAGGACAGGCGTTTGGCTTGAGTGGTTCAGTGATTCAGCCATGCCCAGAGCTGAACCAGCCAAGTTCTGCAGACTGCAATAAAGGAAGGAGCCTCAGCCAATCACTCGGAGGACTCTCAGGTAAGCAAGCACCAAGCAGTAACAACAGTAGCACAACAATTTGTACCAACCAGATATATTTGGGACTTGGGAATAGTTATTCTGGAGGAGAGGGAAACCACTGAGGTAGGAAAAAGTGTGCCCTGAACAGACCACTACACTAGTCATATAATTTAAATCAGACACTATAAATACAAACTTAGGTGGGAATTTGGTGAAACTAAAAAGGCCTGGCTTCTTCCCCCATGATAGGCAGGGAAATGTACTTCTGTCTTGACAAGTATGTCACTATGTCACATTGTTTGTGAAGACAGTGTCAGAATCCATTCTCTCGAACAGAGGGCAAGTGGTGTGCTCTGGCCAGCCTGACTGGGCAGAGCCTCTGCCCATTCAGGCTGGCCAGTGCTCACCACTTGCCCTCTGTTCGAGAGAATTGGTTCAGTCGCTGTCTTCACAAACAATGTGACATACTCCTGGTTGTTTGGGCAATGGGCTGTCCAGCACTAAACTGATAGTTCCGCCCCACTAGTTAGCTAATTGCCTCAAGCCCACTGAAACAGGTAGGGTCACTGGCTGTGTCCCAAACCTTTTACTCTTGGCTCCACACATAACCCCATGTCCTTATCTACATTGATGCTTTGAAATGTGAGGTAGGAGTGGGGACTCCATTCCTACTTCTCTCATTTCAAAGCAGCAAACTAGATACTTTGCCTTCTTGACTAGTGCAGATTGCTGTTAATGAAGTTAACCTTACTTTAGCAGGCTGTACCCCTCATGCTAATCCCTGTTACAGATGGCCTGGTGTGATTAACAGCTCATCAAGAGCAGCAGTTGAAGAGGGGTTTTGCACAAAAAACATTATTGCTCCACTGTTGCAACATTCAGCTAGCGTCCAGGGTGTGATCAAAGGGTAGAAGGGTAGAGTGCTGTTAAGACACCAGCTCCCAGTTTTCTGCAAGTGTCTTTGTCTGACAGTATTTTCCCACATTTTGAGTGCTTGTATCTAACATTTCAGTGACAAAATGCTAAGAGGTATACAGGGTCTGACCTGTAGGTGGTGGGTTTTATCCCAGCATCACAATAGCTGCTCCCTCTCCCATGCAAATCTCTCAGTTTGCCTCTGTACTGTCCCTGGGCACCACTGCAGACCAAACTCTGAAATGACCTTCCATAGATTCATAGCTACCATTACTGGCAAGTGTAGGGGTCCCCAGCTCTTCTAAATGGACCATGCCAGCCAGCACCATTCATATGTAATCTGAAGTGTTAAAATAGGCATTCCTGCCTTTCCTGGCATCATTCATTCTATATAGAAAAGAGGTTGTACAGCATCATACCTGTGTACTGTTTCCCTTGGGAAGATGAAATGACAATGTTTTAAAAATAGTGTTACTGTTGGGGCAGAACATGTTTCAATCAATACTTTTACAAATGAAAATGTCATGAAGTTTTCTGTTTCCCAAGCCCCTTAGGTAGTGTAGCCCCCCCTCCTGAAGGAATTCCTAGATGTGTTCCTGGCTCACTTGACACTGTATGAAAACTTCCAGAAGTGCAGGTCTCCAGTTGATTATATGGTGGAGGCTCAGTGTGTCTTTCTCTGCCTGACTCTGTTCATTGCCATGTTGATGGTGCGTAGGGTTCCCACCTGTCAGGTTTTTCACCTGGTGATCAGGTTTTCAAGGTCCCTATCAGGTAATCCGGTTTTGCTCTGTGCTGGTCAGGTTTATGAGCCATTTTGAGTGCTCACATACTTTTGAAACAAATGTTATCATATTATTCATTGTTTCAGCTACATGTCTAGGTTACAGACAAGTTCTGTTGTCAGTATAACCCTTTGTTTGTGAAAGTATTCAGCCTGGGAGGTGTAAAGTATGGTCATTAACACCATTAGCACTTACTTAACCTAATCTTTTCCACTGCATCTTAAAGTGGCATAGCAGCACAGCTGCCCCCACCTTTTGTAACAGTAACAGAGCCAGTTGTCTTCCACTTTCATTTGCTAGTAAACATTTTCATCTCTAACAGAATTTAGGCATTTTTAAATGTTTTAAATTATATTTTTTCCTCAAGAAAAAAGTATGGTCACTTCTTTGGTTTTGAAACAGTACTGTGGACATGAACAGGGAATGGAGCCAGAAAAAGATATAAAGTACACATTAAAGGAAACAATTTTTATGTATTATTATATACCATGTATACTGTTGTATGCTATTTACAGTATGTCCCTTGTCTCCCTCCAGATCATATCTGTAAATGATATTAATTTATCTCTGTATGTTTATTTGGTAAACCAATGTCAATAAATAAATATGTAAGTAAATGAATGTCTAGGAAGAACCTGGGAAAGTAACTTTAACAGGTACAGTACAGTATTTGAACATTTTTGTTGAACTGCTGCTTTAAGTGTTGTCTTTTATTGATATAACAAATGGCCTTCTAGGAGGAACAATGCATGATGAGTCATGAAAAGGGGTGGGGCCAGGGCCGGAGCTTAGGATCCGGTTTTTGCCCCATCCAAAGGAGGCAACCCTAGTGGTGCGTGGTGGTGATAGTGTGGTGAGGTGCATAATGATGTCAGCTATTGTATGTGCAGAGCTAGGACTGCTTGATTGAACATTTGCAGTTGTGGCATCCTCTACTTTGGTGGGGGGGCACAGAATGAGGAAGTGAGAAGGCCATGGATGGTACAAAACAATGGGGGGCACACGTGTGTGATGGCTTTGCAGTCAGTTGTCCACAACCATTGGAGGTTCTGCAGACTGTAATGCCAGCCAGAGGCTCCACTCTCCCACAACCCTGATTCCATTTGAAAAAAAAAATTCCCATGAAATTAGGGTTGGGGAACAAGTAACAAAAGTGTGTTTTTTCTTCAAGAAAAGCCCCAAAACTCACCACAGAGCATATAAACCCCACAGAGCTTCTGGGGGCCTTGTGGCCCCCAGACCCCAGGCCACAGCCTTTTTGTAGAAAACTTACAAAGATCACAGTATATTACAAAAACAGCATATGGGTGGGTGGTTGATGGCACTGTTGGACAGCCAGTTGTTCACAACCATTGGAGGTTCTGCAGACTATAATGTCAGCCAGAGTCTCCCACAACCCTGATTCCATGAGAAAAAAAAATCCCATGAAATTAGGGTTGGGGAACATGTAACAAAAGTGTGTTTTTTCTTCAGGAAAAGACTAAAAACTCACCACAGAGCATGTACACCCCCAGACCCCCAGCTTTTATTTGTCCAATTTCAAAAATGGCATATCTAAACACCCCCCAAAACAAATTCTTTGCTATGCCCCTGTGTCTTGTGTGTGTGTGTGTATCCGCCTGTGTTCAAACCCAGTCATGGTCTTTGAGTGGAGCACCTCATTGGGCAATCTATTCCATTCACCCACTGCCCTTTCAATAAAGGAAAACATCCTTATGTCCCTCTGGAACCTTCCCCCCCATTAATTCCCATGTGTAACTTATCACAGTGCCCTGTTTACTTGTGAACAGTACACTGCTTTCCACCCGTTGATACCCCAGGAGTACTTACACTAGCCTTCACTAGCCTGCTCAGCACGGCTGTGTGAGCCCAAGAGGTTCTCCACCTCTCGCAGTCAGTTCCAACTGACTCCCTATTAAAATCTACCCCTAGTGATAGGCTTTTATATTATTTTCAGGGTGACATCGCAAACAAGGGATCCACCCACATTGGGCCACTTAACTAAAGAGTCTCCCTATGAGGCTCATATCCCGGCCTATACCAAAATAAAGGGGTATTTCTAAACTTAGGTTAACAGATGGTTCCTTTAAAGATAAACATAACACATGTTTTATACTGATAACCAGACTTATTTCTACTATGAGCTTAATTACTTCTAGCTCCTCCTTTCATTGGTGACATCACGAGGTACAATTCATACATAAACTGACAGGCGGTGGGCTGCCAGCCCTATAGCAGCTCCCCATATAGCACCATGGGTAAAATAACCTTTTCTTATATTATAAAACAGCCTTACAGCAATGAAATAGCCCTGCCGTGGTTTCTGGGATGGCAAAGAGAATGGAGGAATGTGGGCACGCTCCCCTTTTCCCTTCTCCTGCCAGCTCAGTAAACCTCTACCTTATTCCACCAGCATTCTGTTATTTGTAGCTAGTATTGTATTTTATATAATATTTTATATGCCCCTTATGTCTTTTCCATTGGGACACTGCACATACACAGGTACTAGACACAACAATCCTTTTTAATTCTGTCCGACGGCTGCAATTTCCACCCATTGGTGAACTTTTCATTTTGGCCCCCTTTTTAATCTTTCATTTTATTTATTCTGGCTGTCTGCCAGTCGTTCACTCTTACTGGGGCACTGCTGCACACCTGAGAGCTGGAGCAAGGAGCTTTAATTTCTCATTGAACAGCTCCCTCTCGGGTTACAAACTACTTTTTGTGGTTTATAAGTTTTGATAAAATTAAGGGAAGCACACGGGAAGGTAGCGGCAGAGATCGGTGGCTTCAATTTCATTCTGGCAGCTTGTCAGCTGCTCGCTCCTGCCTGAAACATTCTACCCCCTTCCAAATCTAAATGTAGCATTACTGCTCCTTTTCTCTCTCTCTATTGACTATTTCCTCCTCTAAATTTAATGCTCACAGAGGAAGAGGGGCACAATTCTAACTGGGAGCAAATGGTTTAAATGCGTCAGAGAGCAGCGGCTGAAATAACAGTCTTGGCACTTTGTCAGCCACCCGATTCTGCCCAGAACAACACATTTTATTTTAAAACTGTAAGGAGCATGCTATCTCCTTTTCTTTTTCTTTTTTAATATCCCTCCAGTCACGGAGCAGTACCGGCAAAGAAAGAGAAGAACAAAATGCTGCTCCGTGACATGCCAGTTTATCTCAATAACGGGAGCCACTTTTTAACAGGCTTTCCAGGGGAACAAACAGACATTAAATATAGCCACTTAATTTACATGTATTACTGCTTTTATTCCTATGTACTGCAACTGTAATTTTCGCTATACAGGCAGTACTAGATCCATGCATGTAATTCCTCCCTTATAGGCACTAGGCACTTTCTTACTTTAAAGCATGCCTGCATTAAACATAGTGTCTTTGGAAGGCACAGTAAAGGGGCTTCCTTTTGCTCCCCTACTCTCACATTTACTCACTGTGGGAAAAACTACATAACAAAGATAAAGAGAGTTTCTACACAATCGGGTGTGGCTGCTGTCAGCATAACAGGTTCTTACAGCCAGCCGCTTTCCTCCATGAAAATTACAAATACTTGTACTGGGGAATACTATACTGCTCACAATAACCTTTCCTTTTATTTTTTTTTTAAGATCCTCACAGGCATTCCTCTACAGGCATGTATTTACACAACGTCAAATTCTTTTTCTCTATTTCTTTTCATCCTACAGATTTTGTAGGATCACTGGGCGCTTCTTCATACCCAGGCCATTTATTCAATACCACGGGCATTTGGCACTTTAAGGGGGGGTCAGGGAAGACCCTCATCTTCTTACCAGGGCACCCACACATGACAGGGGTCACCCTGTCACAATAAAGCTCTACCATGCCCCCTTTCCCTTCTGGCCACCGGTGTCTAAATGTTAAGGCTCACCAGCCTCTCCACATATGATTTTCCCTACTGCCCCGGATCATTTTTTGGCCCTCCTCTAGAGAGATTCCACCCTGGCCTTCTTTAGATGCCAATCCCAAAACTGAGCATGGTATTCCAGGTGTGGTCTCACCAGAGCCCTGTAAACAATATCTTGTACTTTCACCCATTTTAACAATGTACAGTATTTCCCCAGGATAACCCAACAGACGTGCAACATTGTGCTTTCAATGGGGTCATGCTTCTACACTTTCTTTACTATTTATTTACCCAGGATAAGCTGAGAAGCAACATCTCATTTAAAACTGGGTTCTGCTTTGATCTATTTTTAAACTATATAACTAAGGATGGTCCAGCCGAGCTCTGGTGCTATATCTATGGTAGTGTCATTTCCGATCCCGGATGATTGTGAAAGACACAAGAGGCCTGATTCTCAAAGCCCTTAGAGTGATGCAACATGCCTGCATCAAATATCAATGATGCAAGCAACACCTTGTGCCAAAAGATGTGACATTCCTGATCCTGAAATGCGGTCTGCATCAGAACGGGAAGCCACTGCGCCAAAGTGGCACTACGCTAACCTTGTGACCTATGTCAAGATGCATGAGGTTGCAAGGGGGCATGCACCATGGTGGGGCTGCAACATCCCCTTTATTGGGATTCTAAAAGCCCTGCTGTGGCTGCAGCAAGGGGCTCAATTTAGACCAGCCAGGAGGTGGTCTAAGCCCCTTGCACCAGTGCCACACACTGTGGTGAGTTGGGGGGAGAGCTACATGTGGGGCCAGGGGGCAGGAGAGGCACACAGGGGGCATAGGGTGAATTGGAGAGACAATGGGCAAGTAAGTGACTGCTGTGGCACCCGGCGGGTACATATGCTGCTGTATTTATTATGGTGCAATACGGCAGGTGGTGTACAGTGCTACAAAGTAATCTACCACATAATTATTGTGTAGATACATTATTGGACAGTACAACTGCAACACAGCCATGGAGGGCCAAGTACTGTTTCTGAATGGCATCATATTGGCACAGAACACAGCAAACCGCAAAACTGTCAAGTTGCACAGTCTGCTGTGTTCAATTTCAATATGATGCCATTTGGAAATAGCATTTGGCCCTCCATGGCTGTGTTGCAGTTGTACTGTCCAATAATGTATCTACAGTATAATTATGTGGTACATTACTTTGTAGCACTGTACACCACCTGCTGAATTGCACCATATTACATACATAGGCATATGCACCCCACCCGATGCCACAGCAATCCCTCACTTGCCTGGTGTCTCCCCAATTTATCCTACACCCCGCCATGCCCCTCCCATACCTGGCCCATTCCTGGCAAGTGGATGCCCCCAACCAATGCTGGCTCTTCTTGTGCTGTGCCAGGTGGGGAGGGTGGATCCCTGCAGCATTTCTCAGATGTGTGACGATGGTTTGGTGCTGCTGTGCACCTTGCAGCAACCTGGGGATTTTGGCACAGGGATCCTGATTTTTGCAGAATCTGGCGCAGGGTCCCTGGTGCACTCCAAGTTTGCCGCATCCCTGGAGTGATGTAAATTGCATCGATCCAAGGGATCTTTTGAGAATTGGGCCCAAGATCTCTGTTGATCCTATGCTTACTGTGGGCATTACGTACAGGACCATTGGAGATAAGAACTGCAGGCATTGTTAGTTCTGAATGTAAACTGTGATTTTAATTTTTAGGGGGGTCCTGATAATGAAAATGTTACTGGGATTATGCATACTTTTATTTATTTATTTAAATCTAGGATTACAAATACCTTTGAGCCAAGGCTCTTTTTCAAAGGTTCCACATCAAGGACAGGACAATACAGTGGTACACAGTGGAGCAAAAAGCAATATGCAAATATGCAAGTAAGGCAAGTGCAGGTTTAGTGCAGGTAAAAGCAGAGTTAACATACAGTTCCATTATAGTACAAGTCTAGCCTGCCAGTGGCAGTTGTCAAATAGAACATGGTGCAAGAGGAGGTGTGGGAGTAGGGAAGAGGAAGGGGAGTGGCTAGGGATGCTAGACTGAGATGAGAGGGGTCCGGCTAGGTATAACAGTTGCAGGTGCTGGCGACAGAGAGGTGGAAATGGAGCCCTGTTTTGAAGTGACCAAGTGTGGGAGCAGAGGAGATTTCAGTGTTAAGGCTATTCCACCAACAAGGAGCCCAATAGGCAAATGAGCGCTGGCCCATGGAGGTTCTGCAAAGTGGGACAATCAGGTGATGAGATTCTGAGAGTCTTGTGGGATGGTGGTTACTACTAGGGCTGGTAGTAGCATTAAATAAAAGAGTTGGCTTGACAAACACTGGTACAAATTGCAAACAGTTTTGTCTTACAAAGTCAATTATACCCTGTTGCACATTCCACTGGAACAACATATGTGTAACTTTTACATTCACATGCTTATTACTATTCTGCTCACTTTACACAACACCCAGCACATGTTATTAGGATTCCCATGTACAGTACAGACATAGGAAGTTCTTGCCTTTCAGTGGCTATTGACAGGTACCTTTGCAATTTCACTTCAGCTTTATTGTTTCAAACAAATTCTGATCACTGACATCACATAACTTAGCATTTTGAGGTTTTTCCAGTCAACATAAATATGTTTGTTGTACACACAAATGACATCAATATAGGGATACAATATGACACAATTAGCGCATGCTTACCTCACAGAACACATACTACAGTCCTTGCCTCTCAGAAAAGGTTTGGCTGATAACACCATTCTCTTTACCATTAGGTTTGTCAAGCCAACTCTTTTACTTAATGCTACTACCAACAGAGATAGCTACAGCCAGAACAAGCATGGGCTTTCCAGTTTGTCCCCTGGTTCCATTTTCCCCCATGTCCGTCCATTTAACCTCTTCCGACCATTATCAAAGGGAATAGAAAAAACCCTTTTGAATATCTTACTCTTTGGTTCAGTATTCCTTTTCACTACACTTCATACATGTTTCTATGTGGGCTTCTCATAGCATAGAGAACACACCAGTCCCTGAGGGAAGGGTAAAGTTTCCACTTCTTTCCGTCAGATCCCAGCTCATTATGACCCAATAGCTATGACAAGCAGCCTGAAAAAGAGCAACCTGCTTGGGGATGGGAGTTAGTCTCCATGTGAAACAACAAAGAAAAATTGAAAACAGCAGTGTTAAAATAAAAAAAGAGCATCCTACTGTCCATACAAACATATGAAGCAGCCAGCAGAAGAAAGCCTTGCAGTCTGTTGAGTCTGCTCAATTCCAGTGGACCGCCCCATACCAGTGGTACTGAGTCTCAAAGAGCATCTGACTCCTTAGGGAAAGCTTTGGAAAACATAGTATTTAGGCACAATTCAGCTTGAATTTCATATATCTTTCATGGATTTCTTCTCTTCATTATTTATTACTGAAGAAATTCCCACAAAAATAAGATATTTTCCCCCTCAGAGTTCATCTGCCTCTATAACTTATTCCCTACCTGAAATTATAATGCACTGTTGTGACATCGCAGTCTGCTGCCACGGGCATAACTGTGGTGACACAAGCAGAGTATTATTACATCAGGTTGGGAAGAAGAAATAGGAGCTGATGATCCCTGAAAGAACAACTATCCTGTTTTTATGCATATGACTTCAGTAACAAATAATGGAGATAAGAAATACTGATCACAGCTGAGTGAAAATAAGCTGCCGTTTGTCAAAATATTATGTTTTTCAATGTTCTCATTGAGATGTTGGTGGTTCTTTAAAGCTTTCCCAAGCATAAGCAGGACCACACTGAAAATAAGGTCTAGCATCTCAACTTGGCTATCATCTGCATGTACTGTAAAACTATAAATGTTTGCACAAACTAAATTTCACGATCTGCTGACCATTGGCTTGTTCGTGCCAGAATATTTTTGCAGACGATCAGCTGATTGCAACTATTATTAAAGCACTGCCCACACAATGTCTAACAGCTGACAGTTACTGTTACCAACAGCTAACACTAAACACTCTACCAAAGCAGTTTTACTGCTACGATACTGCTTGTCTGTTGGCATTAGTCACCTCAGCCAAAAGCTACAAAGAGGGATTTCTCAGCATTACAGACTGATGACCTCAATGCTAAGGTTGCTTAACTGCTGGTATTTCTTCTGTGATTGCCAAATGGGTGACTTAGGAGTTCTCTGCTAGTGCACCTTCTCACTTTTGAAAAAGAGGCATACTGTACACAGCAATGTGTGTACTCTCCAGAAGTCCATTTCAAAACTGGGCAGCAGAAGCTGGTATGCAAATCAAGTCTCTGCATAGCTACAAAAGGGAAATTTGAGCTCACAAGTTATGGTTGACCTTAGAACTACCTCTCTAAAGAAGCAGCACACACATTTATTTATTTATTTGAGTTTTGGTAACCGGGTAAGTCCACTAAGACAATTGCAGTCCCTTTTTCAGAGGCAGCCCGAAGCACAATACGTATACAGAACGGTGCTTTAGCATAGCAATGGCAGTTACAATGGAAAAATTGATATACAGTATTCAGTGATCCACAGGATTATGATACAGATGGATACAACTACAGGTTTATGAAATAACAAGCAGGTAGGTTACACAGTAGTGTGACAAATACATGACACATGCAAGAGAGTGTACTACACTATATAATTGTTAGCTCATGATATCAGATACAAGAGGGCTAACCAATAGCAGTTATGATTAAAGGTGAGGTACAGAAGGCAAGGTAAGAAGCCAGTGTTAAGGGAAGAGCAAGGATGAGCAATAGACAGAGCTGCTGGGGTTGGGGTTTAATATCACCAGTAGCAGGAGCAAGGTGTAGAAGCAGACAGAAAAGAAAGCAAGTTGGACTGGAACTCAGGGAGGGTGGAGCATGACAGAATGGAGGGAGGAAGTGAGTTCCCGTCAGACACAGCTGCATAGGTGAATGATTTACGGGCCACAGCTAACCGCGGTTTGGGCATTATGAGACGAGGAAGGGAAGCAGATCTCAGGGTTTGTTGAGGTCGTCTTAGACGAATAGACTCACTGAGGCAAGGAGGAGTATGTTTGTGGACCAGCTTGTGCAGAAAACTCAGAGTGGCATACTTTAGTTTAGATTCATACAATAACCAACCCAGGGAACAGAGGACATCACAGTGGTGGTAACGGGCATTGGCATTGATCCCCAGGGCAAACCTACCCACCCTATGGTAAGTTGAACAAGTTTCCAAAACACCTGTACTGGAGTTGATGACTGCAGGAGAGGTTTTGAGTATCTGGGATACTGACAGCATACACTGATTGCCTGGACCATCTTAACAATAGTGGTTATGACACATACAGTTAGTATGGCAAGTTTATATTAAAATAACAATTAATCACAGTAAAATGTTAAAGTAACCTTTTTTTCTCTCTCTCTCTTAGCTTATTGCAAACACCAGGAGAACACCATGAGAATGGACCACAACTGAATGAGAGAAGGAATAGGAGCCAAATTGGAGCTGTACGCTAGTATGCTCCTTCCTCATTTTGTTTGGAGGGGATTGAAAGTTTTTAATGCTTCTCTTCTATCTCACAGAATAATAAAGCAGTGTACCTGCAGTACTCCTAAAGTGCCTCCTAAGTCTGTTTGCAGTCTGTAGGACTGATCACATTTTGTGGCATAAACACAGAAGGCACGCGCCAAGTGGAGAACCACACGGTCAACATGACTGACCAGAAATATCCACTGACAAAAATATTTGCAGTTCATGGTGAAAATATTTTGTCAACAAATATTTCTAGTTTTACGGTAAATTGCTTGTAAAGCACTTTAGCATAACAATGTATGAAAAGCACAACATAAATGAACATGATTCCTTTTCTTCCTTTTCAAAATACCACATGCAGTGACAACATGTTTGCTTTGCAACAGCCCAGCCATACAGGGCAAACTAAAAGCTTGTTAAATCACTGCCAGTCCCTCGAGGACTAGAACTGTGGTACACACAGTGCACTCAGTCCTTCAGTGAAGGGCCCAATCCACTACACACCAATGTACTGTACTCAAGTAACACCCATTGCAGTCAAAAGTTACATACCTGAATGACAGCATAATAGAGAGGCAGTTTGAAGTTGCACAAACAATACAGTATGATAATTTCTAATTTATTCATTTTTTTGTAAATTGCTGCAAGTCACATGCATTCATTCTAAAGCATAAAACACAGTGCAAAGCATCATGGGTATGCAATTTTTCTTGGGGGGGCAGTAAATTCAAAAGGAAATGTCTCAACTGGTACTGCATTCTGCTTGCTATGTAAAGATAGATCTTACTCACCACAGCCAACTCATGAACACTAAATGCTACAGTACATTATTCTTCCAAAAATACACAGAATAACACACATAACATCTTTCCTTGAAATCTATAATGCGAGTTCACTTGGGGTCTCCATGTAAAACAATTAAGAAGACAAATAAGAACAGCAGTGCCAAAATAAAAAAAAGCCTAAAGCTACTAAACGTGTATGAAAATATTTACACAACATGGCCACTCACTGCTTGTAAGGGGAATATTACTATGTTGATACCATAGAACAGAGTTTAGGAGTGGTGATATTCTCATACATATTTAGTAGTTTTAAGATGATTGGCCACACTGCTGCCAGTGCATTGATTTTTGCAGGAAACTGCACTTTCACTGCCCTGGTTACAAGCTTAGCTGTATTTCTGCCCTTCATCTCCAGCGCTGAATCCAGATTTTGCTGCCCATGCATACACAGAATGTTTCACGTGAATGTGGCCTCATGTGGAGCATTGAGTGGAAGCACACACTGAAGTAGTCCATCACTCGTTGGGTAATTTTGTTACTTCCTTCCTTCAAGACCTACACAGGAGTACACACAAAACATCTGCTGGCTATACCAAGCAGCTTTAAAGGGACACATTATTGTGCAGTAACTGACATAGTTTCAAAGCCTGTGAAAGGCCCTTTCAAATGTGGTATTGGGGCTCATCTGTAGCTGGAAGTACTCCAGAGATATAGACGACTGACTCTATTCAATATTCATACTTCATCGCAGCCATTTGTAGAACATTGTGATGTCATCAAGGAACAAGCTGGGTTTGACTCAAAGTAGTTAGGCACGGTTTGTTACTTGATGGCATCACAAGTTTCTAAAAATGCCTGCAGTGTAGTATTAATGTTGAGCAGACCTATTCATCTATATCTCTGGAGTGACTCCAGCTACAGAGGAGCCCAATACATCATTTGAAAGTGCTTTTCATGGGCCTGCAAACTATGTTGGCCACCATGCATGCATGTGTCCCTTAAAGAGTAGTAGGTAAGAAAATCTGGTGTTTAGCCAAATGGCTAATTATTTTTACTTCTGGCACCAACACTAATGCATAGTGGTACTAAATCAATAAAAAATCGGTATTTCCTCCATCATTTATATAATTTAATCTAACGAGCATTTTAAAGAAACAGTTTCCAATTTGATTCAAGCTGATAAATGCTAACTAAGTTTATCAGTATCTCTGGTGAACCAAACTTGCTATAATGTGTTCCCTTTTGTCGTTTGCTGCAGATTTGTGCTTTTTTCCCCTTCTAATTCCATGTTGTCAGGTCACATTGCATCTTTAAGAAATGGCCAGGATAGTTTATGTGACATCCAGCAGAACAGAAGCTATCTGATGTGTATGTAACCGCCTCGCTCATTTCTGTGTTCTAACATGGCAGCCCCACCCTATTTCATCAGTTAGTTGCTCAGCAGTAGACTTACCGGTGGCACTGCAATGCTTTCCATCTGACTGAAGTTTGTATCCAGGCAGGCAGTCACACTTCCAGGAGTGGGGGCTTAATGCCACACACACCTGACTGCAACCACCATTGTCAGGTGAAGTACATCCTTTGAAAAAAACAAGAAATAACTAATTAAACAGATGGACTTTCCAGTAATTACATCAAGAATGCCTCATGACTACCCTAATTTAAATCAAGGATTTATAATCCCCTCAACATGTCTTGTACCTGCCATAAGTAATGAGTGTCTAGTTTAGAGACCAACATTTTGATTAGCTCTCTTAATTTCCTGTTTAATTTTCCTTTTATATCATTGCATGGATTGTATAACTCCTGCAGCAGCTGCTGCTGCCTGTGCCCCCAAGGTTCTCCTGCAAAATGAGTGCTACACAAAAATGAGGCTATTCTGGGGCCTGATACACAGTAACAGTCTAGAATGGGATGCAAAGAGGCTTACCATTTCACTGCCCCACAACAAAACTGTTATACACAAAGGCCTGACTGAACTGCCAGGTTAAGAAGTCACCCCCAGTGGGTAAGTTGCAATGCAATTGATGTCCATTGGATGTTGGTGGTCACAAATGGTGTTTCTGACCACATACATACCAAATGGGTCCCATCCCCTGCCCCCGGACTGCTGAAAATGACCCTGTATCAGTCACATGATGCAATGCCAGGTGCACAAGTCAAGGCATGAGGTATTATTACCCCTCTCCTCCCTCCACTTCCACAACCCTATACCCTGTGGTGCAGTTGTGTACCTTGTGGTCTTCAGATTATTGCATTCCTTGACAGTCATCCCTGGTGCTCCAGTGGACACCTGACTGATCTTGGTTAAAAGAAAAAATTCTATCCCTGCTGTCCAGTGGAAGCCACCTTCCTAGCCACATTCCTAGCCCTGTTTCCCTGCATGTTTTTGTTTCCTAAATGATCCCTCTTGTCGAGTCCTAGCCATATGCCAAACACTTCCACCACTGTGTAGAAATACTTCTCAAAGTTCCACATGGGTCAGAGTACTGTGAATCGTAGGTGGCTGTTCTGGGGCCGGGAAACATCAGTGTATAGCACAGCACTTCATTTGCATGCTGGCCTCTATCCCTTTCCAAGTGCTTGCACAATAACCCCACTAGGTACATGGCAGTGCCGGACCTGGTACTTACAAACAGAGACAGGATTGCTGACTTCACAGTGGGTAGTCCCCTGTGTACAAGTGATCACTGTACTATGCGGCTTGTCATATGGATAGGACAGGAAAAAAAATACACTAAGACGAGGGTCCTGGACTTCAGAAGGGCAGATTGTAAAGGAATGGGAAATTGCTTCGAGAGAATGGGGAGGGCAGAGGGGGGACTGGAGGCTCAGTGGACAAAAATTGAGGAGGGTATAGCCCAGGAAACCTCATACTGTTTGAAGGAAATGAGCAAGGGAAAGATGAGGAAGAGGCCACTGTGGTTCTCTAATGAGGTGGCAAAGGCAGTGAAGGAGAAGAAAACAGCATTTAGAAAGCACAAGG
Source organism: Neoceratodus forsteri (assembly GCA_016271365.2). Taxonomy (NCBI): domain Eukaryota; kingdom Metazoa; phylum Chordata; order Ceratodontiformes; family Ceratodontidae; genus Neoceratodus; species Neoceratodus forsteri. Next base: position 424,088,339 of record CM057453.1, read on the forward strand.
AGATCCAGAAGGATGAAAACAGGAAGGCATATCTGGCAAAACAATGGGAGGCAGGAAGAAGGGTGAGGAGAAGATATCTAAGAAAGTAAAAAGGACAATACCTTCTTCAGCTATGTGGGGTGAAAGAGGAAGACAAGGGGAGAGATAGTGAGAATCAGGAGGGCAGGGGGGGACTGTGTAGAGGAAAATCATGAGAAAGCAGAAACACTAAACAGTTACTTCTGCTCAGTCTTCACGGCAGAGTGAGGGGGGCATGGACCAGCAAGCTGCAGTAAGCAACAGGGAGAGGGGGAAGTGGACACAAGGACTTTCTTGGTGAGGGTGTGGAAGAGATTAGAAGCCTTAAAGAGAATAAGGCAGTGGGACAGGATGGGATTCATCCAAGGTTCCTAAAGGAATTGAGCATAATGCTGGACACTCCTCTGGCACTGCCTTTTAGCACCTCAGTGGAGATGGGGGAAGTTCCAGAGGACAAGAGGAGGGCCGATGTGGTTCCTCTACATAAAAGTGGCAGTAGGGAGGATGCTAGCAACTGCAGGACAGTCTCACATTACTGGTGATGTTAATGGAGACACTACTAAAGGAGAGGCTCCTGGAGTATCTGTAGGTAAAAGGACTGCAGGACCACCAGTAGCATAGTTTTACTGGGGGGGATCATGTCAAACTAATCTTATAGATTTCATTGACTGGATTACTAGGGAGGTGGATCAAGGGAGAGCAGTGGACATGGCCTATCTGGACTTCAGTAAGGCTTTTGACACTGTGCCATACAGGAGACTAGTTAAGAAACTAAGCAGCCTAGGGGTGGAGGAGAAAGTGACAAGCTGGGTATCAGACTGGTAAAGGGATAGGAGGCAAAGGGTGGTGGTAAATTTTGGCCACCTAGGCCACAGGAGCATGACTAGTGGGGTACCACAGGGTTTGGTACTGGGACTGGTCCTCTTCAATGTCTTCGTAAGTGACATTGCAGAGGAGAATGAGGATAAGGTATGTCTCTGCTGATGATACAAAACTCTGTAACAGGGCTGACACTCAGGAAGGGGTGGAAAGAATGCAAAAGAATGCATAGGAGACTAGAGGAATGGTCAAGGGGCTAGCAGCTGGGTTTCAATGATGAAAAGTGCAAGGTTATGCACTTAGGGCTGCAGAACTCAGGGGCTGTGTACAATATGGGGAGAGTGGAGCTTACAGTCACCAAGCAAGAAAGAGACCTAGAGGTCATCATATCTGATGACATCAAGGTAGCTGGGTAGTGTGACAAAGCAGTGGGAAAGGACAGCAGGATGCTGGGGTGCATGGGGAGAGGCATTTCTAGCAGGAGGAGGGAGGTAGTGCTGCCATTGAATTGCTAATTGGTGAGGCTGCACCTCAAGTACAGTGTCTAGTTTTGGAAGCTGCAACTCTGCAAGGACATTGAAAGGGTGTAGACAGTACAGAGGAGGGAAACCAAAATGGTGAGAGGGTTGCACAAGAAGCCATATGAGGAAAGGCTGCAGGAACTCAATGTGTACTCCATGGAAGAGAGGAGAGTGAGAGGGGAGATGATTGAAGCTTACAAGTACCTCACAGGAGTGAACAAGCTGCAAGTGGAAGGTCTATTTCAGAGAAAGGAAGGTACTACAGCAAGGGAGCATGCAATGAAGTTAACAGGTAGAAAGTTGAGGAGAGATGAGTGGAAATACTTCTTCATGGAAAGGGTGATGGCTGATTGGATCAGTCTGCCAGAGGAGGTCATGAGGGCAGACTGTGAGGAGCTTCAAGCATGCGTGAGATAGACACAGGGACATATTAGGTAGAGGGACAGGGGGAGGGAGTGACACCTATGACCCACTAGGGTCAGTGGTGATGGAATAGGCAGGGACAAGGGCAGACTGGATGGGCCTAAAGGTCCCTTTCTGATGACAAAATCTATGTTTCTATATTTCTGTGCCTTAGTGCAGGGAAAGGCTTGCAGCCCCTTTCAGTGTGACACAAAAGGTTACAAGTTAGAACAGTTGTGTAAAAGGGTTGTTGCAAACACTTTATGCAGCTTGAACTGTGACACTGTTTGGGGCCTCAGGAGGTGGGAAATGTAAAGCAGCAGTACTTGCTAGGGTTGTTCCACAGTGACAAAAGCCAGGAAACTCAATGTTAGGTTCCCCCCCGGTCATCTTCTCCACTTTCACCAACAGGCAATGGGTGCATTGGAGCCGCCACTCCCAACTCTCATCTCATTCTCCCCTATACTGCACCACCTCAGCTTCTTTAAACGTGGGATGTGGGTGAAAGATCACGACCCTAACGCACACTCCAATGCCTGTTGGTGGGGTGGGAGGTGGGGTGCAATGGGGCTGGGAACCCTAACATTGAATTTCCTGGCTTTTGTCGCTGTGAAACAACCATAACTGATGCATTAAACTGAGTTTTTTGGCATAATATATATATATATATATGGATATGTGGTGGAGTCAGCCAAGATGAAGCACAGTAACTTGCAGTAATGATAATGTCACATAATCCTGCATGACAAAAGGGCTTAATTTCCATTGACTTACAATGGCTTCTGCAGTAAACTGCAGCATTCTGTGATATTCTGCAACATTTCTGCATTTCATCCAGGCTGTCACATCTGTATATGGATTACACATCATGTTACAGTTTTGATACTATTAATCAGGATCTAGAACAACACAATAATATACAAGCTGAATGTTTTTTAAAAAAGTTTAAAGACTTGAATGATGCTTATTCTGACTTTAATGTTAACACATGGTGATTGTTAAGGTTGCACTATAAATGTATGCTTTCTGTTAGACACCTGACACACCCTCTGAGGAAGACCCACATGGTCGACGCACCGGGGTCAGTGGTTTGTTTGTTTGTCCACTGAATGTCAGTAATAAACTTACCATTTTGAATGGAGCATTGATTCAACTTGAGTGCCACTTCTTTTCAGTGTTCTGACGATATTGGATAAGTTTCTTAGTGAGCACCAGTGCAGAAATCTGAGGCACCCAATTTTTCTACAATTTCTGTCCTTTTTAAGGTACAGGCACCAGTGCTGCACTCCATACTTCAGGTATAGCCTCACCAGTGATCTGCACAAGGGCAGTATAACCTCATCTCACCTACTTCTGATCCCCTGGCTATACAGCCCAACATCTTATTTGCCCTTACTGCGGCTTTCCTGCACTGTGTGGAGTGCTGCCGGTTACTAATGGTCATCACTCCCAGATCCTTCTCCTTCGCTGTTACAAATACCCAGATCCCTCCCAGGCTGTACTGTGTCCTGGGATTCTTGGCTCCAATATGCATAACTTTGCATTTTTTTGCATTGAAGCTAAGTTGCCAAACCCCAGACCACCTCTCAAGTTTCTCCAGATCCTCTTTTAGGTCCTGCATCCCTTTGGCTGTGTCCACTCTCCCACAGAGCTTGGTGTTGTCCACAAAAAGGCACATTTTGCCCTTAATGTCATCCCCAATAATATTATTTTTTATTTTTTTGACTTTCTGTTTATCCTCCTACCTTATCCCCCATTGACCCCACTCTTTGGGGCATCAATCATGGCCCATGTCGGAGCTCTCCAAGTGCCACCCACGCACATGGGTGCCCTACTCAAGACCCTAGATCCTCCAGATTGCCCCCCGGCTGGGGTAGAGGAGTCCCCCAACTATCCCAGATACAGATGGAGCATGCACCTTGTGTCAGGAGCCCCCGGACTTCTGAACACTGCCCTCCGAAGCCTGTCTACTGGCATCAACATGGGGAGTTTTTTCCTCCTTTATCTCCCCACTCCCTGGACGTCAGCATGCAATGAGGGCCAATGAATTCAGGGCACACTGAGACACGTCCCCTGTTCCGGCCCCCAGCTGACGTCCACCCCCCTCCCAATGCTGCTGCCCTCCTGCACCTACCACCCAAGTTCCCCAAGGTGGCAGTATTTTACCGAGGCCTGCAGGTCTCCCCTCCTGAGAGAAGCAGAGCAGCCATCAGGTGCTCAGTCCTTCCCTTTCCCAGCCAAACCCCGACGACCAGGGCTCGTTCCCAAACCCAGGTCACTGGTGTGATGCGAGGTGGCGTCCAGCACCTGAACCCTCAGTGCCACCGGGCCGGCTAAATCCCCAATATTATTGATGAAGGCATTGAACAACACTAGTCCTAGCACCAAGCCCTGCAGGACCCCCCTGGTGACCTCCCTGGTGCAAGATAAGTCCACCCCCCCAGCACAACCCTCAGGGTCATGTTCTTCAGCCAGTTTTTCATATCTGGTCATCTTCGTCCCAACTCCAAGATCCACCAACTTTCTGGTAGACCTCTTGTGGGGTACACAGTCAAAGGCCTTGTTGGAGTCCAGGTAAATTATATCTTCTGCTTGGCCCCTGCATACGATTTTAGTGACCCAGTCAAAGAAGTCAATTAGATTCATTTGACATGACCTCCCTCCAATAAACCCATGCTGCCTCGTATCCTGGAGTCGATGCTCCTCTAAAGACTCTACCAACCTTAAGTATAGTCTCCATGAGCCTGCACACCGTTGAAGTCAGACTGACCAGTCTGTAATTATCTGGGTCGTCCTTTTTACTGCTCTTGTAGAGGGGCACCATATGAGCCATTCTCCAATCCAGCGGTATCACACCTGACTCATGAACCATTGAACAGGCCTGCCAGGGGCTCCACAAGCTCATCTGCCAGTTTCCTCAACACCCTTGGGTATGCATTGTCTGGATGAAGTGATGTGTCCACCTTTAATGCTAGCAACCATTTCATCACTCTATCCCTCTCTATCACCACATCCATGCTCCCCCTTCCCCCAGCTCCTCTTCTCCCCTTTGTTGGCACTGGTCCATCTCTCTCCCTGGTGAAGATGGAACAGAAGTATTCATTCAATAGCTCTGCTTTTCCCCCATTCTACTCCACCCACCTATTCCCTGTGCGAAGCCAAACATTCCAATCCTTCTTGTTCTTTTTCTCCTTATATAGCAAAAAAAAGCTTTCTCACCCTGCTTAATTCCTTCAGCTATCTGAAATTCCTTCTGAGCCTCAGCCCTCTGGACTACCTTACTTACCTCACTAGCCATCTTTATGTAATTCTTCCTGTCCTCCTCCTCTCTCTTGGAATTCCTGAATTTCCTATAGGCTACCCTCTTGTCCATTACTGCCTGAGCAACTTCAGTACTAAACCAAATGGGTACGTTGGCCCCTGAGTTCTTCCCCCTGAGCCTGACACACTCCTCTGTTGCAGCCCTTATTCCCTCCTTAGTGATGGACCTCTTTGGTCCACCCCAATATTTGCCTTGATGACCGCCAGGTGCCTCCTTAGCAACTTGTCCATCTTTCTGAAGTCTGCCCTCCAAAAATCCAGGATTCTGATCTGAGTGGGGACTTTTCCCTGCCCAGGTGCAACTGGAACCGTACTGTGCAATGGTCATGTCCACCCAGAGCTTCCTTAACTGTTATATCTTGTACATGCACCCCATTCATGATTACTGTATCACTCTCCACACCTCATATCGCAGTGGCACACAAATAGAATGTGTTACATCTTTTAAGTACCTCGGAATTCTTCTGGACCAATCCCTAGATTTCAGCCTGCATATACAATCTGCCTGCAAGGCAGTGAATGCTAAACTGGGGGTTGCTTACAAGTCATGTTTCATGTTGACTCCCTCTGCTAAACTTGCTATTGCCAGAGGCATATTATTCCCTGCCCTCACCTATGGCATGCCGACCTTTGCTGCCACACACAAAACCATCCTTCATAAGTGGGATGTCACTTATAATAATATCTGTCGATATGCCTTCTCATTACCATGGCTTAAGCACCACTGCCAACCGTACAGGGACCTGGGCTGGTTATCCCCCTCAGCTTGCCGTCAATACTCTCTGGGCTCCCTGATTGACTCTATACTCATAATCCAGACCCCTTCAGCACTTGCAACATTGCTGGTACCTCAAACTTCCTCCTATAGACTGTGATCAGTAGATAAATCCCTGCTGAATGTACCGAGATGTAGAACATCAAAAGGCTCTATTGCCTTCAATCACTCTGCTCCTAAGCTTTGGAACTCTCTCCCCCAAGCACTTTGAATATCTGGATCCCATGACAGCTTCAAAAAGGAGCTGTGCTTCCATCTATCCCTTGTTGATCCCTGCACTTGTTTTAATCCCCCCTAATCCACTCACCAGCCAGATGCTGCCTGGCCTAACTTTAACCTTCCTACCTCATAGCACTTCTTGCACTTACCATCTCCTTGACAGCTAATCTACCCCAACTCCCCAAAACACAACACACCTGAGCCTTGTTTTAGAGGCCATGATGATATATTCTACCCAGTCAATAATTTGCCCTTGCCTTGTTTCACTGCCTATTTGAATCTCCACTGTTGTGACTAATTTTAACAATATTTCTTGCTGCTATGTTGTGGTATCTCTTCCTAGACTGTGTAGGTTTTCTCTGCCTAAAATGCTATGTGAATTGTATTGATTGTTATTGTTCTGGCTGCGTGTATTCATTACTACTAACTGTTTTGACCTATGCTATTGTAATTTCATTGTACTCATGCTATGTACCTGTCCTTGATTGTTGTACTCTCCCAGGTCGTGCCTGAAAATAGTCATTTCATGGCTAGTGCACCCACTCGGTTAACAAAAACTAAATAAATAAATATTCCCAACCTCTCTTCCTTCCTGCTTCACCCTCATTCCTCTGATTGACCTACTGGTTTGCTACCATCCTTGTCTTCTTTCTCCCCCTTACAGTACCTCCTATTCCTCCCCCCATTGTGCTTACCCTTCCCCTCACCTACAAAAGCTCTTTTAGAATTCAGCAAATAGAGACAAATTAAAGATCAACAAACTTCAACAGAATGGAAACTTCATAAATCATTTAAATGATATTTACCAAGTTATATGCAAAACAAATGAGTCCTACTTATTAACATACTTTTGTACTTGTGCATGTTATGTAAATGTACCAAGTTATATAGAAATACATCAGTACCGCTTTTAATTTACTTTTTGACCTTTGCATATGTTGTACATGTACTATACTGAAGCATCAGTTCCACCTATTTATTTACTGTTTTTACATGTGCACATTTTTGTTCATGAACCAAGTTAGATATAAATACAGCTGTCCGAGCTGCTGATTTACTTTTTTACCCATGCATGTTTTGTGTAGGCACCAAGTTATGTAGAAATAAATCATTCCCACTTTTTAATTTACTTTGCTACCTGTACACATTCTATAAATGAAGGGTAGTGATAGGGAGTTTTCCTCCTGCCCAAAGCCCCTACTGTGTGGAGTTCCTCAGGGTTTGGTTCTCTCCCCCATGCTGTTCGTGGTGTATATGCTGCCCTTGGAAGAGATCATTAGACAGTACAGCGTGGCATTTCACTGCAGTGCAGGTGAAACCCAGCTGTATATGTCATTTGCACCAGGGACACATGATGCGATAGAAGTATTAAATGCATGTCTGGCTGAGATCCAGGACTGGATTTTATTTATTTATTTATTGAAATGTTTCACCAGGAAGGCACACTGAGTGACAAGTCGCTTGCCTCATGGTGTGACCTGGGGGGAAAGGGTACAATAGGATTGAAACATTAAACATTCAAGTTACAAGATCAACATTAACATACAGTTGTAAGGCAGGTGTTACAAGCAGTGTTACAACAGTGTTGTGCATATTAGGTAGAAAGAGTGGACAATAATAAGTGTCAGATTAATAAGTAAACAAGTGCTTATGTGGAAAAAGGGGGAAAGGAGAGGGAGGGGTGAAGTGGGGTGAGGGGTAAGAGTCATGTTCAAGTTACATCCAAGTTACAAGATCAACATTAATACATAGTTGTAAGGCAGGTGTTACAAACAGCGTTAAAACAGTGTTGTGCATAATATGTAGAAAGAGTGAACAATAATAGGTGCTGGGTTAATAAGTAAACAAGTGCTTACATGAAAGAAATAGGGGAAAGGAGAGGGAGTGGTGAGGTGGAGGGATGGTGGGGAGAAGGGAGTAGATGAGGGATACAAGCCCCTGGGGGGTAGGAGAGGGACTCATGAAAAGCATTTGAGGTCCCTTACATTCTGTGAGAGATCAAGGGAGGCCAGTAAGGGGGAGCAATTTGAGGGGAAGGGGAGGAGAGCTAGAAATTTGGGGGGAGGGGTGCACAGGGTAAAATGAAGGTGACGGTAGAGGGGTAGGGTTTATCCAGGACTTAGAGGAGGGAATTAGGGAGGGACATGACAGGAGCAGCTAGGAGCAAGGTAATTATTGAGGGCAGAGCTGATGGAGAAGGCAGACGATGAGTGCCAGATTTGAAGGGGAGTGAATTCCAAATTTTTGGGAGGCAGTGAGAGTAAGTGGATTGACTGATTTAGGGTGGATCTGTGGGGGACTACCAGGGTGCGGGAGTCAGTTGATCTAAGGGAATGGGAGGATGGGGAGTTGTTATAAAGGAGGAGGTAAGGTAGGAAGGGAGCTCACCCAACCAGTGCTTGGAGGTGAATTTAGAACAGTGAGAGAGTCGCCTATTTGTAAGAGAGGGGAATGATAGGGCATGATAAAGATCGCAGTGGTGGGTGCAAGGGGGGCATCCAGGGCAAAGCGGCAGAAGGAATTGAAGAGGGTGTCCAGTCTGGCCAGGGAGAACTTAGGGGCAGCACCATAGACTACGTCACAGTAGTCGAAAATGGGCAGTATCATCATCTGAACAAGTTCATGCCTAGCCATAGGAGGGATACAACTACTGTTCCTGAACAGGGCACCAAGACTGGGGTGCAGTTTTTTTCAGGATGGCATCAATATGTCCAGAGAAGTTTAGGTGTTGGTCCAACCAAACACCTAATTACCTGAAGGAGGGTATGTCCTCAAGTAAAGTCCCGTCAAGGGTGTGGAAAGTGAGTAGGAAGGGAAGCCTAGAGAGTCTCTGCCTTGTAGGCAAACATCATGGAGACAGTCTTCTTGGCATTGAGGAAAAGTTGATGGTTAGCAAACCAGAGCTGAACCTTGTTGAAGTCTTGCTGTAAGCTGGTTGTAACCTCAGAAGGACAGGAGCCAGATGCATACATGACTGTAATATCGGCATACATATGTAAAGCGGAGGAGGGAGAGCAAACAGAGGGAAGGTTGTTTAAGAAGATGGAGAATAGGAGTAGCCCTAATACAGAGCCCTGAGGGACACCAGTGCTAATCAGGAGGGGAGGTGAAGTGGCATCCAAGATCTTAACTAATTAGATTCTTCCAGTAAGGTAGGCCTGGAACCAGTTTGTGGCGGAGGGAGATAGGCCAGCTGCTAAGAGTGAGTTGAGGAGAAGGGAGTGAGAGATGGTGTTGAAGGCCTTGGCCAGGTTGACAAAAATGGCAGAGGTAATTTGGCCATTGTCCATCCCAGTTAGGATGGAGTCTATAAGCCATAGGAGAAAGGTGGTGGTTGAGTGGTTTTCCTGAAACCAGATTGGAAAGGAGTGAAAAAGCAGGTGTCAGATAGAAAAGAGGCAAGTTGGGAAAGGATAATGTGTTCTTGAAGCTTGAAAAGGGTAGGGAGGAGAGAATTGGGGCGACAGTTACCAGGGGATGAGGGGTCACCCCCTTTGGGTAGAGAGAGGACCACTGCATGTTTCCATGAGGAGGGGACCAAGGCAGTGGAGAATGAGAGATTTAGGATTAAAGAGAGGAGGTAGACAATGGCCGAAGTGGAGAGGAGTTTTGGGTCGAGGCCATCAGGAAAGGCAACTTTAGAGGGGTAGATGGTGAAGAGGGCACTTAGGGCATTGTTTGGGGTTACAGTAGCAAAAGAGAAGGGGAGGTGGTAGGGTGGTGGAGGGGCATACCAGTAGAGGGTGGGGAGGGTGATGGGTAGGAGGGGAGGGATTTCAGTAGCTCAGTGGCACAGGAGATATAATAGGAGTTAAATTCTGCAGCTATGGCTGATGGGTCAGACACTAGTGAGCTATTTACTTTAAGTACCGGGGGGGCAAGATGAGGGGGTAAATAGGGTGTGGGCCACCTTCCAGAACTTTGAAGGGGAATTTATGTTGGTGATGAAGGCAGATTTGAAGTATTCGGACTTGGCTAACCTTGGAGCATGCAGGACTTCACAAGGTCACTGGGATGCTGGGTAGCTTTATGGCACTTCCAGGCTCGATCTGTAACCAAGAGACAGGCAAGAAGTTCAGGGGTTATCCAAGGTAAGTGGTTACCTCTGACTCTGGTTTGTTTGAGTGAGGCAAAGGCATTCCAGTTTCCAAGAAAGATTTCTTTGAAGTAGGCAAGGGCTATATCAACTGAGGGGAAGGAGGTTAGGGGGACCAGTCAGAAGTGGCAAGGTTACTCAGGAGAGGTTCAAGGTCAAGAGACTTGAAAGAGTGTAGTTGTATGGTTTTGTGTGGTGATTTAGTTCTGTGGACTTTCCTAACTATGAATATTGGGTTATGGTCACTGAGAGCATCGGGGAGGATGCCAGAGGTGACGACGTGGTGGGGGTGGGAGGTAAGGGCCCAGTCGAGTAGGGAGTGTTGTTGTGTCTTGTGGTTTGGGTGGATGGATTCGGAGATCAGTTGAGAGAGGTTTAGGGTTCCAATTTCAGTTTTAGTTTTGGTAGTTTTAGGTGACAACCAATTTATATTGAAGTCACCTAGGATGAATAATTCCCTAGAGCGAGCAGGGGAAGTGATGGAGGTTAGGAGGTCTAGTGCGACTGAAGGATGGACATTTGGGTGGCAGTGTATGCCAGCTAAGAAGATTAGGAGAGTGAAGGGGAGGGACACATGGATAGCTGGGGCATCATGGGTCTCAGGATAGGAGGATGAGTAGATGATGGAATATTGGATGGAGGCTTGGACATAAATGGCACACCACCACCCCTGCCAGCATGGTCTTGACTTAGCAGTGAGTAGCCAGAAATGGACCGAGTGGTCAGGGATAGTGCTCTTTAGCCAAGTTTCTGAGATGATTAGAATGTCTGGTTTTAGAGTGCACACCATGGTCTGAATCTGGTCTATTTTTTGCAACAAGCTTCGGGTGTTTAGATGTAGGATCTTTAAAAACTTTGGGAGGGCTGAGAGAAGAGAGCGGGGGGAGGTAGTAGAGAAGGAAGCACCAGAGGAGCTAGGGGCAATAGGGCCTGGGTTAGGGTGGACATCCCCAGCGGAGAGCAAGAGAAGAGTGAGTATGAGAGTATGAGAAAGTGGAGCTTAGGGGAGTTTGAAGGGGCTGGCAGGGTGGTTGGGAGATTTGAGGAGAAGGGAATGGATGAGTGAGGAAGAAGAAGGTGGAGAACTGCAGTGAAAGTGGACACCATTATCAAAGTCACATGAGGAATAGTGGTAGAGTGAGACCATATTTCAAATGGGGAGGGAGTGATAGCATAGATGTGGGTAGGGGACTGGAGATACTAACTGATGGGTTTGGGAGAGTTATTAGGAATAGGTGAGTAGAGAGCAAGTGGAGGTGGTAAAGAGAGGGATATAAGCAGAACAAGGGGGAGATAGGAGAGTAGGGGATGCATTGCTCATAAAGGCAGAGAAATTGGTGAAAAATTGATTTAGGAAAGTGGAATTTGTAACCGGGGAGTGCGGAGGGGGAATGGTTAGATGGAGAGGGTAGCTGTAGTTTAGGAAGGTATCTATATGAACAACAGGCAGGGATCACTTTAGATAAAGATTGTGTCCCTCTACTGGCAGTACAGTACAACTTGCTAATGTGAAGAATGGCCTCTAACTGGCTGAGGCTCAACCCAGACAAGATGGAGGAGCTGGTGATTGAGTCTGGTCATCAGTGAGATGCAGTTGCTGCTGGGGGGGACAGATTTAATGCTGGGCCCCACACCACTTGCAGCATCTGCCAAGGTGAAAAATGTGGGCATCATCTTCAAAGACAAAGTGACATTTGAGACACAGGTGATGTTTATTGCATGGAGTGTTTTTATACCCCTTGAGGAATATTGACCAGATTAAAGCTTTAACCCTGCCTGATGACCTGCAATCACTGGTGCCCAGACTCGACTATTGTAATGCGCTTTACCTCGGAGTCAGTGGAGGGGTCCTGCATTACCTGTAGCAAGTGCAGAACACAGTGGCCAGGTTGCTAACGGGTCTTCTGAGGTCCTGTCATGTTATTTTGGTCCTCTGTTACCTGCACTGGCTACCAGTGAGGTGGAGAATTGTCTTTGGTAGCCCATTAATGTGCCAACTCATTACTGGCATGGTCATTATTGCTGCAGGCTATCAGGGCTATCTTGATTTCTTGCCACCTGGTATGCTTAGCAGAAGCATAGTGACAGTACCGGGTGTTTAAGGTGTGTGAATGTTAACTTATGGGGCTCCTGTAATTCTTTTATCTGTGCTGATGTGGCTTCTCTCCACCTTGCAATGACATGGGGTTTGTTATAATATGTTGTGGAGGATGCGAGGGGCCAAGCCCCATACAATAATACACTTTGATGTTGGTTTCTGCTCCTGTTCATGGTTAGTTGCTGTGCCAGTAATTTCTTGCAGTTGCTGTCCTGTAAAGTGAGTTTCTTCTCTGGATACTACACTGTACATCCCTGCTAGCAGAATGTCAGGGCACTCCACTTGCTGTCAGTGAAGTGCCTATGCTCTGATTTACATTGCTTTGTTCGATGTCGCTGTGGCATGGGTGAACCATTACCTTCAAGGTGGTTTTGCTCACCTATAAGGCCTTATACAAACTGAGTCCTGGCTACCTGAGTGAAATCCTGACTCTCCACTGCTTGCAGCGCTTTCTCTTCTCCTCTGAAGAGGGCCTCCTTGTGATTCCCAGGGCCTGGCTGAAAACATCTGGAGATTGATCATTTGCCATAGCCGTCTGTGGTAACAGGACCAGCCCTTTGGAACTCGCTTCCAAGATCTTTGAAGGAGGCCTCCTTGTTGGAGGCTTTTAAGAAGGGCCTGAAGACATATTTATTTAGAGAGGCATTTGGGACTTAGTGGTTCCTCCCAGTTTAGTTCCCTGACTGTTGCATTTTACTGTTTTACTCTTTGTTATATTTATGTGTTTTATATATGTTATTATGGATTTTATTGCCATTGTCTGTACCCTGTACAGCACCCTGAGCCTCAGGGTTAGAACACTTTATAAATAAACTTCTACTTACTTACTAAATGCACCAAGTTATAGAGAACTGCATCAGTTCCACTTATTAATTAACTTTTTTACCTGTGCACATTCTGTACATGCACCAAGTTATACAGAAATATACAATTCCCACTTATTAATTTATTTTTTTACCTGTGCGCATTCTGTGCATGCACCATGTACAGAAAGGCTAGTGGACAAGTGAAACACCCTGCCAAAGGAAGTGGTGGGGGTTGAAACAATCACAGGATTTAAGAATGCATGGTATAGACATACAGGAATTCTGGAGTTTAGGTGTAAGAGGCAACAGACTTCTAGAAAAATACAAGCTCAAATGGGAAGAATGGGTGGGCCATATGCCCTTATCTGTTGACAGTGTCTTTGTATCTATGTATCTATTTCAAGCAGCAGTGCAATGTAAAAAAAATCTGCACTTTTTCAACAGTTTATTCCCCCTGCTCTGCTGAGCATGTCCCTAGTACTCTTTCCCGCTGGCATTGTACTATCACTGAGTAATTTGCTCAGTTTTCCTTTGCTTTTGTTAACATTTCTGCCACCCAGCATGTTGCATTGGAACTCCCTCTGCTGCCAACTGCACATGTGTATGACTGGCAGTGCTACACAGGGACATCAGGACAGTTCAGCACAGGGTCCCACTGCAGTAACAAAAGATGTGATGCAACCTGAAGCGGGAGCGCAGCTGCAAATCAGTCAGCCGCCATATTTACTGTTGTGCTACAACAAATCATGTTAATTATAAATATCTAAAAAAGATGACCGAAAAAAAGTATTTACAGATATGGAGACTGAAACTATGGCCTCATGCTTACAGCCAAAATGCAGACTTTTGATAAATCACTTCCTGTTTATCAAGTACCATTGCTTTAACTTATATAGAAATACACAATTCCCACTTATTAATTTACATTTTTACCTGGGCACATTCTGTACATGCACCAAGTTATGTAGAAATACATAATTCCCATTCATTCATTTACTTTTTTACCTGTGCGCATTTCATACATGCACCAAGATATGTAGAAATACCTCAGTCCCACTTATTAACTTTTTTTACCTTGGTACATTTTATACATGCACGAAGATATACAGAAATAAATCAGTCACACTTTTTCACGTACTCTTTTAACTTTCCACGTTTTATATGTCACGAGGTTATATAAAAATACAACAGTCCCACTTATTAATTAAGCTTTTTTCCATGCATGTTTGTACATGGAGCAAGTTATGTAGAAATCCATCAGTCCCTCTTACTAATTTATTTTGTTAGCTGTGTACATTTTCTATGTGGAGCAAGTTATGTGGAAATAAATCAGTCCCACTTTCTCATTTTGTCTTTACCTTTGTGCATTTTGTGACTGCACCAAGTTATATAGGAATACCTCAGTCCCACTTATTAATTTACTCTTTTACCAGTGCATATTTTGTACTTGAACCTAGATATATAGAAATACATCAGTCTCACTTATTATTTTTTAACTGTTCACATTTTGTACATGCACCAAGACATATAAAAATTCATCAGTCCCATTTCTTAATTTACTTTTTTACCTCTGCACATTCTGTGTGTGCATCAAGTTATGTAGAAATACAGTAGTCCCATTTATTAATTTACTTTCTTACCTGGGCACATTTTTTACATGCACCAAATTATACAGAAATATGTAAGTCCAATGTATTGTTACTTTTTTACCTGTGTGAATTTTGAACATGCACCAAGATATATAGAAATGCGTCAGCCACACTTTTTAAATTACATTTTTACCAGTAAAAATTTGTACATGAACTAAGTTATATGTAAATATATCAGTATTATTAATTTACTTTTTTACCTGTGCATGTTATGCCTTCAGGACCAAAAACTGATCCCTCTGGACAAACACACATGGGTCCCTTGGCCGTCTGAACACAACTGTGACTGCACTCTGTGCCATTTTCCAGACAAGGAACTGAATCTGGACAAAGATAAGAACAATAAAAAAATTGTCACGTATAAGCAGTGGTCAAAACTGGGCCAATTTACAAGAGCAGTTTCCTCTTTTGCGAAAACTTAAAACATGTACCCTAGTATCCAGTGAAACTTTAAAATACAATATTCAAACAAAATTCAGTTTATATTTTTAATATTTTCTGTATTTATGTTCCCTTATTCTTTATTACTGAGAACATTTACAAAAATCAGTATCTTTGAGCCTCTGACTTCATCTCACCCTCCTGCTTCCTTCAACCCCCTCCCTGGCCAAAAGTCATAACCCCCTGTTTGTGAGATTACAGTCATTTCCACAGCAATGATTTGTGATGTCACAAACAGAGAACTACGACATCAGCAGGAGAGAATTAAGAGAATTTGATGAAGTCTGAGACTTTTTTTGTTTTAATTTAAATCTCCTCAGTAGCAAAAAATAAGGGAAATAAAGACGATATATAATTGTGTCTGAATATTATATTTTAAAACATTTTCCTGGATACCAGATACATACTTCAAGTAACTTATGAATGTGCTACTTTTCTAATACTTTGTTTTGCAGATATTTAGAATTCTTAAAAAAAAAAAAATTTTTTTTAAAAACTAGCATCCTGAAATTACTGTGCTTTTCCTGGGCTGTGAGGGTTTAGACACAAAGATAGCCATAGACAGACAGAGACAGATAGATAGATAGATAGATAGATAGATAGATAGATAGATAGATAGATAGATAGACACAGACAGACAAAACTAAAAGTAGGGCAAAGTATTAGGCTAAAATGTCTTTACATTATATAGGAATTGGTTGCAAAGGTTTTGGTTTAATTCAGGTTCTGCAGTTTTCCTCATGCATGATTACTGCTTCTTTATCTCCAGCTAGACACTATTGTATTTGCTCAGAAATGTTCCAGGATTTGTAATTATGAACAATGAAAGATCATGGTTTTGTCAGTAAGTCATATGTTATTCTGGCCGGCTATTCAAGTCAAATAGTGACTGTATGGTAGGATATGTTGGTCAGATTGTAGTTAATCTGGCCAACTATCCAAGTCATATAATACATGCCTGGCCAGCTATTTAGGGCAGGTAGTACACTGTCCCATCACTCTGTTCAAGGCTAACCTAACAGGCAGAGTATCCCTATTATACATATCCTACTAAAATGACTAGTATTAAGTGTTATTCAGTGCCCCTCTTATATAGCCTGCCCATGTCTAGTTTAAAAACAGGGTAAGAATACAGAAGTCCATCTGTTTACATTTTTTCTGATGAGTTTGACATTTTCTGTTTCAAAGTATTTTAGCTTAATACACGTATAGCAACAGACCTTGAAAGCTGAATTAAAGAAACTAATAGGCTAATCAATTATTTACCAATAATATTACAGGTATAAGCTAATAAAGCTGCACATAATTGTACAAAGCATTTTTAGCTTCTATTGTGATCTAAAGCAAAATTATTTATGCAATGTAATTCAGCATTATTGTTTGCTATCCATCAGACCCATGCATGCTCCTGGTAGTTCATTGTACAGCTCACTCTATTCAGGGCTACAACTGCAAAGCTGCTGACTGAATTCACTGGTATGTCTTAATGTCACATCCTTTTAATCTTATTGAAGTTGCTGGGATTCCTGGAAATCCATTACACTATTAAAGGGACACAGAGAGTGCCGACAAAACTTGTAACAGAGAACACTTATAAGCTATGTAAAGGGGTCTTATAAATATTTAATGTAAATAATAAAAGTAAATACTTTCCCCAGCTGGATTACACCTGCTTCTTCAGATCAAACGATTGCTGTCACTTAATGGAAAACTTCAAAAATGCATCAAAACACGGTGTAGCACATGTCTGGATATACTTTCTTGAGAAAGGTCCTGTACTAGGATAAACAATGTTCTGGTACAGTATGTTTTAGACAGTTCTGAAAGGTGATCTCTGAGGAACATCCTGGAATCTAAATCTGCAGGTTCTAACAGCATTGAGCTGAAACTCCTTAAATTAGCTGCCCGGGAGCTTTCGATGCCACTTGCCAGGATCCATAATCTATCCTTTACTACTAATACTGTATCATCTAGCTGGAAAATGTCAAATATTGTTCAGGTGTATAATAAGCATTTGTCAATGACGAATGTTGATTGCGTTGGTCTGTTGAGCTTGTTCACTGCCCCTCTGTCACTTACTCAGTCTGTTTCTTCCGCTGCTGCAGGCTGCTCTTTTGTACTGGGCTCCTGCCTGTGTTGGCACCTTTTTCTGCCCACTAAGAAATCCATAGCTGTCCCGACAGAGCTCCGTTGAGGTGGCTCACTCCCCCTCTCTCACTCGCTCATTCTGTTTCTCCTGGCACTGCAGGCTGCCCTTTTGTACTGGGCTCCTGCCTGCATTGGCACCTTTTTCTGCCCACAAAGAAATCTGCAGCTGTCCTGACAGAGCTCCATTGAGGTCGCTCACTCCCCCATCTCACTCACTCATTCTGTTTCTCCTGTCGCTGCAGGCTACCCTTTTGTACTGGGCTCCTGCCTCTGTTGGCGCCTTTTTCTGCCCACAAAGAAATCTGCAGCAGTCCTGACAAAGCTCAATTGAGCTTCGCTCTCCCCTTCTCTCACTCGCCCATTCTGTTTCTGCCGGTGCTGCAGGCTGCCCTTTTCTACTGGGCTTCTGCCTGCGTTGCTGCCTTCTCCTGCCCACAAAGAAATTTGCAGCACTTACAATAGAGCTCCGTTGAGCTTGCTCACTCTCTCTCTCTCACTCGGTCATTCTGGTTTTCCCACCACAGCAGGCTACCTTTTTGTACTGGGCCCCTGCATGCATTGCTGCCTTTTTCTGCCACAAACAAATCTGTAGCAGTCCCAACAGAGCTCCGTTAAGCTCACTCACTTCCTTCCTCACTCATTCATTCTGTGTCTCCGCCGCTGCAGGCTGCCCTTTGTACTGTGCTCCTGCCTGCATTGGCAGCTTTTCTATCAGAAAGAAATCTGAAGCAGTCCCGACACAGCTCCATTGAGCTTGCTCACTCCCCTCTCTCACTCACTCATTCCATTTTTGCCAGCGCTGCAAGCTGGCCTTTTGTACTGGGCTTTGCCTGTGTTGCCGCATTTTCTGCCCACAAAGAAATCTGAAGCAGTCACAATACAGCTCTGTTGAGCTCGCTCACTACCGCTGTGTCACTCGCACATTCTGTTTCTCTTGGCGCTTCAGGCTGCGCTTTTGTACGGGGCTCCTGGCTGTATTGGCACCTTTGTCTTTCCACAAAGAAATCCGCAGCTGTCCCAACAGAGCTCCGTTGAGGTTGCTCAGTCTCCCTCTCTCACGTGCTCATTCTGCTTGTCCCGGCGCTGCAAGCAGCCCTTTTGTACGGGGCTCCTGCCTGCATTGGCGCCTTTTTCTGCCCACAAAGAAATCCACAGCAGTCGTGATAGAGCTCCGTTGAGCTCACTCAGTCCCCCGCCTCACTCGCTTGTACTGTTTCTCCCACCGCTGCAGGCTGGCCTTTTGTACTGGGCCCCTGTCTGCATTGACACCTTTTTCTGCCCACAAAGAAATCTGCAGCAGTCCTGACAGCACTCCAGTGAGTTCGCTCACTCCCGCTCCCTCACTCGCTCTCTTGTTCTGTTTCTCCCAGTGCTGCAGGCTGCCCTTTTGTACTGGGCTCTTGTGTTGGGGCCTTTTTCTGTCCACAAACAAATCTACAGCAGTCCCGACAGAGCTCAGTTGAGCTCGGCCACTCCCCCCTCTCACTCGGTCAATTTTAATCTGTCCCAAACACTGATTTCCCACAGCGACCGTGCTATTCTCCGGCAGGAGTGCAAAAACATATTTTAGCCAGGATGTGAAAAATGACAGCTGTACTGTTCATAAGGAGGTGTGAAAAAATGCCACTGTTGAAAATGTGGCGTGAAAATATTACAAATTTGCGAAGTTACAAGGGTGCATGGAAACAGTTCAACGCATGCTCGTAGCACAGTCATGTTATGGAGTTTCATCACCAAATTTTCAACATAGGGATTTTAGGACCTCTGCTCATGAACAGTGCCACTGTCATTTTCTTAATCTGCCCTGAACACTGATTTCTCACAGCGACCGCATTATTCTGCGCTGGAACTGTGAAAACACATTTTGGTCAGTATGTGAAAAATGACAGCTGTACTGCTCATAAGGAGGTGTGAAAAAATGCCACTGTTGAAAATCTGGTGTGACAATATTACAAATCTGCGAAGTTACAAGGGTGCGTGGAAAGTGTGCAATGCACACTTGTAACACAGTCATTTGATGGGCTATCATCACCAAATTTTCAAAATAGGCATTTTAGGACCTGCTCATGAACAGTATCACTGTCATTTTCTTAATCTGTCCTGAACAGTGATTTCCACAGCGCCTGCTCTATTCGCATCAGAAGTGCTAAAACACATTTCGCCAAGATGGGAAAATGACAGCTATATTGTTCATAAGTAGGTGTGGGAAAATGGCAATTTTGAAAATCTGGGTGGAAATTTTATAAATTCGCAGAATTCTGAGCATGCGGCAAACTGTAGCAACACACGTATACAGTCCTATCAGTCCTTTTATGGAGTATACGTTACTAAATTTTCAACACAGCCATTTTAGGACCTCTACTCATGAGCAGTGTCACTGTCATTTTTTTAATCTGTCCCGAACACTGATTTCCCACAGCAACCACGTTATTCTGCGCCGAAAGTGCGAAAACACATTTTGGCCAGGATGTGAACAATGACAGCTGTACTGTTCACAAGGAGGTGTGAAAAAATGCCAATGTTGAAAATCTGGCATGAAAATATTGCAAATTCACAAAGTTACAAGCGTGCTTAGCAACTGCGCAACGCAAGCTCGTAAAACAGTCATTGTTTGGATTTTTTCCACCAAATTTGCAACATAGGCTTTTTGAGAGCTCACCTCATGAACACTGGCACTATCATTTCATTAATCAGCCCCAAAAGGTGATTCCACGCAGTGAATGCAAAATCATCTTTCGGGGGCTGATTAATGCCATGACAGTGCCAGAATTCATGAGGAGGAGGAGTATCAAAAACCCCATGTTGAAAATTTGGTGCCAAAATTCAAAAAAATGACTAAGATATACATTAAAGTTGGAAAAAAAACATTTATTCCATTATACAGCTTACCAGCATTTCCTCAGTTCGCGGTCGGCTTTGAAGAGTGCAGACGTGTTCCTGGTCCACCGAAGATCGTTGCATCAAGCTCCGGAGGTAAGTATGTGGTGAGGGGGTGTGGGGAGGAAGGGTGTGCAGTGCGTGGGTGCAGGTTGCGGGTGGGGGCAGGGAGACCACCTGAGGGACAGTTTCCTTTTTACAAGTTAAAAAAGGCGTCTGGGACGTTTTTATTTTACAGAGGCATGTGGCATGCTGGGGTGGGCCAAAGGCATGCCACTGGAGTCTTTCTTTTGGGGCTGTGAGCCGGCGGGGGATTGGGCACCCTGTGCAGCACCTAACAAAGGGGAGGTGTATTACATTATGCCGATGGGGATTGGGCATCCCGTCGGCAGACAATATCAAAGCGGTGAGTTAACATAATGCCGACGGAATGGGCTCCCCATTGGCAAAATAAACATTGGGTCACTGAAGCCGATGGGGATTGGGGCCCCCGACGGCAAATAAGCATGGTGGGGGGTAATATTGTTTGTGGCGTCAAGCTGCTGCCATGTTCACAAACAATATCAGTACTTCAAGATCCCACCCTGCAATGACGGGTCGCTCCCTCATTGCAGTGAATGACTGACGCTGCAATAACGAAGTGGACCCTGATTGCAGCAGCTAAATTATCACAAGTTGGTGGCACGCTGGCTGAACTAGTGTCAGCTGCAGCGTGCCATGGCATTGGGGGAAATGGGACAAGCCTTTACAGGCTGTGGGGGCATTGGCCACAACAGTGCCGAGCCTCTCAACCTGCTTCTGGAGAAAGCTGCCTCAATATGTTTCTTGTGCATGCGTGCAATCAACATAAAAAGGCAATAACAACATCATAAATAACTACAAACCTATAGCTATTCTTCCTGCCCTTAACAAGATCCTAGAAACAATTCTATCTAAGCAGCTTACCAGTTACCTCTTTACCTACATCCTCCTTTTCTCAGCTCTGCATGGTTTCTGTCAACACCATAACATCACCACTGCCTTACTCACTCTAACCAATAGTACCACTAATTCCCTTGGCATAGGTTAACTCACTGGTGGTGAATTTATTGACCTCATAAAGGCCTTCAACCTGGTCGACTACGCCCTATTTTACAATAAACTTACTAGCTAGGGAATTTCAGATGCTGCCCTTCCCTGGTTCAAAAATTACCTGTCCAACAGACAGCAGCGAGTCTGCTTTGGTCCCTCCTTGTCTGATTCTGGCCCTGTCAATGTTGGCATCTCTCTGGGCTCCATACTTGGGACACTATTCTTCTCAGTCCATGCTAGTTCAATACATCAGTGCTTCAAAAACAGCATACCTTTCATGTAGGCTGATGACCTTGTCTTCTACATGAGTGCCAAGGACACTATTGATCTCAGCAGTAAACTACCTGCTGATCTAAGGTATGTCCAATCCTGGCTCCTTCAGAACAAGCTAGTAATGAATGCAGCCAAATCCCATGCAATGTTATTTGACACCCCTAGTCAGCTAAAGAATATCCCCGTACTGCTACTGGTGACTAGTGATAATACCCCCTCTAGACACTGTCCCCTCATTCAAATTCTTGGGTATCACATTGGACCCTTCCCTTGATTACTCCCTTGACTTGACCACTGTCTGCAGAGAAGTTAATGGAAGGTTGGGATTAGCATATCATGCCAGTTGACTAGTAACCTCACCCCATCTGCTCATATGTCTGTAGCCAGAAGTATTTTACTTTCTAAGCTTAACTGTGGTCTTCCTGTCTTCTTGAATATCTCCAACCATATTCTGCACAAATGGGATGTGGCTTATAATAACATCTATTGATTTTCTCTAGCTAGTAATCGACTAATCCACTGCTGCACCCTATATTCAAAACTTGGATGCCTGTCCCCTGCTGGTCCTTTGGGGGTGTCATTTGTAGTGTTTTAAATAACCTCTCCCTCTTATCTCTGTCTTCTTACTTGGTGCCACACAGTGTTACCTACCCACTAAGGTCTATTAATCTTGATTTGCTCACTATAGTTAGGATGAAGACCAAGCTTGGAGAGACAGGTTTTGCTGTATCTGCCCCAAAACTATGGAATAATATCCCAACAATATCAGATATTGTGAACTGCCGGTGCTCTCCAGCATCAGTTCTGATCTTACCACTCCAGTTATATGTCTGTTCCTTGTCCTTAAGCTTCAAAATTGTGATCCTTTTATTTTGTCCTGTCAACTGTATCTGCATAGCACTTGACACTGTGTTATCGAATAAGCTATTGTACTAGTTTTTGTAATTCTGCCATCCTTCCCTGCCTTGTGCTGCCTTGCCCTCTTTTGTTAAGTCTAATGTCACATTCTCTGATGGAGTTGCAAGTTTATTGCTCAAATTTGACATGTAATTGTTGCACCCCAAATATCTATGTATATCGAGGCAGATATTACGTTTGTATATACCAAGGTTGCTACTGTTGATTTGGAATGCATTGTTAAATATAAATGTTTGTACTCTCCCGGGGCATGCCTGAAAATAGGCAAATGTTTTTCTAGAGCATCTTGCCTGGTAAACAAAAACTACATACACAAATAAATAAATAAATGAACTAATACGTGTTCTAAGTTAAAATTAATATTTATCCCAAAAGTAACATAATTTATTTACTCAATTTATTCCCCACTGATGTGGTAAATATATAGGGGATATGCCATAGGATGCCCAGAACTAAACTTATCATTCACTCTGGAAGCCAAGGCAATTTTATTTATAAGGCACCCAATCCCAGAGGCTCTGGGTGCCAAACATAAACAAGGACATACAGCAGTGAATAAACCATAATAAAACCTCATTTAAAAATGTAACAAGATTAAAATTCTGTAAAACTGAGGTTTCCAGAAGTAAGTCTTCAAGGACTGGCCAAAGCTAGGGATGATATCAGCAATCAAAAGCCAGGCTGAAGAGGTGGGCATTTAGCCTCCCCTTAAGCACCTCAATTGAGGGAGCCTCCCAGACAGCAGGTGGGCGAGAGTTCCACAGGGTTGGCCCAGAGACACTGAAAGCACAATCTCCCGAGGTCTTGAGCCAAACCCTGGGAATGTCCAGGAGGCCCCTTGAGGAGGAGCGGAGGGCACGAGCAGAGGACACCAGTGTCAGGAGCTCAGACAGATAACCAGGACCCAGCCTGTATAGGGCCTTAAAGGTGAGAAGACCCACCTTAAAAAGGATCCACCACCTAACTGGCAGCCAGTGCAGAATATGCAGAACTGGGGTTACATGACTGGACCTCTAAAGGCCCATCAGTAACCAGGTCGCTGCATTCTGCACTAGCTGCAGCTTGTGGAGGGTCCCTCCCATGACCTGAAGTACAGAGCACTATAGTAGTCAAGCCTAGAAGTCACAAAGGCATGTACTAGTGTTGGCAGGTCCTCAGGTGGAATCAGGGGCTTAATCTGGGCAATGTTCCACAAGTGGTAAAAACCACTGCTGACTACTGCTGACACCTGATCTTCAAAGGTCAATCCGCAATCAAGGATCACACCAAGATTTCACACCCTCGAAGAATGCATCAATGCAGTAGATCCCAGAACAAGTTCAGAGTCAGCCCCCGGTGGCAACCCATCACGCCCACGACCAGACTCAATCACCAGCAGCTCAGTGTTAGCCAGGTTAAGTCTCAACCAGCTGGAAGCCATCCAGTCATTGATTTTAGCCAGACAGCTGTTAAGCAGGTCAACTGCTCCCAATGATCCGGGTGCAAAAGACAAATACAGTTGGGTATCATCTGCATAGCAGTGAAACTCCACACTGTTGTCGGATTCGCTCACCCAGGGGCAGCATGTACAGTACGAACAACATCGACGACAAGCTCAAATCCTGAGGTACTCCACAAGACAGAGGCATTGGGGAGGAGGAGAAATTCCCCATCACCACCCGCTGCACTCTACCTGAGAGATAGGACTAAAACCATTTGATGACAGTGCTGGCGAGTCCACAAAACTCACAGAGTCATTGCAACTGTTGTTGCAATCATGCTACCTATCAATGTGGAGCACAGTCCCATGTGCTAGGCTGGCAATATTGCCCTCCTGCCAGAGTGAATAAAAACCTTATCCCTGGATGTCCTAAGGGATATCCTATTTATAACATGGGACTAGTAAATGTCTGATGTCTAAATCCCGGTATGATTTTATTCCGTTATGATGTGCAGTATGTAAAGATTTTACAAAAGGATTGTTGTGGATACATCCTACTGGTAATGTGTCATTCAAGCAATTAATGTTTTTGTTGTCTGAATGAGTTTGCTAGATGTCTGTACCTGCCATGACTGCAACTAAAAGGACTCTATGATTCTGATAAATGTACTTATTTTTAGGCCTTGAACTATTTGTAATGTATTTATTTGTCATGTGTGTTCATTTTTTTGTCTTCTTTGTTGTGAATTTATTGTGCAATTATCATGCTGTGTTTTAATGTTTTTTGTACACTTGTCGCACATGAAACAGGCGGACATGCTCATTGTGCTACACGTACTGTATAAAAAATAAAAGGGAATGAAATAAAAGGGTGCAGTAGCAAAAGTGAAAGCACAGGGGATCTAATGGAGAATTAATGTGTTCCAGGGGAGAATAACATGCTATTTCTTTTGGAATGGACTAACAGGACAGAATAACCACATTTATTAAGCCCTGTTATTCATCTCTTGTAAAAGGCTGTGAGAGAAACAGATGGACAATGAGGCAGTGTTGGCAGTCAAAAAATAAAAGTAATATTTATTTAACAGAACAAAATAATGCAAACTTTAATGGCAAAATAAAAGAGAAACAACTAATGGAAGTACATAACAGCATTTAACATCAGCTTAAAGATCCAGCCTAGCAAACACTAGGACTTCCCAGGGTGCTTCGCCTTCAATACCCTTCTCCACTCTGAATTAACTTGTAAAAATGCTAGCTATATGTAGACAGAAACAGTCATGTGATGGAATAACTCCACCCACTAGCAAACATTTAGGGACTAATAACATTAATACACATTCTTTTCAATAACACATTATCCAAACAATCATAACTTCATAATAGTATTTGACCACTACTTTTATATGATCATAAGTGAGTCTGGATCCAGAGTTTATTTCAGAAACCGTCAGTAAGCTCTACCCTCAGAGATTCACTGCATAAATATGGTAGTGAAGAGGCCGGCTGGCTCTATAGCAACGGGCTTCTGAGGGAGAAGTTCAGTGATGAGAATTCAACAAAAAAAATGAAGGTGCGTAAAAAAATCCATAAAAACCCCATTGTCTAGCCTTTATTTTTTATAAATACTGATGCAAGGGAGTGAATGCAAGGCTACTGAAGCAGTTCTGTCTCTCCCACTCTCACAGACAGACACATACACACACACACACTGTATCTTTGTTTAAAAAAATTTAAGTCTTGAAGATCGCGGTGTTGGAAGTCTGTCAGCCCTGTCAGCCACAGTTCTAATGGTGATCAAACTGGATCAGACTCTTGGTTTCCCGAGTCCGATGCACAGCAGGATCAACCAGACGTATTTTAGTTGCAGTAAAGGCAGGATCAACTGGACAAATATTTTAGAAAAAAAGAAATAATAAGGACAAAAGACTTGCAAAAGGGAAATGACTGGTTGTTCTAGCAGCTCATTGCAAAGCAGTAAATGGAGCTGCCATGCTTGAGGAACTCTTCAGCCCACCCACACATAGAAAAAGAGCCAATGAGGTAGCATGATGAATGGAACTGATGGGTGAGTTAAAAGAAATGCCATAACCCAGTTACCCAGAATTACCCAGTTATTATGGCATTTGAAACACAGATCTAGACTGCACATTAAAGGGAGTCACCTGTAATTATAACAGTTTATAAAATGGGTAGGGAGAAACCTGTCTCCTGATTGGCTATCGCCAGTGCATTATAAGAGTATAATAACTGGGGAGCATCTTTTACCATAGAGAAACCTGGTTATAATTCATTGTCATAACCAGCTGGTTATAATGGTTAACACTGGCCGGGTTTCCCTTGCTCCACACATGCCCCAGTCACTGTCTTCCCTTCCTTGCGTCAGACATTTTTTCACCTCTTGGCATTCATACTCCACCATAAGTAAATGTCCAAAAAATGAACTTAGCTCTTTTAAATAGACTTTTGGGATAACCACGTTACAAAAAAAAGTAAACCTTTAAACAGCTGCTTGAAGAACTCGACCATGGACCGCAATTGAACTCAACCGAAAAAATGCTCCCCAGCAATTATATAAAATAAAACATGGGATGGTGTGTAAAACTCAAATTTTACACACACCCTCTGTGTTAGATGCTTAAATAAACCTCTCAAGCTTTGCTCTCAGGGTTTATGAAGCATCCAACACCTTGGGTGTGTGTCAAATTCTCGTTAAACACACCACCCTATTTATTATTCTATATGTAATGCTCTGTAAAAAACAAGTCCTGTTAAACAGATGTGGAGCATTCTCAAAATCCATGTGCCTGACTTCAGAATATTTAAAAATATAATAGCTGTCATTTTATACCCCCAAGCCACCAACAACCAAAAATGAATTGATGGCCTTATGAATGTGTCACAGAAACACAGAAAACCTCTCAAAAACTCAGTTAGGGATTTCCTTGACAGTTAGCTACATACTATAATATATAATGTGATTGCTTTTTTTGTGTGTTTTGCTGTTATAACCCAAACCCCAAAGCCTAAACTGACCAAAACACAAATCCATTTCCCAAAAAAACTGATAATGTTTACACAGACACCCCTGACCCCGCTCTACATACTTGAACCCATTGGCTTCCTCAACGCCACCAGCCACTCACAGAGAGCAGTTGCACTTTCTTCAGACTCGCTGCTGCAGATAGTAGTGTGCTACTGGCAAGACCGCTGTGCAGTCACTTTCCTACGAATATCTTAACACTTCCTGCCAATCAACCCTTCCAGTTTATTCTTCTCAACTATTCTATCATAATAATTTTTTTTAAACAATGCATTGCAGTGTATATACATGCTGCTTATTTTACTCAGTTTGCTATTCATCTGAAGAAGGAACCTATGAGGCCCTGAAAGCTTATGTACTTCATCATCTTTGTACAAGACATACGCTGGTCCAATAAAAGGTATCAAATTTTCCAGTGTCACCAGAATACGCAGGAGCTCAAACCAAGGAAAGAGATTTGCTGAGACTGACTTTTCTGACACTGGAAATGTTGTGGCTGTTTTGCTTGATGCCCCTGCTGCTATGACTGAAGACCAGCTCACAGTTGCTGACTCAAGCATGCTCCCCTGCACATCTGACTCAGGCCCCGCTGTCAGTTTCTGCATAAAGCCAAAAGACAGCTGTCAGACTAAACAGCTGCTTGGCATCTGCTCTGAAGTGTGACCACAAGACAGCAGAGGTTGCAGGATGGGAATGAGGTGACGTGGAAAAGTGAAAGGGATGCAGATCTCTACATAAAGTGTAGAGAAATCATTACTCAAAGCAGACTGATGTAGGAGCCCCAATGGGAGGAACTAGTTGCTGGAGCTCAGGGAACATTACATAAATGAAAGCATACAGAAAAAAAAAAGATGAAAACCTACAGGAACAAGTTGCTGAGTTAAAAAGACAAGACAATATGGGTATCAGGGAATTGAAGGGGAAAGCGCCTGCCTCCGCACTGGAAAGAATGTCCACATTACAGCCTCCTGAGGCACAAGCATTGAATGCACTGTTTTGGGACTGTGAAGATCTTCCCAGAGATCTTGACCAAATACATGGTGATTCTACACATCCTTCAGGTACTGTTGTCCCTTCACATTTGTCTATGAAATTACCTGATAGTTTTAATTTCTCTTAGAACCCCGTCTCAATATCATTCAAAAAAAATATAGACGGAGCCCCGTCCATTTTCGAAGTCCTCCTCACCACAGAACAGACTGAGGTGGCCAGCAATGCCCAAAATGAAGTTATATAGCTCCGATGCTGCATGACCCTGACACACAAAAACAGGCTTCTGATAACCCCCTGACATCTGCAAACCCCTTGAAGTCTGCTTCATCAGACACTAATTCACAGGCAAGGCCACTAAATAAAGATTCTTTGGGTGTATCACAGGAGGAAGGCCTACAGCCCCAAACGTCTGAGGATTCTAGAGTAGCTGGGTCACAGCCTGGGGCCTTGGATGATCCTAGAGCAGTAGGCTCCAAAACAAGAGGAGAGGGTTCACATGAGCTACAACTCCAGGGCCAGAAAAGTATTTGGACTTCTTTAAGGCCCCCATCAAGAACCAGAACCATTTTTTTTTATTACCAGAACTCTGCTGAAGGACAGCATGAAGCTCTTCGCCATAGAACTCTATGCTCTTATACAATACATATGCCTGGCAGTACACACTATGACATAAGTTTCAAAACCCTATCTCATCTGGAGCATTTCTGGACTAAACTTCACAGTTTAAAAACCTGCCTTTTGTGTTCCTCATTTCTAGCCATATCCTTGACAAAGCCAGCCTTTAAAGCAGTTACCATCCAATTCAAGAATGTGCTGGCTTAAGTGGAAGTTTATTTACAGTATGAATTTATTTACTTCAAACATCTCACCAGGAAAGACACACTGAAATGATGTATCATTTCCAGATGCATGCTCAGGGTGAGGGTTACATGAGATAGCTCAAGAGGAAGAAGTCACTTACAGCAATTTAGTATATCAAAGCAGCAGTCATAACATTGTAAGGCAAAATTTGATACCAGTTACCCTCCACCATCTGTCTCTCACTGTCCCTTCCCTCCATTAAGCACCAGCTAAAACTTCTCCCCCCCCTGCACCTGGCAGACCACTTCCTGAAACATTCCTTACCATTCTCGGTGCACCTGACCACCCAATACCTTTCCCTTCCCCCCTAACCTCATAGTTCTGGCAACTTCAGTGAAGCTTATCAGCCTAGCTGGACTCCTCCTCTCAGGACCAGTTCAGCCTCCCTTCATTCTGGCACTATGCACTTTCGAGTGTGCCCAACTTGCACACATGATTTGAACAACCTTAGAACAATCTCTTGGTCTGGCACAAAGTCAGATACCGGGTTATTCCTATAGCGTGCACCAAGCTTGGGGTGGGGATTATGGTGTACTGCATCAATATGCACCAAGAAATCAAGATGTCAGTCCAGCCAGACCCCGAGGTACTTATAGGAGGATACATCCTCAATTGTAGCACCATCAAAGGCATGGAATATAGGGAGGGTTGAGTCTGGTAAACCTCTGTCAGATGCCAAAAGTCATAGAAACAGTTTTTTGGCATTAAGGGACAGTTGGTTAAACTGGAATCAGCACTGAATATTGTCAAAATCCACCTGTAGCTGGGAAGTAACGATTGTGGGTAGAGGAGCCAGATGCAAAAAGTGCAGTTCAATCAGTATACATATAAATGGACACAGAGTCACAGACAGAGGGGATGTCATTCAAGAACATGGAAAAGAGAATAAGACCCAGGACAGACCCTTGACAGACACCAGAGCAGATAGGTAGTGGGGAGGAAATGGAGTTTCTGATCTGAATAAGGTTAAGCATAGAGCATTTTGACTCACATATATGCGTGACGGGGATTTTTGCACATATTTTATATTTACAGAAAGTATACATTTTCTGTTTCAGCTTACCATGGCATGTCTTCATATCAGGAAGCAAAACAAAGCCTTTAGGGCAGTAGCAGTAATAGGAGCCTGGGATGTTCTCACAGCCAAGGGTACAGCCATGGTTCCAAAAGGCACATTCATTGATATCTGAAAAAACATAGAGACAAATGTTTTAAGTACTTTGTTGCTGTATACCAGAAAAGGTTGTTTGTGTAAAGCAGTTCCAGCCAGGGACCAGTACTGTTGTCATGTGTACTTAATCCTGCATACCTCTCTTGCACTATATAGATTTATACAATCATATGATTCTATAGTACCATATTTTGTATGCTCTCCTCTTTTGTAACACACCATTGTATTAAGTAAAGTATAATGTAATGTATTTGTCTCATCCCTATGTATCTTGCTGCTGTATTATGTAATGTACTCCTAGTACCCAGGTAGTGCCTGAAAAAGGTGCCTGGCAGCAGTGCTCCAACCCAGTCAACAGATAGTGAATAATGGCTAGGCAGGTGTGTGTTATGATGCTTGTTTTACACACTCAAGGTGTGTGATGAGCCATAAACCTCGAAAGCGAAGCTCAAGAGGTCTATGAGTTCATCACTCACCGAGGGTGTGTAAAAAAATATCATGAACACACACATGCCTAGTCTTTATTTTTTTATAAATGCTGGTCTTTTTACTGTAACACTGCAAGAGCAGTTAGTCAGTCAGCCACAGTCGGTTTCTGATCTGAATAACTGAGTGCTGTCACTGAAGCCCCAACCAGAGCTCGAGACACGGCATGAGTACTACAGGATCAACCAGATATTCATGTGTTTGTTCTGAAGGCAGGGTCAACTACATAAATAGTTAAAAAAAGAAATACTTTACTTTTGTGTGCATTTCTAGTCAGACAGTCACCGCAGGTGCTCCGGTACCAGGAAAATGGAGCTGCTATATTGCTCATGTTGTGCGTCCAGCCCACAGACCAAGTAAGAGCCAATAAGGAAGCAGTCTAGCATTGAGTGACACCAAACATCTGGGAACCGAAAGGATTTTTAAAGCAAAACACCATAATAACCCATTTTCAGGTTATTACGGCATTTGACAATACCTGTAATCAGGTTGATAAATAGGGTCACCAGTATTTATAGTATAAATCAATCACTCAGTCAGTCAATAAATAGTAAGGAGAGCTGTGAATAGCAACTAAAAGTAATAAAGCCATCTAGTGATGTTCCATCATGGGGTGATAGGATATCTTAAAATTCAATCCATTTTTATTTCTTTTCTTATTTTAGGATTATTCTGATCAAAATCCTAATCCAATCCTATTACCATAATCCATTGAATCTGGATTTTGAAATCTGAATTCTAAAATCCTAAATTCTTCTATAAACATCCTATCAGCAATACCACAATTTAAGATTTTGGATTTTCAGCAGCAGAATCCAAATATCCTAAATCCTAACTACAGGAGCAGAGGTATCAGAATCTGAAAATTGATATCTGTACACCCTTGGTCCATAGGATAGCACGCTGGAGGTATGCATGCCCACCCAAGTAAAGGGGTATATATTAACAGTGGTAATGAGGATAAGATGCTTGGACCTTACGTGCTTTGTTTGAATTAATTAGTTTTAAGTGTTTCAACATCTGTATACCCCAGAATTTGTCGGTGTGGGATGACAGTATTGTGTAGGGGTTAACCTCAATACTGACCCAAGCCACCTGGTTGTTTTATTTTAATGTTGTTTTCCTCAGTTAGGGAGCTGAAAGATTAATACCTAGTATCTGAGTGTACTGAGTACAAATAATCACCGAGAATTTGAATAAAGATACCTGCACACTCCAGCACTCAATGTACCTCAGCTCTGCATTTTGGGACCCTATCCTGGCCAGAACAGGAGTTTCCAACTGAAAGCCTATCTATCATCTGGCCTTCTCTTGTTAATCACTGCCACCCACCCATTCACCCAGTAAGGTGTGTCTTCCATAGCTAGCTTACGGGGTATAGAACTGAAGCAATTCTTACAGACAGGGACTCAGGGAGGATGTGAATAAATTATTCATTCACTTCTATCTTGTGGGATCCATGGGATTGACCAATTTAGGAATAAGCCAAAAGTGCTAAGGGCAATTTTCAAATATTTTACAGTTCTATCTTCTCTCTGAGGGGAATCTTACCAGTCAGAACCTCCTTCACCCATTGCTATTACCTTCTGACTATCAGAGAAGCTGTTTGGCTACATCTCTGGATCCCAGAGCAGGCACGCCCTCTCACACTGTACAGCTACTCCCAGTGAGGACAGGAGACACCCAGGAGCAATTCAGGCATAAGGAGGAGTCCTAAGTTGCTGGGGAGGAAGGGAGGAGGCATTACCTACCAAAGCTATGACTTCAGAAAGTAGCAGGGAGATTCTAGACATCCTAGACTCCCTGCAGGGGTGTTTCTCAGGCAACTAGTCAGGGATCCCACTTGTGATAAGGCAATACTGGACTTGGTGCTCACAAACAGGGACAGTGTTGCAGACGTCAGGATGAGAAACCACCTGGGAACCGGTGGCCACCATACAGTATGGTTCAACATAAGGATGGCAACAGAAGCATATGGCACAAGGAATGAGAATCCTGGACTTCAGGAGGGCATATTTTTAAAAAAGGTGGGGTGAATGCCTTAGAGACGACCTAGCAGGATAGCCTGCATGGGGTAGAGGAACAGTGGGCCAGATTAAGAGATGGCATAGTGAAGGCAACAAACCTCTGTGCAAAAGAAGTGGGCAAAAACAGGAGAACAAAGAGACTGCTATGGTCCTCGAAAGAAGTGGGTGCAAATGTTAAGGCTAAAAGGGTAGCATTCAGGAGGTACAAAGAAATGCAGAGGGAAGAGGATAGGGAGACATACAAGGAGAAGCAGAGGGAAGCAGGGAAAGCAGTTAGGGGCCCAAAGGTGCAAACTGAGGAAAGGATTGCCAAATGGGTAACTAAGGGGAACAAGACCTTTTTTAGTTACAGTATTCAAAAGAGGCAGAGACAGGGAGGGACTGTGTGGCTAAACAGGGAAGGGGGAACTGTGCAGAGACAGATCAGGGAAAAGAAGGTATCCTGAACAGATGCTTCTGTTCAGTCTTCACAGAAGAAGAGGAATAGGATGTACAACATAACAAGCATTTGTCAATGCCGAACATTTGATGTATTGGAAGATGTCTGCCCCTGCACCATGTTTATGTCCTTAAGGTACTTGAACGTGTCTATCATGTTCTCCTGCTCCCTCCTTTCCTCCAGTGAGTACATATTGAGGTCCTTTAACCTCGCCTGATACATTCTGTGTTGCAAGCCATGTACCATCTTAGTTGTCTTTCTGTGGACCGCCTCCACACTGTCAATGTCCTTGTGCATTTGTGGCCTCCAGAATTGCACACAGTACTGTAGGTGAGGCTTCACTTGTGCATTATACAATGGCATCACCACCTCATTCCTTCCGCTAGTGATACCTCTGCCTATGCACCCCAGAATGCCCCTGGCTGTCCTTACAACATTTGTGCTCTGCTTTGACACCTTTGGGTGATCAGAACTGATAACTCCTAGATCCCTTTCTTCCTTGGTGATCATCAGCACCTCCCCCCATCCTGTAACTTTCCGTTTCCCTCTTCTCAGGTGCATTATTTGGGCTTCTTTGCATTGAACATCAGTTGCCACTCCCCAGACCATTTTTCAAGCCTCTCCATGTCCCTACTCATTTTCTTCACCCCTTCTGGAGTATTCAAGTCTGTTACAGATGTTGATGTCATCTGCAGACAGGCAGACAGACCTTTCCTTCTAGCTCTTCTGCAGTGTCTGTAATGAGGACATCGAACAGGACTGGTCCCAGGACCGATTGCTGAGGTACCCTGCTGGTCACCACCCTCTTCCCGGATTGTATCCCTTTACCACCACCCTTTGCCTCCTGTCTGTCAGCCAGTTTCTAACCCAGTTTATCAGCTTGTGACCTGTGGCCAGACTACCCATCTTGTTAATCAGCCTTCTATGTTGGTTGGTGTCAAAGGCTTTCCTGAAATCTAGGTAGGTGATGTCCACCGCCCATCCCTATTTACTTCCTTATTGAGGCATTAGGGTTTCCAACCCTAACACCAACCTCCACCCCTACCCTGCAGAGACTGACATTCATTGGGGGGTGTGCCTTTGGGTCATCAGCCATAATGTTCATCCCATTCCACCTCACCCCACCCTGCAGACACTGACAGGCATTGCGGTGTGCCTTGCGGCCTTTGGATTTTATGCTCACCTCATTCCATAAGGCAATAAGCTGAGATAGGTGTAGTATAGGAGAGTGGGTTGAACGTTAGGGCTGAAGACCCCAAAGCACACCTTGATGCCTGTCACTGGTTGCAGAGTGGGGTTGGGGGTGGAATAGCATGAGTATTACAGCCGATGACCCCAAGTCACACCCCCGACACCTGTCAGTCTCTACAGGTGTGCGGCTGGGGCATTGCGGTTGGAAATCATAATGTCCCGGGTGTTTGTTGGTATTTTCATTTCAAATTTTCAACATGGGCTTTTTGGGACCCCATCTCATGAACAGTGGCACTATCATTTTGTTACTCTATCCCGAAAGGTGATTTCATGCACTGACTGCCATTCGGCGCTACAGGTGTGAAAACACATTTCAGGCAGAATGTGAATAAATGACAGCTATACTGTTCATGAGCTTGTGTGAAAAACTGGCAATGTTGAATATCTGGAGTGAAAATACAAACATTTGCCAAAGTTACACTCATGCATAGCGAAATTTCAACAACCACACGTAACTCTGGCATTTTTGGATATTTTTGTACCAAATTTTCAACATGGCCTCTTTCAGACCCCACCTCATGAACAGTGACACTGTGATTTCGTTAATCCATCCAGAAAGTTGATTTCACACAGCGATCACGCCATTCTGAAACACAGGTGCGAAAACGTGTTTTGGGCAGGATGTGAAAAATGACAGCTACACTGTTCATAAGTAGGTGTGAAATAATGGCAATGTTGAAAATCTGGAGTGAAAATATAAAAAATTGGTGAAGTTATGAGCATGCGTAGAAACTGTGCAATGCATACTCATAATGCAGTCATTTTTTGGAATTTTTTCACCAAATTTCTAACGTGGGCTTTTTGGGACACCACCTCATGAAGAGTGGCACTGTCACTTCATTACTCAGTCCTGAAAGTTGAATCAACACAAGGAACATGAAATCATCTTTCAGGCCATAGTAATAAAATGATAGTGACAGTGTTAATGAGGTGGGGTCCCAAGAACCCCATGTTGAAAATTTGGGGCCAAAATTCCTAAAAATGGCTAAGATATCAACATACGTTGAAACCCCCCATTGACTGCCATTACGCGGCGCTTACCTTTGATTTTTCAGTTTGCCGGTCAGCTTTGAAGAGTGCAGATGTGTCCCGGTCCAGAGAAGATGACAGCGCTGACCTCCGGAGGTAAGTATGGGGTAAGTGGGCAGGGGTGCAGGTAGGTGGGTCCTCAGTGGGGGGTGGGGATGGGGATGGGGGACTAGGGAGACGACGAGGTACCATTTTCTTTTTTGCAGGTTAAAAAAATACGTTGGGGGATGGTTTTCCCTATTTACAGGTAAAAAAAATACTTTGGGGCACACTGGGGTGGGCTCCCAGTGTGCCAGATGAGTTGGGGGAAGGGGATACATGCTGCCAACAGAGGGATTGGGCACACCCGTCGGCAAAGAAAGTGGGCTTGGAGGGGGGGAGATCCGACACCAGGAGTGGGCATCCAGGTGTCGGAAAGATAAATAAATATAAAAAAAATTATCTGGGCACACTGGGGTGGGCTCCCAGTGTCCACAATGTGAGAGGGGAGAATACATGCCAACTTTGGGATTGGGCACCCGATGTCAGCAAAAAACTTTCAGGAGCAAACAGTTTGATGCAGGATCCTGCATTGAAATTTGATGCAGGATTCTGCATCAAGAAAAGACATGAGGACAGTTTTTTTTTTTCACAGGTTTATTTTTTTTTAAGAGAACATTTCAACGCTCTGGGGTGGGCTCCCAGTATGCCACATTAATGGGGGGGATACATGCCAACACAGGGATTGGGCACCCTGATATTGGCTTTAACAGAAAGATGCACTGTGGCTAATGTTGAGGTGGGGGAAGCACAGAGAACCGAGTACTGGGAGACAATTCTGCACCTCGGCTAATGTTTAAGCTTCTGGGCAGGGGGTCAGAGGGAGCAAAGATAGGCCATAACTGTGGCCATGTGCATTAGTGTGTACTCTAATGCACATGGTCAGAGTTCATGCTACAGAAAGAAATGAAGCACTCCCATTGGAGTGGTTCATTTCTTTTAATTCCAGGACACGCCACATTAGCAAAGCTGAAATGTTGTCATGAGCAGAGTGCCTAGTCATTGGTGTGCACTGCCAAACCCATTGCAGTTTCAGCTGTAGTTGGCTTGGCAGTGACACACCTCTCATTTCCAATTATTGTCCCAAGATGTTTGGTGCACAAGTGCATCAAATGCAAAAAGCAGCAGAAACACCAGGGGAGGAAGGGAGGTAGACACAAGTCTGTTAACAGAGGAGAGATTCCTGAAGGGACATGCAAATCTGAAAGTGGACAAAGTTCTGGGGCGAGATGGGATCCACTCAAGGGTGTTGAGGGAACTAAGGGAGGTACTGGCTGCACCTCTGACAGTCTTATTCAACAACTCATATTCAACAACTCATGGGAAACAGGAGTGGTTCTGGGGGACTGGAGGAGGGCAGATGTAGTCCTGCTTCATAAAAGCGCAGTAGGGAGGAGGCTGGCAACTATTGGCTGATCAGCCTGATATCAAATCACTGGTGGAAAAGTGAATGGAAATGCTTTTAAAGGAAAGACCTGTAGAGTATCTTGAATTCAGCAGGTTGCAAGACCTGAGGCAGCATACATTCATGTGGGTGGGTGGGTGGAGGGGGTCATGTCAGATGAACCTGATTGATTTCTTTGACCAGCAGACCAGGAAAATGGATCAGGGTGGGGAGGTGGATGTTGCCTACTTATACTTCAGCAAAGCCTTTGACATCCTACCATTCAGGAGGCTCATAAATAAACTGGACAGCTCGGTGGTGGGTCCCAAGGTGGTACACTGGGTACAAAGTTGTTTGATGGACAGTCAACAGAGGGTAGTGGTAAATGGCACTCATTTGGTGATGGGAGAGTGACATGCAGGGTACCTCAGGGCTCAGTACTGGGACCAGTCCTCTTTAATAATTGACACTGCAGAAGAGCTGGAAAGAAAGGTTTAACTCTTTGTAGATGACACCAAAATCTGCACTAGGGTGGACACTTCTAAAGCTATGGAAAGAATGATCAGAGAACTGAGAAAAATCAAAGAGTTGTCTAAGGTATGACAAAATCATGCACCTAGGGCACAAAAACCCAGAGGCAGAGAATAGATTGGGGGAAGAGTTATTGACAGTCACAAAACAGGAAATGGACTTTGGAGTTATCATATTGGATGAACACAAAGCAGTGAGGCAATTCAACAAGTCAGTAGGTAGGGCCAGCAGGATGTCGGGGTGCATAGGAGGGTATCACCTGTAGAAAGATAGAGGTAATGTTATCACTGTCCATTGTTAGTGAGGCCCTGCCTGAAGTACTGTGTCCAATTCTGGAGACCACATCTCAGAAAGGACATAGACAAGGTAGAGGCTATCCAGAGGACAGCAACTAAAATAATGCAGGGTCTGCATTAGAAGCCCTATGAGGAGAGACTGAGGGATCTCAATATGTATACCCTGGAAGAGAGGAGAGATGGGGGACTTGATAGAGACCTATAAATACCTTACAGTAATGAATAAGGTACAGGAAAGGAGTGTTTTTCAGAGTAAAAGGTGCATGAGAACAAGGGGCATGCAATGACACTGGAAGAGGAAAATTTAGAAGGGATGTGAAGAAGTATGTCATCACTGAAAGCATGATGGATGCCTGGAACAGTCTTCTAGTGGAGGTAGTGAGGGAGAAAACAGCGATGAGCATCAAGCATGCATGGGATAGACACAAGAGAATCTTAGTAGGGAAGCGAGGGATACCTGGAAATCTGGTAGAGGCTGTGATGTCAATATAGACAGAGGAAAAATGGGCACACTAGTTGGGTCATCCATTTTTGCCTGTTCTCCCACAAAAAGCCTCACCCAAAAGGACACTCAACCTTTCTCCTGCAGGCCCTACTGATAGCTCAGGTCCAAGTCATTAACCTCTGTCACCAGTGTCACAGGGCATTTTGTTGAAAATATGGATTTTTCCCTAATCATTTGTTCCTGTATAAAAATAAAATGTTATCAATCAACATGTGTACCTGTTGCCACCTTGCCCACTAGTGGCTCCAGCTGTGTATCGAAGTAGTACCCACTACCCCCCCACCCAGCCAACAAACAATAGCTGTTTTAGCCTAGCTACTGTAGAGCTCTGAGAGGGAACATTTTACATCTTTTGGGGAACTGCTACCCCACCTGACAAAATTACTACCCCAATGAAAACATTCTAACTCTACTCCTAACCATGCTGTATGTACCAGCTTAATTTTCAGTGATTCACAATAAGTCCCACAATGAGAAATACTCCACAGCAACATACATTCTAGCTTAGTTCTGATGGAAGCCCACAGAACTGAGGCAAGAAACACTTCATACAATACATGTAAACATATCACTAATCATAATGTAACTGCTTTTAAAAGGTATTTTGTTATATGATATTTTTATTTGCATTTCTATTTATAAGAATGTCTATAAGAATGCTTGGAGAGTACATTATTGCTATAAGAGTGTTTCATCATGCATCTTATGGAAAAAATAATCAAAGGTGAGCAGTTCTGGTGTCAGAAGAATAATGGAGGAAACACTTTTGTAGCCCAAAGACATGCTCCTAAAGTAGTGATCATATCAATGTATTATAAACTATTGTGTAATTATCACAGTGCAAATATTGTTAGAACTTACTTTTGAAGGGCCAAGAGAACAAACAATGTGACATGGAAGACAGTGGCAGCAAAAGACAGCTGAGGCACAGCACAAAAACCACTCCCATGGCTATAAGAATGCTTCTTAAGGATGTGATTCCTTGATACTGACTGGACATTGGCATTACAGTGATGTTTAAATTAGAAACTATTTGAGGAACACAAATGTGGAGGGAATAGAGTATTCCAATTAAATTGGCAATCTATTTTAACTGAACTGGCACGTCTAGGGTGTGGATGAGTTTGGTACATCCAGAAGACTCGGGTGTCCTTCCTACAACCTCCATTTGCACACTGTGTGACCCCGAGCAAGACTGTTAACCTCTCGGTGCTTCTGTGACACATCTGGAAACATGCTTCAGTTCAGAATTTGTTTTCATGTCAAAAATTGCAAGGAAAAGAAAAACAAAGAAATGAACAAAAGATTCAGAATTATGAAGCCAATCCCAGGAGAGATATACTTTGTGTTGGAAGGAAATAGAACAGGAAAACTATAGAAACAGCAACCACTATTTAAGAAAGTCAATGCAAAGTCAGATACTGTATGTATGGTATCAAAAGACAATGATGATGTATAGGTATATATAATAGATATGTCAAAAATACTTCTACAAATAAAGTAAAAAAAAGAAAAGAACTTCAGAAATGCCTTTGATCTCTTTGTCAAAATAATTGTATTACAATGTTCAGAGATAAGTTATTGTGATTGGCTAAAATTAAATAATTCTGTTAGCCAATAGTGTGTGTGTGTGTGTGTACTATATCTCCTGCTGTCTTCCCCTGAGTATAATTGGGAAATACGCGTTAAGAAGTTACTCAGCTATTACACTTAAAGTACCCAAAGCAAAATCCCGCTTCGGCAGGGCAGCCATAAGCTTCGTGCTACCTACCTTATGGAACGATCTACAAAAAACCCTCAAATTAAGCACTCTAATCGGTATAAATGCTTTCAAGATGCTTTATTTCCATACAATCAGAGAAGTATGTAACTGCTTCACCCACTCAGACCCAGTACCGGTGTCTGCACTGGTATATAGCCACGCCTAGACCCAATTTTAAGTACTGACCCCCCAGCTTGCTCCTCACCAGCCTAATTGTTCTCTCTCTCTTATCCCCCTGTCTTATCAACACTAGGCCCATCCATCCCCTTATTCTTCCTTTCCCAACCTCGGATAGGAGCTCACTACCCTGGGTTGTGACATCCTACCATGCCCCGTACTTTATAGCATTCAATCCCGGGACTCACACATACTCCTTTTCTCCATCCACCTTCTCTACATCCAGCTTTACCAACTCCTTTCTGTGCACCGTGCCCTCCTAGCCTTTCTCCCCCTACTTCCCTCCCTCTCTTCCCCCCTACCTTCACCTCTACCTGGTGTATATTTTTATTTTAATTTTTTTCTTCCGTTACTTCCTCCTGCAACCTTAGATAACCTGCTTTATCTTCCTATAGACACTTCTATGTATGTAAATACCGTGTAATCTGTACAATATCTGTATAATTCTATGTACATATGAACTTTTTCTTCCTCTCTGTAATTATTATCTGTATTGCCATGTAAATACCTGTGTTGACCTGTATATACAATTGTTCATGCTCCACCCAGGTCCATCTTGCAAATGAGCTTCTGCTCAACGATGAACGCCTGGTTAAATAAAGACTTGATTGATTGATTGATTGAGTGTGTGTGTGTGTGTCTAACAAGAATTTTACACACACCGTCAATGTGGAATGCCACATAGAACCCAAGATTGAAGCTTGAAGGGTTTACAAAAGCATCCCATGCTGAGGGTGGCTGTAGAATTCTAGTTTACACACACCCACAAGTTTAGTATTTTTATACTTACTAGAGAGCATTTTTAATCAGTGTGGGGTTTCTGTGATGATGTTCATGTTACCTGGCAAGAGTTGTGTTGGTAGTGCTGGTGCCACAGCGTGAAGTTGATTGACAGCACAAATTACCTCCGCAGAGCTGTAACATATTATTACAACTGGACGGTGTAACACAATTTGACAAACTTGCAATCTGTGTATTAAAAATATTCCCTAGTAATTATAAAACTTTTAGGCAGCATTAATACATTTACTGAGCAGAAAGTAAAGGTAATCTGATGTCCATTTACAGAATTTCGTCACTTGTCTGTAGATGTAATATATAATAGTCTGTCCAAGATTAAAGCAGAGTTGTTTAAAGAAGCAGGCGGTATGGTCTAGTCATTAAAGCACCAGCTTTGAAAACAGGAAATCACAGGTACAAACCCAGCCAGATCCAAATACTCACTGTGTGACCTCAAGCAAGTCACATAACCTCTCAGTGCTCCAGTCCACTCAGCTGCAGAAATGGGTAAAAACAGAACCCACTGGAAACAAGATGCTGCATCTCAGTTAAGCTATCCTGGATAAATATTGTACATTGTAGAAAAAAAGATTACCTTCACAGTACCTCCCATCTTTACTAAGGATGAAGCCAACTGCACACTCGCACTCTTCAGCCTTTAGGAATGTGCTACAAACACTTGCACATGCTTCTTTGTGTGATTCGCATATCCTCTGTTCTGGAAAAATACAGGCACTCATGGAGTGAAACAAAACATCAGAAGTGGAACATAGCAGAACAAAATTTGATGCAGTTGACAGAAAAATCTGTAAATGAAGTCTTTGTCTCTCATTAGCAAAAGTTTAAATTTAGCCAGTCTAATTTTTATACTTTATGTAGCTTACTGCAGAAAAAGAGGCATTCACCCTTGTTTTGATAAGGAATGAAAAAAGGTGATGGGATGGGGCAGGAATAGTTTCAATAACACAAAACTGTCAAAGCAGAAGAAAATGCCACGTGCATCCCTCATCAATAGGAGTTGTACTTTCTAGACAAGCTGTTCATACTGCTGTTCATTTGGCATGCTAGGGCATATAGTAACTCACATGATGCCTTTACGTATTGCATATCCCCTCAGTTTTATTCAGAGCAGCAAAAGATCAAGGTTAGCGGTGCACATTGTTACTCAGTACCTCTTACATATGATTAGAGCTACTTTGCACGTTAATATCTGAAGCAAGTGTGATGCAGTTCTTTGGATACAGCACATCTTTAAACCAAATGCATCTTAAAACTCGATGCTTTCTTCAGTGTGAAGTGATGACCCCATTACTACATAAAGGATAAAAACACCCAGATTACTACGTGGAGTAAGCTTCTTTTGTGCACTGAACAATAAAACCTATTAGGTGGGATTAAACTGAAAACAAAGAATCCATTCTAGAAGGGCTACAGAATTACAGTGAAGGCTGGCAAACATTTCCCCTGCAGAGTACAGTTCATGTATGATAACGTGAATTAGTTACACAACTAGCATCACTGCCTGTAATCTGATTATAGGTATCATCATTGCTTGCATCCACAATGAACACAAACTCAGACAAATTTATTCATCATCTGTATACTTGCTATTCAATTTCAGTTAAGAAACTCTCATTTGAAGACCTTAGCTAATATGAGGTTGGCAGATAAATAGCAGATGCATAATTGGGAGCATGCTGGGATCAATGCATCTTGCTTCATAACCTGGGAAATGTACTTCAGCAGCAACCCACAGCTATGAGTACAAACCTGACAACAGCATTAACTAAGCCTGAATGCTTCCTTGCTCCTCTGTTGTGCTATCAACCATGCCAAAAAGGTACAAGTCAGACATCTGCATGTCCATAGCAACATTTATTGACAAAACACGTAAGATTTCTAGTTTTAAAAATATGGTGAATAGCAAAAAAGAGAGAGACAGAAAGAAAGAGAGAGAGGGAGCACATGATGATCAATCTGAGCAGTCTCTCCTGACTGACAACACCCAAATATACAGATCTATGGTGGTTAATTATACCAAACTATGGCCTTGGTTAGGGAATATAGCAAGTAAATCATTTAGATTGGACTCAGGCAGTTATGCTTCAGACATCAAAGCAAAATGAAATGAAATTAAATATAATTTAATTTTCTTTATGGGTTACTAGACATTTTTTGTTAAGTACTGTGTCTAACTATAATTTCTACTGTCCATCTATCTACATAGAATTCATGGATTTTCTGAAACGAGAACTCATTCACAAAAAAGTCTGTAGAGGTATTCACTAGGAGGTCTTTTTGCATGCATTGCATATGCCTTTAATTTATTTAACAGTTGCTTTTAGCACATGAAGGATAACTATATATATATATATATATATATATATATAT
The DNA here is from genome assembly GCA_016271365.2 of Neoceratodus forsteri. Taxonomy (NCBI): domain Eukaryota; kingdom Metazoa; phylum Chordata; order Ceratodontiformes; family Ceratodontidae; genus Neoceratodus; species Neoceratodus forsteri. The sequence goes on from CM057453.1 coordinate 424,131,376, forward strand.
ATATTCATTGTAAAACCTGTATTATTGTACCAGTGGGGGTTCAATTTATCCCCACAAAAGTAGGTAAATGTGGTGATAAGGTTTACAACCCTAACTCTCACCCACCCCCAGCAGCAAAAGGACAAGACCACACTAGCAACCATAGACAACCATCATCAGCTTTGTCTCACCTGACGATGTCCATCAGTGGTTATTTGTGTAGTCCTGTCCTTTTTCTGCTTGGTGGGTAATTAAGGATGGAAACCCTAATGTCACAATTCTCTACCTTTGTGGGGTTAAGTTGAACTCTAACTGGTGCATTAATGCAATGTTTTGCAGTGAGTTTACTTTCTTTTTGAGATAATGGAATCTTATCCTTTTTCACTGCATGAACAGATGCAGATGTGCAAGGCCTTCTGAGCCCTGTGAATCCAAGTGTCTACAGATGCAGATGCGCAGGGCCAGGAGTTCATGTGACTGCACTTCCATGTTACTATGGGTACAGAGATACAGGGCCCTCTGGGCCCTATGCTAAGAGAAAACTTTTCTGTGCCACATGGCAGCACCATCCCCCCCAGCCTCAACCAATCCAACTGGATCACTGAGCTTGAACCCAAACACAGCTCACTGGCACAGGATCACAACACACTCCCCACTGGGCCAAAGGCCAGCTCTGCACACATTTCTTCACAATTTTTTTGTTTTATATTTTGATGACATGTTATGAACTTAGTCACTAGAATGTATTAAATTCCACCTAAAAGGTGTTTTCTCAGAGTGAACGTGAATTCCCATTATCCGTCTTCATGATGTAGGGTCATGTAAACAGTATATTCAAAATTTGGGACTAAAATATTATAAAACAGCCAAGTTATGAGAAAACAATATGTGAGACACAAACAAATCAGATTTGCATGTTGTGAGCTGGTATTTCACTACAGTACTTAATGTGTGGCCTAAAAAGTCTTAGTCTTAGACTGCACATAAAAATCTTCAACCATTCAAAAAACAATAATTTTAAGATTGCAGAATTCTTTGTCGACATATCAGAATCTCCATTTGGCCAAATAACTGTTTTTTTTTAGTTCACACAAAAAATCCTTGGATTGCACTTAATGGGCAACCAAAGAATTCTTTGACTATATATCAACATTTCTGCCCACCTGAAAACTAATTTTTGGTACACAAGAAAAATGAAAAATTCTAGGGTCACACTTAAATGTGCAACTAAGGAAGTAATCCATCACAAACAAGCATTTTTAGTGCATACTAAAAATTCCCCAGTCACACTTAAATGTGAAACTCAAGAATTCCATTTTTAGTGCACACAAAAAAATTCTTGGTTCACATTTAAATGTGCAGCCCAAGAATTCATGGCTCATAATACAAGAATGAGCCTCCTCATGAAGTTGACAGCCAAAGAACATAATAAAGTTCAAAAAAAGGTATTTCTGGCTTGTGTTTTGAAAAGCAAACACCACATCTGAGCTTAAAAATGAATAATTTTTATGTGTTTTTACATTTATTGGGGGCACAACAAGACCAAAAAAGATGGTGGCCATCACGACCTAAAAACTTTTTCACAGAACCCAAAAGCACAATTGATGCTGACCTAAAACCTACTCGGAAAATAAGATTTTCTGGGCTGTATCATAGGGTTATCTTAAAAGCCCAACTGAGCATGCTCAGAAGCCAGATTTCAAAACCTTATAAATATGGAACCAATAAATATTTGTTTAGGAAACTTTCAAAATGCAGACCCTTGTCACAATACTCTTCGGCCCTAAATGTTTTGTAATGAAATTCCTTACCATCTTGGCTGTAAATGAAAGCAAATAAAAGGCCCAAAAGTGGCATTTTTATGCATTTTGACATTCCCTGATCTCAGAAACCCATTAAGTGGGCATCACAAAACTTCCCATCTCTCAAGAACTTGCAGCCTAGACTGCTCATGCCAAATTTCACATTATTTTGTCAATGGAGCTAAACTTATTAAGGTGCAAAGACTGGGGCTTAACATTGAACAATACACTCAGTCCTAACTATACTTGTGCTACTGCACATGTATTTTAGATATATATCATACACACACATATATATATATATATATATATATATATATATATGTAGTAGAGGCAAAAAACTCCATTTAATGCATCAGTTAGGGTTGTTCCACAGTGACAAAAGTAAGGAAACTCAGTGTTAGGGTTGAAAACCCCCCTTGGACCCCCCAGCCCACCTCCCCAACTGGCATTGGGGTGTGCATTGGGGTCATGGGCACCAACTCTCACCCCATCACATGTGTAAAGCAGCAGAGGTATAGGAGAATGGGGTGAGAGTTAGGACTGAACACCCTACTGCACACCCCAAAGCCGATTGGGGGGGTTGGCTGGGGGGTTCAAGGGAGGTTTTCAACCCTAACACCAAATTTCCTCACTTTTGTCACTGTGGAACAACCCTAACTGATGCATTAAACAGAGTTTTTTGCCTCTAATTTCCCTTCTTTTTGAGAATGATAACGAGAAATACTGAATGTAATGCAGCGGGCTTCCACCACGTCATGACTTGTAACATAGTAACAGGAACAGCAACGCAAACAGAAATGCTAACAGTGGTACACAAGGTAATGCAAGCATGAATGAGAACAGAAAGGGTAACGCACATGGTGGCGTAGCCGGGAACGGTCCGCCACGTGATGTCTTGTCACATAGTAACATGGTGCCCGCAAACAGAAATGGCAATGGGCATGGTGACGCAAAACAAAACTGAAAGAGAAACAGTACTGTAGACACAAATGGCAAAAAATAATGGAAACGCAAGCGCAAATGAAAGCAGGATACGCACATGGTGGCGTGGAGCGTGAGCGTAAGTGAAACAGGGTATGGAACCCATAGCGGAAAGGGCAATGGTAACAGTAATGTAAGTGCACAGGCTGGTTTTCCCCAAAAGCTGCATAGAGAAAGACAGTGAGTACAAAGAATGTATGCATAATAATGGGTCTCGCAGCAGAAAATAGGAGTTGGAATACTAAATTGCTTATATCTCAGTAACTGTACAACGCAGAAAAAAATTTAAAAGTCATATGATGTATGACTTTCCTGGCTAGTTTGTACTCAGCCCCATTAGGGGGCTCAGCATTTTGACAAAAGTCAGTATCTCGTACCCGTTTCCGAACTGGGCCCTAAAAGGCGCGGCGAACGCCGTAATGTTATCCTATGGGAAAAAAGGAGAAGTTCGGAGTGCCGTAACTTTGGCTCCCTGTAATATTTTTTCACCAATCTACTAAAAGGCACATCTGTGGGATGTTGGCTGTCTTCCCTCCAAATTTCAGCCCAAAAGACCAAGCCATTATTTTGCAGTAGGGCGCCAAAGGATTGCTGCAATGTGTCAGATGCTGTAATGTTATCCTATGGGAAAAAGCATAAACTTTGGAGTGCCATAACTTTGCCGCCATGTAATATTTTTTCAACACAACACTGAAAGGCACATCTGTGAGATGTCAGCTGCGTTTCCTCCAAATTGCAGGCCAAAGCACTGAACCGTTCGTTTGCAGCAGGGTGCCAAAGAATTGCTGTCATTTTCCCACAGCCTAGGAAAGTACTGTCGCAAATTGCAGCTTTCACAAATGCATTCAACAGCGTCACAAGTGCGACAGTACTTTCTATGAAATACTTTTCAGAAATTTGAAAATCATATTTCTAGGGTGTTTTACCCCCAAATAAAGACATGGCTAGCATCCTCAGGGTCCGACTAGGTGAATACAGAAAGAATTAGGTTGCTAGAGGGTCCCAATTTTAAATGCCAAGCATTTTTCTGATCACTAACTGAAAACAAAATGGCAGATTTGCGACAGTAAAAGGGCCATTTGCAACAGTAAAAATGCATTTGTGACACTGTCGAACTTTTTAACTTTTCCCATTGACTTATAATGGGAAATTGTTTTTTGAATAACTTTTGAACTGTTCGATATTTTTTCATGAAATCTTCAAAAGGCACATCGGGGACCCCGGCCACACATTCTCTGAAGATTTTGGACCAGTCGTGCAAACCGTGCGACCTGTAGGCGCGACCATAGAATTCCACCTAGTCAGACCCTGAGGATGCTAGCCATGTCTTTATTTTGGGGTAAAACACCCCATAAATATGTTTTTCAAATTTCTGGAAACAGTAGTGTCACAAAGTAGTGTCGCACCTGTGACACTTTCACAAATTTTTTGTGAAAATTGCCTCAAATTGCGATACTACTTTTTCAGACTTGGCCAAAATGACAGGACTTCTTTGCCACCCTGCTGCGAAAGAATGGTTTGGTCTTTTGAGCTGAATTTTGGAGGGAAGGCAGCCAGCATCTCACAGATGTGCCTTTTGGTGGTTTGGTGAAAAAATATTGCATGGATGCCAAGTTACGGTACTCCCAAATTGGCATTTTTTCCCATAGACTAACATGGTGGCGTACACCATGCCTTCCGGGGCTCGTATCTTGGAAATGGCGCGAGATGCGGAATTTTCATCATGACAATGCGTAGCCTATGGCTACGCATTTAGCAAAACAGAGGCAGGAAAATCATGAATCATGGGAATTTTTTTTTTCTACTTCATGCGGTTCCTGAGATATAAGCAATTTAGTCTTCCAACAGCTCATTTTCTGCTGAGAGGCCCATTATTATGCATACGTTCTTTGTGCACACTCGGTTTCTCTATGCAACTATTGGGCAAAAATAGGGTGTGCGGTTACGTTACTGTTACACTTAGCATTACCACTTGTGTTTCCGTACCTGTTTGTGTTACTGTTCCTGTATGCCACCATGTGTGTTACACTTTGCATTCTTGTTTGCGTACGCGCTTGCATTCACATTTCCATTTCTGTTTCCTTTGCCATTATTTCTGCTGTTAACGTTACCGTTTGTGCTTCCACTTGCCGTACTGTGACCGTGCACATCACGGTTTGTGTTTCCATGCGCGCTTGCATTTCATTTTGCATTTGTTTCCTTTGGCATTATTGTTGCTGTTACCATTACCATTTACATTTACAATTGTGGTAAAGTCACCATGCGCATTACAGTTTGCATTTCCATACATGCTTGCATTCCAGTTTCCATTTCTGTTTCCTTTGGCATTATTCTTCATGTTAACTTTAGCCAACCCCCTTAACCGGCATTGATGTGCGCGTTGGGGTCATCGGTCCTAACTTTCACCCCATTCTCCTATACCTCTGCTTCTTTACACATGTGATGGGGTGAGAGTTAGGGATGATGACCCCAATGTGTACATCAATGCCGGTTAAGGGGGTGGGTTGGGGGAGTCCAAGGGGGGCTTTCAACCCTAACACCAAATTTCCTTGCTTTTGTCGCTGTGGAACAACCCTAACTGATGCATTAAACTGAGTTTTTTTTGCCATATATATATATATATATATATGATGGGTAAATTAGATTTACTTGTGTTCTAGGCTGGTATGTGTTGCCTTGCTTCTTGTTTTTATCAGGTGCCTATCAAGTTCATTCTTAAATCAGAAAAGGAAGATATTTCTTACCAGCTTCTTGTGTAGCATGTTCCATGCCCTTATTGGCAAGAACTCATTGCAAATGCTTTTGTTTGCTTTATTTGTCTTTTATGAGATCTTAAAGTTACTTCCCTCACATTGTGTTCTAGTGCACATTCTGTCATGAGTACCCTGTTTTCCAGTCTTCTATCTACCTTCTCTCCTTCAGTGTGAATATGTTTAATTTTCCCAATCCTTCCCTGTATGACTTGTTCTTTAATCTGTGTATCAATTTAGTTGTTTTTCTCTATACGCTCTCTAATAATTCAATTTCCTTCCTCATATATGGATTCCAAAATGGTGACCCATTAACTAATACACTCGTAAGTAGGTTCTGTAGAGAGGCACTATGCACTATTCTTTCTCAGATACAAATGAGCTTTGAAATGCACCATATGAGTCTACTTGCATTTGGTGTTAACTTTTTTACACTTTTGCATGTATTAAATTATCACTAATTAAAATCCCCAAGTCTTTTTCTGTATCTACTTGTCATAATGTTGTATTATTCGGTTTGTAACTTTTCATAGGATTATTTCAGTCCAGATGGAACATCACACATTTTTCAATATTAAAGAATGTTTTATTTTTACATGCCCACAAAATTCAATATCTTTTAGGTCATTCACCATTGAAAGGTATTTGCCGTCAGTGTCAATTTCTCCACCTAATTTGTCATCTGTAAACTTTACTATGTTATTAACAATGCGGTTGTGCATATCCCCTATATAGAAGCAAAAAAGGGAAGATGCCAAGACTGACCCTTGGAGCACCCCATTGCTCGCCTGTCCCTTTTCAGAAATTATTCCTTTTAATTTAAACTTGCTGTGTTCTATCTGCCAACAAATAATCCACCCATTGTACTAGTCTGTTGTCAAAACCCATATTTCTTATTTTGTTTATTAATTCTGGGTGTGGTACTTTATTGAAATCCAGATAGATAACATTCACAGGAATGTTACTGTCTAAATAAATTAATACTTTATTATAGAATGATATGATGTTTGTAGTACATGATCACCCAGAAACAAAACTATGTTGTGAATTGAGTTGGAGTTTTGTTGTCCACTATTTCTTCATCTAACCTTCCTTTCAATAGTTTTCCTATTACTTTCCCCAAGAGCGGCAGTTAGACTGATAGGTCTATAATTTTGAATCAATAAAAATGGCCCTTTTCCAGTCCAAGGGTACCATTCCTTGCACATATAATTTATTATACAATGTTAGTGGGTTCAATAATGTAGTTATAATTTCTTTGATTAGCCAAGGGTGTAAACCATCCAGATCAGGAGATTTATTTGTTTTAATTGTTTTGGGTACAGTCATGAATTTATGTTCAGAAAATGTTGTCTCTTCCCCAGTAAGTAAAGTATTAGTAACCTGTTTTGTGTCTTTTTCGCTATAGACTGAGTAGAAATAATTGTTGAAAGTATCTGCTACTTGTTTTGGCTCATTTAGTACTACCTCATTATGCATTATTGGTCATGCAGTTCTGTCACACACAATTCTACTGTTGACATATTTAGTAATATTTATTTTATTGCAAATTGGTGACCAGGAGAGGGACATTGAGCAGAGTCTCATTTCCAGGTGTGACCTGGGGAAGGGAGGTAAAATACAGCAACAATATTCAGGCTGGCTACAATACAGCAATACAGTAAAGGATATATTGAAGGCAGTGTGATGGTAGTGATCACATCATATAGTAGGACTGGAGATGGTGTGCTGCATCATGCTTGGCTGAAACTGCTGAGTTAGTCAGTGAAGCTATTGTTCCTGCTATTTCTTACCTTGATGACAGGCACTGTGGCAGCATACATTTAAAGTGGTTGTGACAGAGGGGACTGCAATGAATGACATCACTAGGAAGCCAACCACATGGAACCGTAAGACGATAGATGGTGGTCGGTATTTCAGCATCTTGGAGTTGCGTCTAATTTACAGTACTCAGATTACTTTATTTCTATTTTTTATTTCTTAATAATATTTTCAAAAACACATGGCTGCTTTGGTGAGCAGGAGGGTGTTTGAAGGCAGTTTGATGATAGTGATCACTCAGAAGCAGGTCACTCAGATGTCAGCAATACACATATGAATGTTTGCATCTCAGAGCTGCTTCTACTTGACTTTACTTAAATTTGATTACAATTAAAAAGGCAGAATTTCATGCACCAGTCACATATTTTATTGATCAAAATCAGGACAATGGTTACAAAATAAGCATAGATTTTTTTCAGTCAAAAATAAAAAAAAAATAAAATAAAATCATGGCAAGCCTATATATAATGTACCTAGATTGAGTACGTACAAAATACATAAGTTGTGCACAAGGGACCATAGGAAGTACAAGTCATATCAACACAGTGCAGAGGACTCAGCAGACAACAAAGAAACATTTCAGGCTTGAGCTTAGGGAGACAGCAAGGAAAGTGGAGAGAGGAGAAACAGTGAGAGGAAGGAGGACAGTATCAGAAGTGGGGACTAGAGAGGTGGGCAGCATGTACAGGAGGGTGGAGGGGAGTGGGAGAGATATGTTTGAAAGAGTAGAGGGAGTGTTACAGATGGAGAGAGGAGGGGAGAGAGTTCCAAACATGGGGAAGATGGTCAGAGAATGCCACCTGGCTGGATTTAGTGTGGGGATGGGGAAGGTCAAAGGTATGAGAGTCTCTGGAGTGAAGATGGTAGGAAAAGTGGAAGGAGGGGGAAAGGAGAGGGGAGAGGGGAGAGGTAGGGGGCGAGGGTCCCAAACCAATAATTGGAGATAAGAGTGGAAGGGTGGTGCTGTTGGCAGGAGTTATGGGAGAGGAGAGAAAGGGAGGAGTAAACGGTGCAGTGATGAGTGTGGGGGGGGATTAGTGGCAAAATGGCATAAGGCATTGAAAAGTGAGTCCAGCCTGGAAAGGGAAGTATGGGAGGTGGGCCCATAGATGACGTCTGCATAGTCAAAGATAGGTGAGGATAGTTTTAGTAAGCAATTCGCAGCAGACTTGAAGAGAGAGGGCATCTTTGTTCCTATACATGGCACCAAGCCTCGGGCATATGAGATTTTTTTTTATTATTATTATTTTGGAGTACACCTTTGAACTTCAGGCTCTTTTGCACAGGTTTCTCATCAACGTGATTTTTGGTTGTCCTTCACATGGGCAATTTTAAACTCTATTTTCCTCCTTTCATTCTTAATCAGTTCTTTAGTTTACTTTAGTGCAGTTTTAAATTTTGACTTGTTTTATTCAGTGGAGCCTTTGCGAAATTTTTTGTATAACTGCTCCTTTTTCTTAATTTGCCTTCTCACCTTGTTTGTCAATCAGATTGGTATTTTCCCCTTGCCATTGTATTTCTTTCCTTAATGGGACATATTTCTTTTCCATATCCAATAATTTGCTTTTTATCAGGTCCCAGAAGTGCTCTACCAATTTATCACCTAGTTCCTGCTTCGAGTCCCAAGATTCCAGGATCTCAGTCATCTTTCTATAGTTTATTTTAGAGTAATTCCTTGCTGCACTGTTTCCATTGTTTCTGTGCAGTCCTGTTGCTATACTAAATTGTAATATGTTATGGTCACTGTTACCTAAATGCCCTGTAACTGGTATGTTAGATATTTCTGATTGTAAGTTTGCTATGATTAAGTGAGGGATATTGTGTCCCCTAGTGAGGTCTGTTACTTTTTGCTCCAACCACTGCAATAGTAGAGTGTGAAAAAACTCTGATTCAGATGTAGATGATCCACTTAGTTCTTCCTAGTTGATCCTTGGGAGGTTAAAATCACCTAACAATAAAACTTTCCCCAGTTTGGATGCAATACACATTTTCTCCAGTAATGTCCTGTTATATACCTAATAGCTTGAAGGTGGTCTGTAACAAATTTCACAATCACTGTTTTACCCTTTTTATGTTTAATGTGCCTGCACACCAAACATTTTGGGATGAATGAAATGGGATGTTGGGTGGGAGGGTCATTGCCAAGCCCATTGCAGTTCAGAATAGCAAGGGCTCGGCAGTCTACACCAATGCCCACACACTGTAGTCCTGATGCAACTCTCTGCTTGGTGGGCATTAACTTTGTGTACTTCAAAGGACTGAAGCTGCTCCAATCAGAGCGGGCTTTAGTCCATTGATCTGCATGAAGCCGGGTCAACAAACAACAGATCAGCTTTCAAAACAAGTTATCAGCTGCACACTGACATTTGCTACAGATGTCACTGGTGTGCAACTGCTTATGAAACCCTGTAACAACAAAAACATCAGTCGATATCTGTTCCTGGTGCCTCTGTAACTCTCCCCCACCCGACCCTCCCTCTCAGCACTCACCACCTCACACTTCCCCACCCCCATGAACATAACACTGACACTGGGGTGCCCAGTCCCAGTGTCCACCTTGTAGAGTTTTTTTGAATATTATATATCACCCCAACAAAAATCCATCAATGTCTCTTGCCAGTGCCACTATAACTGTTCTCCACCCAATTCTCCCTCTCAGCACCCACCCCACCCCCAACAAACATAACACTCACACTGGGGTGCCCAATCCCCAGTGTCATCACCTTATGCTTTTTTAATTTTATTTATATATGTAACTTTCCCCATCTGACCCTCCCTCTGTACCCACCGCCTCCTCCCAACAAACATAACACTGGCACTGGGGGTGCTCATTCCCCTAGTGTCATTTTTATTTTATTTATATGAATATATGGCCTGTAATAAAGAAAACCGTCCATTGATGTCTGTTGCTGATGCCCCATAACTGTTCTCCCCCTACACGACCCTCCTTCTCAGCACTCACCACCCCACTCCACCACCCATAAAAGTACTACTGACACTGGGGGTGCCCAATCCCCCAGTGTCATCACATGAAATGTAGGAAACCATGCCTCATCATTTGTTTTTTTAAACCCTGTAAAATAGAAAACCATCTATCAAAGTATGTTGTGCTGTTACTCCCTAGCACCCGACCCTCCCACTCTGCACCCACCCCCAAAGCCCTTACTTATCCACTGGGGATCCAAAGCCGTAATCTTCTCTGGACCACAGATATGTCCTCACTCTTCGAACTTGGACCGGAACTAAGGAAATCAGGTATGTGGTTCAATGTATTTCAATGGGGTTTTGAACACAGTGCATAGCTAGGCCATTTTTTAATATTTTTGTCCTAAATTTTCAACATGCCTTGTTTGGGACCCCACATCATGGACAATTAAAGTGAATTTAGGTAAATCTGTTCCAAAAGATGATTTCACAGTCACTGCAGGAAATCATCTTTTGGGCAGAAGTTGAAAATTTTCTCTGTCCTTGTTCATGAGGTGGGGGTCATAAGAAAGCAATGTTGAAAATTTGGTGAAAAAATATTAAAAAACAATGAAGTTATGAGCCTACATTCAAATTTGCAAACACAGGTTCATAACTTTGGTAATTTTTAATATTTTTACCCCAGATTTTCAACATAGCCATTTCATTACAGCACCTCATGAATGTGACAGCTGACATTTTTGAAATCCTGGCCAAAATGCGTTTTCACACCCCAAAAATGATTTTGCAGTCACTGCACAAAATCACCTTTCAGGCAGGAATTGAACATTTTCTCTGCACTTGTTCATGAGGTGGGGTCATAAAAAAGCTATGTTGAAACTTGGGGCAAAACTGTTAAAACACAACAAAGGTAGGAGTCTATTTTTAAATTTATGAATGCAGGCTTGCAACTTTGGTAATTTTCAAAATGTTGTCCCCAAATTTTCAATACAGCCATTTCTTCACAGCACCTTATGATATGAATGTGACAGTTGTCATTTTTCAAATCCTGGCCAAAATGTGTTTTCATACCTGTGGCGTGGTATGATGTTTCAGTGGCACAGAATGATGTTTTGGCAGGATTCAAAAATTTCACCTGCCGGGTTCATTAGGTGGGGTGATAAGAAGGCTATGCTGAAGATTTGGTGTACAAATACAGTAAAATGTTCAGGTTATGACTGAACATTACACTATTTCAGGGTTCATTCATTACTTTGCTAATTTTCAATATTTTGACTCCAACCATTCAACGTAGCCATTTTTCCACATCACCTCACAAATGTGAAATGAGACATTTTTAAAAACCTGTATGAGATGTGTTTTTGCACCTCTGGTGTAAAATTGCATTTCGGCCAATATACTATAAATTGTACATGTCATGTCTATAAGGCAAATCCTAAAACAAGTAGCTTCAAAATTTGGGGTCCAAATTGCAAAAAACCAAACTGTTCACCAAGCATCAAATGCTTGTTTGTGTGTAGTCGTAGCCAAAGACTTTTGATATCTTTATTTGGGTCTCTTATGTTGTTTAATTCATTATACACAATCTATTCCCTTCTCTATCCTCTCTCTCTCTCTCTCTCTCTCTATCTCTCTCTCTCACTCTCACGCTTTCTCTCTCTCTCTCTCTCTGTATCTATCTGTTTATAAAATGGCAAGGAAAAATCTAGTACTTTTATTGGCTGAGAGCATCAGCTGATTGTACATTAGATCTGTATAAATGCATGGTCAGCTGCCGAATCTCTTTTTCCTCCCCAAACAGACCACCTTACTGAAAAATATCACAAAGCCCAAAGTAAAAAAAAGAAAATCCAGTGGCTGCCATATTGAAAAGCCTAGCCTTTACTACCACATTTTTTCAAACGAAATTATTCTTAACTAAACACAGACTTCACAGAAATAGACTACACTGCAAGAATCATAGCACCTTAAAAAACATTTCTCCACAGATTAAACAAAAAAATTTGAAAACTCGGCATCTAGTGAGAACTCCGTGTCCAGCCCCCCAAAAAAGCACTGTTCTTCCATGGTCCCCCACTAAGCATATCACAGCAACATATGGTTTCAGGGAATCACTTTCACTAAGAACACCACTTCCGGTATTTTATAATCTAAACATTTTACCTCTGTACTCCACTGTCAGCCTCAGTAAGCTATAACAATTAGCCAGCAGCTAACATATTCATTCCCAAGCAACATGAGGCAGACTTTACCAAGATGCTGCCATTTCAGCTCGCTGCTCCTTCTTGAGCAGTGACAGCATGCATCGGTAATGAGCAGGGTGAGTGAGTCAAGTCCAAGTGCAATGGACATACTGCAGTAATTACTACAGATGGCTCATTTACTAAAACAACAACTGAAAGTCAGTTGCTGCTGTTGGGAAGACTGAGTTGGGGGATCACAGCAGTGATCGGGATAAGGCTGGAAGAAAAAAACTTTTATACAGCAAAAGTAACCTACTGCTCCTGCTGGGTAGGGGCGTGTCAGCTTCCTTGCTATCCAGGCTGCTGTGTGTGTGAAGGGGTCTTCTCCTGCTTGGGGGAGGGGCAAGGCCAGAAGTAAACAAAAAAAATGAACACAGTAAAAATAGAATGCAGAAAGAGAAGACCGGCACCTACTAAAGTAGTGGTGTGTAGAGAAACACTAACCACAGCTCATTTGTAATTGCCGCCCAGTTTTCTAGTATATATCGCAGTCCTCTGGTTGAAATAGAGACATTAAACTTGCTGTATCCAAAATGTGCAATGCTTTATTCCAGTGAAAACAAACAGTAGAAAACTCACATAAAATTCCACAAATAGGACTGTAATAGCATCAAGGAGAGATAATCACCCCACTCCCAAATTGCATCCAAAGCTAGCAAAGCTACATAACCTAATGTGTTTAGCACATCATGTGCTTTCTCAAAGACTGACAAGCTATACAGGTAGCCTCCCATAAATACTCAAATCTCTTAATGGGACAGTAACATATCTGCGTTACCTGTAGTGAGTTATACAATACTCAGTTGAATATTTATATATTGCACAATGAATTATACAATATTTTGTAGTAGACTCCATAAATGTGGGAAGTACTCACTTGATCTGTAAGGGTATTGTCCTCAGGTGTGCAATTAAATATGAAGTTCTTAAAATTAAAGTAACCCTAAAGATTATATAAAAATCAATAGTACATTATGTCCCATACACATACTACCATATGCCAATATCTAATATTCCTAACAATAAATATATAAAAATACTAAAGTGCAAAACAGGTAGAATGGAGATGCACAAAGTTTTATAAATATATATAAAACCCACAGCTGACATAGGGAAGTTGCTGGTGCAAAATCTGTAAAGAGACAAAAAGAGAGAAAAATATTAATGATAAAACCAACACCTCACATCTCATATCATATCAAAAAACTGTTTCCTATGTCAACTGTGGGTTTGTGTATTTAAGGGAGACTACCTGTATAGCAAAATGTCACTGCCGTGTTCATTAGGTGGGGTCCCAAAAAGGCCACGTTTGAAAATTTGGTGAAAAAATTCCTAACAATGGCCGAGTTATGCACATTCATTGAAATTTTTCTACGCATGCACATAACTTTGGTAATTTTCATTATTATGACTCTAAATTTTCAACATAGACATTTTTTTCACACTACCTCATGAACAGTATGTTTTTGGAAATTTTAGACATTTTTTTGCCATCTGATAACTGAAAAATAGGAGGCTTTGAAACCTGAAACTTTTAGGTTTAATGACGTTTGGTCCAAGGTATGTATTTTTTTAGTTTTTAGGTCCAACTGTGAAGTAGTTTTTTAATTATTTAGGAAAAATGTTCCATTTCTGACAATGCGCAGTTCAAAAAATCAACTTCAATGGATAACTGAATTTGTGTGACAACAGCTGGTTGCACTATATGGCACATCTGTTGTTTACTAACAAATGACAGCTGCGTTGTATAGTTCAACCCTGTGTCGTGACTTGTTGGTCAGGGACTAGGCTACTGTTATTATAGCCCTGCCTTCTTGACTGTGCTGTGTTAATAAATTGTATCTACACGTTGGAACCCCAATACCTGGTGGCAGTGTATTTATGTATTTAATTATGTATGTATATTATTTTATGCATAATCTGACACCGGGATGCCCTCTCCCAGTGTTAGATGCCCCCCCTTCCCCACAGCCCATTTTTTTATTTCATAGTTGCCAACATTGGGGGGCCCAATCCCTGTGTCGGCATTTACAAGTCCCCCCAGCAGTGTGGGACACTTGGGAGCCCATCCCCAGTGTCCCGTAATAATGTGGTTAATTTCTTGGTTCCTGAAAAAAAAAAAACAGTCCCCAGACATCTTTTTTTAACGTGAAATAAAGAAAATGTTCCCTCATCATCACTGCCATCCCCATCCCCCCATCCTGACCCTCCCACTGGGCACACACAACCCCACCACCCCTTACCCTATATTTATCTTCCAAAGTCGTATGCTGAGATCCTCTGTGGACCAAGACACATCTGTACTCTTCAAAGCCTAACCATGAACTGAGGAATCAATGTAAGTGCCGTATAATGTATTTCAATGGTGTTTTGAACTTATGTTCATAACTTGGCCATTTTTAGGAACTGTTTCAGCAAATTTTCAACATAACCTTTTTGGGACCCCACCTCATGAACACTGTCATTGTCATTTCATTAATCTGGGCCGGAATGTGATTTTGTGGTCGCTGTGTGAAATCACCTTTTGGGACTGATTTGATGAAAAAATTCCTAAAAATGGCCAAGTTATAAGCGTTCATTAAAATATTTCTACACACACGCATAACTCTGGTAATTTTCAATATTATGACTCCAAATTTTCAGCATAGCCATTTTTTCACACCACCTCATGAACAGTACAGCTGTCATTTTTTACATCCTTTCCAAAATGTGTTTTTGCACATGAGACGCAGAATGGTGTTTCGGCATGGATTTGAACATTTTCACCTATGGGGTTTCTGAGGTGGGGTCATAAGATGACTATGTTGAAAGTTTGGGGTTAAAGTATTAAAAAATAAAGAATTTATTAAGTAACGTTGCTTTCAGCGATGTCCATTGAACCACTGGGGAACATGCTGCCTTACCATGCCAGTGAGCTGTGTTCAAGTGTGAACTCAGTGAACCAGTTTAATGGGACAAGGCTGATGGGAAAGGTGCAGCACCAGCCCTGGCCTAGGTAGGGACGGAGCAGTGTTTTGGTGCAGATGCCACACCCTGTGGTGGGTCAGGGAACCTCACTCACAAGGTATCGACATGTGTGCTGGGGCCTGCTGGACCCATGTACTGGGTTAAGACTGTCTCCAATATTGTATTTATCTCATTCTGCTCAGGTCCCTGGACCATCTGCACCTGCAGCATGAGACTAACTGTGTGAGAGAACTGAGACCAGTGAGTGGACACCAGACAACCCCAATAAGCCTGCTGTCATGCTAGAAGCACATTCAGCTGTCTCAACAGTTCTATAATCAGACACCAAAGGCATCTGTGAAGTTACAAAACCATGAGTAACCAGGTTTCAACCTCACAACAGGGGAAGATTGTGATTGTGCTAGGACTGAGGGAGAAGCCCTGGGTATGACTCAGCCACTTTGATACTCCCAGGCAGAAGACCTGTGGAGGCCACCTGGCCACCCATTTCTGTGTGAATTACAAATAGGGGCCCCTTTTCAACAGTTTACTGTTTAATTGTTCAGCAACAGTTTGGGTTTTAAAGTATGTTTGCCTGCAACAGTTAAAATGCCATGAGCTCCTACCCTGCTAGTGGCAACTGCATCCCAAGTGAGGCACCCACTACAACCAAACAGAGAGTTCTCACCCATGGCCTTTGGGGGTATTTATTTTGGGTGCACCTGCTTGGGGGCTGAAAGATTGTGGGGGGGGAGACTGTGGGGGTAAATTTCTCTTATTGTTACAGCATAGAGTATAACAATTTTACTGCCACCCCATTGCTCCCATTTTTCATACTGTTCCATTGTTCTTTCTGTACCCTCTCTTTTAAATAAAGTATTTGTTTGAACTGAATTTTTTGGTTTGGGGGTATTAATGCTGTTACAGTGTCACTTTTTCTGGGGTGGGACTGTGTGAGTAGGTTATGCATTGTTTTCTGGTGGGGTAATAGCCTTGTGTGTCAGCGTCTAGGTACCCCTGGCACGGTATCACTTTTAGGCCCGACTACCCAGTGTAGCACATCTTTAGACAACCCAGACTGGCCTCTTCAGAGGGTTTGGAGAAGTGAACCCTGAGGGCCCTGGGCAGTCCACTACATTGGAGGCAACACTGGGATTGCTGCTCTACACAAAGAAGAAATTTCATCATACTTACCATAACTTCATTTTCTGTTAGCTTCTATATTGTCAATGGGTAGTAATTACAAATGTGTACTGTGCACCCTACTGGGAAAACGGCACAGCCCAAAGGCTGAATCTGCCTTAGAGTATTGGGCACATGAGGATTCATGACAGCAGCAACTCTCTAGTCACTATTGTCCTCGCAGTGCCTCTAAATATGGAAAACAAACCATACCGGACTACTTGACACGATAAGCACAAAATTAGCTGTCTACACAGATATAACTCTAGCCAGAATAAAAAAAATAGTTAACAGTGGCCTACCTTGTCAGATGATGGACCAGAGAGTGATCGAGGCTCATCTTCCAAAAGTCCACTGCTTGGATGGCCTTGCAACACCAAAGCAACTTTAAAGGAAACATACTTTTTAAAAAGCAAAGGAACTGCATGCAGATTTAACACTTACCTGCAACAATGGAGGCACCTTGGTTAACATCAAATTCAAACCTGTTAAAACTGCATGATAGCAACCAACATTCTAATGTGGAGCTGCTCTTTATATATATATATATATATATATATATATATATATTTATATTTTGTTTTGTTTTTGCATGTCTATATAAACACAGGGTAGCAGATAAATTAAAGAGGGATGCCCAGACAGACTTACAAAACAGAGGTCATAACAGGACAATGGATGTCCCCATGCTGGCATACCGGACAATAGTCTTCTGTAGGAGCAAGGTTTCCAGGCGGGCCCATTTGATAAAGTAGGGACTAACAGGTAATGAAATTACGATAATCATAGATATCATAAGAGCTTACAGAGCCTAGGTTAGACTTTTGTCTGTTATGCTCTCTACTTTAAGATTTAGTACTTGTATAGGTTTCTTGAACCCCTATAAAAGTTGTCTAACTGGGACTTAAACATATTTGTGGTCATGCTACTCACCTTCTCAAATGGGAGTTTATTCCAATCCTGCACCACCCTCTGACTGAACCAATTTTGGCTCCTTATTGACTTTGGTTTTCTGTCTTTAAGTTGTAAGGGACGAACATGGGTATTATATACCTGTTCCCTGGTTTCTAATCCCAGATTCTCCCACAGGTCATTATCAGTCCATGTTTTATGAATGAGACATGTCTCCTCTTTTTCTTCTATATGCAAGGGGGTAAAGATCCAGTTCCCTAAGTCTTGAGTCATAGTTTTTCCTATTCATACCTCTTATTTCTCTTGTTGCCCTTTTCTGCACTCTTTCAATCATAGCTATTTCTCCTTTCTTATATGGGGACCATACTTGTGACCCATACTTCAGGATGGGCCTCACCAGTGATGTATGCAAGGGGAGCATCACCTCCCTGTCCCTGCTTGCAATGTGCCTAAATATGCAATTCAGCACTCTAGTTCCTTTTTGCACTATGTTCTTACAGTGGGAAGTAAATTGCATATCTTGGGATATGAGAATCCCTAAGTCTCTTTCTTCCATGGTCACCCTCAAATTATTATTTAAGGTGTCAGTATGTGAGGGGTTGTTCTTCCCCAAGTGCATAACTGTGCACTTATCCTGATCTAAATGAAGTTTAGATTTGCTAGTCCAGTCCTGGACATAGTTAAGAGCAGTTTGTGGATGACTAGATCCTTCCCCATTTTTGATTACCGCACCCAGCCTACAATCATCTGCAAACTTGGATAGCCATATCTCAGAACTGTCATACTGAATTGATGTTACATATAGATTAAACAAGCAATGACTCAGTACCAACCCTTGGGGTACTCCGCTGGTCACTGTTGCCCAGTCTGAGAATACACCCATTATACAGACTTTCTGCCTTCTGTCTTTTAACCATGCCTGTATCCAGTTAACTATAGAGTCTTGTATACCCATATCCCTTAAGCCTTCGGATCCATGACACCGGTGCAACAACTCCATCCACAACATCCGCTACAGTGCTGGGAACCTGTCAACAACCCCCGACTGTGATGTGACCCTGAACCAACTGCCAACATCCTGACAGACAATGTGGGGGGCTGTTCCCCCCGTGCCCCCCATGTGGGGTGCTGTGCCCCCACAACCCCCCTACTATATACATCTAACTCCATGTCACACAGACAGTGGAGTTAGATATTTACCCTCCATTGCCCTAAAGCGTCTCAAGGAAAAACCCCTGTCACTGCCAATTTAGGCACGCTGGGGGGGGGGGTTCGCTGTCCAGGTGTCGCAGTAGTGGCGGCATACCTAAGACTTCCAGTAGCTCAAAATGAGGCAGTTTGTCAAATGCTTTGGTAAAATCCAGGAAGACCACGTCCACCAAATCCCCTTTGTTAAGGTGCATCTTCACTTTATCATAAAACTGAAGCATGTTTGTTTGGCATGATTTTCCTTTGGTAAACCCATGCTGAGTTTTGTCTCTCAGGTTTTCTGTGTCTATGAAGGCAGTTATGTTGTCATTAAGTATGCCTTTGAGTATTTTAGAGGGGATTGATGTTAAGCTGACTGGGCGGTAGTTTTGTTTATCTGATCTAGAACCTTTATTAAATAGGGGATCACTGATGCCGCCCTCCAATGGTCTACTACCTTGCCCTTATCAATTGAGGTTTGGAATATGTATGTTAGAGGGGGAACAATTTCCTCACCAAGTTCTTTGATTACTCTAGGGTGTAATCCATCCGGTCCTGGGGATTTGTTTGGGTTTACGTTGTTTAACCTAGCTTCAAAGTCTTTAATATCAATAATGATGTGGTTTTCTATATCATTCAAGGGTTAGCTATGTGACCCTGAGTTGTTTCTGTTAAATACTGAGGCAAAATATGAATTTTGAATGTCAGCCATGTCCTTTTCATCTGAAACTAATTCACCATTTTGTTCTTTTAGTGGGCCCACACAATTACTGCCCCCCTTTTTTTTTGTTTATATGGGAATAAAAGGTTTTATAATTGTCCTTTGATTTATTTGCCAGTTGTAGTTCATACAGTAGATAGCTTTTGCTTTTTTGACTGTCACCTTTACTTTTCTTGCTATTGCCCTATACCTTAATGCCCCTACTTCTTGTTTCTTTTTTTATATCTTTTAACAATCTTATTTCTTTAGTTAATTAGCCTTTTTATTTTGGGGGTCATCCATAGTGGTGTTTCACCCTTGTTGCTATATTTTTCCTTTCTTGGTATGTGTTTATGAATTTCCTGATTTATTTGTCCCATATAGTGTTCAGAGGTGTTTTTGTTAAATTCTGTCTCCCAATCCCAATTTTTTTAGGTTTTCTGTCATTTTTGGAAAATCTGCTATGCCAAAATCAAGGACTTCAGTAGTCCTAGTCTGTTTTAGGAATATTTCTTTAATTTCAAACTCTACTTTTAGATGATCACTAGTACTTAAGAGAAAGGAAGTCCTACAGTACGTTTTTTTTTTTTTTCCTTTTTTTTTTTTTTTTTTTGGATGAAATAATTCAGCGCATGGGTACTTCAGTCTTTGGGAGCTATTTTCCTAACACCACTTTTCCCAGCAGATCAATTCCATCTAGTATTCCATGGAGATAGCTTCCCTCTTGAAGTTCCGATTACATCATTGTCATTTCATCGAAGAGCCAAATCAAATATCAATTATGGGTCTGAATGAACCAAAAAAGATGATCAGATTTGCAAATAATCATATTTATCCTCCATAATATAAATAGATTTATCAGCTCTGGTGTGGTCCAGTATTTTTTCAAACCATTCCAGAAATGATGGAGATTCTACATCTTCCCAATGTTGCAGAACCACTATTTTAGATACTATGACATCTATATTTAAAAAAGCCAATTGGTAGCTCTGCAACTCTGAAAATCTGGCTGTAAAGCCAAAAACTGTGATACCTGGGTCAAATGGTATTTCCAGACCCACAGTTTTCCCTAACAAAGACGATATGTCCTCCCAATATTTCTTAATCTTATCACATAGCACAAACATGTGTCCCAATGTGCCCCTCCCTTTTTTACATCTCTGGCACTGGTCAGAGATGGCAGCATCAAAGGTACAGGTATGTAACCTAGAAGGAGTTAAGTAGTTCTTATGTAAGGTGTTAAAATATATTTGCAAAAGTTTTTTATCTGTATGGAATCCAAATTTATATATTTATTCCATTCATTTTCCATAATTGGAACCTTTAGGTCTCTTTCCCAAGCCGCTTTAGTTGTCTCTAGACTAAGATATGATTGCTCTTGCAGAAATCTCTACAATTTAGAAATTAAATGTTTATTAGACTTCAATCCCTAGAATAGTTGCTCCAAAGCTGCTACTTTTTGTTTGAATTAATTTTAATTTTTTTTATAGATAACATACGAACATACAAATGTGCCAGCAGAAACAGACCACCCGGTCTATTTAAGTCTGCTTGAGTGTGCAGCTAGCACCCCTAGTTTGCAGCTGCCCAACCCCCTTCCCCTTTGTCATCCCACTGCCACCCTCACCTCCCCCACCCTCACTCTCCTCTGTTCCCTGTCCCATGCCCTTTTAAAGCTGTTCACAGATTTACATGATACCACCCATTCTGGTAGTGTGTTCCATTTTGCTACCACCCTCTCTGTAAAATAGTATCTCCTCATTTCCCTCCTAAATCTTCCCCCTCTATTCTTAGCCCATGCCCCCTGGTGCCCCTCCTCCTTCTTCACCTAAAGACCCCATCTGCCCCATCCTTATTGATCCCCCTCAGATACTTGAATGTCTCTGTCATGTCCCCCCTGCCCCTTCTATCCTCCAGGGTGTTCATAGTCAGGTCTCCCAGCCTGCTCTCATAGTCTCTCCCCTCCATTCCACATATCAACTTTGTTGCCCTCCTCTGCACCCTCTCCAGTAGCTTCATAGCATGCTTTAGGTATGGCCTCCAAAACTACACACAATACTCTAAGTGCAACCTTAGCAGCAACCTGTAGAGGGGCAAGATCACCTCTCTTCATCCAGATGAAAGCCCTCTCACTATGCACCCCAGTATTTTCTTCACTTTTGCAGCTGCTCTCCTGCACTGGGCAGTGTTGTTCTTGGTCCCTGTTATCATTACCCCAGGTCCTTCTCCTCCTCAGTGATCCCCAGCTTAACTCCCCCCCCCCACCAGTATTCTCTCCTTGGGTTCTTCACCCTGAATTACATAACCTTACACTTCTTTGCATTGAACCCCAGCTGCCACCTCTCTGACCACTCCTCTAGCTTGCTTAGGTCTGCCTGCAGCTGCTTCCATCCCTCCCCTCCATCTACCACTGCTCCAATTTTGGTGTCGTCAGCGAACAGACTTACCTTGCTCACCACCCCGTGCGCAATGTCTGATGTGAAGAGCCCAAATAATACTGGCCCCAGCACAGAACCCTGTGGCACCCCACTCATCACTGGCCTTGGAGTTCGGAGCTCCCCTCTCACCACCACCCATTGCAGCCTCCCACTCAGCCAGCTTGTAATCCAGGTCATCATTTTTGCCCGTACCCCTACACCAGCTAGCTTCCCCCCAAGCCACCCATGAGGCACTGAATTGAAGGGCTTGCTGAAGTCTAAGTAAAGAATATCCACAGCATGACCCTTATCCAGCTCACCTGTCACCCAGTCATAATATTGTATCAGGTTGATTTGACAAGATTTCCCTGAAATGAACCCATGCTGCCTCACATCCTGGAGGCCATTGTCCTCCAGGTATGACACCAGTCTTTCCTTTAGTATCATTTCCATGAGTTTGCACACTATGGAGGTGAGACTTACCAGACGATAATTACCTAGTTCATCCCTTGGTCCGCTCTTGTGTAATGGTACTACATGTGCCATCCTCCAGTCCAGCGGCACACATCCCAACTCCAGTGAGGTGCTGTATATATCCGCCAGCTGCTCCACCATCTCCTTCAGCACCCTGGGGTGGATATCATCCAGCCCTGGTGCCTTGTCTACCTTCAGTACCCTCAGTCCCTCTAGGACTCTACTTGCCTCAATTCTTCCATCTGTCACCTCCTCTTCTCCCATCCCCACCCTCCTAGCCCATAGTGGTAGCAGTCCCCCCTTTTCTTCCATGAATACTGAGCAAAAGTATTCATTCAGTGCTTCTGCCTGCTCCTCCCCCTTTCCCGTCCACTCCCCACCCCTTTTTATCCTTACTATTGCCTCCTTGCACTTCCTTTTTCCCTGAGGTATCTGAAAAAGTCTTTCTCCCTCCCCATTAATTCCCTGCACTAATCTCAGCTCCCTCTGGGCCTGGGCTTCTCTCACTTTTCTGGTCACCTCCCTGGACCATCTTGCATACTCCTCCCTGTCCACTTCCTTCCTCATCCTCCTATACCTCTGGTGCACCTCTCGTTTTGCCCTCACCACCTCCACTACCTCGCTGTTGAACCAGCATGGATTTCTTGCTCTGCTCCTCCTACTTTTTGTCTTGGTGCAGGCTTCTGTTGCATCTGCAATCCCCTGTTTAATAATATCCCATTTCTGCTCCACATCCATCTCCTGCCTTATGCCCTCCAGTTTCCCTTTTAGTACTTCCTGCATCCTCCCAAAGTCCTCCCCTCTGAAGTTTACCACCCGAGTAACTGATTTCTCTGACTCCCCACACATCATGATATTAAACCACACCATTTGGTGATCGCTGTCAGCTAGTGAGTCCTCCACCTTTATTTCCCTTACTGCCTCCCCATTCAACAATACCAGATCTAAAATGTTCTTTAGCCTAGTAGGTACACTAACCAGCTGCGTCAGGAGACCCTCCTGGATCATATCTAGGAGCACTTGTTCCCTAGCACTGGAGGTGACCAGAATGCTCCAGTCAACCCCCGGCAAGCTGAAATCCCCCATGATGACCACCTTCCCTTTTCTACGTACCTTTCTGATTTGTCCCGCTAATTCCCTGTCAAGCTCCTCAGACTGGGATGGTGGCCTGTATACCACCCCAAACCTCAGTTTCCTACCCCTTGAATCTAGGATCTGCAGCCACATTGCCTCTGTTCTCCTTTCTTCCCCTCATCCCTTGTGCATTTGATCCCATCCCTCACTCAAAGTTCTTTACCTATAAATATTGCCACCTATGTGCATCTGATATTACGTATTTTTCTTGGAACTGTTTGAACGATCGAAATAAATCCCCTTCATAAAAATCCTGTATTCAATGAATTTGTTTCTGATGATATCAAACCCTGAAGGTATTATCCCTCATTGATGGTGGAAAGCTCTTATTTTTATATATAGACATCAATTTAGAGATATCA
Organism: Neoceratodus forsteri; assembly: GCA_016271365.2. NCBI lineage: Eukaryota > Metazoa > Chordata > Ceratodontiformes > Ceratodontidae > Neoceratodus > Neoceratodus forsteri. The sequence goes on from CM057453.1 coordinate 424,155,195, forward strand.
TTTTTACACTCAAATTTTTGGGATGCCTGGATCCATACCAGTGAAGCAGTTTTGGTTATATCTAAAGCTTCCATAGATGTCACCCCAGCCCTGGTTTTATACAACACCAGTACATTTGACAGTTATTGATCTAAAATTTCTTCCTCAAAATCTGTACCTGCTGAGTTTCCATCCTGTTGTCGATGAAACCAGTAATAAATTATTTCCAACTGTGTGGCCAAATAGTAATTCCAGAAATTAGGGCAGCCCAACCCCCCTCTTTCTTTACTTAACCGGAGTTTATCCAGTGACATTCCTGCTCCTCTCCTTGCCATAAAAATCTTCTGATCAACTATCTATTCCTTGAAAAAAGATTTACCTGGAATAATAGGTACTGATTCAAACAGAAAAAGTAATTTTGGGAGGATGTTCATCTTAAGTAAATTTATCCTGCCTATTAGGGCTAATGGAAGATATTGCCATTTTTCTAGGTCCCTTTTGATTTTATCTAATATAGAGCCATAGTTTTTTGGAATACTTTATCCACTTTAATAGCTAGATATATCCCTAAATATTTGATTTTACTTTGACTTATTTTCTTTAATGTGGATCAGGTTTATTATTTATATCCCCTAAGTACAGCATTTCACTTTTCTCCCAATTTATTATATATCCTGATTCTGCATATTCTAGGGTAGGTTTGATCAGGAGATGCAATAGTCAATAAAATATCATCTGCATAAAGTAGTATTGAAGTAAACTGGTTATTTATAGATATCCCAATTTGGGCTGCCTTTTCCTTTAATTTTAATAGCCAATGGCCCCAAGAAGAGAGCAAATAATAGGGGTGACAGGGGACATGCCTGTCTTGTTCCTTTCTGTGAATGTGTTGGCTGGGGCAGGTAATGGTTAGTCTTAATTCTTGCCTTAGGGGCTGTATATATTAATTCTATCCAGTTTTTAAAGCTTCCCTCTAGTCCGCAAGCCTTCATGACTTCAAATAGGAACAGCCACTGCACCCTATCAAAAGCCTTTTCGGCATCTAATGAGATGAGTGAAGTGTCCGTTTCAGTTTTTGCCTGTATAACTGCGAACACCCTACGTGTATTATGTTGTAAACGTCTATTTTCTATAAGTCCCACTTGATCATTATGAATAATTTTAGGATTGATTTTTGCAAATCTATTTGCTAGCACCTTTGCAAAAATCTTATAATCACTATTTAGTAATGATATTGGTCTATATGACCCAGCCCTACAGTACATTAGTGTATCTCCCAGATTTGCTAGGAGTAAATCAAGAATATTTCCCTTTCTGGAAGGCTTCTCCACTCTTTGCTCGTAATCCAACATGGTTTATTATTTCAAGAAAATCTGATTCTGTTTTATTTGAGCCCTGTAGCATTCCCCAGTTGATCCCTGGAAAGTTAAAATCACCCATACTTATGAGCCTATCTGCTGTGTTTAGGACTTGGATTTGATTAAGAAGGGCAAGATTGTCTTCTTTCTTTGTTGATGGGAGCCTGTATATTGTGCCTAATATGATTTTTGGAAATTTATGGGGAGTAAGTTTGACCCAGATTTGTTCTAGCTCATTTGAAACAATGTTTATTTCCTCAGACTATATATGTTCTGCTGTATAGATCGCCACTCCTCCTCCTTTCCTGTGTTCCCTTGATTTTGTATACACATTATAACCCTCTATGTTCTCTTCCCATGTGTCGTGTTTGTCCCACCATTCTCCATTATTGCACATATGTGAATGTGTTGTGTGGTCAGAATATATTTTAACTCATTGAATTTATTAGTTAGACAACTAGCATTTAATAGCAAGCAATTCCATCCGCTGGGATCAATACTCATTTCATGAGTAGTTTTAGAATCTACTATTATGTTTTCTTCCTGTCCCTTACCCACCCCCACCCCCAATTGTCAGTTTAAATGAATATTTATTTGTTTATTAAATCTTCTGGCAAGTCATCTTGATCCTATTTTGTTTAGATGCAGACCATCTGTATTGAAGAGCTTTGTGTCCCTGAATGTATCTGGGTTGTCTATAAATCAATAGTTTTCCTGCTTACACAGATCTTTTAGCCCGCCATTTAGTGTGTTTATTTCCATTTTTTACAATGATACCCATGTACTGGCAAGATGCTTGAGATAATCACAGCCCCCTTTTTTCCTTTTAATTTCAGTTGCTATTGATTTGTGGTCAATGTAGATATCCTGTAGTCTCCTTTTCCCTATATCATTTACATCTACATGTATAATGTCTAATGGGTTTGAGGTGTTTACCATTAACCCACCCAAAAGGCACCTTACATCCCTGGGTTTTGCCCCTGGAAGGGTATTAACGGTGGTGTGGGCATTCCTTCCCTTGCATAATGCTGTGTTGGTCCCTCTAATAATAGAATTCTCTATTATAAGTAAATCCTTATATGTTTCAGATGAGTTACTGTCACATTCCTTTATATCAGACCCTTTCCCATCATCTAATATTGTTTTATTACCAAGTGTATTCTGTTTTTTGCTAGATTCCTTTATCATGCTCCCTTTTAGCTCCTTTATCTTCTTGTTAGATTATGTTGCTTGTACCAATCCATATTCTGCATTCATTAATTCCTGCATCATAGTTTCATGTGTGTGGGTTAGTGGATTGATCCTGTTCTGTAATACCACTGGGGCACTATTATAAATTTTCCCCCCTCTTCATTTTTCAATGTTTGCTTGAACTGTTGCCCAGTTTTCAACCTCAGACTCATCATGCTGAAAGGTTTTACTATCTAGCTCTGTTCTGATCCCATTTGTAGTTTCCTCACTTAGTTTGAGGGGTATTTTTTGGTTTGCCATATGATCAGTAAAATGTTCTAGATTCTCTATTTCATTCTGTGCTGATACCCTTTTGTGTAGTAATGCAATTTCTTGCTGAAGTGTTTCAATTAAGATACACTTATTGCTACTGAACCCTAAGATTTGCTCTCCCCTGCAAAACATATGGCAGTGTGCACATGTTTATAGCCCCATTCATTGTGAATGCCTTGTTGTGCCAAGTATGCTTATGAAATTATCTCTCCGAAATGCTATAGCAGGATGTCAGTACTTACTTGGTTAGGCCTCAGTTTATAGATAGCTTGCTTTTTATTTGTCCCTGGCCCCCAGAGTCCCCAACGGACACCGCACACAGAACCACGCACCTGCCCCACTCACGCTTGCCCTGCTCACTTGGGGCATTCCTTATGAGGGGTTTGAAACTGGAAGTAGCATCCCACCTTACTTCTGGTTTCGTGAACCTAAAATACACACAATGTTTGATTTAAAAATACAGTTTAATAATGTTTCATCAGATTACCTCCTTGTAACATGTCTGGTAACTCAGGCAACTCTGTGTGTTCATCCAGATTCATGTTACCAAGTACAGTACTACCAGGTTTACCTGTGTCACCAGCCTCCTGCTTCCCACAATGCTCCTGATATCAGCTGGAGCTGCTGTGGTGGCCTACTCAACTCGCTGGCCCACCTTTTACCACAGAAACATTGGGGTAACCTCATCTTTCCCCAGAGAAGTGCTAGTTTTTGTTTAAAAATGCAAAAACTTGTCAGGTATAGGAGCCACTACATACAGCAGTGCAGCACTCCCCTTGTAAAATAATATCTGTCCCTCAATCTCGTATGAAGTATGAAGAAATTTCTTCTTTCTGTAGCATTCCACATTGTTAATGGGTAGTAATTACAAATGGGTTCCATGAAGCAGTACCTATGAAAAAACTGGGAGAGGAAGAATATTGTCCCATACGTCAACCACAGACAGGAAGGAATTTACCTAACTGCTGCCTGCAAAGCTCTGCAACTGAAGGCTGCATCAGCAGAACTTTGAACATCCAATCTGTAGTGCTCCATAAATGTGTGGACAGAGGACCACATAGCTGCCTTACAAAACTCTAAAACAGAAGCTTCTCCTCTCTCTGCCCAGGAAGTGTCCATAACCTGGTGGAGTGAGCCTTGATAAGAGCCAGAAGCCTCTTCTTTACTGTGACATAAGACTGGCAATGCAGACCCTCACCTACCTAGCTATGGTGGCCTTGAAGGCTTTTTGTCCCTGCTTGACTGCTCCAAAAAAGGCAAACAACCTATTTAATTTCCAAAACTCAGCAGTTCATCTAAGGTATGTCCTAACAGCCCATTGTAAATCTAACTTGTGCCACTCCTTCTCCTTAGGGTGAGTAGGTTGTGGACAGAAAGGTGGGAGACATGGTTCACATGGAAAGCCATGGGAACCTTCGGAATGAAAGATGGAACTGCTCTTGAATACCACCTTGTCCTTATGCATGACAAAGGACGGTTCTTTGTGGGGCAAAGCCTGGAGCTTGCCAGTCCTCCTGGCTGAGCACATAGTAACTAAAAAACATACCTTGTAAGATAGTACGTCAAAAAGCACAGATGGAAGCAGTTCAAAAGGCTCTTTACAGACAGCATTCACAACCAGATTCAGATCTCATGGGGGAACAAAGGATTGAAACAGAGCTTGACTCCTGCTGATAGCCTACAGAAAATGAATAACCTCTCGGTTAGTTCCTAGTGACAAACACTCGGAGGCTCTAAGGGCTGACAACTAACCTTTCAAGGTGCTCAAGGCCAAACCCTTTTCCACCCCTTCATGCAGAAAATCCAGAATCTGCAGAACTGTGGCTTTGGCAGGCCAGATATTCTTTTCCCTGGCCCAAGCCAAAAAGGTGGTCCCTACGCAAGCACAAGCTGCCAACATGGAGATCTTCCTGGCTGCCATCAAGGTGTCCACCACCTTCTTAGAGAAACCCTGTTTTAGGAGTCTCCTCCATTCAGGAGTCAGGTTGTGAGCATATCACTCCTGGATATGGATGCAGAATGGGGCCCTGTGAGAAAAGGTCTCTTTGCAAAGGCACTTGAAACAGTGTGTTGAGCAATATTTAATAAATCCATGAACCATGGTCTTCTGGGCCACTCTGGAGCTATTAGAAAAAAGCTTCCTCTTGAGTGCCTAATTTTGTGTATGACCTTGGGGGGGGAGTGGCAGAGGAGGGAAGGCATACACTCTGCTGAAATTCCACTCTTGTGACAGGGCATCCATTGCTTCCACCTGTGGATACCAATAGCAGCTGAATAACTGTTGAACTTGAGAACTGTGGCTGGAGAAGAACAGATCGATCTGTGGACAGCCGAACCTCTGACACAGAAGATTGAACACCTCTGGGTTCAACATTCACTCCCCTAGATGAACATTTTTGTGGCTTAGTCAATTGGCTTGGATGTTCTACACCACTGCCAGTGGACTGTTGACAGAGATAGAAGATTCTCCTCTGTCCACAGCTGGAGATTGGTGGCCTCTTTCAGCATTTTCCTGCTCTTTGTGACCCCTTGATTGTTTAGGTACGCCACCATGACAGCATTGTCTGACATTACTTTAATGGCTATTGACTGTATCTGATTTTGGAAATGAAGGACAGTGAGGTGAACCCCCCCCCCATCTCCAGAGCATTTATGTGTTGGTGCTGTTCCTGCGCTGACCAAGTCCCTGAATGGGAATGTGGTTCAGGACTGCCCCTCAACCTGACATCGGATGTCAACATCAGCTCTCGAGGGACTTCCAAGTAGGACCTTTTGCTCAGATTCTCCAAACTCACCTACCAACTCAGAGACTGCCTCAGGTGTGGTGACAGTTGGATCTTGGCCTGATAATCCTCTGAAGTTGGATTCCAGGCTGAGAGTAACTCCATCGATAGGAGCCACATGTGAAGGCAACTAGGTCTATGGCAGCTATCATGAGTCCCAGAATCCATAGCAGGAGGTGAACTGAAGCTGGCAATTGGCTCCTTAGCCACTGGACGTCTCTCAGTAAGGTCTTCCTGGCTGGGGAGAGGAAGACCTTCCTCTGATCCATCTTGAACACCACTCTCAGGTGTTCCAGGATCTGTGATGGCTTCAGTGAGCTTTTCTTCTGATTCACCAGGCAGTCATGAGACTCCAACTCCTCCAGAGTCCTAGCCACTAACTTCCTTGTCAGTTGTGCAGATGGAGCTTGACTGAGCTGGTTGTCCCAGTAGGGATAGACATGATGTCCCTCCTGATGGAGTTGAGCCACCAGGACTATAACCACTTTTGAGAAAACCCTGGAGGCTGTTGCCAGCCCAAAAGGGAGCACCCTGTACTGGAAGTCTTGTCTCAGGACCATGAACCTGAGGAACCTCTGATGAGACTGATGGATGGGGATGTGGAGACACACATCCCTCAGATCTATGGAAGCGAGATAATTCACTAGCTGGACAGCTCAGATAATTGACTACAGGAACTCCATCTTGAAGGTCTTGTGGTGAATGAACTTGTTTAGGTGTTTCAGATCCAGGATAGCCCTGAACCCCCTCCCCCCCAACTTCTTGAGAACTACGAAATAGATTGAGTAGAATACCTTACCTTGCTTGCTGGGAGGAATCAGCACAATCACCCTGATTTGAGTGAGGTGGTCCATGGTCTCTGTCACTGTTTGTCTCTTCACATTGTTCTTCAGAACCAGGGACAGCAGAAAGCACCCCTTTGAGGGGGGTTTTGAAAATTCTGCTGCATAACCTAAAGCCAGAATTTCCAAACCCAAGCATCTGATGCTATCTGGGCTCAGCTTGTATAAAATTTTCTTCATTTTCCACCAAGGGAAGGCAGGCAGAGATGAGCCAGCATACCCTCATTGTGAGGTGCCCACTTTTCGCCCTGGACCTCTCTTGCATCTTTGGGTAAGAGCTCCTCTGTTACTATTGCACTTGAACTTCAATAAGCTCCTTTACTCCTCTGGTTCCCAAAGTTCTGAAAGGAATAAAAAACCCTCGGAACTGCCTTTGTCAGTCATCTCCTTGACATTTGGGGTTAATGTGGCTTTTTTCTGTTTCTTTGACACTGGAAGGTGGCCCTTTATATCCTGGATATCCTTCAAAATATCATCCAGGCCAAAACCAAACAACAAACCTCCCTCAAACAGTAGATTGAACAGCTTGGTCTTCGAAGCCTGATTAAACCATCCAATGCCTGAGCCACACACCTCACATAGCTGACACAATATGATAGGTGGCGTGGGAAAACATGTGTAAGCTTTCCACCATCTCATCCCCTAAAAAGGTGGAGGCCATGGATATCAACTGCAAAATACTTGCCCCCTCTGAATTCAGGAGTACAAAACAGCCCAGGCTTGTAACCCACAAGTTTAAGGCTCTGGCAACAATAAAAGGAGGTTAGGAAAATGTTATTTTTAGGCACCCAGTCCCGGAGGCTCTGGGCACTGTACAAGTAAAAACACATTTAACACAATAAATAAAATAAACACAAAAGTAAGTAAACTACAACGATAATAAATAAACAGGTCACTAAGAATGGAAAAAGGCCAGAGCTTAAAAACAGTTGCTAAAATGGGGGTAATCCCAGGAAAATGATCTAGAAGACTGTGTCTGAGAATGTCTGACTAAACAAAAAAGTCTTGAGGTGGGCTTTGAATACCTCAACTGAAGATATCTCCCTTACAGCTAGAGGAAGCGAATTCCACAGGACTGGGCTGGCAACACTAAAAGCTCTGTCGCCGGCAGTTTTCAGCCTCATCCTGGGAATCGTGAGGAGGCCCCTAGAGGAGGAATGGAGGGAGCAGACACAGGCAGTAGGTGTAAGAAGGTCTGACAGGTAGTCAGGGCCCAGTCCATGTAGGGCCTTAAAGGTGAGCAAGTTTGCCTTGAAGAGGATCCTCCACTTGACTGGCAGCCAGTGCAGTTCATGCAGCACCGGGGTGATGTGGCAGTATGTAGACTGCCCTGTCAACAACATGACAACTGCATTCTGCACTAGCTGCAGCCTGTGGAGGGTCCCTCCTGAGACTCCGAAGTAGAGCACTTTAAAGTAATTCAGTCTTGATGTCGCATAGGCATGCACTAAGGTGGAGAGGTCCATGGGTGGAACTAGGGGTTTGATCCTGGTGATATTCCTCAGATGGTAGAAGCTGGTCCAGACAACGAATGACACCTGAGATTCAAATGTCAATCTGCTGTCGAAGGTCACACAGAGATCTTGCACCCTAGAGGAGGGCTTCAATAGCACAGACCCCAGGAATAATCCTGTTGCTGCACCAATGGCCATCCTATCACACCCTTTATTCGACTCCACCACCAGTACCTCCATCTTATCGGGGTTCAGTCACAACCAGCAAGAGGCCATCTAGTCATTGATCTCGTAAGGCAGTTATTTAGCACTTCCACTGCATTGGATGTCCCAGGGGCAAAGGAAAGATACAGCTGGATATCATCAGCATAGCAAAGAAAATCCAAACTGTACTTCCTAATGAGCTCCCCAAGGGGTAGCATACACATGGCAAACAGCATTGATAACAAGACCGAGCCCTGAGGTACTCCACAAGATAGGAGGCTAGGGAAGGAGGAGAAATTCCCCATCACAATCCATTGCCTCCTGTTCATGAGATAGGACTCAAACCAGCAGATGACAGTGCCAGCGAGTCCACAAAATTCCCTCAGGCAGTCGAGCAACACACAGTGGTCCACCATGTCGAAAGCTGAGGAGAGATCAAGGAAAATGAGAATTGTGCCTTTTTCTCAATCTCTTGCCCTGAGGAGGTCATTGTGCACCCAAACTAATGCAGTTTCCATGCTATGCCTTGCATGAAACCCAGACTGGAAAGGCTCGTATAGATCAAAGGCCATGATGTGCTCCTCAAGCTGCTGAGCCACAATCTTCTCAACAACCTTATCTAACAATGGAAGGTTGGAGATAGGACGGCAATTCAGCATGACGTCAGGGTCTAACGATGGTTTCTTCAGAAGGGTTCTAACCAGTGCCTCCTTCAAGGCATCTGGAAAAATCCCCTTTGACAAAGAACACCGGGTGATCAAGGAGAACACCGGGCCAAAGGAGTCAACACATCCCATCAAGAAATGTGTCAGCACTGGCTCCAGTTCACAATATGTGTGCTTTAACTTGGAAGCTAACTCAATGACCTCGGCCATCTCCACTGGTTTAAACTCCCCCCAACTAGGCAGAGTGCTCTTCAGATGCACAGGATGATCACTGTTGGCCACACTGTGACTTGCTGTTGGAATTCCCTGCCGGATGGCAGACACCCTGTCTGAGAAGAATTGAGCAAACACTTCACATAAAGTGTCTGAAAAGTCTATTTTTGGCTGCAGACTGGCTGGATGTAATAACCTGTCCACATTCCAAAACAGCATAGTTGGCCAATTCTTTCCAGCAGCTATCTCCCTGGAGAGGAACTCTGCCTTCTTATGGGTGTTTGCCCCCCGGTATTCACTGTAGTGCAAACACAGGGCCAGTCTGTTCTCCTCCAGCCCGGTCTTCCGCCAACAGCACTCTAACCTTCGATCCATAATCTTCATCGCCTTGAGGTATGCATTAAACCATGGGGATCTCAAGTGAGAGAATTTAGGTCATACACGGACAGGTGTGAGAGGGTCGGGCATGGCAGACATCGCCCTATTACATGCGGCGACTGCCTCGCCCATTCCTCCTTCACATGCACTACCCACACTAGATAGGTCAGCCACTGCCAGAAATCCCCTCGGGGCAAACCCCTCAAAGGGCGATAGCTTACCATCTCTGCAGAAGGAAGGCTCTCGGGGGCCCTGAGCAAGAACTCCGCTGTGCAATGATCCGACCAAGCGACCTGATCAGTCTTGAGGTTATTAATCTCAAGCCCCAGTGAGAAGACCAGGTCCAACATATGGCTGCCCTGGTGAGCCACAGAAGAAACCTCTTGTGACAGGCCCAGAGATGACATCATCTGGAAGAGGTTACAACCTAGCTTCAAGGATTCGCCATTGGTTCAAACATTGAAGCCCCCCCCCAGAACTAAACATCTGGGGGACTCCTACATTTCACCAACAATGAAGTCAGCTGCCTTCTACAGGAATTCTCCCACCACCCCAAAACAGATGGCCACTCCCCGGCCCCTGCGCTCCACTCTGGGGCAGTGCACTACAGAGTACCCGGGGGATGGCAGCCTCTAAAACAGGGCCGGCATCATCACCCACCCAGTTCTCAGTAATGCATGCCAGATCGACTGAAGAAACCAAGTCTGTTATAATTGCAGTCTTGTTCCTGATTGATCTGGCATTGCAAAGCACTGCCCTCAGGGGACTGGTGGGCGGTGTAGCCCTTCTGGCTATTTGCCCACTTGGTCTGGTGGGAACCCTGGGGATGGGAACCAAACACACCTCGCCTCTCCCTAGGACCCGTTGACAGCCAGGGTGCCTTCTGCACCGAACCACCTCAATACTACCCTCATCCAATGTGCCCGGGGTGCCCCGCCATAGCCAATCAATGCGAGACCTCCTAATACCAACCTCCGGACAGCGTCGAGCTGTAGTGGTAGAAACTAGGAGGTCGGTGAAGGGACGCAGATTGAAAAGCTGGGATGCCTCATACACAATCCTAGCCCACACCAGATCCCTCGACATCCCCAGACACATACTGACTAGCTAGAATACCCCTACAAACAGCTGAGGCTGACTAAATAACAACTCACACACATTTACAAACATACAACTAATATCCTACTAAAAACTTTTTAAGACACACATTCAGACACACCACTAATACAAAAGAAATCTAAACATTCACACAACCACACCCAACAATACACTAAGCAATTTTAACCCCCCCACTTTACCCCAACCACCCCCAACAAAGACGAGAGCAAGAAGACCAGGAGCGTAGTGTCCTAACCTTCAGGAGAGCAACCTGCAGGGCTCAGTTCAACCAGATAAAGCCCTTCAAGACAGGGCTGATATATATTGCAGTTTATGAGTAAAAGTCAACATTAAAGAGACTTAATCCAAGCCTAGAGATTTAAGAGACTGGGGGCTCTCTCACCAACCCCTGTCTCTGCTGGGCAAGATGGCAAATGATCACTGAAAATATCCTGGATAAATGCAACCCAGGAGAGTTCCTTAGTTCACAGCCAGGAGCTGTGCAAGTTTGCACCGTTGGAGGTGAATGCTGTTCTGCACACAGCATCAATTCACTTGTCGTGGAAATCTGTTAAGGCCAAGAACCCTACAATAAGAACAGTGGTTTGCTTGACAGAATCATGAGCCACCTTATCCACCAGAGGAGGGGTTTCCTATTTACGAGTATGCTCCTCCAAAAAAGGAAAATGCCTTAGATTTTGGAAGATATTTTCCTTGATTCGTACCTGCCCATTCCTGTTCAATAATTTGGTCACAATTAATAAAGCTCAGAAAACACTTTAGAGTGGAGAAGGACACAGACAGGATAGGACTGACATCCACTGCCTTCATGGATTGTATCTCCTTAAGCTGTAAGGACCTACACACCTCAGTTATCAGATAGGACAAAGACTTGGTATCAAACAGGGGAGGGACAGGAATCCTCCTACTTGGCTCCATCCACTCCCCTTCCTCCTCCTCCTCCTCCTCCTCAGAAGGTTCATCCTCCTTAACGTTAAGTAGCTTCCTAGGGTCAGGAGTTTCCCCAAGATCCCTGTGATCCTCATCCTGACCCTCTTCTTGTTCAGGGATGGAGTCTGCCTGCATAACCATATCCACAGCTCTGTCCTGCTGCAACACACCTGGACGTGCCTGTGTGGGATCTCCCTGACCTGAGAGGCCTGGTTTGGGGTTGTGTGTGTCTGACGGGATGTCCTGCAGAATACTGGGTCCCAAAAGCTCTCCTATGAGCAATAATAAGGATTTATGCAATTCTGCTCTGCCACTGACAACTGGTACACCAGGTGCACCCCCCCAGCTCAGAGGTCCGACTGGGGGAACTTTAAGAGACAAATTAGCTTGAAAAACACAATGAGGGCAATAAGAACACATGGGAGAGGGTCTCATAACCCTGTTGCAGGTCTTACATCTCTTGAAAGAAAGAGATCTCTGATATGTCATGGTACCAAGAAAAAGTAACCCTGCAACTGTCCAGAGATAAAGAGTTGATGCTGCTATTAAAGAGTCAGAACAGAAGACAGTTCCAGCGACCCACAGCAGCAAAATAGGCCTAAAGGGCTAGCGAGGCTTAATATTATTCCTTCCACCCATTTCTGTTACCAGGAGAAAATTCAAATCAGGCAATCAGGCTGAAAAGATAAAAAACAAGCAGAATTGCCATGCTAACACTGTGGTATTGCAGGCATGTACATGTTCCCTTCGAATAGCGCGAGTGTGATGTCACAATGCTAAGTGTGATGTTGATGGAGGTGTGCATACAACCCAGGTGCATGAAAAGGCTGTGCTAACAGAGGGAGCAAAGCAGGGCATGTGCTCAACGGCGACAGAGGCTGCTACCAGTGGGAAACTGTACCGCTCAATGGAGCTGAAAACAAACCGGTGATGTGCTGAGGAGTGGGAAAAAATGCCAAAGATAGTGGAAGAAAGGTTTCACTTTAGCAGAGACCAAAAGCTCCTCACCAGGCAGGCTCCACTTTTAAGACTGGTGAGGAGGTAAAAAGGAAATGTCCCTGCAAGAAGCCCAGTTAAACAGGCAATGTCCCAAAGGAAACAAAAAGAAACACCTGAGTTAAGCAGCAAAAACAACACTAGGGATAATAAAAAAGACTAGAAAGGGAAAATGGTGGGTTCCGACACCCAAAGATAGGGTGGTGCCAGGGAGCCCTAACCAAATACCAAATCAAAAAAGAGGTACTTAAGGCACCAAATTTTCTGTTTTCCTTTTTTATTTTTTTGTAAACAATCGGAGACCTCACAAAGAATAACACCCTTCAATATATGGCAGATGTGGCCCCCAATACAAGCACATGCAGTGGAAATGGGAGGACCAGGTTAGCCAATTTGAAAGCCACAGTTTAGAAGGCACAATTTTAATTTAGAGGTACTCCCTGTCACCAGGAAATACCAACCTGCTATGCAGAATTGTAGTCTCAAGACCTAGAAACCGAGTTCTTTCTTCAGAGAAGCTTGAGAGATGTTTCCCCTTCGATGGCACAGCTAAGACTGGAGAGTTGCTGCTGTCCAGAATCCTCATGTGCCCAACATTCTAAAGCTGATTCAGTCTTTGGGCTGTGCCATTTCCCCTAGTAGGGGTGCACAATGCCCATTTGTAATTACTACCCATTGACAATGAACTGTGACTTTGCAATAAAAGAAACAATAGCGCCTCCCCCTCCAATTTTGAAAGATGCCTTGGTGCCTCAGGAGTTAGAAGACTGGTGTAAAGTGGAGTGCCTGGACCTGAAGAAGGAAATTCTGGTCACAAGAATCCCTGAAGGTACTGACAGGACCAATATTTTGGAGCCATTGAACGTTTTGGAGAGTTTGGGTAATTTAACAATATGCAATGTGAGGTACAACTGTACCAGCCAAAGCATGACTGCCTTAATTTAGAGTGATTCAGAAATTGATGTGAGCAAACTGTCCACCATGCTCAGCCCTGAAAGTTCAGAAGGGTTATGGCACCTGTTTTACAGGGAGAGTAGTCTGCCTTCCACTCCCTCTTCCCCACCAGTGCAGCCAGCAGATTTGGTGACAAAAATCAAGATGTTATTGGCTAATGAAGGAAAGACTGTGCAAGACTTTCAAACACTGGTGACAAGAGGCAACCAGAATCCTTCATCCAGGGGCCACATGCCCCCACAGACTTAAAAAAAAAGTTAGTCATTTCTTGGTGCAGAAGGAAAGACTGCCAAGAATGTGAGTGATTTGTTACTGAAAGACAGTGAGACATCTCCTGTGCTTCCTGCAACTTCTGCCACTGTAGAACAAGGATGGGCAGCCATTCATGTATCCTATTTTGACACCAGTTTCTACAGAAGATTATAAGTGTTCTAAGTGTAAGCATCCTCCGGGAGCATACTAGTTATTTTGGTTGCTATATGTAGTTTGGCAGAGAACGAGCAGTGGTGCCGGTAGGTCTGGGATTTTGGGCCTGCTTGCTGCCAGGAGGGGGCCCCATCTTTATGGGAATAAAATAGAGGGTTTGGCACCATTTTTGGGATTCCAGAAGAGATCTGAGAGGGAGAGTAGAAGAGAGGAGTAGGGGGGTTAGCCCACAAGTTCGGCCAGAGGGCCGCGACGGGGCCGGGTCGCTTACTACCCTGACCCTCCTCCCTCAAAGACCCACATATGGAGAAGTGACCATTTGGGCAGTATAGATGTGGAGTAGTGGAGCACAAGTTCAGGGCCTGTCAGTGCTATGTTGGGAGCCAGAGCCTGAGGAGCAAGCAGAATGGTAGCCTGCCAATTGATCTCTGGCATCTTGGTAGGGTAAGCACTGATGGGGGCCCTGTATTTTGAGTAATCTCACCAGTGGGTGAGTGCAGACTGGGAGTTGGTGTGTTTTCTGTGGGCTGGCCTGCTCTGGCAGATCGGACCTGGGTACAGTTCACAGGTGGCAGCCTGAACTGTTGAGGGTGTAGTGGTGGCAGCTCTACCCCTTTTTTCCCTGGCCAGTGGCCACTACTGTGTTGGGGCTCTCAGGTTGTGCAGCCTGTGGAGGCAGGAAAAGGTCCATGTTGGAATGGTTGGTTGGGACCCTGGCAGGGTGGCAGACCATCTGGGTGCTCCATGTGGCACAAGCAGCAGTCCCCTGGGTGAAGGCTCTCCAGAAATTGAAATTTCTGCATGAGCGGAAAGTGCCTCTGGATCTCTGTAGGTCTGGGAGTGTGCAGCTCTCTGCAGGGGGAACAGTTGGTGCGTGGCATCAGTGATTGGGCACCCGGAAGATCTTCAGCGGTTTGGTTCTTGCTATAGAACACCAATTTGACTGTGTAAGACCTTGAAGTAACAAAAATGCTCCATGTATTGTAACCCCCCCCAGTGGAGACAGTTTAAAGAAAAGCCAAGTTGGAAATGGGATTGGGACAGCAGAAAGGTCTCATGCTGTCATAACTCCTACCTCAGTTGAAGTTCTGTTGAGACTCAGAGAATGAAAAGTAAGCAAGTGCCTGTGTAAAGATTAGAGTGAAAAGAAGGGATATGAAATGAAAGTGCTGCTAAGAACAAACTACCTGTAAGTGTGGCCTGGTTCGGCCCTCCATATTGCTGCTGTCAGGAATGTAGCCTCTGCAGTTCAAGGGAATGTCAGCATGCAATAAATCAATCTGTTGACCAAAGAGGTTGTTGCAGAAGAAATGTCAGGTTTTGGCCTGTGACATGTCCCCACGGTGTATGTTTACCTCCATGCTACATGGAGTGGTTCATTTACTTTCTTGTTCATTAAATCTGTTTTTGCACTTTTGATTCTGGAGTGGACAGTGAATTTAAGCAATCTGAACTGTGTTTTTTGTGCCTGCTAACAAATATTGCCCCCCTGCAGTTCACCCTGAAATCTAAGAAGAGAGACTGCTCCTCAACTAGCGAAGCCATCGTGCAGCTTTCAAAAGAACCAGGTAATGAACATATTTCTTTTTTCCATGGACTGTGTTTTCTGGTTTGATAGCACCCCCTCCCATCTTTACCATCTGGATATCCCTAAACATCAGGAGTGGGGGGCTCACGTAAGGTACCATTTCCCCCAAGAGAAAGATGACCATAGCCGGATGAGTCAAAAAACACAGATGCTCCAAGAATGGAAATTTTCAGAGGATGAAAAGAGGAAACCAAATCAAGAAAGCCTGTGGGGCAATGATTTGGACATTACCCGGTCTCTGCACAGCGATCAGCCAAATTGTATCCTGCAGGACTACTTGTCAATGCTAAAGAGCACCTGTGGACCCATCAAGAGTGGCACAGACTTGCTTTTCCAACTGTGAGCAGCCATCCAGAAAGAGGGAGATAAATTGTCCAATTACTTGATCTGATTGGCGACAGTTATCTGCCAGACAGGCAAGGCTGGTGGGCTCACCCCGACCAAGCCAAAAGGACCAGACTTGAGCAAGTGCTGAAAATGACATACACTCACAGATGACTGTCTTCTCACTTTGGCTGAAGGACCAGAATGCTACACCACCCAACTTGAACAGCTACTGGAAGACGTGAGAGAAGAGCCCCAGGCAGAATGGAAAGAATCACTGAAAGTTTCTACAGGGAAAGCCACCCCTCCCCTCCCCACAAAGCCACAAGCCACTGCTGAAATACCTCAGATGGAGGCCAGTAACCTAGGATCACAAATGAAGCAACTGATGGAGCAAGTAAAGGCACTGGCCACAGCACATGAACAGCAGACAAGAGTCCACCCCACCCTCCAGGTAGAGGAAGTACACCAGATTTTCTGCTGCCTTTTTGCATGAACCTCAAGCCCCCACCTCATCCTAGGAACAATGTGTTTTTCTACAGGTGTGGGCAGGATGGACACATAGCCTCAGAATGCATTCACCCCTCCGATCTACAGCTTGTGGATCAGAAGTAGGAGAGCCAACTGCCCCAGCAGGGAAACAACAGCTGAACCCAGTAAAGGAGTGATCTGGATCTCTGACAGTGCAGTTCTCAGTAAAATGGACTGACCTTGATATTCCAAAGGGAGAAAGTTGCTATTCGTAGTTCTGGGCCACAACGCTGACATTCCAGTCTTCATTGAAGGAAAACCATACAAAACGTTACTTGGCAGTGCATTACAGGTTACCATCATCCACTGCTCTCTCTACAACAGCCACTTAAAACACCTGTCTCTTATACCTCTGAAAGGACTTGGCCTGTAGGGCCTGAGCTACACCACCCACTGGTTACAGCATCATATTATTTGAGTTCTCCAGAGCGGACAAGGAGTGCCACACAGGAATGACACCATAGCATTGGTATGTCCAGAATCAAAGAGTGTAGATGACACTCCTGCATTGATCAATACCAGCGCCGATATGTTTGGGAGGTTGGCCCAAATTTGTCAAGAGAGAGGAGTACCACAGTGGCTAAAGAGTTCACTACTGCAAGCAATTGTAAAGAGTGAGCCTGAACATGAAACCTCAAAGTCAGTGATGCAAGAAGATCCCATTGGAGTAGTCCACCGTGTTGACAGCTGTGAAGTGGTCTTACTTTCCAGTTTGATGTGCCATGTGATTGGGATTGCAGAGTTCAAGTTTCAGTCCGTTGGACCTGCCCTCAACATTGATGCATCAGCTGATGATACCCCTATCAGAGGGACTGATGGTCCAAAGAGGACTGAGGCCTCTGCCTGCCACTCCTTGGGAAAGATGAGTCACAGTGAGGGTGAAGAATGAAACAAAGAAACCCATTATCTTGTGGAGAGAGTGAATGTTGGCAAATATTTTCAATTCAGACAGTGTAACTGGAGTAAACTCTGAAATTGTCACTACAACAGACATAGACCCAAGACTGTTTGAGTTGGCAGACTCACCAATACCTGACCACTAGTGGTAGAGCCTAGGTAACAAGCTAGCAAAGTGCAAGAAAGTGTTCTTCTTGAATGACTGGGACATGGGCTGCATGAAGGGAGAAGAGCACTCCTCTAGCACAACTGATCTTTCTGGGAGAGATCCTGATGACTGACCCCTGCTGACATAGAGGATATCATGTGCCACTTGCAAGAACTACTGGTGGTAGAGATCTTCAAAGAGTTCTAAAATTCATACGCAACACCTATTGTAGTAGCCAGGAAGAAGGCAGGAGTGATTTTTATGTGTATAGACTACCACACACTCAACAAGAAGATGGAGACTGACCCATGCACGATCCCTAGAGTCAAAGTGATGCCCTGGCAAGCTTGATGGAAAGCAAGTAGTTCTCAGTCCTACATCTCAGAAGCAGCTACTACCAAATCCCCATGGTGGAAGAAGACAAAGAAAAGACCACATTTATTTGCCCCTTGGTGTTCTATCCATTCGAGAAGATGTCCCCATGCATACCCAGGGCCCCTGCAAATTTTAAGAGGTTAATGGAGAATGTGGAGGGAGATATGCATCTGCTAGAGATGTTGGTGTACCTAGATGATCTGATAGTGTTCAGCTGGACACTGGAGGGGCATGAAACCCGACTCATAAAAGTGCTGGATAGATTGGAAGAGTTGGCTTTAGAAGTTTATATCAAAAAGTGCCAATTTTGTCAGCCTTCTGTTTAATATGTGGGGCACATCATTTCAACAAACAGAGTACAGACTGTACCTGCAAACGTAGAGGCACTCCTCACTTGGCCTAGACAAGGCAACCTAAAGTCACTACTGTCATTTCATGGATTCTGCAGTTACTACTGGTGATTTGTAAAAGATTATTCCATTGTTGTCTGCCCTCTGAACAACCTCACCCAGGGGTACCCACCTACCTACAAAAAGAAAGCCCACTCTGGGAGGGTTAATTACAGCAAAGAGTACTCTAGGGTGAACAAACCATTTGGTGCCAGGTGGAATGTACAGTGTGAAGTGCCATTCAGACAGATAATCAAGCACCTGAGTGAGCTGCCCATGCTGGCATTTACTGATTCTATCAAACCATACATCCTGTACACCAACCGCAGCTTAAGTGACTTAGTAACTGTCCTACACCAAGAGTACCCTGAGGAACTTCATCTAATTGGTTTTGCCAGTTGAAGTTTAAATCCTTCTGAAAAGCATAATCCAGTGCACATACTGGAATTTCTAACAATAAAGTGGGCTGTCACTGAAAACTTCTATGACTATTTTATGGGACCCAGTTCACAGTGAGAACAAACAACAATCCTCTCACTTATGTAAATACAACTAATTAAACAAATATTATACCACTTTTGGATTATGGGTCCCTGTTGTGGAGCCCCCCTATGGGGGGAGATAAACAGATTGAAGGGAATCCAGTGTATAATTACTAAAATGGTAATAAGTTGGAAAAGGTTAAATTATAAAACTAGGTTACAGAAATCAAAATTATTCAGTCTGGAAACCAGGAGATTAAGGAGTGAGTTATTACTGTATAAGATTACAAAAGCCAGGGAATTAATGCAGGAGTTAGAAATTATGCCACAGCAGAAACCAAGTGAATTAAGAACACATAAACAGCAACTAAAAATTGATACTTCAATAAAAAATGGGAGATTTAATTTTTTTTTACTAAAAGGACATGCAGATTTTGGAATAAATTAACAGGAAGCAAAATAGAGTCTAATAATATGAGTTTGTTTAAGAAAAAAACTGGACAAATATCTTTGGAACAGGGGGTGTATTTGGACTCGCTAATGCAGGTGGATGGTTAATATGGGCAGTTATGCCTTCTTCTATCCATATCCCAGTATAAACCAGTATAAACTACCAAGTGGGATGCAGCAGGACACCGGTGACTTTCATTTTTATCCACCTACAATTACAATCTGGAATACTGCTGTGGTCGAAGCAACATTGATGTCGTCACCTTATCCCAGAGTCCACATCCTGATCAGCCAAATCAAAGTACTTTATTTCGAAGTGTATCAGTAAAGACCATGTGTTTGAAATTGGAAACAACAGGATGTGCCACTCCTGCCAATCGGCACTGAGCAATCAACACACTGGGGGCCTCTCTAGATGCTATTCTGACTGCATATCTCAATTTCACTGGATGAACCTTTTGGCTTGGCCCGAGCCTAGCCATACAAAACTCAAACAAGCCCAGTGGGAAGACTATGTATTACATAGTGTGATACATGCACCGGATAAGGGGCAGGATGCAAGAGAGGAACAAATAACTCACCCAGATATTCCCTTGTTATTGTGAGAGTGGAAAAAACTGTCTTTAAAAGATGGACTGCTTATAAGAACAAGTCACAACACTGAACACCCTGAGTTCCCTCGACAACATTGGTCGTACTCTGGAAATACCGAAAAGCCATCATACAATCCCTATATGATGATGGAGGTCACGTTGAAGTTGACTGCACTCTGGACTTGATGTGAGCCCATTTCTGTTGGCCTGAAATGACAACAGAGGTGGAACGACACTGCAAGAACTGTCTCAGGTGGATCGAGAGAAATACATTGATAAAAAGAGCAGCACCATTAGTCAACATCAAAACCAGTGGGTCAGTGGAATTAATCTGTTTGAACTTTCTCTCATTGGAGCCTGATAGCAAGAACATTGGCAGCATCTTAATTCTGACCAGTCATTACACACAATATGCTCAGGCATACTGAAGGAAAGATCAAAAGGCCACCAATGTTGTCAAACCATTGCAGCAATACGTTGGCCATTATGACATCCCTCAGAGAACTCGCTCTGAGATAAAGGAAGGCCTTTGAAAGGCAACTTGTGAAAGAGTTTCTGGCAACCTATGGCAGCAGACAATCAAGAAGCACTCCATACCACCCATAGAGAGACCCTCAGCCTGAATGCTTTAATACAACCATACTTGACATATTTGCACCCTTGAGCCAGCCCAGAAACCAATGTGGAGCTCAGAAAGTATGTTCACTGGTGCATGCTACAATTGCACCCATAACGATGCCACCTAAAAGTCCCTGTTCTACTTAATGTTTAGGAGAAAAACGACAAACAACGGTGCACCCAGCATAGACCAATTGTTAATATGCAGTCTGTGTGATATTGAATAATGAACAAAGCACACCTTTCAGCCACCAAAAAAATAAGGAATGCTCGCAGTTTTTATTTTGTAGTTCCTTACTGATGGCAAAAAATGGAAAACAGTGCAAATATGCAAAATCCAGCAAGACAACACAATGGGTAAAATGTGGAGGGGGGAGGGGGAGGGGGAGCAGTTCAACTAGCTATAGCAATGCCAGTACAACTGGCGAAAAAACACCCTTATGTTTCACCCAGACTGGTTGGGGCTTCTTCAGAGGATACTCCATGAGAATGAAATCCTACTTATATAGTGGTACTGATTAACAATTAACAAAGTGTTTGTGCAGATACCAAAAGATGCACTGCCATTGCTGTAGCTAGTGGGACTGCTCCCCCCCGCATTTTACCCATCGTGTTGTCTTGCTGTGATTTTGTACATTTGCACTGTTTTCCATTTTTCTGTTTGCTACCTATTACCATCAGTGAGAAGTTGACAAAATAAAAACTGTGAGTATTCCTTATTTTTTGGTGGCTGAAAAGTGTGCTTTATTCATTATTTGATATCAGACAGACTGCATATTAACAATTGGTCTATGGTGGGTGCACCGTTTTTTGTCATTTTTCTCTGTCTAGCTCTTAATTGGTGCACCACCATAACATAGACACATAGTGGAGTGCCTGTTTGAGTCTTTACTTTTTAATGTTTAGGAGAAGTTCATCTATCAGTTGATCTTTGTTTTGGAATCTCAGCCAATGGGGCATCAAAATAGACATATTTAGAATACACGAGGCAATTGCATCAACAGTTGCAAAGAACCTATCAACTTGTCTCTGAGGCTGCCACCAAGAACAACCTTGCCAAAAAAATTGTTACAGCAAACAATTTCAACACCAGGTGTTGCAGACTGGAGACTGTGTGGTATGGAGGAACCTGGGCCCACAGGGAAAACACAAAATTCAGGACCAATGGGAGCCAGAATCATATGTCATAGTTGAATAGATGCCTGGCCTTCCAGTCTACAGAATTTGGCTAGAACAAGGTAGAGGCCTGGAAAAGACTATACACCGGAACTACCTCCTATCCATTGGGGAGATTATGCCTGAGCCTGTACCTGAAATTGCAAGCCCAGTGGCCAGTAAACCAAAAACTCAGAGTCACACCACCAGCAGAGAAATGGGATGCCTACACCTGATACAATCCCAATTGCAGCACCTGTGCAAAAGCCAACTGAAAATAATCCTGACAAAAGTGATAATAACAGGGTGATGGACTTTAAGGGGCGGACTTTGGGAAAATGGGGAAAATTTTGGGAAGGTACCTGGCAGGTATGCAACCGAAAATGGATGCAGACCAGAAATGGGGGATTATAAAGAATGGGTTGGTAGAGGCTATGGCAGCATGCACAAGGAAAAAAAGTAAGAAAGGGAAGACAAAGAAACCAAGTTGGCTGACGAAGGGGGTCATGGAAGGGGTGAGGGCTCAGAGGGCATAGTTTAAAAAATATAGGAAGTCGGGAAGGGAGGAAAATAAGATAAGTATGCAGAGAAGTCCAGGGAGGTTACAAGAATGGTCAGGGTGGCTAAAGCAGCCAGGAAGCTGCAACTGGTGAAAGGTATCAAGACTGGAGAGAAAGACTTCTTCTGGTACATTGGAGAGAGAAGAAGGAATAAGAACCA
Organism: Neoceratodus forsteri; assembly: GCA_016271365.2. NCBI lineage: Eukaryota > Metazoa > Chordata > Ceratodontiformes > Ceratodontidae > Neoceratodus > Neoceratodus forsteri. The sequence goes on from CM057453.1 coordinate 424,177,269, forward strand.
ACTGGTGAGGATAAAAAAGGATGGTGGGTGGGTGGAGAGGGGGGAAGAGAAGGCAGAAGCACTCATTGAATACTTCTGCTCGGTATTCACCCAGGAGAGAGGGGGATTCCTATGGTGGTGGTGGGAGGGATATGGGGGGGGATTGATAACAGATGTAGCAATTACAGAGGGCAGGGTACTAGATGGGCTAAAGGCTCTAAGAGTGGACAAAGCACCAGGACCAGATGGCATTCATCCAAGGGTGCTAAGGGAGCTAGCCGAGGTCCTGGCAAGGCCACTGGCTAACCTGTTCAACACCTCTCTGGACACAGGATGTGTACCACAGGTCTGGAGAGTGGCTTTCTGGAGGACAATGGTCTCCAGGATCAGCAGCAGCATGGGTTTGTAATGGGAAGATCATGCCAAACCAACCTCATAGAATACTATGACAGGGTGACACAGGAACTGGACAAAGGCCATGCAGTGGATGTCCTGTATTTGGGTTTCAGCAAGGCCTTTAATTCAGTACCATATGGGAGGTTGGGGGGGGAAGCTGGAATATGTGGGGAAGGGGCCAAAATTAGCAAATTGGATTAAAATTTGGCTGAGGGGGAGGCAGTAAAGGGTGGTAGTGGGGGAGACTCTCGTCACCGAGGGCAGTGATGAGCGGGGTGCCACAGGGATTTGTACTGGGACCAGTGCTGTTTGGGATATATATATATAGCCGATATTTCACATGGGATCAGGAGCAAGATCAGCCTGTCGCTGACGATACCAAAATGGGAGCTGTGATTGATGACAGTGAGAGGTGGAAGAGGCTGCAGGAGCACCTGACTAAACTGCAGGAGTGGGCAGAAACATGGCAGCTGGGTTTCAATACCAAGAAGTGCAAGGTGTTGCACTTTGGAGCAAAGAATCAGGGAAGGGACTATCACTTGAATGGAGTGCAGTTGGGAAGTACCGCAGAGGAAAAGGACCTTGGAGTAATTATAACAGGGAGCATGAACAACTCAGCCCAGTGCAGGAAGGCGGCAGCACAGGCCAACAAAATGCTGGGGTGTATAGCAAGGGGAATCTCTTCCAGAAGGAGTGAGGTTATACTGCCCCGGTACAGATCATTGGTAAGGGCCCACCTGGAGCACTGTATGCAATTCTGGCACCCGTTCCTGAAAGGGACATAAGTTATTGGAGAGGGTGCAATGCAAGGCCACGAAGATGATGCAGGGTCTGGAGGACAGACCTTACGAGGACAGATTGAGAGAGTTGAAAATGTACTCGCTGAAAGAGAGGAGAAACAGGGGGGATATGATAGAGACCTTTAAGTATCTGAAAGGGATTAACAAGACTAACACAGAAGGGATCTTTCAGCTGAGGAGAGAAAGGGACACAAGAGGGCATGGACTGAGATTAGAGGAGGGAAGGTTTAGGAAGAAGGTACAGACACACTTTTTCACAGAAAGGGTAGTCAATGTAATACCCTCTCGGAAGATCTTATGTGCTCTAAGACGGTAGGCAGTTTCAAAAGGGGATGGGCCAGAGTAAGGGGAAGGGACACAGTGATGGGGGAGTGGGAGGGGCAGCTGCAAGATGAAGTGCTAGCTGCACACTCGGGCAGACTTGATAGACCATGTGGCCTGTTTCTGCTGGTGAATTCGTATGTTCATATGTTCATATTGTGTGTTGCATCACAGTACCAGGCAGACCCCGTAATGAGCAGTTTCAGATGATGGAATGGAGAAGTTCACAACCATGAACTAGTGCATCTCCAACTGGCGAATAATCAAGCAATGAACTTTCACACAGTTTGAACCCCTCTTTGTGAAAGGAATTGGCAATTGATCATCCTGAAAACCCAGTTATGGACAGTGATGTGGCTTTTGAACTGGAGGAACAAATGCCAGAGACTGATGTAATCTCTGTCATTCCTGACATAACTCCTGCTGTGGACACAGAGCTGGAAGAGGAAAGCATGCACCCCGTTCTTGAGGAAGGAAGAAACAGCGTTATCTCGCAAGTCTGGATGCAAGACTAAATCTATCATCAAGCTCTCCTGTGACTTATGAAAGAAGAGTCAGGTTTTCCCCAGATCTATTTTCATTCTGCTTTCAAAAGCAGTACTTTAGGGAGAGTAGAGGGGTAGAGCCAGCTAAAGTTCTCCCACCTCCCTTTCACTTAGCACCTAGCTGCATGGGCAGCTAAAGGGAAGGGACCTGTGACCTGCAAAAGCAGAGTCAGGTTCCTATAGATCCATTTTGATTTTGCTTACCATAGATAAATTGACTCCCTCCCAGTGTGTCCCATCATGCTCTTGTCCTGTCACATGAGTGGAACAGAGCAGGAGTAGAACAGGATTGGCATCTTAGGTGCCAGCAGGCAGACATGCAGACCATCATGGTGGAGGCTTACCTAGATATTCTGATCACTACTGAGTAGTGGTGCACAGTTAGCCATGACTGGGACTCAGTCATACCAGACTATACTGAGTTCAGACAGGACATGGTGGGAAGGAAGGGAGGAGGGGTGGTGTATGTAAGGGAGGGCATCAAAGCAAAAGAAATGCAGAGAACCAAGGAGGAAAGAAGCGTTGGAGCTATTGTGGGTCACCCTGGATGCAGGAGCCAGAGTCACTATTCACACTGGGGTGATCTACAGACCTCCAACAAAGGGTGAAGAACTGGATAAGGATCTGGGGAAACCATGAGCATAATGGTTGAAAAAGGGGAGGTGTTGCTGGTGGGGGACTTCAATCTACCGGATATAGATTGTAGTCTTCCAGTCGTGGCCTTGGCTAGAAACAGGAACATTCTAGAGCCCCTGCAGGGGGAGTTTCTCAGGCAACTAGTTAGGGAGCACACTCTTGATGGGGCACTACTGAACCTGGTGCTCACTAATAGGGACAGTATTGCCAAGGTCAAGGTAGGAGTTTGCCTGGGTACTAGTGATCCCCATACAGTGTGGTTCATCATAAAAATGACAGCAGAAGTAAACAACACATGGACAAGGATTGTGGACTTCAGGAGGCCAGATTAAAAAAAAAATGGGTGAATGCCTCAGAGACAACCTAACAGGGAGGAATTACCAGGGTGGGGTGGAGAAACAGTAGGCCAAATTAAGGGATGGCAGAAGTGAAGGCAACAAATCTCTGTGCAAAAGACGAGAGCAACAACAAAAGAAACAAGTATTTGTCAATGCCGGATGTTCACCACTGGTATTGCTGTTCACAATGATACGGGAAACAGGCTATCAATTCCTGCTGGCTGCCTGATGTATCTTACCTTTAACTGCATGCCATCTGAGGTGCAACCGAGCTGCATCTGAGTAGAAACAAGCACACCCAATGCTTGTGTGATGTCTGTACCTAGAAACTGTGTGAACGCTGAGTGTGCACCAGCGGGGCTGGTAAAATGTTTTTTAATTTAAGAAATTACAGTATTAAGGGTTTGCTGGTAGCGGCAACATTAAATCACGTAAAAGAGCAAACTGCTTGAAGTAATGAGTTGACATTGTCGCAAGTGAGTGGGCAGAATTGAGCCTGGACTGCTTTGTTTACAACATGCATTGAGGGGCTAAATACAATAGTATAAAACTTCTTGGATTTTGCAATGGCAAGTAGCTGTTGCAGATGTGGGCGAGAATTCATTCAGCCCAGGGTGGTACAGTAGTCGAATTACTGTATCTTTACGATAAGAGTGTGCTGTCTCTTTTTTATAACTTACAGATCACAGTGTATTTTCTTACCCTGGGGTGCTGTGTGTGGGTATGAAAGTACATGACAGCAGGTACAGAATGCAGCCGTATGTAAGATTTCTCCCACTAGCCATTTGCACTTATGCTGAACTGCTGTCAACATCTGCCTTTCATGTAGGGTTTTTACAACTGGTGTCTGAAATGTCTGAAATTCTTCAGCAGACTGATCATGTCAGATCAGCTATGCTTGCTGGGCAGAGTAGATCAAAGGAAAAAGCCAACCCATGATTGGGTCGGCTTTTTCTTTTGAAATACACAAAGTTTCCACCCAGCAAACCAAAACTGTGTCATGATCAGCCTGGCTAATGAGTGGTGTGGCACTGACATGCCCCTTGTAGACTACTCTGCATTGGACTGACAGTGTCACACCCTTCAAAAGGCACTCTCATAGCAAGATGTTCATTGTGCACACATGCACAGCGAACATAAAAAAGAGATCGCTATGGATCTTGAGGGAAGTGACTGAAAAATTTAAGGCTAAAGGGTAGAATTAAGAAGGTACTAATTGATACAGAGGGAAGTGGATGGGGAAGTGTACCAGGCAAGGCATAGGGAAGCAGGGAAAGCAGTGAGGAGCACAAAGGTGCACACAGAGGAAAGGATAGCCCAAGGGGTAACTAAAGGGGACAAGTCCTTTTTATAGGTACATACATAAGAAGAGGAAGACAAGAGGACAGATTATGAGATTAAAAACAGCAGGGTGAGACTGTGCAGAGGAGGATCAGGAAAACACAGGTATCATGAACAAATATTTTTGTTCAAACTTCATAGTGGAAGGGGAGGGCCCACATATAGACAGCAGAAACACTGGGGAGGAGGGAGGGAGGTAGACACAAGTCCATTCACAGAGGAGAGAGTGTGAAAAGGAATCTGCAAAGCTGAAAGGGGACAAAGCTATTAAGCCAGACAGGGTACACCCAGGAGTGTTGAGAGAACTAAGGGAGCTATTGGCTGCACCTCTAACAGCCCTATTCAACAATTCATTGGAAACAGGAGTGGTTCCAGAGGACTGGAGGAAGGCAGATGTAGTTGCACTTCATAAAAACAGTAGCAGGGAAGAGGCTAACAACTATAGGCCAGTCAGTCTGACATCAGTGGTGGAGATGCTAATGGTGTCAATTTTAAAGGAAAGCATTGTGCAGTATCTTGAACCCAGTGGGTTACAAGACCCGAGGCAGCATGAATTCATGGGAAGAGATCATGTCAGATGAACTTGATAGATTTCTTTGACTGGGTGACCATGGAAATAGATCAGTGTGGGGCAGTGGACATGGCATACTTAAACTTCAGCAAGGCCTTTGACACTGTACCACACAGAAGGTTCATTAGGAAACTGGGGAGTTTGGAGGTGGGTCCTAAGGTGGTAAATTGGGTATGAAATTGGCTAATGGATAGGTAACAGAAGGTGGCAGTAAATGGAATTCACTCTAGGGAGGGGAGAGTGATCTGTAGGGTGTATCAAGGCTCAGTAATGAGTCCATTCCTTTTTAATGTCTTTATAAGTGACAATGCAGAAGTGCTGTATGGGAAGGTATGCCTCTGCAGATGACACCAAAATCTGCAATAGGGTGCACACCCCACAGAAGGTAGAGAGAATGTGCAGAGACCTGGGAAAACTAGAGGACTGGTCAAGGGTATGGCAGCAGGGTTTTAATGCAAAAAAGTACAAGATCATGCACCTTGGGCACAGAAACCCAGAAGCAGCGTATAATGGGGGCAGACGTATTTATGGTCACCAAACAGGAAAGAGACCTTGGAGTAATCATAGCTGATGACCTCAAGTTGACAAGGCAGTGTGACAAGGTAGTAGGTATGGCCAGTGGGATGCTGGACTGCATATGGAGGGGTATCATCAGCAAAAGAAGGTAGGTGGTGTTGCCACTGTATAGATTGTTGGTTATACTGCACCTGGAGTACTGTGTCCAGTTCTGCAGACTACAGGCTCAATTTTCAAAGGTTGACACAGGACTTCAACCCCATTCTTTGGTGCAACTGTGCCAAACACCTTTGATACAACTGCACCCGATTTAGTACATCGGGCACAGTTGCGACACTTTCTACACCTTACAGTGGCTTGTGACAAATATGTGGCACAAGCCCCATAAAAATGGTCCATAGCATGCCGCAAGTTAGACCAGAGGGGGGGCTGGTTTAACTTGCGATATTTGGTGCACAGGAGTGAAAATCCCGGTTGGCGCCATGAGAATGCTGCAAGTCCAATGCGCCATATGATTGGCGCACCAGGGCCTTGTGGCATTTTGGGGCTTTTGAAAATTGAGCCCTACATCTCAAGAAGGAAACAGACAGGGTGGAGGCTGTCCAGAGGAGGGCACCTAAAATGGTGAATTGGCAGCATCACAAACCCTATGAGGTGAGACTAAGGGATCTCAATATGTATACCCTGGGAGAGAGGAGGGCAAGGGGAGATATGACAGAGATCTATGAATAACTCACGGGGTTGAACAAGGTACAGGAGGGGAGTATTTTGCAGAGGAGAAGGTGCATGAAACAAGAGGACATACAATGAAGCTAGAAGGGGGTACATTTAGGAGGGATTTTAGGAAGTACTTCTTCACTGAACAAGTGGTGGATGCCTGGAATGATCTTCCAGCAGTGGTAGTGGAGGCAAATACAGTGGTGGGCTTCAAGCATGCATGAGAAAGGCACAAGGGAATCTTAGTTGGGAAACAATGGGAGGAGGTAGCCAGAGGTCAAGTATGGTCTACAATGAAGGTTTAGGCAGTGAAAAAAGGGTCAGACTGGATGGGCCAAGCAGTCCTTATCTGCTGACAAAGCCTATGTTTCTATGTTTCTCTCATACAACACCCTTGGTGCCTCCTCTAATACCCCATCCATGTGTTCCATAAGCATATTGCCCCTGTGATGTACCCCCCAATGTGTTGCACACTGGTTCAGGTGGGGGAATGCACTTGAATGCCAATTAAATGCCCTGGCTGGATAGGCATAAACTTCTAGCAAGAAACGTGTACTGTGTAAGTAGTATAAATGCACTGAGTAGTTAGTCATCAGGTCTTATATAGAATGGTATATATTGTTGATAATAATAATTATGCCACTGCCACTTAAACTTTGGACATACTGTATGCACATTATCTTTACAAGGGTGCCAAAAGTCTGGCAGGGGAAGTGTGTAAGCACTCCTAAAAATGGGGCCTACCTTTATGGGCTACGTACCATAACAATGAAAAGCATTCCTAGACCATTGTCAGGTAGCGGGACTAGAAAAAGAATAAAGCAACCCTCATGGGTTAATATAGATACAGCAGAGGATAAAACAAAGTAACTGCAGAATGTAAACATTCTGGGCAGCACCTTTACAGTTCCAGGCCTTTGGCTTAACAAAGACTGCTAGAAAATTGATCAGAAGTGACAGGTCTAAGCTGGCCCTGTGGCATGGAGGGCTATGGTACTGGTTGTCTTATCTCCTCCCATGCTAGCGACCCAAGTTTGGGAATGAATCTAAGTCACTAGGGGTTGGCCGGGAGGCAGGGGGTGGAGCTGGATTGAGTAGCCACAAGGCAGTTCTCCTCTCCAGGGGAGGGATGTGGGCTTCCCTGGCTCTTGGCTGCCACCAGGTGGAAGCTAGATGGAAGTGCCTAGCTGAAAGGGAGCCAGGCATTGGGCCGGGTGGGAGGAAGGGGCCATCTCTGGAGCCACAGAGCACATGCGCACCTCCATGCGCATGCGCGACCATGTTCTGAGATCCCAGGATAACCAGGGAGAAAAACAGAAAATGGGGCACCGAGGGAGGCTCAATGAAGCCCTGAGAACAGGGTGGACTGAGATCCTCCAAGGAAGAACCACAGCTTACCTGCCCTGGAGTCCCAACAGGTAAACAGCTATATGAAAAAAAAAGTGACAGGTCTCCAGACTAAAAATTTGGGCCGATCATCTGTTTGCAACACTACAGACTCTACATGCATGCTTTACATGGTCCGGCTAGCATTCCAGAGATCAGGCCAGTCTGGGGATTTTAAGACCAACAGGGCATTGAGTTAAGCAAATGTAAAAATAAATTAACATAAACAAGCTGAGCTTAGCCAGTTCTGCCCGTGTGACAGAGAGATAGGAGCTGAGAGCTGGTGAGCCACTATCTGCTAGGCACTGCAGGCCTGGCAGACTAAACAAGTCTGGGATCCCAGCAACTGACTCTTGTGAACAAAACAGCAGTTTTTATCAAAACTAACAGTTTGAAGGGGAGGATTGGTGCTGGGGTTTTTCTTGCCTCACCAGTGACTTTCCACTCTGGGAGATTAGCTACTTTGAAGATCCAGCCACTGCCTGCTTCAGGGTCCCTCAACCCCCTGCACCTGTAGTACTAAACTGACCATGTGAGTGAACCGAGACCAGTGAATGAACACCAGATGACCCTGAGGAAACCTACTGTCCAGCCAGAAGCACATTCAGCAGTCCTGCCTGTTCTATCATCAGACACCAAAGGCATCTATGAAGCTACAAAACCATAAGTAACAATCAGGGTTTTAGACTTGCAACACAAGAAAATCGCAGTTATGCTAGGATTGAGGCAGAAGCCATGGGTGGGATTTTGGCAGTCTGATACGCCCAGGCAAAAGACTTGTGGACACCAGCCCACAACCCATTTGTCTAAGCTGGTCCAGTGGCATGGAGGACTGTGGTATTGGTTGCCTTATCTCCTCCCACGCTGGCGACCTAAGTTCAGGAATGAGCCTAAATTACCAGGGGTCAGCTGGGGGGAGAGGATGAGGAGCTGGATTGAGTGACCACAAGGTAGTTCTCCTCTCCAGGGGAGGGATGTGGGCTTCCCTGGCTCTTGGCTGTCGCCAGGTGGAAGCTAGGTGGCAGTACCAAGCCAAAAGGGAGCCAGACATTAGGCCGGGTAGAAGGAAGAGGCCATCTCCGAAGCCACATATCGCATGCACACCTCCACGTACATGTGCGACCATGTTCTGGGATCCCAGGATAACAGGGAAGAAAAATAGAAAATGGGGCACTGAGGGAGGCTCAATGAAGCCCTGAGAACAGGGTGGACTGCGATCCTCCAAGGGAGGACCACAGCTTACCTGCCCTGGAGCCCCAACAGGTAAAAAGCTGTATGAAAAAAAAGTGACAGTTCTCCAGACTGAAAATTTGGGCCAATCATCTGTTTACAAATAGGGGCCCCTTTTCAACAGCTTAATTGTTCAGCAACAGTTTGGGTTTTAAAGTGTGTTTGCCTATACCAGTTAAAGTGCACCACCGAGCTCCTGCCTTGCTAGCAGACACTGCATCCCCAGTGAGGTACCCACTGCAACTAAAAAAAGAGCTCTCACTCATGGCCTTTGGGGGATTTAAGTCAGGTGTACCCGCTTTGAGGTTGAAGGACTACCAGGGGTGGGCAGATTGTGTGGGGTAAATTGTTGTTGTTACTGCACAGAGAATAAGAATTTTACTGCTACCCAATTGGTCCCATATTTTCTACTTTCCCCATGTTCTTTCCATACTCTCTCCTTCAAATGAATTATTTGTTTGAACTATGATTTTTGGTTTGAGGTGTTATTTCTGTTACAGTGTCACTTATTCTGAGGGTGGGACTGTACGAGCAGCTTATGTGTTGTTTCATGGGGGGGGTAACAGCCTTGCATGTCAGCATCCAGGTACCCCACATTATTATCCCATTTGGAGGCACCGCCCAAGTACCCAGTGTAGCACATCTTTAGGCAACCCAGGCAGGCTCCTCAGAGGGTTTGGAGGAGGGAACCCAAGGGGCCTCTGGCAGTCTGCGACATATAGCTCTATATAATCTTTGCAAAAACCTGCATTAGTGCACCAGTTAGAATTACATGTAACACCAGAAAAGTAGGGGAAATATAGCATTAGGGTTTCCAACCCTAACATGCCCTCCAAATCAGCAAATGGGCAACACCACACAAGTAACCACATACAGCCATCATCAGGTAAGGCAAACAACATACAACTGTTGCCAGATGACACAAATGCAGTAGCACTGATATGCTACCCTCGTGGATTTGTATCTGTGGCACGTCCATCGTAAGAGACACACACTCACTTGTTGCTGGAGATACAACTCCATGGTACTCAAATTACAACACTACTTCTGTGTGCAGAAGCACTGACCCCTTCAGCAACAGATACAAATCCACAAAACCCAAGTTTTGAGAGTTCTTTTGTCTGCAGAAACACATACCCCTATGGGGCCACTGCTTCTGTAGCCTCAGATATTTATGCACACTGTTAAGACACACACACTTGATGGGCCTGTTCTTCTGTGGCCACAGGTGTAAGACATACACATTGACCTCTGGCTGCAGAAGCACAGGCACCAAAAAATTCATGATACCAAAATGACAACACTACTTCTGTTTGCAGGAGCACAGGCTCCTGGGGGGCCTGTGCTTCTGCAGCCACAGATTTAAGACAAACACACCAACTTCTGGCTTCAGCCTGCAGTTAGGCAGACAGAAGTACTGTTGCAATGTGGGTATAATGGTTTCAACAGTGGATCTAGAAATTGTTCAATGGGGTTTTTCACTTATGCAGCTGCATATACAAAAGCATGCACTAATGGATTATCCAGTCTTGCGAGGTACCTCGTACGGTATACATGAGTACAGCACAGCCAGCCATGATGAAACATAGTACCTTGCAGTAAATGACATGTCACAAAATACTGCAATAAAAAGGACTTAACTGCCATTGAATTACGATGTTCCCTGCAGCATACTGCAGCATTTTTGTGATACACTACAGCATTACTGCATTTTATCCTGGCTGGTGCCACTGTACCTCTGGCTGCAGAGGGGCAGGCCCCATGGGGCCTTCTGTCTATGGAAGAGCATGCTGCCACAGGGTCTGCAATTCTGCAGCCACACATACTCATGCATGCAATATGACATGCACACACAGTGGGGCCTGTGCTTATGCTGCCACAGATACAAATCCTCAAAGGTAGTACATCAGTGCTGCTACCTTTGTGCCATCTGGAAATAGTTGTATGTTATTTGTCTTACCTGATGATTGTTGTCTATGGTTGCTTGTGTGGTGTTGTCCATTTGCTGCTTTGGGGGGGGGAATTAGGGTTGGAAATACTAACACCACATTTCCTTACTTTTGTGGTATTAAGTTGAACCCTAACTGCTGCATTAACAGTTTTTTCCCAAAGAATTTCATTCTTTTTGAGATAATGGAATTGTATCCACATTCACACAGATCCCTTTGGAACCTGTATGACAGATGCAGGCCCAGTGGGCCCTGCACAAGGGGAAGACACTGTCCATCTATGAAGTGCAGTGGTGGAGGTCAAGAATTCATGGGCTCTTTAGTTGACTGTGGAAGCTCAGGGCCCTGTGGGCCCTGCGCTTCCATGTGGTCACAGATATAGATGCAGAGGGCAAAAAGTCCATCTCTCAGGCAATGTACAGGGCCCTCTGCCACCCACAGGTGCAGAGGTGCAGGAACCTATGCCAAGAGAAGAATTCTCTTCACTATATGGTACTCTGCACCTTTCCTTCCCAGGCTGGGGTGGAGGTGGTGCTGCATAACAGCATTGTCTCCCCAGCCTCTCCCCATCCAGCTGGCCCAGTGAGCTTGACCCCAAACTCAGCTCATCAGCACAGGATCAAAGAGCAGTTCCCACTGTGGTAAAGTCTAGCACTACACAATGCTTCTTAATATTTTTTATTTTTATTTTGACCCCATATTTTCAAGACAGTCATTTTATGAATCCCTTATAAACATGACATGTGAATAGCCTATTGGCTGAAATGCCATTTTGCACCACAAGTGTGAAAACACATTTCATCCAGGATTTAAAAAATGACACCTGTAACATTTTTCAGTTGGTGTGAGAAAATTGCTATGTTGAAAGTTTGGAGTCAAAATATTGAAAATTAGCAAGGTTATGAGTGAACGTTGAACTGTTTCAACATTCACCCATACGCTTGATCATTTTACCATATTTTCACACAAAATTTTCAATATAGCCTTCTTACAATCCCACTTCATGAACCCAGCAGGTGAAAATGTTCAAATCCCACCCAAAACTTAATTATAAGCAGCAACTGATAAATCACATTTAGGGACAGATTTAAACAAGCATTTGTCAATGCCGAATGTTTGCTTGCTGGCATTGGCATTGGTAGTGTAGAAGTTACAGAGCTGCATAATAGAAATGGCAGTGAAGTATTGAACTGAAGCCAACCCCACCACCACCCTGCAGAGAGTGACCATCATTGGGGTGTGCCTTTGGGTCGTCAGGCATAACGGCCACGCCATTTCACCACACCCTACCCTGCAGACACTGACAAGTGTCACGATGTGCCTTGGGGTCTTTGGCCCTCATGCGCACCCCATTCCATCAGGAAATACGGTGAGATGGGTGTGGTATAGGAGAATGGGGTGAACTTTGGGGCCGAAGAGTCCAAGGCCTACCTCGATGCCTCTCACTGGCTGCAGGGTGTGGAATGGTATGACCATTACAGGCAAGAATCCCAAGTCACACCCCTGATGCCTGTCATTCTCTACAGGGTGGGGCGTTATGGTTGAAAACCCTAACACCTCAGGCATTCATTGGAATTTTCACTCCAAATTTTCAACATGTTTTTTTTGTGACCCCCACCTCATGAACAGTGGCAATATCAGTTTGTTAGCGGAAAGCTGCTTATGCACAGTGACTACGACATTTAGCACCACAGGTGCAAAAACACATTCTGAACAGGATGTGAAAAATGACAGCTGTACTGTTCATGGGGAGGTGTAAAAAATGGCAATGTTGCAAATCTGCAGTAAAAATATAAAAAAACTGGTGAAGTCACGGCGTGCATAGAAACTGTGCAGCCACCCGTAATGTAATTAGTTTGGGGATTTTTACAGCAGATTGTCAACACAGGCATTTGGTACCTCCGATCATGAACAGTGTCACTGTGATTTTCTTTCTCTGTCCCGAACAATGATTTCCCACAGCGACCACACATCTCTGCGCTGAAAGTGTGAAACATAACATAGAAACATAGAAGTTGTCGGCAGATAAGGACCGCAAGGCCCATCCAGTCTGCCCATTTCTTTTTCTACCTTATAAATGTGCCATCGGCCTTTGCTCTGTCAGTGACCTATCTATTCATAGTCATTTGTATTGCTCCTTTATGCCTATCCCATGCCTGTTTGAAGCCCTGCACTGTATTCATAGCCACCACTTCTTGTGGTAAGTTATTCCATGCATCTACCACCTTTCTGTGAAAAAGAATTTCCTCACATTCCCTTAATCGGCCTCCCTCTAATCTCATGCTGTGTCCTCTTGTCCCGCTATTTTTCTTATATTTAAACATGTTAGACTCTTTTCACCTTGTTTATGCCCTTAAGGTGTTTAAATGTCTCGATCATATCACCTCTCTCCTCCTTTGCTCAAGGGTATACATATTGAGCTCTGCTAATCTGTCCTCATATGTCTTCTGATGCAGTCTCTGCACCATTTTGGATGCTCTCTCTGGACTGCCTCAATTTGTTAATGTCCTGTGAAGGTGTGGCTCCAATACTGCACGCAGTACCCAGATGGGGCCTAACTAATGTCTTGTATAGAGGGATTATTACCTCCTCTTTACGACTTGTGATACCTCGACTAATACACCCTAACACCCCCTAGCCTTACCTACTGCTTTAGAGGTCTGCTTGGATGATTTTAGGTCATCAGTGATGATGATGCCCAAGTCTCTTTCTTCCTTTGTGACTGCTAGCAACTCCCTCCCAGCCTATAAGTGGCTTAGGGTTTCTCTTCCCTATGTGCATGATTTTGCACTTCTTGCATTAAACCCAGTTGCCACTCTTCTGACCATTTTGCTAGTTTATCCAGATCTCTTCTCATTCTGCCCACCCCATGTGGATCATCTACTCTGTTGCAGATCTTGGTGTCATCTGCAAACAGACAAGCCTTACCCTCTAGTCCATCTGCGAGGTCACTAATGAAGATGTTGAATAGGACTGGCCCCAGGACTGATCCCTGAGGTACCCCACTTGTGACTTGCATCTCTTCTGACTGTATACCATTTACCACTACTCTCTGTTTTCTGCCAGTCAACCAGTTTGCCACCCAGTTGACCAACTTCTGACCCACCCCGAGCCTACCTAGCTTATTTATCAATCTTCTATGTGGAACAGTGTCAAAAGCTTTGCTGAAGTCAAGGTAGGTGACATCAACTGCTCCCCCTTGGTCCACCACTCTGGTTACCCAGTCAAAGAAATCTATGAGATTAGTTTGACAGGACCTTCCTTTTGTAAACCCATGCTGTCTTGGATCCTGTGCCCCTATGGATTCCAGGTGTTGCACTATCCTTTCCTTAAGGAGTGCCTCCATAATCTTGCCCACTACTGAGGTAAGACTGACTGGTCTGTAGTTCCCCGCCTCCTCCCTGCTACCACTCTTGTGGCGCGGGATCACATGAGCCCTTCTCCAGTCTTCTGGGACCTCTCCTGTGCTCAGAGACTCACTAAACACATTTCGGCCATGTTGTGAAAAATGACAGCTGTACTGTTCATAAGGAAGTGTGGAAAAATGCCACTGGTGAAAATCTGGACTGAAAATATTACCAAGTCATGAACTTACAAGGGTGCATGGAAACTGCGCAATGCTCACTCATAACACCGTCATTTGATGGACTTTTGTCACCAAATTTTCCACATAGCCATTTTAAGACCTCTGCTCATTAACAGTGTCACTGTGATTTTCTTAATGTGTCCCATACATTGATTTTGCACACCGACAGCGCCATTGTGCGCTACCTGGGCAGAAACACATTTTGGGCAAGATGTGAAAAATGACAGCTATACTGCTCATAAGGAGGTGTGGTAAAATGGCAAAGTTGAAAATCTGGAGTGAAAATATTGAAAATTCGCGAACTTACGAGGATGAGTAGGAACTGCACAACGCACGCTCGTAAAACAGTCATTTTAAGGAATTTTTCCACCAAATTTTCAAAATAGACTTTTTGAGAGCCCACCTTATGAACAGTGGCAGTGTCATTTCGTTACTCAGTCCCAAAAGATGATTTTGTGCAGTGACTGCGAAATCACCCTTTGGGGCCAATTAACGCCACAACAGTGAGAGCACTCATGAGAAGGGGTCCCAAAAACCCCATGTTGAAAATTTGGTGCAAAAATTCCCAAAAATGCCTGAGATATGCTGCAAAGTTGAAAAACCCTATCTATCCCATTACACAGCTTACCGGCATTTCCTCAGTTCACGGTCGGCTTTGAAGAGTGCAGACGTGTTCCCAGTCCACCGAAGATCATCGCGCCAGAGTCCGGAGGTAAGTATGGGGTGAGGGGGTGTGTGGGGAGGCGGGTTGTGCAGTGGGTGGACGTGGGTGGGGCAGACACAATGAAGAACCGCTTTGCATTTCAGGTTTTTTTTTTAAATGAGGACGATGGGATGTTTGCCATGCTGGGGTGGGCTCCCAGCATGGCACAAGGATGGCTGGTGGGGAGCGTGGAGCCGACGGGATTGGGCACCCGCTGGTGATAGATGATGTTGCCACGCTGGGTGGGCTCCCAGCATGGCACCTTGTACTGTGGGGGAACCAGTGGAGCCGACGGGGATTGGGCACCCCATCAGCTATAATGATGTGTAGCCACGCTAGTGGGCACCCAGCGTGGCATAAAGAACTCTGTTTTAGTGGGGGCTGCAGCACAGCCAACGGGGATTGGGCACCCCTGTCGGCTACACAGTGTGTGCATGGGGGGGGCAAGCACGCAGTATGCGTGCCTGTGTGTGTGTGTCGGGGGGGAGCACGCATGAGCAGGCGATATCTTATCGTTGCTCACTGAAGTGTAGCTCCCCCTTTCAACTGTACGGCACTGCATTTTGGAGCTGTCATAGACAGCTCCAGCAGGTATTGGAGAACTGCGGCGGTGCCTGCAAATGCACTGCCTGAATTGGAAGAGGGCTGCCACACCTCCGAAAACTCGGATGATGGCACTATGTTTCTTGCACATGCGTGCAAACAAACATAAAAATTAGACCTGCCTTCTTTATGAGGTGGGTCACAAAATGCCATGTTGAAAGTTTGATGAAAAATATTGAAAATTAGCGACATTATAAGTGAACATTGAAATATTCCAATGTTCATTCATAACTTGGCCATTGTACTATATTTTTACACCAGATTTTCAACATAGCCATCGTATGACCCCACCTCCTGAACGAACATTTTCAAATCTCTCTCAAAAGGGGATTTCATTCAGTGATTGTGAAATCACCTTTCAGGATGAATTAGAAAAATTTCACCACACATGCTCATAAGGTGGGGTCCCAAAGGCCCTGTTGAAAATTTGGTGTACAAATATTAATATATGATAAAGTTATGAATAATATAACAAATCCCACTGAAATTACGTTAAAACTGACTTGCCTTATTTTCTTATATCAGTCATCGGTTCCAGATGCAAGACATGTCTTCAATCAGAGAATGGATCTCTGTCATGGGACAAGTTTAGGTCAGTGAGGGTGTGGGGGGGGTAGTGGATGCTGAGTTGACAGTCGGGTGGGGATCTGGGGGAGTTAGATCGTCAGTGGACCATTTTCTTTTTTCAGGTTAAGTAAAACCAAACGAAAGATCAATGAGGGATGATTTCTTTAATTTCTAGGGGACCCAAGCTGACACTGGGCATTGGCTACTCCAGTGTTAGGATGATGTTCGGTGGCAGAGGTGTGGGGAACCCTGTGCTACCAACCATACATTGAGAAAGATGGGTAGGTGACCTCAAGGCAAGGGGATATGAGAAGCGGCGCTGAGGGTGGTTACCCTAGTCCACTTATTACTTATATTACATATATTTATACATACATACATACATATATATATATATATATATATATATATATAAAATAAAAGATGAGTGATAGCTAGATAGATAGATAGATAGATAGATAGATAGATAGATAGATAGATAAACAAACAGACAGACAGGTCCGAATAATAATAATAATAACAATCTTTATTGATGAAGCGCTGTTCACATTGTACCAAAGGGCTGTACAAACCATACAATATCAAATTAAAACAATACAATACAATTCTAAAAAAATTCATCCAGTCACTATAATTAAAACTCATATAGCAAAGTCCAACATGAATTAAAATGTGTCTCCAAAGATGAGCCCAAATAAATAGGTTTTTAGTGCAATTTTGAAGCTCTCCACTGTCAGACACTCTTGTATCCAACAAGGCAGAGAATTCCATAGGGTTGGGGCTATGAACAAAAATGCCCTCGATCCAGAGGTTTTTAATTGTACTGTGGGAATCTCCAGCAATCCCTCGTCGGCTGAGCAGAGCGATTGGAGGGGGCAGTAAGGGTGCAAGAGATCTTGCAGATAGCTCAGACCCAGTCCATGTAGGGCTCCGTAGGCAGGGCCTCGATTTTTCTGTGGCACATTGGAGCAAAGTTCTGCAGCAGGGTTCTCATTTGCCATAGAACTTCTGCGGCACTCAGCACCAATTTCTGCGGCAATTCTGCGGCACATTTTTACCCTTAATTTTTTCCTTTTTTGTTTTGCCCAATTCGACACAATGCACGCTTGTAGCACAATCATTTTAAGGGCGTTTTTCACCAAATTTTCAACATAGCCAGTTTAAGACCTCTGCTCATGAACAGTATCACTGTGATTTTATTACTCTGTCTGGAACATTGATTTCGCACACTGACCACGCCATTGTGTGCTGCATGTGCGAAAACACATTTTGGGTGAAATGTGAAAAATGACAGTTATACTGTTCATAAGGAGGTGTGGTAAAATGGCAATACTGAAAATCTGGAGTGAAAATATTAAAAATGCTCGAAGTTACGAGTGTGCATAGGAACTGAGCAACGCTCACTCGTAAAACAGTCGTTTTGGGGAATATTTTCACCAAATTTTCAACATAGGGTTTTTAGGAGCCTACCTCATGAACTGTGACACTGTCATTTTGTTAATCATTCTGGAAAGGTGGTTCCCTGCAGTCACTGTGAAACCACCTTTCGGGACCGATTAACGAAATAACAGTGTCACAGTTCATGAGGTGGGGCCCCAAAACCCCATGTTGAAAATTTGGTGATGCTGAGATATGCACTAAAGTTGAAAAAAATCCATTTAGTCCATTATACAGCTTACCTGCATTTCTTCAGTTTACGGCAGTGGCGGCTCTACACCAGGGCCCGCCAGGGCATGTGCCCTGGTAAAAAAATGATGTGCCCCAGTTGGTGCCCCATATGGTGCAGAGATTCCCCCATAGTAACAATATATAAGTGCCCTGGCTACCATCAAGTGTGCCCCGGCTGTGCCCTGGTAACAATTTGTGGCTAGAGCCGCTGATGGTTTGCGGTCGGCTTTGAAGAGTGCAGACGTGTTCCTGGTCCACAGAAGATCATCGCTGGGTTCCCGAGATGAGTATGGGTTGAGGTGGTGGTGAGGTGGGGTGTGGGGAGGTGGGTGTGCAGAGGGTGGGTGCGGGTTGGGGAGGGGCAAAAACAACGATGGAAGGTTTTTGTTTCAGGTTTTTTAATTTGGATTCCCATAAGGAGGACTTTTGCCACGCTGGGGTGGGCTCCCAGCGTGGCACCAGGCAGCTTGGGGGGCAGTGAAGCCGAGCAGGGATTGGGCACCCGGTCGGCAAAGGAATTGCCACGCTGGGGTGGGCTCCCAGCTGGCATTGAAACCTTTTTTGGGGGCAGAAACCGACAGACAGGTAGGTAGATAGATTTTCTGTTTTGTTTTTGGTCATCAGTAGCATGATGTGTAGTGGATTGAGCTCGGAAGAGCCACAGAAGCTTCAGTTAAAATTAAATGTTCCTGCTTCCAGCAGGAAGTAGCTCAGCCTGGGGTCCCAACAAGGGTGGTGGTGGTGGGGGGGGGATCAGTTTACCGTGGCCAGGTGCCAGTCCGGACAGGGTCACAACAAATCTTCACACTGTCTGTATAACCAAAAATTAATTCAGGAAAAGCAAGTGTTAGAAAACTCATTTTGGTTACATAGACAGTATAAAGATTAAATTTAAAATAACAGTAAACATAAATATAAAGTTTGACTACCACGGTTACACTTCAACAAAAGATGACAGAAGCTATGTCGATAAATGTCAGTCTCTGCAGTTTGCTCCAGCTAAGAAAAAAAAAAACTTCAATATTAGACTATCAGCAGCACCAAGACACCCCAAATAAATGGTAGAAACTTGGAGGGGGCTCTTATTTCAAAAGCTGTGCCTTTTGGTGCCCACTAATGTCCTGGTGGTGCAGATTTATTTTTTAAAGCTTCTCAGTATGCAGCCACGGTCAGTGAACCACTACTTCACCACTAGTGCCGCCCTCTACTTCAAGCAACTCCAACCCTGGCTACGCAACAGCAGTACTTTCCAGTACCTGTGAAACAGGGTTTTTTAAAGAGCTAGTGTATTGGTATGTATTTATGGCATTTTGCCCTCTGGAGTACTGTATTAGTATGGTTACTTAACAATTTGTAAAGGTAAACGCCTTATTATTGTGATAGTAATGCTAAGAAAGTAGCACTACCAGCGTTCTCTCGCTAGAAGCAGCTTAAGGACGGGCAGCTCCTGCACAGCTTTCAAAGTTATGGAAGTGGTGCAGTGGGAGGTAGCTTTCCATTACTTTTATCAGGCAAAACCAGTAAAGGGAAGGAATTACACTGCTTGACTAGATCACATCACTTTTAAATACTGTGTCCTAAAACATATATTGTGTTTGCTTCTAATGTACGTTATTGCAGTTCATTTTTATGCTATTGTTTTGTTACATTTTCTTTCAAGATGAGCGGAATGGCACACACTCCAAAGGTACTGATTGAAAAAGCTGACCTTTGCATCAGGCAGTGTGAACAGTGTGCTGAACTAGCTAACATAATTACATTGCTCGTCAGTGTGCAAAAGTTAAAAAAGAACCAAACACATAACACAGTTTAAAAAGCAATACACATTAAAGAAAAAACAGAACAAGCATGGAGCATGGGAAATACCATTAAGAAATGTTCAAAATCAAGCACACTTAGTTCAGCATGCTTACACCACTAATGCAAGGTGCAACTTTTTCAATGTGTGCCTTTGCTTGCAGTGTGTGTTATGTGGCTCATCTTGAAAGAAAATTCAACACAATTGCAATACGTGTTAGCAAGCATGAGAGCATTGTTATTTTACCACTTTGTACTGTAATACTGTGATAGAGAGGGAGCCTTTTCTTCACACCAACACCTGCAATGCCCATGGATTCAAGAAGAAAAAGCACAAATTACAGAGCGTATTTAAGATTTGCGGCTGTTGGGCTAATTTAAACTGCTATCATCAATTACTGTATGCCTGTCCGCTTGTATCCCACATGTTAGTACAGGACCAGGAGGAGAAAAGTGGAGCAGGAATATTTTCTGTAAAAAAAGTAATTTATATTCATTAGTTAAAATTAGCCACACTGACAGTGAAGCTATCAGCACTCAGAAAGCCAATCAGTCTTTACCATTTCATAGCCAAACTGGTTAAAACACATTTTTTGATTATTTATTCCTGTGACAAACCAACATTTCTCAAACTAATGATTCAACTGAGTAGTGTAATTTATTTGCAACCTCCTAAAAGGAAATGTCATTCCTTTTAACAGCCTCTTTGGATAACTGCAGAAAATTGAACAGAGTAAGTAAAAAAAAAAAGGAAGTCACTTTACCGTGCATTCAAACTTCACGGCTCAAGTTTCCTAATCCCATATGGTTTAAATGGTCATTACTGACTGAGCACCCACAACTTCCATCCCAGTAGCTCTTTTCTCATTTTCCACTCCTATCTAAGGGTACTTTTTTCTTCTTTTACAACTGCTGCAGCTACTCCGAGATGGGTGCAGGAGAGCATGTCAGTTCAGATTCCCCAAGGCATCTCAGCACTCGGGTCTTCTTAATCGCTCCCCACCACGACAATATTGTCAGAATATCTCTGGTTCTAACAGAAAGAGTTTTTGAGCATGATACAAGTTTTTAACAGTATTTACATAATTTATATTCATGTCTTGGTTTATGATCGCAATCTTATTTCCCAGCCACCCGTGCATCTCTTCATGTCTACCCTGAGTTACTGTCTGTGAAAATGTTCCGTTTCTGTGACAAAAATCCATTTTGTTTCCTCTTTTCATCACAAGGCAAAACATGAAATGTCTGTCACCTTTTCAAATGAATTTCTGTTAAAGCCAAACATAGCATTTTGGCATTTAGGGAAATAAAACTGAATAACTCTGCAAGCTTAAAAGCACACACATTAAATAATGAAAATCTGTATATATTATTCACAAGCATAATTAAGTTTAGACATAATTTATTTTGGAATAAGTAAACAAAGAGGATAGTAAGGTAAACTGTAGCAGAAACTTTTTTGAGAGATGAAAAGCACCGCAAGCAACGGCAACCAGCAGAGAGTAGCTTTGCTTCCCTGCAGTGTGTAACCTCCGGTTTGCTCATGGCTGATGGCGACCATTACCACAAGGGAGTGCACATTTATAAAAAAGAAGAAATAACAAATAAATGAGCTGCTATTTGGAGAAAACCATTACTTCATTACCAGAAAGCCTGGTAGGGATATTAGAAACACCAGTAACATTTTTTAAGGCTTTTCAATACCCTAGGTCTTTAATGTACAGCTATTGTAGACTGTTTTGTAATTCTGCTCACAGCGCAGCTCTGCCAAGGATGGGCTTCTATTATTTTCCATGGGAATTCTGTGGCCCCCTTTACATCCGTGGAAGTTCCGTGGCCAGTTGTGACTTCCGTGGGTGAGGTGCAATTCTGCGATTTTCCGTGGATACTTCCGCGGCCGTGGAACTGCAGAAAACTCGGGGCCTTGTCTGTAGGTCAGCAAGCTGATCTTGAAGGTGATATGCCACTGAACTGGCAGCCAGTGCAGTTCACGCAGCACAGGTGTAATATGGCTGGATCAAGATAATCCAGACAACAACCAGGCTGCCACGTTCTGCACCAGCTGCAAACAGCGGATATCAACCCTCGGAAGCCCTAGGTAAAGGGAGTTACAGTAGTCAAGGCGTGAGGTCACAAAGGCGTGGATCAACGTTGGAAGGTCGCTGGATGGAACTAGGTGCTTAATCCAGGCGATATTCCTCAGATGGTAAAAAGAGGACTTGACCACGGTCGACACCTGAGAATAAAGCATCAGCTCAACGTCAAGTATTACCCCCGGAGCCTGCACCCATTCAGAGGTCAGTAACTGGGCACCCCAAGCCAAAGCCCTGAGGGACATCCCACTGCTAACTCCTCTATCTGGCAGTCAGGATCCACAACTAGCACCTTAGTCTTGTCAGAATTCAGTTTCAGCCAGCTGGTATTCATTCAGTCCTGGATTTCCGTGAGGCAGTTGTTAAACACTGAGAGCACGCTATCCTGGTCAGGCACAAAAGACAGGTAGAACTGGATATCATCTGTGTAGCAGTGAAAAACCAGCCCATACTACCTCACAATGTCTTCTAATGGCAGCATGTGCACCGCAAACAACATGGGGACAGCACAGAACCCTGCTGTACACCACATGGCAGAGAGAATGACTCTGAGGAACAAGTCCCCAAAAACGTCTCACTGGCAGATCTCTCTGAGATCTGCCAGTGAGGAAAGAATGGAACCATCTGAGGACCATACCAGACATGCCACAGATGACTCACAGACATTCAAGCAGCACCCCATGGTTCACGGTGTCAAAAGCTAAAGAGTGATCTGGGAGTGCCAAGATGGAACGGCACTTCTGATCTCTCTCAATCAGGAGATCATTGGGTACCTGAACCAGAGCGGTCTCTGTGCTATGCCTCTTACGAAATCCAGACTGGAGAGGATCATAGATGTCATAGATGGTATGATGGCTCCCCAACTGCAGTGCTACAACTTTCTCAACAACCTTTCCCACAAAGGGAAGGTTAGAGACCGGTCTGTAGTTAACAGGGCAGTCTGGGTCAAGCAAAAATTTCTTAAGAAGGAGAGGTACCACCGCTTCCTTCAGGGAGCTCGGAAACTCACCTGACTTCAGTGAACACCAGACTAACTCCGCAAGGACAGTGCCAATGGCATGAACACAACCTATTAAAAGGCAGGTTGGACCCGGGTCCAGACTACAGCAAGTCAGCTGCATACCATGGAGAACCGCATGACATCCCTGATCTCTGGCCTATCAAACTCCATCCAACAAAACTGAGGAGTAGCGACACCACACCAACCACCACCACCACCATAGAGCATGCTAAGCGGATCTCAGACCTGATGTCAGCAACCTTATCAGCAAAGAAGTGAGCAAACTGCTCACACTTATCTTAAGAAAACACTCTTTGAACTTGCAGACAGGCTGGATTGCACAGTCTGTCCAAAGTTCAAAAGAGCTGAGCTGGTCGATTCTGAGCTGCAGCAATCTCCCTGGACAGGAATTTTGCCTTCTTAAGGGAGATTGCCGACTAATAGTTCCTATAATGTTCCATCAGTCTAAGTCTGTCGGCATCCAGGCCAGATCTCCACCAGCAATGCTCTAACCTTTGCCCTACTTGCCTCAACTCCTTCAAAGTCCCATCAAACCAAGGGGACTGAGGGCAGAGGGTGAGAGGGTGAACTCAGACTAGAGCCAGGGTATCTAGAGCCCCCATCACTGCCTGATTATAAACTTGTAGCAGGTTCTTGGGACCCTTGCTTGCACCCAGTAATCCCAATAGGTCCAACACCAAAAAAAGAACTTCTGGGGTCACTCCTCATAAAGATTGGTATCAGACCATCTCCACAGGGGCAGGCCTATAGGGGGAGCCTGGAGATTGAGCTTTATAGTGTGGTGATTGGACCATCCAGCCGGTTCCACCACCAAGTCGGAGGTCTCCATCCCCAGGAGGAAGATCAGGTCCAATGAGTGACCATAATTGTGAGTCGCAGAGGCAACTGCCTGTGTGGAACACAACAAAATCATAAGTCAGAGGAAGTCCTGACCAAACTGCGAGTTTTCATCATTGACCCAGGCATTGAAGTTGCCCAGCACCATCAATCTGGGAGACTCCAACACCATGTCGACAACGAAATCCACAACTTCTTACCTCTGGGTGGATGGTAGACAAGGATGATCCTGCACTCCACACCTGTGACCATGGTACACTCAAAGGACCTGATCCCCTCAACTGGCACATTTACGAGGTCCAATTCTGATTTAAAATAAATTACTACACCCCCGCCCCTGTGATCCGATCTCGCACGGTATATCACTGAAAACCAAGCCGGGAATGGCTGCCGCCAAAATGTGGCCCGCATTCTCATCCAGCCAGGTCTCGGTGATGCATGCCAGATCTGCTGACCCAACAAGATCAGATATAATTGCTATTTTGTTTTTAATAGATCTGGCATTGCACAACATCGTGTGAGTCAGATGAGATACCGGGGCCAGACAAGCGACCAGCCCATTTACTATGGAGCCTTGGGTAAGGGCACCAGAAAAGGCGAACCTCATTCTGGATTTTATTTCACCCCAGGGCATCTCCTGGTCCTTACTACCCCAATCCGACCACTCAGCTCTTCCTCCCTCCCAGGTCTAGGACCCCCCTCTCTGCCTTCTACCCACTATTCCCAAAGCCCTACAGTAACCAGAGATTGCTGCAGACAATAGAGGGCAATTAAAAGGGTGGAGG
Organism: Neoceratodus forsteri; assembly: GCA_016271365.2. Classification (NCBI taxonomy): domain Eukaryota; kingdom Metazoa; phylum Chordata; order Ceratodontiformes; family Ceratodontidae; genus Neoceratodus; species Neoceratodus forsteri. The sequence goes on from CM057453.1 coordinate 424,201,654, forward strand.
TCCTGGAGGAAGAGTAGCGCCTGACAGGGAGAGCAGCCTGCAAACACATACTAGCTAAAGTCAGAACACTAACCCCCACTAATTCAAATAAAAAATTAACCAAAATATAAATAAAACCCAGCCTCCCTCAACCCTCTTCAAAAATTAACCCCCAAGCTAGCCTTAATTAATAACTCTTCCCCCTAATCCAACAAAAGAAAACAAAAATATATAGAATAATGAAAGTTCAAAAATGTAATCTGGCTGTCAGAGTACTTCACTGGGGCTCTCACCCCCAGCCAATCAAGCTTTTTGAAAATACAAAAGAACACACCAGGCTCTCACGTCAGTCATTCAAATTGTCACTGCAAAATGTAAAAAAACCTTTTTTAGAAGGTCCTCTGATCACCTTCATCCAAAACAAGAAGACAAAGGGGAGTAATCAAATCTGCCACCACACAGGACAGTACATTATACACAAGGCCCCTGGAATTCTGTGGTTCTGCGGTTGTGGAATTTGCTGCAGAATTTGCATCATGCCGCAGAATATATATAGTGCTGCAGAATTCATTGTTTTTGGTGAGTTTTCATATAAATATACTGTTTTTCCATAGTGTCAGGCTTTCTTTCCCACCTTGTTTATCCTGAAGCCCCTCCTCTATGCTCAGCATATGATGTAATCGATGACATCACATCATATTTAGCCAATGACAGGACTGCATTCTGCCAGAGAAATGAATAAATCATGCCACAGAAATCAGAAAATGCTGCTGCAGAAGTCAAGGAGCCCTGCCGCAGAAATCAGAAAATTCTGCCGCAGAACACCAGGGGCCCTGATTATACACCATCCAAAACTCTTAGGGACATATTCAAGTTGAAGCCTCCATCAATGATCAAGCCCTAACCAGGTGAACCAGGGCAGAGAAGAAGCAGTCCCCCTAGAAGACCAGTCCCCCAGATGGAAGCCCTCCAGTGACCAGTTCGGGGATACCTCAGGGACCGAGGCCCTACCACCCTCCACCTGTAGCCCCACGGCACCTTATCCGGAGGGCCACCCAACCCACACCCCACCAGCAGGCCAAGACTTCAAGTTGCAAAGTTGCCGCTGTCTCCAAATCCAAGTGCCACAGTCACAAAGATCTTATTTGACCTACCTGATGCCCACTGATGGGAGAGGCTGACACTAACCCTGGACTATCGGAGTTAGGAGCCTGACCCCCTGGGCATCCACCAACAGCCACACAGCCCAAGCCCCTTCACTATCGAAGCCCCGGTCTTCCAACAAAAGACTCCAGCAGCAAACCCCCACCAGCTGAGGCAGCATACAGCCCCCCCTCCCCACTCCGGTGAGCTTAGTGGCCGCAGTCCAAACTCTGGCATTCCTTGCACAGCTAATCAACAAAGTGGGTAAAAATGAAAGAATGCCAGCACTCACGATCTCCTGCAATCTTCTGTTATGATCTCCCAAGTCCTCGCTTGTCGATACCAACAATCTCCATCACCAGTGGTAAGTCCTTGCAAGTAGTGGCCTTCGGATTAAAAAGTAAGTGGGGATATGTAAACCCCTCTACTCCCTAGTCTGTCTTCCTGAGAAAAGTTGCTAATGAGTAGGACTAGCTACAAAATCTGCTGCACAGAGGTGCACCCGTAACAGTATAAGTGCCTACTGAAACTGGAACAGACATATTTGCAAATGTAGCAGATCCCAAAGGTCTGCAATGTTGTTAAAATTATTCGCCATGGCCCCAGGCCAGAAAGTGCAGCCTACCACATTGCACTGGTCTATGGACAGAAAGCTCCAGTAAAAATTGATAAATTACTGGAATAAAGCAGGTACTAGATACTCTATAAAACAACATAACCTGAATAACGCTCTACCCCTAAATTAACTCACTTCTTCAACCCTTGCTAATCTTTTTAAATAAAATAAATTAACCTAAAACAGTTTTAAACAAAACAGAATTAACAAAATAAAACAAACTCCAGAGAGCTAGTGTTCTGGCTGGCCCGCAGCACCCGCCATCTTGGATTCCAGGTCAATCCAGGAATAAACAAACATCCAGGTAAAGGCAGGTTCTTCCAAGTTGCTGAGAAACTGTTGAATAGCAAACATCTTTACTAGTTGCTGCATAGAGTTACTTTTCAGATTGCAGGGACTATTTCAATGCAATCCCCACCAACTGCTATTAGCTGCCCACTGCCGAACTTGCTGTCACGCAACTACATTTATTGTTAGCTATGTTGCTTTTAAGAAGATTTAGTCAGCGTAATGAACTGGTAACTCTTTTGTTTCACTTCCGTGGCTATGGAAATGTGATTTAGAGAGATTTGTACAGGTTATGAGTAAGTTTATATCTGCACCAGGTACAGTATAGTTAGACAGTAACTTGCTTGGTGTTAAAAAGGATATATTTTGAGTGGGTTCACACACAGTTATGAACAATGTGGACATTGTGAGAGAAAGAGAGAGTTCCAGAGATCACCAGCTCACTGCTCTCAGTCAAGCTGGAAGCAGTACTCCGGCTGCAGCGACTAAAAACAAAAAAGACCCACTGTTAATCTCACGAAAGAACCAACGTTCTTTAATTTGATATCATGAAAGAACTATAGTTCTTTCATATGATACAGTGATTGCCGGCTCACTGCTCTCACTCAAGCCAGCAAAAGCACTCCAGCATGCTACAAAAACCAAGAAAGTTCTGCTGTTGATCTCACACTGTTGAGTTCACAAAGGAACCATAGTTCTTTTGTATGAGCCCTAGCTAAGCCTTCCACCGAGATTTTGATGGATGTCCCAAAGACATATTTTGGGGTGTTTTTCAAAAAACAAACTCCAGAATTAAACTAATTGGGTCAATTTAGCTTGATTAATTTGTTTGTTTTTCTCCAGGGCATCATTTTTATGGGTTTTCAATTAAACAAAAAAAACAAGATGGCAACCACATGAAAGAAGATTTTCTTCTCATGAAAGAAGAATTTTGGCTCACAAGAACAGATTCTTCTTTCGTAAGTCAGATTTTTTCTTTTGCATCGGGCATATAAATGAAAGACCCTAGAAAACATGATCCGAACTGAAATTTCAAATCTTTATAACTTGAGAACTGATTAATATTTTAATCACCATACCAAGAAAAGACCTCTTTCTAGGGCAAGCCCCTTCTACCTTGAACATTTCAAAACAAAATTCCAAACCATTTGAGCTGTAGAGGAGAGAAAAAAAGGTCAAAAACCCTGATTTATACACTTTTTGCACTATCCAGATCTCGAAATCTGGACATCCAACCACCATGCAACTTTTTGCATTTAAAGACCTTGTCCCCAGATTAAACATGCTAAATTTCACGCAGTTCTGTTTAATGGGGGCACAGTTATTAAGGTGAAAAGTTAGGGGTTTAACATTAAACACCCTACTGAACCCTAACTACAGGGGAGCTACTTTACTTGCAATATATATGTGTGTATATATATATATATATATATATATATATATATATATATATATTTATGCAACAGGTGTGGAGTCAAAATCCATGACATAAATCTATTTATTTCCACATATGTTGGATAAATCTCAGTACCCAAAATTTATCCCACAAATGTGGGATAAATGCAAGCTGTCAATCAAAATCTCCCCCAAGTCCTGCTGGCACTACTTTTGCAATATTTTAATAATTCTCAGAAGTTCTAACAGCCTCCTTAACTCACTCACTCACAGCCTCACACACTTCAAATTTAAACAGTGCTTTTCCACTTTCTGTGTTTTTTAGAGTAGCAAATTTTAAACACCACACTGCACTCTCTTCCCCGTTGATTCCCTAGACACGTTCAAAGCATCGCTCTGCACTCTCTTCCCCACCCACTCGCTCATCATCCCTCAGATTCTCAACTCACCGGGTCCTCTTTTCACTGCTCAAAAATAAGCTTTAAAAAGATCCATCCCCAGAATAGACAAAACAAATAAACCCACACCCAGCCACCTTCTACGAAAAAACAACACTGCTGGCTCCTTCACCACCCTGCTTCTCTCATGCTCACTCCTCCTGCATCTTCCTGTCTCATTACAACCACGGAATCCACAGGCTTATGTCTCCGCTCTGCCATCACTGAAGGCAGGATCAACCAGATAACTCAGAATCAACCACAAAATTTACAAAAAAAAATTCCACGAAGAAATAAACATAAAAAAGGTAACAAAAATAAAATCACCACAGCAACTCTGCCTCTCTAACTCTCATTAAGCGAGACACAGCCATCTTCTCCTGACTGTTCAACCCTCTCACACACAAAATCACAGCCAATGAAGTGGTGCACTAAAGGATGTAATGTAAAGAGCCAAACCAATAAAGTGGCCCCCTGAAACACCTTCTGACAAATGGCATATCACAAAAAAAATTCTCTACAATATTAAAAAAAACTCCTAAATTAAATATATATATATAAAAAACCTGTCCCCAAAATCAGATTCCTATTGCATAAATCGGACATGTGATGGGGGGCCGTGAGATAAATGATTTATTTTCACTCGTCCACTGGTGATCATGGGTAAATCACTTGTGGCTCTGCTATGCTCTGCCACTGTGAGGTTACCCAAGGTTACCAGGGCTCTCGTGAAAATAAATTGTTGATCCCACAGCCCCCACTGTATATCCCTATATATATATATATATATATATATATATATATATATAACACACACACACAGTAGTAGCCACAGACATGGTCAAATATTTCCAGATATTTCATAAAATTTCCAAGGAGTTTCTCTCTGCTGCCCTACTGTGTAAATGGAGAAAGCAGGAGATTTTTCCAGAAATATCACAGAAATTTCAGGAAATATCTGCCCATGTCTTTGGCTGTGACTGTATATGGGACATGACACAGCCTGACTGAAGGTATCATATTTATCTTCACAAGAGGTCAATGACATCATGGCATCCCACAAGTTGCGGGTAATGTTCTATTTATACAACACATGTTTGGGTGATTTTGAAACAGAAATGATGAAAAATTAAAAAAGGAACATAGTACAAAATGTAAACTGTGCCCTTCTGTTAAATGGCTCTGCATTAGAGGAAATGATGACTACAAAGCTTACAGTCAATGGCAATGGCAAGCAAAATATATCAGGGATTTCACATGTGAAGATATATTTCTGAGCATGCTCAGTGAGCAACTTCAAAAGATATCAGGGGTCGATAGAGTTCTATAGATAGAGAGAGGCCAGCTGACCTGGCACTGGAGGTTGAGGCACTGGTCGGTACACCTCACGCCACGCCAGCGACCCAGGTTCGGGAATGAGCCCAGGCTGCTTGGGGTCGGCAGGGGCAAGAGAGGATCGAGCATCCGGAGGACTGCTCTCCTCTCTTGGGGGAGGGATATTTGCCCATCCTGCTCAGTGACTGCCCTCTGGCAGTGGCTGGAGTGCAGTACAGGTCAGGAGGGAACGCACCGGTGTCCTTACGTTGGTGGGGAGGGGGATGGGAGAAAAAGGAAAAAGGAGCTGGTAGGTTCCATGATGGTCACACCAGCACCCCAGCTGCCCCCCCCCCCAATGTCTGGATTTTGCTCTGGGGTGAGAGTAAAGCCAGCACCCCTTCACCCTGGCCCTGCCACAGGGGGGAACCCATGGGGAATTAGGGGGGTGTTGGGTCGGGGAACGGTGCGGCTGAAGACTGAGTCCCTCCGAGGAAGGAACAGGAGCCACCTGCCAGGCTCAGGGGTCATAAAATCCTATATGGAAAAAAAAGAGACTAGAGTGCAGACTGATGCTGGCTCATCCCTGGAGAAATATTACATTTGTGTCCACCTGCCTCACACACAGTTGTGTGTCTTTTTTAAACTAACAGTTCAACTTTCCTGTCCCCCTCCCCATTTTCTTATGTTATTGTTTATCACTCCCCCCAGTGTAGTTATTCTTTCCTGTGAACATGAGAGACAGCTGCCGAGATTGCTTGGAGTTGGGGCGAGCCAAAAATAAAATTAACACATTGCTCAGAGATGGGTAAATTAGAGTCCTGGGGCCAGAGAACTGTTTTGTCTCACAGCAGTGTATAATATATGCAGTAGTGAGACTCGGTCACAATACATTAAGGATTGTTTAGGAGGAAACAGGTTTTTAAAACTCAGGAGAATATATGTTTTAGAAAGAATGTATATATATAAAAAGTAACTCATTGCTTATGTGGGGAAGGATTTTGGGAAGCAGGGTGGCACAATAACAGGTTGTGCCTCAAACTAGGCATTGAATGTGTAGTGCACTTACCTGGTATACAAAAACTAACTAATTAACTAACTAAATATGATGCGGTGAGAAAGATGACAGCCATTTTGTTTTAAAAACTTGTGAAAGGCTGTTTCCTTTAGCTTGAAGGACTGCTGTAGACAGAAGCAAGGGTGTAGCTACTGATACTCCAAGTAAGCCATGGCGTACCAAGTTTAGTAGCAGGGGGTAGCAGACAAGCTAGTCAGCATTGCTCTGCCCTCTCTAGTCCATCACATTTAAATTCCTTTGTTTAGTTTTTTTATGCTTTTTCTTTTCTTTCAATTTTGTTTTGGGGGGGGGTGGCAGAGTGGACCACGGATGCTGAAGCTGAAGGTCTCAATTAGGTCTGCATGGTCCACCTGCATAGTGATTGGCTGCGGCATCTGGTAGGGGGTGTGGCAAGTCTGAGGCGGCGAGTTTAAATGCCCAGCTAAAAGAATGAAGACTTCATGTGGAGTGGCATGTGGAGTGAATCTGCCTACCTGTGGGGGAAGACAGAAGAAATTTATGCCATGGTCTTGGACTCCTGGTGCAGTCAGTGGCATTTACCAGTGGGCAGCAGGAGCTGAGCACCACACTAGCAGCACATACAGCAGGTCTAGCATGGGAATCATCTGATTGAAGCCAGGAACCTTAGACTCGAGTCATAGGGGGGCAGGCATGAACAACAGTGGGGAAGGGGGTAGCAGTGTGCCACTGGCAGGTTGGTGTACAAATCTCAAATGCCTGGCTACACCCCTGGACAGAAGGGGTTGTTCCCATGTTGTTTACAATTTTGGTGGCTCTTATCTGAGCCATCTCAAGCTGAGCTGTAGTATTTTCTTCCTGAGTGAAGGGGCCCAAAACTACCTGTCATACTGCCCTTTCTCCCACCTGAATGCTGATAGACAAGCTTATTGAATGACACAAGTACTCTACATATCTTGACAATACAAGTAAAAATACAAATAGATAAAAATATTATACAAGAATTTAAAAAAAAAGCAAATATCAATCACATCATAGCCTTAAAAATTGCTCCATTTTTTTCTACTGCTCTAAAACAACAAGCAGTTTATATATTATTACATCACTGGATGGACTCATAAAACCTTGTCAAAAGTTGGATCTGAATTCAAAGGTGTTATATAAGAGATTTACGAGGAATACAGAGTGTTCTTTTTCCAAAAGTGGACAAATCAAGAGAATGTGATAAAAGTATCCCTCTTTTGGTATAACAGAAACGTGGGGGTTGATAGCAAAACTCTTCCCAAAGTCTTGGCTAAGCGATGGAAAAGCATATTACAAGATATTGTACACTGTGACCCGATGATTTTCATTCAGCGCATACAGTTGTTTTATACATTGGGGCCCAGATATTCAAACTACGCCAGGCTGTGGCACAAGCCTGGGCGCAGCTCAACTTGGCTGCGCAGGGGCGTGGACTGGGCGATATTCAATAGAGCTGAACCATGGCTCAGCATCATTGAATATTGCACCCTGTCCACCCACAGTGCACATGGTGCAGTGGCACTGTGCCAGCGCCAGTGGCCAGAGTGGAGCATGGGGATGCGCTAGCACAAGTTCCATTGCGCAAGGCGCAACAACTGCGATATTCAAAAGTTGACATGCAAATGGGGCCATAATGTATGCAAGGTGCAAATAGGGCCATTTGCATGTCATTATGGCCCCATTTGCATGCAGGTGCGCCGATCCCCGGCGACTTGCGCCTGGCGCCCTGCCAACAGCAGCGTCGAGGGGACCGTACCTGCAACGCACAATGTGCCCCACAGCCCGATCGGGGGCTTCAGTCAAAAAAGAAATGCATCCTATATCCCTGGTGGTCCAGTGGACCGCTGTCTGCCAGATCACAGACTTCAGTAAATTAAAAATGAAATCCAAATCCCTGGTGGTCCAGTGGACCGCTGTCTGCCCAATCGCGGGATTCAGTACATTAAAAATGAAATCAAAATCCCTGGTGGTCTAGTGGACCTGTCCACCCAATCGCGGGCTTAAGTAAAAAAATAATTGAATCCCATATCCCTGGTGGTCCAGTGGACCTGTCTTCCCAATCGCGGGCTGAATTAAAAAAGAAACCTCTATCCCTGGTGGTCCATTCCACATATCTGGAATGTGGCAATGCGGTATGGGCTGCGCCCATTGGCTCACGCTGTGGACCAATGGGCGCCCATTACAGCGGTGTCAGTCAGCGGGCAGTGGGGCGGCAGGTGGGTGGGTGCTGCTGCCACCGCTGACTGGTGGGGATCAGTGGGCGGGTGGGGGGGGTCTACTGGACCACCAGGGATAGAGGTTTCTTTTTTATTAATTCAGCCCGCGATCGGGCAGACAGGTCCACTGGACCACCAGGGATATAGGTTTCTTTAATTTTTACTTAAGCCCGCGATCAGGCAGATAGGTCCACTGGACCACCAGGGATATAGGTTTCTTTAATTGTTACTTAAGCCCGCGATCGGGCGGACAGGTCCACTGGACCACCAGAGATATAGGTTTCTTTCATTGTTACTTAAGCCCGCGATCGGGCAGACGGCAGTCCACTGGACCACCAGGGATATAGGATAAATCTGTTTCTTTACTGAAGCCTGCGATCGGGCAGGCAGCGGTCCACTGGACCACCAGGGATATAGGATAAATCTGTTTCTTTACTGAAGCCTGCGATTGGGCAGGCAGCAGTCCACTGGACCACCAGGGATGTAGGAGGTTTTATTTATATTACTAATGCCCCGCGATCGAGCATGGGGGGGGGCACCACCACTGAAGTGCAGCCGGAGCTCGGGTGGCCACCCACAGGTGGCAGCTGCCGTGTTGCACCCTGCAATGTGGCAGCTCACCTGTGGGTGGCCAGCTGTTGCTCCTTTTTTTTTTTTGCTTAACTTTGTGCAGTGCAGGTAGGGGTTGTGCATGCATGGCTCTGCACATCCCAGGCTGAATATTGGGCTGTGCAGAGTATGCATGGGCACGCCCCCCCTACCTGCACCTGCATACATTACTGATGTGCTCTGGCGCATCGGGATTTGTGCCAGGTACAATTCCCGTTTGAATATCACACCGGGGCGCATCAGTGGGTTGTGCATGGTGCAACACTGTTGCGCCATGCGCAACCCTTTTGAATATCTGGGCCTGGGAGTTTAAGATATCATTGATTTGGTGGACAGGCAAACTTAGAATACCTTTCTCCTGAATTATGATGTGGAGTAGACCATTCATAGGGCCAGAGTTCAGTCTGGACAGGGGCATGGGTCAAGGTTGCCCCCTTTTGCCTCTCCTTTTTTAGCTGGTTATTAAGCCACTAGTAGTGGCTGTCTGGTCCACTCAGGTATCAGAGAGATCCTCACCAGATGGGAAGAATGTAAGTTGGCTCTGAATGCTGATGAACTACTGTTATTTGTCACCTAACCCTATGAGTCTCTTTCCCATGTTTGTAGATCACTGACATTTTATTTTCACCTGTCTGGCTACCCAAATTACTACTGCACTCAAGGATCTATCTAATGGTTTGTTTTACCTGTAAAATTAATTATCCTGTGCTAATATTCTGCTTCATTTTCTCTTCTAGTTATTTAAAGTGCCTTATGCAGCTTTATGCTGTCTTTTGGCGTGTCACAGCCTTACGCAGTGGACTATGGACCTTAATACACAAGAAAAAGGTGTTGCCTTTTGAATATATTCCAATATAATTTTTTCATTCGATACACTGAGGCTCTTTTAGTGACTATCTCAGATTTATCTCTTCTTGTTATACCTCTTATTTCACTTACAAAAAGGGGGCAGGGATAACATTGTAACTGGATTGATTTGTTTAGATTTATTTATGTGTATACCATTCACAATGCGGCTATGGTACGTTTACTTCCCAGTGCAATAACATGTAATTCCCTCTTCCAAATTAGGTGTAATGGGGTGGTTCAAGGTTTCCCTTAGTAGGAGGCACCCTGTAGGTTTGATTAAGGAGTAGGCATATATAGGTTTCCCACAACTTTCTAAATAGTTCCAGACTGTGGTCTAGGTTCCAGGTCTGAGTTCCAAGGTATGTGCCTGAAACAGGACATCTGCACAGCAGGTAAGCATCTTGATCCAGGCTGTGCTTCAGTTTCCAGCACAGTTTGGGGTCTCTCCCCAGTTGGAAGGAGAGCCCAGGGCACTAAATTAGATCACAAATCAGCTGCTACAGCAGGTCACATGGCAAAAATGTGAGTTTGCACTCCTCCTCTTCCAGGAGGATCACCAGTGACTTTAATGCAAGTCCCACACTGGAAGATCAAAGAGTTGCACCAGGTCATTTGGCCAGAGGAGCACTTTCAGACAATGAAGATATGCAAAGCCTCAGTTCCAGGAAGAAGAGTGCACTTCCCAGGTCAGTTGACATTAAGGAGTCTCCAAGAGGGAAAAGAAGGAGTCAGAAGAGAAGCCTGCCAGCTCTCATTTGGACCTTTATTCCAACAAAGAGTTGCAGGGATTAATTTTTCAAATCCAGGAACACTTCATTTTTCTACTGTCAAGTCTCTTGTCATGAAGGGCCTCAGGCAACCATAGAAAGTTTGGGATCAAGTTACAGTACTATTTTACAGGGTTTGGGGAAGAAATGACGGTTTAGTTTGAGAAATTGTAATTGCTGTGCCACAGTCTCAGGGAAAGTGTAAAGTGTGCATTGGAGAAACTGACTACATGCCTAACCACATGTGTGGGCAACAGGCTACAATTCTCTGTTTACAGCCCCTCTCTCTCTCTCTCTTCAAACTACCCTGTTCAACTCAGTCTAGCCTCTCCCAGTGGAAACTGCTACACCTACAGTGAGTTCACGATATCACTTAAGGTTTACAGCAGCTGCCAGGTATTATTCTTAATGGCCCTCTTCTCATCTTTAGACCACCCAAAGAAATCAGGTATCAAACCCTGTCTGTTCCATAACTATGTGGGAGATCTCAAGAGGGCCCAGTTACAAAGTATAAGTAGGACAAAGAGACAACTATCTCTAGGACATTGGTCTGTTCACTAGGCAACTTTAGACATTGTCTCCACACAAAGGTTCCACTCCCCTTTTTTCAGTTCTTCTAATTCTTCATAAGGTGCCCATTAGCATTTATAGAGAGACCACATTTTTTTTCTACTGCCTAATAACTGGCACTAGTTTTAAAAGAGAAACAGACAATGTTGGCAGAAAAAGACCATCAATCCTTCTGGGCTGCCCTTTTATACCCTATGCTACCCCAGGATCCTAGTGTCTAGATGGTGTTTATGCCCTTGCTCCCCCCTTAACTCTGTTCCAGCTTTGCTTGAAACCACTGTTGGGTTTTGTGCCCACAGCATCAACTGGTAGTCTATCCCATGGCTCAGCCATCATCTCTGTTGGGTAAAGAGTGCCATCTTAAGTCTTTCTGTGGCTGTCAAGATGTAGATCTATCAGTTTTAGCTATTATAGGTCTAATGGAAACATACATTTTCTATTCACTTTACATAATCTACAAACAAGTACACAACTGTATTATTTCTAAAAGCCTTTAGTAACCACAATACTATCAAAGTATTCAACACATGGTTTTCAGAATGAACCCATTATCCTGTCATGTTATGCCAAACTATCATCAATGTATAAAAATATAAGATGACTCAAAATATTCACCTGTCACCTTTAATCTGTAAGGGGCCATAAACTAGCAAACCACTGGTATCAGGGGAAGAAATGAATGATTCCATCTTAAGAACTTACCGGCATATTGGGGGTCTGCTTCTACATCAGGCTGCTTAAACGGATGCACTACTTTTATCTCAGTGGGTGGCAAAACTGAAGCTTGTGGGCTGATGGTAACCATGTCTTTCCCAGTATACTTATTGGCTGTCCTAATTGTGCCCGTCTTCTGGTCTGAATAATAAATATGTTCCGCAAATACAGACAATCCAAGTGACTGGTGCCTATCAAGAAGAACATGAGAAAGACAGTACTGTTTAAAAAGTCGGACTTTCTATGGCATGTTATATATTACATGAAGAGAAGGTAATGTTACAGGACTGTTTAGAAAAGGTGTGACACACTCATATCTATAAATGGAAATAGAATTCTCTTTTTAACTGATTATGTATTTTTGTTTTGTGTGTTAAACCTACATACAATGTTTAAGGCAGTGATGCTAATTTCTGTTAAACAGATGGAAACATTCACATGTCTCTGTGCCAGTGGGTGGAAAATACTTATGTAAGTATCGAAGACATGGCCCTAACAGTGTTTAACAGAGGTTGCTAAAGTAGTCTATGAAGACAAGGGACTTTTAGACACCAATAGCATGGCTCTTTAATGGAGTTTGCCACCTTCAAAGGATTGCTTGAAATGGGCCTTTTTGGATGTCCAAACCTGCATACACAGTGGGAAAAGGAGATAAGCTTTGGGAGAAATACCCTGTTTTAAATCTGAAAGGGTTAGGTAAATGGCTAGTTTAAAGATATACACCCCTTTGGCATCTAGAAAAGGTTTCACAGATAAGGAAATGCCATTAAACCTGGGAAATACTAATTACTTCTTTTGGTGCAGGGGTCATGCATGGGAATAGTACAAGCCAACCCTGGTTATATTAGTAAACTCCAGTTACAGTATAAGGGGGTGCAGAACCTAAATGCACTCTTTTTCTCTCTTAGAGATGCAACAGAAAATTGTGTTCTTTCTTTGTAAGTCCTGTAACCAAGGAAGACAAAACCAACTGCTTAGTAATTTGAGGGATAAAGAAAGAAAGAACCTTAATAGTGCTTTGTGACCATTGAAAAAGTCTGTCTGCACAAGAAGTTATCTTTTTTAAATGCTGTGTGGTAAAACCCTCTAAAACTCAATTTAGATTTGGTTTTTCTGTTTATATATTTCTTTGTTGTTACAACTTTTTATTTTGTATTTCTCTAGTGTATAAAAAGCACTCCATGTATGACTTGTATACAGTATGTTATACATGCCTTAGATACTGTATGATTAAATATTTTATCTTAATCCATCTGTGACTAAGCTTGTTTTAAGAAGCTACAAATATGTTATTTTACTAGGAATCTGTGTTCCATCTTTGTGAGCTTGTTTTTTTTTTTTTTGCTTTATCTGTTTATCTCCCCTGCGACCCCTCTCATTCAGGCCAATTGCCACAAGGACTCTCACCTCTCCCGTCATCACCGCCGATCTCGACCCCACATCACAGACACCTCAGGGTAACCTGACATGACCCTTTGTCAGGTGGGTCCTCCTCTTCTGAGAAGAAATGGCCTAACGGCCCAGGCATTGGTCCAGGGTGCTGCTGTGGCTGGGTCAACTGTCATGGAGCTTGGGGAGACACTGGTCCGGGTGGCAGTCATCCAGTAGGAGGAGACACCATTTTCTAGTTTTTTCTCAGATTCCCCTACTCGCATCGCAACTGAGCTTCCCTTGGTCTCCACCGGGGGCCGCTATAGAGCAACACCATTCCCCAACCCACCCCAGGAGAGGAAAGCAGCCTTCCGGATGCTCAGTCCTACTCCTTCCCCTGCCGACCCTCTGGCGTCTGAGTCTGTTCCCGAACCCAGGTCACCAGCGTGGTGCGAGGTAAGGCACCAGCGCCTCAGCCCTCTGCACCACTGGGATGACTAGGAGTGTTTAATAAGCCCCTGACACCATTGGAAAAACTTGAAATAAATGTGAAATTTAAACACAATTCAGCTTATTTTTCATATATTTTCTATAATTTCCATTTTTTCTTCGTTACTGAGGACAGTTGTATGAAACAGGATTACTGTCCCCTAGACTTTATCTGCTCTTTGTGCTTGCCTACACCTGACATCATAATCCTCTGTTTATGTCATCATAATTATCTCCACAGCAACAAATTGTGATGTCATTAAAAGAACTGTGATGTCAGGTGTAGGCAAGTAGCCAGAACAGATAGGGCAATGATCCTGTTTACATGCAAATTTCCTTAGTAATAAAGAAGTAAGGGTGAGAATTAAAGAACAAAATATTGTATATAAGCTGAATTGTGTCTAAATATTACATTTTTCCAAAGTTGTCACACCAGTGTCAGGGGCTCTTTAAAGTAAGCCAGCTGAGATATGTGTCTCTATGTCTTGCATTGCGCGGTCAAGTGCAACATTCGGGTAACAAAGGGACTACCCAGTAGTAAGTTCACAACAAAGTGGTGGCAATAAAAGGGTATTGTCTTGAACTAGTTGGTAGCAGCTGAGATCCATCACAGGAGGCTACTTCAACATGCCATATCACAAGCCCTGAGCATAATTCAGAAACTAATATAGGACTACAGTAGTAGCAGGTGTAGAGAAAAGTGATTATCAAGGCATATTCCTGTTTATGTTTCTGGGAGACAGACATTTAATTTTTACTGTAAGGCTCTAATGCAATAAAAATAATACACCTCTATTTACACTCACCTTTTCTGCATAGTTTTATGACTTTTGTAGACCCAAAGTGATTTAACAATTGAAAATGTAAACTGCCCAGGCTGACAATCATTGTGTCTGTCTCTGACTGAAATGAAGAAAGGATATAGCAGTTTAAATGACCAGGCTAAACTGAACATTTCAGACAACATTTTCTCCAAAGACGAGAGGGAGAAGCAAGCCCCAGACTGCACCAGAGAATTCTTATGTGGACAAGCTTAATAGCAACCCAGCATTTACAGCTTATTGCTAGGTGCACTGTGAAGCATGTATCCTGGTGCATTCTAGGACTTGTCTCTCTCCCATGCCATTGAATGAACTGCTGAATCCACTGGATGTGTGTAAATAGGGCACTCCAGATAGCTGCAGAGGAGAGCCAGAATGGAAACAAAATTAAAGTCGTGTGCAAATGTGACTATAGTTGGCAGTGGGACCTTGAGTGATTTCTGAATTCTGTTGCAATTTTTGGCACAAGTCTTGATTTACTATGGATTGGAAGAACATTTTCTGCGTGGCCATCTTTATTCATCATGGTTTATTCACATCTGCTTCATGGCAGAAGGTCACACTTGCGGCACTGTACTGAGAACCCCAAAAGTGATGCAAGGTACCATAGATTTAATAGTACATTCAGGTAGGCATGTAACCCTTATGTCCCATGGAAAATCTGATCTCTGTTTCAAAATGATTAACAAACATGGTATGCTGAAGTGCTTTTTCTCAATCTGCAAAGTAGGGCTCTGGTATGCCATGTATTAGTCCAGGGAACAGAATGTTCACCACAGACATAGAAAATATGAGAGGAAAGAGTTACAGTTAGCAGGTTGTAGTATCTAGTTCAGGTCTGCTGAAAAGAGCAGAATGAGTGTAGTGCTGCTGTAGGTACCTGGAAGCCTCAGGGTCTAACTGTTTTCCTGCCAGCTGAGATCCAAGTAGCCCAGAGCTAAAGTCATGGAGGTCACTTGAAAGGGTTCTCCTATAGGGGTCAGTGTCACCCAGTTTGGTGTCCCAGCAGTACTACAATGAAACAGGCGATGGTAAACTAGAAGTTCCAGTTAATATTGGATTCAGTTTGAGAGACACTGAGGAAAATGAGGCATCAATGTATTGTTATTGGTCCTCGTCAGGTGTTGGGTAAATGCAACAAGGAAAAGATGCTAGTAGTTCAAAAGGAATGTAAGCACCCCTAAGAGCTTCCCTTATCTGAAGGTTGCCTTCCCCCCGTTGTGGCCCCCTCTTGCGCCAGGGCAAATGCTCAGTACTGGGCAATGGGAATGAGTTCCCAGACAGGGTCCTGGTGCTTTGTCAACTGGTTTATATTTTTCCCCATTTGCTAACATCACCAAAACTATTTGGTGAAAAATTATAACCTTGTACTGCCCTGACAGATATCTATTACCTTAAATGGTATTGTTTGAGTACTGCATTCCAGCTTTGTAGTAATTCAGCCAGATTGCTGCTTGGCTGTACATAATTTTTCCAGTATCCCAACCTTAGATTTTTCATGAATTCTATGGACCTTACCATGGAAACTGAGCTTGGAAACATGGAGCATGTGCACATATTTCTGTAGGTCTCCATGATACTCAGAATGAAATTTGTAAGGTTGTGCGTGATTTCCATGGTTACATTCCAGGTCCCTAGTCATTTATTTCCATAATAGCATGGAGAGGTGGACTTTTCCATGAAATGCTTCGCTATTTTATGTTGTTCCGTGCTTTGTGGGCACCTTTTGATATAAAGTACTGATGGGAGGCATGTAAACTCCATCATTATTTCAATGAAAACCATGGAAAATACGTTCAAATACACCATGGTTTCTAAGACCTCTTTCCTGTCCAGGGAAACCATGGAAGATCTAGAGAAAACATAAAATATCTAGAGACTGGATCCAGGATTATGTTTTAAAATGTAAATATTCACACAATTCGGCTCATAATTCATGAAGAACTTGTATGTACAGTAAGTCCACATCATTCTATATTACTGAGAATATTTACATGAAATAGGATCTTGGGGCCCAATATTCAGAATTGCACCTGGGAATGGTGCAAGTGGTTGCACAGTGCAACTGAGTTGCGCTGGAGCAACAAAGGGATATATTCAAAAGAAATGCGGCATGGTGCATCTCTTCTGAATATAGCAATTAACGCACACGGTGCAAATAAAATGCACCAGTGCATCTCCCAGACAGGGCTAAATTCCAGGAATGGGAACAGTGCCAGCACATCAGAGATGTGCCATGTGCAAATTCCTGATATTCAGACACCAATATGCAAATGGAGCCATAATACATGCAAGGGGCAAATGAGGCCATTTGCATGTCATTATGGCCCCATTTGCTTGTGCTGAGCAGGACTGGCCTGCATAATGCACCTGGCACCCTGCACAGCATGCGATCCCTGTACCAGGGACCACAGTAGTAGCCACTCCACATTCAGAAACCCTGATCACCCATAATAATATATTTTCACTATCCCTGGTAGTCCAGTGGTCCCCCATCCCTGCCCGTATCCCCGATAGCCATATGAATAACATTTCCCCATCCCTGGTAGTCTAGTGGCACCCCTTCCCCTCCTGTACCTCCGATCGCTATATTACTATTAATATCTGAACCCTGATAGTCTAGTGGTACCTGCCAACCCTGCCAGTAACCCTGTTCACCCGTAAATCTAAATATCATTTCCCTGGTAGCCTAGTGGTACCCCTCCACCCCACCAGTAACCCTGATCACCAGTAAAGTGAAATAAAACATTTTTCTGGTGGTCCAGTGGCACCCCCCACCCACACAGGACCCCCAGCACACCCAGATCCCTCCTGTCATAGGCAGGCAGAAAACCCACTTGCATACCTCCGTGGCTGCCCCCAAAATTACAGCTTACAGTATCAGCTGCAAGCCCATTGGTCCACACTATGGACCAATGGGCTTGCAGTGCATACTGTAATAGTCATTCACAAATATGTGAATGAATGACTTCATTCACATTTTGTGAATGGCTATTACAGAAGGCACTGCAAGCCCACTGATCCACAGTGTGGACCAATGGGCTTGCAGCTGATACTGTAAGCTGTCATTCAGCGGGCAGCCATAGAGGTATGTGGGTGGGTTTACTGCCCGCCGATGACAGGGGGGAGCTGGGTGGGCTGGGAGTCCTGTGTGGGTGGGGGGCTGGGAGTGCCACTGGACCACTAGGGAAATGACTGATTTCACTTTACGGGCCATCGGGGTTACCAATGAGGTAGGGAGTACCACTAGACTACCAGGGAACTAGTATTTGGATTTACAGGCACTCTGGATTACCGGCAGGGTGGGGGGGTACCACTAGACTACCAGGGAAATGGTATTTGGATTTACAGTGCGATCAGGGTTACTAGGGGGTTGGGGGGTACCAGGGAAATGGTATTCAACTTTGTGCCCAGGTACAGGCCTATGGTACATTCATAAGGTAGAAAAAATGGGCAAACTGGATGGGCCTTGCGGTCCTTATCTGCCATTAACTTCTATGTTTCTATGTTTCTTTGTTTCTTTTTTTATCATATCAGATTTTTACACCTTCTCCTAGCTATCCCCAATCTGACCGACACCCCCCAGCCCGGTCCCCCAGAATAACCGGTGCTTACCTTACACCCGGCCCAGGAGTGGTGCCTGCAGGAGTTAGTTGCCATCCTGCCACCGCGATATTTTCTTCCTCTTCATTTTCTCCAGGGTCCCTCGGGGAGGCACGTGATGCATGTGGAGGCACGCATTAGCCCCACGGCCCCTGCACAGCCCCTTTCCTCCCACCCCATTGGTCTAGCACCTGGCTCCTCTCCCAGCCCATGCTGTCCCCAGCCTCCACCAGGTGGCAGCCATCAGCCAAGAGGAGCCATCCCACCTCCCCAAAGAGGAGAGCATGCCTGTCAGCAGCTCCATTCAGCTCTGCCCTCTCCCCCCATTGCCGACCTCCGACAGCTCGGGCTCATTTCTGAACCAGGGTCGCCGGCATGACATGAGGTTAGGCATCCAGTGCCTTAGCCCTCAGTATCACTGGGTTATGTTTCTATGTTTCTATTCAGATTTACGGGGCGATCAAGGTTACTGGTGGGGTGGGGGGTATCACTAGACTACCAGGGTTTGGACATTAATAGGAATACGGTGAACGGAGGTACGGAAGGGGAGAGGGATACCACTAGACTACCAGGGATGAGGAAACATTATTCATATGGTGATCGGGGATACAGGCAGGAAGGGGGGATCACTGGACCACCAGGACTGGGGACATGTTTTTCATATGGCAATCGGGGATATGGGCAGGGAAGGGGTACCACTGGACCACCAGCAACATATGTGGGTGCTTCGAATGGTGTTTGGCGGGGTAACCAGCTGGTGGCTACTGTGTTTTACATTGCAATACAGCTGCATGCCTGTGGGTGGCTAGCACTTGAGCCTTTTTTTACAGGCTCAACTTTGTGCCCAGGTGTGTGGCACATCTCTGAGTTGTGCCGGCAGATGCGCCACACATCCCGGGCTGAATATCAGGATGTGCCGCATATGCATGGGCATGCCCCTTGGGGATGTGCCACATACATTATCTTTGCACCCCAGCACATCCGGAATTGTGCTGTAATTACCTTTTGAATATTGCCCAGGATGCATTTCTGGGGTTTGCTGCTTGTAACTCAGTTGTACCAGGCGCAGCGCTGAATATCTCTGCTTGGTGGCTAATTAAGCAATCTATACACTCCAGGGTGTTGGATATACTAGGATTTACCATGCCTGGTGTGTTGTATGGTCACGAGGCAACAGGCTGGGTGAGCAAAACACACCAGGTGTGGTAAATCCTAGCATCACCCACACCCTGGAGTGGTATATTGCAATTATACAATGTGCCCCAGTTTTTTGGAGTAAAACAATATAAGAAAAATACATTTTTGTTCCAGTTTAAAATATTTTTATTATATTTATTGCTGTGCCAGTAAAAAAATAGTCCCACATTGCTAGGGATGCAGTCCTGGGTTAGTATGGTACAGTTTGGTTTACCTTAAATCTTGCTTGCTTGGTTAGGAGTGTTTTGAAATTCGCAGCCCAATGTTTTTACTGGCACAAGAAAACTTTTAAATTGCTTCCCATGTCACCACTTGACTGTGTCCCAGCTCTGTTTTTGTTGTAAGAGTTGGGACACAATTCTGAACTTGTGGCTCCTTTTTTTTCACTCCTATTGCATGCATGCGTGGCAGTGGTTCAGAAGTGTTCCCCAGTCCTCTGTAGTTGCTGGCCTGATGAAAAAACACTTGCCGCTGTTTTATTTTTTCTTTTGCCTTTTTTTTGTTTGTTTACCATCTGCCTCGACCTCCGGAACAATGGACAGGATTAGAGATCAGAGCGTGCTGAGCAACGGCCGTAGCATTTGAAATCTGGATCCCTGCTGTGATTGTTTTTCCAGTTCCTCTCTTTGGAACTTCTGCACCGGAGAGTGAGGAGACTTTAGTATGGGGAGAAGGAGGTAAAGATGTTTGTTTAAAAAAATTGAAAGGATGCTTTTTTTTCTTAAAGGTAGCTTTGAGCTGTGTTTCAGTACTGTTCATGGGTTGTGAGTCCGACTCAGGTTAGCGAGTAACTAATCTTGCCATCCATCGCTGAGTCAGAGTGAATTTATGAGGAGTTTCTGCTTTGGCTGACTGGTGGCTGGCACCACTTCCCGTTGGTACTGTTGAGGATTTACAATGGACAAGAGGTGGTAGCTGACCAATCAGAGGCTGCCATTTTTGAACCCCATTCCTGCTTCTTTATTCACTGAAGTCAAAGGACACTCTTTGTGAGACTGTAGTCATTTCCACAGCTGCAGCTTATGCTGTCACAATCAGAGAATTATGACTTTGCAGGGGCAGGAGAAAGAGGATTAGATTAAGTCTGAGACACCAGATACAGTTTTCATGCAAATGTTCTCAGTAATTAAGAATGAGAGGGGAGAAATACAAAAGTTAATGAGACAGAAACTGAATTGAGAATATTATAGTTCAAAAAATGCTAGTGGATACTAGAAACATTTTTTAATGTAAAAACAGGCAGCAGTCTGGTGCAACTATTATGAATGTGGAATCTAGTGCTTTAAAATAGAATCAAGGATAACAGATACCCATCCAGGCAAGAAAAGGGTGGTTACACTAAAATGTTGTGATGTTAGTAAACAGGAAAAACAAAGCAGTTGATAGCACCGGGACCCTGGGGTATGCATTTAAGCCAACAATATCTGGCTTGGTATCTGTTATTATTTATATTAAGTAAGTATTTTACTTCTTAGGTGCTAAATCCTTCAGGCTCATGGCACTTTACAGAACTTTAATAAATTAGTTTGCAGCAGCAATTACAACTCCCAAACTATCAAAAATGAATATAACTGATATGATTAATATAAATATAATGTATAACAAAACAAAAAGCCACATAAATATGGGTGTGATCAGAGCAGGATGACAGCAGAGGTCAGAAATTTTAGTCAAGATGTACTTGACTGGGAGAGGGACAGTGGTGGTGCATGTAGCTTGGGCATGACTGGCAGAGCACGAACTGAAATGGGTTTATAGTAGGAAAAGAACTGTGTGCTGGAATGTCAGAGTAGGGGTGCAAGAAGTGAAAGAGTATTTTCTATCGGTGCTAGCATTACTGAAAATGGAATACTGTTGTTGCACATACAATTTATTATCCCTGCTGACCTACAGTATCAGGCAGAAACTAATCTATTTAGTGTGTTATTTTTTGTAACCTTATTATTAACATATGTCCACATTTTATGTCACACAACATACAGTACATGTTACAGTTTTATGACATCACAACTATCTGTGGACTCATAAAAACCTGTTTGTTCAACCATAAAACATACTCTGCAGACGGTTTCATTAGACGAGCAGAGCCACCGTTGTAATCACACGATCCTATGCTGGAAGTCTCTTCAGTGTTGTATTGAATCCAGAATATTCTCTTATCAATTAAATCCAGTGACAGTGACTTCAGTTTCTGAGAGGTCCTTAAAATAGTTGTCACATTGGACCCTTTGAGAGTTGCTTGAAGAATGCTGCAGATGTTGCCATCAGACGCCCAAAACATAAACCTTAAACAGAAAGAATATATCTTCAAAGGGTGCTTGTTTTAGCTAAATCTGTAGTAAATACACATGAAGATATGGAAAAAGCCTTGTAGTAGATCATGGTCTTGTTTTTAAATTGTATCATAACATAGCGCTGACAATAGCCACCAAATGGAAGAGAGCTGATCAACAGCTCATAATATTTGGACATCCATATTAGACGTTAAGATCTGCTGTTCTATCTGCAATGATTGACTAATCACCAATTGCAAAATACATATAATGGCCCTATACACTACAGGGTGGGAATTACATGCTGGAGGTGTGTATTCCTCTAGCGTGGTGCCGCACCTGTGGACAGGTGCTCATATGCCAGTATTCACGACTTGCGGGCATCTGCCCGTGGCTCTGCCCCCACTGCACATAGGACTCCACAGGGTGGCTGGGGGTGGAGTTGCAGTCCCAGTCAGGCATCCAATCAGAT
Source organism: Neoceratodus forsteri (assembly GCA_016271365.2). Classification (NCBI taxonomy): domain Eukaryota; kingdom Metazoa; phylum Chordata; order Ceratodontiformes; family Ceratodontidae; genus Neoceratodus; species Neoceratodus forsteri. The sequence goes on from CM057453.1 coordinate 424,223,837, forward strand.
GCCCATCCTGGGCTGATGGTGGATCCCTTGCGTGAAGAGGCACAGATCACAGTGCATGAATGCCTACTGCAGGCACCCGGACCCGCACGTGCAGTCAGGCCAATGGATGGATGGCCCTTCCCTCCCACCACACATAAAGCTCACCCCTGACATGTAATGGCACTCATACTCCTCTCTCCCCTCCACATGCAGAATCCTGACCCCCGACCCATACCCCAGCAACTGTCAAGCCACTGCCCTCCCACTCCCCACCCACGGCACTGATGACCACCACACCCCTGTACCCACCAGTCGGTGCTGCAGCTCCGGCATCAAGAAATGGGGGGGTCAATGCATCGGGGATAGGGCTGCCATATTGGGAGGGTGACTGGCACCACTGGGTCACAGCACCACAATGTCCAGGCACTCACCCCTGCAGCAGCCCCGCCACTACTGATGGCCTGGGGGCTGGGTCAGCATAACTGTGGGTATCCAGGTGTCCACCGTGACTGGTGAGTCTTGTCAGTGGGGGCACACAATGGATTACGGCAGGGTCCCACCTGCCATAACCTGCTCAGTCCTCTGCCCTCTTGTGGCCAGCACTATGCGCCTTTGTGAATTTCGTATAGTGCTGGCATGCCCCCTGCCTGGGGCATCATTCTCCACACAGCTGGGGGATCGGGCACGTATACATTGTACACTCCTTTGGCGAATGCCACATGGTATCCATTCCATGGCATTCACGCTTAATGATGCCAATGCACCCAGTTTGCAAGGTGTGATGGCATCGTGCATAGGGCCCATTAATTGCAAAAACCTATATTTAGGCATCAGATCCAGTTGTAGGCTGCGCAAAGTCAAAAAGGGAGAAAAATGTGCCATGAGATCAATAAATACTTTATCATAAACAGAGGATTGATTGATTGACTGATTTTAAAGTTATTGACTGGGAGAGGCACACTGTACAGAGAGTCATTTCCAGTTGCTGCTCAGAAGAAGGGGTTACAAAGAGAGGTATGAATACAAGAAAACTAACAATGAAAGATACAATAAATATATTTACTTATAACAGTGAAGTGTAGATGACTGTGGTACAGTAGGTACAGGAAATTTCAGGCATGCATAATCATTAAAAATATGAATTGTGTATCAAGTGACTCAGGTAGCGTAAAACTGCAGTAAGGAGAACCGCTTGAGCAAATATATTAGAAATACCATAGACTAAAATGGGATATGTGAAGCAGCATTAAATTAAAATGGGACAAAAATGCACATTTAATATAGTCAAAACAGCATAAAATGTTAAACAGAATCAATCAGCAGTCACTTGCAATATAGTCACCATGGTACAGAGGAAGGCCACAAATTGTTGAGCTGATTGTCTGGATCATTAGAGACAAAGTGGGCAGATACTGAAAACTAGGGCCAGGAACAGGAGGAAGGGAAGTGAAGTGAAATCTGAGCAAAGGTGAGAGAGAAAAAGAGAGAGAGAGAGAGAAAGAGAGAGAGAGACAGAAAAGATAATGGATGAAGTGGAGAGGGGGAAGATGAGAGGCTGTTCCAGAGAAATGGTACAGTAGGTGCACAGAAAAGACAATTTAGTCAGCAGAAGTGTTACAGGGGAGAATGTTGAGGGAGTGGGAATCAGAGGAATGGAAAGTCTAGAAGGGAGGGACAGTGGTTGAGAGCAGTTTAGAGTGGAGGGAGGTGAACCAGTACTTTCAGAGGAAAGCAGCCCCATAGGAGGGGCAGTGAGATTTGAGAAATGAGGACGGATGGTTTTGGTAAACAAAGTAATGATGAGTGGGAATAGGGAAGTTTAGTCGCACAGTGGCAGAAGTACAATCTCAATCTCAAAATTCGCAGACGATACTAAACTGGGTGGTTGTGTTGATAGTAAGACTAACCAAATGATTTTAAAAGCTGACCTAGCTACCATCAAAGATTGGGCTATAACTAATAAGATGTTCTTTAATGTATCAAAATGTGCAGTTCTAGACTTTGGCAAAAATAATCCTAAACAAACATACTTCTTAAATAATATCATCATTAAAGAATCAAGTACAGAAAAAGATCTGGGAATATTAGTTAATAACAGATTGTCATCTTCGGATCACTGTAACAAAATAGCCAATCAAGCTAATGCCCTTCTTCGTGGAATTAATAATACCTTTATTTCAAAATCAGAAGAATGCATTATGACCTTGTATAGATCTCATTTCAGGCCTTATACTGACTATTAGTAGCTTGGCAGAAGACACCAGGAGGAAGGACTGCTGTGTGACTGGACTTCTCTACTGGGACTAAAGAAGTAGAACTCTTGCACTTGGACCTTTAATTTAGGGTAAAAAAAACAAACTAACAAACAAAACAAAAAAAAGTGTGTGTTTGTCTGAGTTAACTGAACTGAATGGTTATCTGAACAGTTATGTAGGTGTAAATCTCAGATGATTGAAAGGACTTCATAGCTGTGCAGTTTAAATTACTTGTAGAAAGATCTAGTAAGTAGGGGGAGTGGCTTAGCTAGAAGGAAGCTAAATTTAAGAACTGTCTTAGAAAGATTCTGCTAGTAGCTTGGCAGAAGACACCAGGAGGAAGGACTGCTGTGTGACTGGACTTCTCTACTGGGACTATATTGCCCTCCTTCCCTCCACTCCACCCTCTCACCCAAAGCTAATCTACTTTTATAGGCACAGGATTTGACTGACAACAGAAACTTCCTGTTTGGGAGCAGGAAATGAGTGATCACACAGCCACCAAAGACCCACCATCCTAGAAGGGTAAGAGTAACTCTCCGGCCCCCTCTAGCTGCTGGAGGTCTGCCTCTGAGCAAGTAAGGGATCTACAGAGAAATATAGGATATTTTTGTCTCAGAACTGGACAGTCAGGAGCTTAAAGGGCACACAGGCAGAAAGAAAGTAGAGAGAGAAGAGAAAAAAAACAGATGAAAGAGTAAGGATTCCAAACAGTTAAGGGGCCAAAATAAGACTTGATGAGAGTGGTGCAGTGCAGTGGCTGTGGAGCAGCAGTCTTCCGGGAGACGTTCTGGAGGATGCGGTGTTGTCCCATCTGCAGGCACCTCTCTGGGCTGAGGGAGGAGGTTTCTCATCTCCAGGCTGAGTTGGCCAGGATTTGTGGGCCCTCCTCTTCCATCCAGGGACCACCAGTGCCACTGCCATTGCCTCAGAGGTTGCCAAGAAAAAGGAGCGGTTGGACCACAGTGGGGCTCAGGGAGGGTGAGGGTGGTGGAACAGAGATGCATCCCTCCAGTTGTACCTCTCCACAATTCCTATGCCATTCTGGCAAAGTGTGGTTCTTCTATGGAGGCACCTGCAGTGGAAACCAAGGAGGATGCTGGGAACCTTCACAAAGGAGACCCACAGGAGGGTGGCAGAGGACCCCACAGGGGAAGGAAACAGCTCCTGGTGGGGGACTCCATTGTTAGGAAGGTAGAACTGGGGAAGGAAGGGGAGAGGGAAGTAAGGTGCCTGCCTGGCGCCATGGCTTGGAGGGACAGGGAGCGAATCCTCAGGATTGCTGGAGCAGCTGCACAGGGAAGGGAGCTGGATGTCATTGTCCACCTAGGGACAAATGACCTGGCTAAGAAAGGGATTAGAGAAGTGCAGGAAGAGTTTGTGGAATTGGGGAGGGGCCTTAGACAAGTAGCACGCACGGTAACCTTCTCGGAGGTGCTGCCCATATGATGTAGGAGAGGCTAGGGTGTTCCACAACATGGGATTCAATCAGTGGTTGAAAAACTGGTGTGGAGCTCAGGGATTTGGCTTCATTGGGGACAGGGGGTCCACCTGGAGTGATGCTAGCCTATACTGGCATGATGGGCTGCATCTGTCCAGGAGGGGAACCAGGATCCTAGGTGATAGGTTTAAATGCTTCATTGGCAAGGATTTAAACTAGCCAAGGGGGGAGGCACTGGAAAGGAGCAGGGAAATCCTAGCCCCCCACCAAAAAATCATGGTAGTAAGTGTGGTAAACACCAAACTAGAGGTGTCGATAGGGAGAAGAATAGGGGTAAAAGGGGAAAGTGACAAAGGCAAGAAGGACAGGGATGGGGCAAAAAGGAGTAAGGCCATCAGGAAATGAAGGTTAATGAGTACCAATGCCCATAGTCTGGGCAACAAGCTCCCTGAGCTGGTGGCCTTGATGGAAGAGGGATGCCTGGATATCGTAGCAGTCACAGAAACGTGGTACACAGAGAACCATGACTGGGATATTAACATACCAGGGTACATAACCTACAAGAGAGACAGGCAGGGGAGAAGAGGGGGAGGAGTAGCTCTCTATGTAAAGGAAGGGATAAAAGCAACTGAACAAAAGAGTAAACAGGGACGAGAGGAGAGGAGGCACTGTGGGTCACCTTGGAGACTGGAAAGGGCACCACAATCCACACAGGGGTTGTGCACAGACCTCCATGTCAGGGGAAGGGAATGGACAAGGATATGATAGAAGGCATTCTTAGGATGGCAGAGAAAAGGGAGATACTGTTGATGGGGGACCTGAATATGCCAGATGTTAACTGGAGCACATTTGCTGCAGCCACATTCAAGAGCAGGGCCATTCTCGATGCCCTACAGGTGGCAGGCCTCAGACAGCTAGTTTCGGAACCCACTCATGAGGGAGCAATCTTAGACCTCATATTCTCAAATGGGGGCAGTGAGAGGATCTCATATCTAGAAGTGGGTTGCCATCTGGGAACAAGTGACCATCAAACAGTGTGGTTCACATTAAACTCAGCTACAGAGTCAAGCCATACAAAAGTGACAGTACTGGACTTCAGGAGGGCTGACTTTGGCAAGATGGGAGAGTGCCTCAGAAAAGCACTAGCAAACAGGCTAGAAGGAGGGGTGGAGCAACAATGGGGAATCATCAAAACTGCCATCACAGAGGCAACAAGCCTTTGTGTGAAGTAAATTAACAAATCAAAATGAAAGAAAAAGCCACTATGGTTCTCAAAATAGGTGGCTGGGAAAGTCAGGGAGAAAAAGATAGCATTCCGGAAGTATAAGAAAACACAGAAGGAGCAGGACAGAGAGCTGTACCAGTTAAGGTAGAAAGAAGCAGGGAGGAAAGTCAGAATAGCAAAGGCCCAAACTGAGGAAAAGATAGCCAACTCGGTTAAGAAGGGGGATAAAACCTTTTATAGGTACATCAGCGAGCGTAGAAAGACAAAGCAAGGGATAGTGAGGCTGAATAGAATGAATGGTGGGTGGGCAGAGGGGGACAGTGAAAAAGCAGGGATACTGAATGAATATTTCCACTCAGTATTCACAAAAGAGGAGGGGGAAGTGCCTAATCCAATTAACAGAAGCACTCTTGATAGGGGGGTCGATCCCAGTCCTTTCACAGAAGAAAGAGTCCTGCAAGAACTCCTAAAACTGAAGGTGGACAAAGCAATGGGGCCTGATGGAATTCACCCCAGAATTCCAAAAGAATTAAGGGGGAACTAGTGAAACCACTGGCTACTCTTTTTAATAAATCATGGGAGGATGGTGTGGTACCCGAGGACTGGAGGAAGGCGGATGTGATTTCCCTTCACAAAAGTGGGACCATGACAGAGGCAGGAAACTACAGACCTGTCAGTTTGACCTCTGTGGTAGGGAAAGTGATGGAGTCACTTGAAGGAAAGAACTGTTGAGTACCTAGAGGCCAGTGGGGCACGGGACCCAAGGCAGCATGGGTTCACAGCAGGAAGGTCATGTCAGACGAATCTAATAGATTTCTTTGACTGGGTGACCAAAGAAGTAGTAGACCAGGGAGGGTCTGTGGACATGACCTACCTAGACTTTAGCAAGGCATTTGACACAGTCCCACACAAAAGATTAATAGTCAAATTAACCAGCCTGGGAGTGGGTCCCAGGGTAGTAGCCTGAGTAAAACATTGTCTGGACAAGAGGACACAGAAGGTAATTGTAAACGGAGTCCACTCTGAAGAAAGAGGGGTTACTAGTGGGGTACCGCAGGGTTCAGTACTGGGTCCAGTCCTTTTTACTGTCTTTATAAGTGACATTGCAGAGGGACTGGAAGGAAAGGTATGCCTCTTTGCAGATAACACAAAGATCTGCAACAGGGTTGATATACAAGGAGGCGTGGAAAGGATGAGAAGGGACTTGGCAAGGTTGGAGGAATGGTGAGAAGTATGCGTTAGGATTCAATGTGCAAAGAAGTGCAATAATGCACCTGGGAAACAAGAACCCAGGAGAAGAATACACAATGGGGAGGAGGTAGTAACAACAACAAAAAGGAAAGGGACCTGGGGGTAATCATATCAGATGACCTTAAGGTTAGCAAGCAATGTGAGACGGCAGTAGGGAGGGTTGGGGGTATACTGGGATGCATAGGCAGAGGCATCACCAGCAGAAAACAGGAAGTTGTTATCCCTCTGTACAGACAGTTGGTGAGACCCCATCTGGAGTATTGCATCCAGTTCTGGAGACCCCATCTCCGCAAAGACATAGACAGATTAGAGGCAGTTCAGAGGAGGGCAACTAAGATGGTGCAGGGTCTGCAAGAGAAGCCGTACGAGGAGAGACTAAAGGAGCTTAATATGTATACCCTTGAGGAAAGAATGGAGAGGGGGGACATGATAGAAACTTTTAAGTACCTCAGTAGAATCAACAAAGTCCAAGAGGGTAGCATCTTTCAGAAAAAGAGATTTGCAAGAACAAGGGGACACAATTTAAAGATGGGAGGCAGTTCAGGGGCAATGTGAGGAAGTATTTTTTCACAGAGAAAGTAGTGGATGCATGGAACAGCCTTCCTGAGGAGGCTGTGGGGCCTAAAACTGTGGGAGAATTCAAGAATGCATGGGACAGACATAAGGCAATTCTTCTGGGGGGTAGGAAGAAATAGGCTGTTGGTTAACTAGGATCTGCGGCCTATCCTGTAGGTAGGGAAATGGGCAGACTAGATGGGCTAGGCGGTCCTTATCTGCTGCCAAAGTCTATGTTTCTATGTTTCTATGGATCACCCTTTTGGAGTCCCTACTTAATCTCTGATATAACGAGAATTGAACAATTTCAGTGTATGGCAACAAAACGCGTACCACATTTTGCGCACCTAGACTACGAAGAAAGACCCAAACTTACTGGGTTATACTCACTTAAATCAAGAAGGTTAAGAGGTGACCTTCTCCAGCTTTTTAAGATAATTCAAACCCCCAACATAATGGAACTGTATGGTATTTCATTCTCCACTAGGAGAATGATGGATAGGTGCCACAATAAACAGCTTGTGGGAAACAGAACAAAAACAAACAAAAGGCAAAACTTTTTTACAGTTCGGGCACCCAGGGTATGGAATACCCTGCCACAAGATATTATAGACTGTACTAATATTGGTAGATAAATGGCTATTGAACTAAAATGTTATCAGGGACGTGAATCAAAGTAACTACAGGCTTAAATGTTCCACATGTGTGGAGGATAATCTCGATGGGCCACAGCCCCCTTTTGTCCACATAATCAAGTAACCAAGTAAGAGGGGATGGTCTTAGGGGAAGCACTGTGAACCCACATTCACATAGTCAATTGTTGGCAAAATCACTCTAACGAGGATATGCCAACAGACTGGGATAGGCAAGCAGGAGTTGCTCCTGTAGAGGGCACTGAGCTTAAGAAGGCATTTTTGGAATATAGAGTCTATCTTGTCACATGCTGAGGTATTTGAAGTGAGAGACCTCTTCACAAGGTGAACATCACGGGTCCAAAATATGGGGTAGAACTAAGTCTGCTAAGATGCTGCTTTGTGCTTAAAAACATGGAAACAGTTTTTTGGGGCATTAAGCATAAGTTTTCATGAATGGAACCAGCATTATATATTCTTGAAGTCATACTGAAGCTATGCTTCAGGCTCAGGGACCGAGGCATGAGCGGTGAAAGGGACACTATCATCAGGATACATGTATATGTTCAATGGGACAAAGGTCAAAGGGTGATCATCGATGATGAGGGAGAAAATGACTGGCACCAGAATGGAACCTTGGGGAACACCAGAATTATCAGGGAGTTCTAGGGATTTAACATCACCTATCTTGACCAACCACTGCCATCCAAAGAGGTAGGAGTGGAACCAATGAATGATGTGTTGGACAGGCCAGCTCTGCTCAGTTTATCCAGGAGTAAGGGAAGGGCCATGGTATCAAAAGCCCACGTCAGTGAATATGGCAGCTGTGACATGCCCCTGTTCCGTCCCCTTCAGGATGAAATCAGTAACACAGAGGAGGGATGTGACTGGAGTGTGCCTTTCTGAAACTAAACTGAAAAAGAGAAAGAAATAAGGAGGTGTCAAGAAAGGTAGAAACTTGAGAGAAAACTAACTTCAGAATCTTAGCTAGAGTAGGAAGGAGCAAGATTGGGTGGTAGTTCCTTGGGGTAGATGAGTCACCACCTCTTGTGGAAAGGCAGGGAGGACTTTTGCCTTCTTCCTAACATGATGAATTGCTCATAGTTGAAAGGCTAGATTTAGATGCCAGGTTAAAGGGGCAGTATTGGTTGCTACATAGAGGTCAAGGAGTTTTTGGTCCAGGCAGTTGGGGCTGTGTCCATCACAGGGAATAAGTGAACATAGAGCAGACAAAGTACAAGCTGAGGAAATGGGGGATGGGAAGAAAGTAGGAGGAGAGGTGGAGAGGAATACAGAAGGAGGAGTCAGTAGGCGGGGTAGGGTTGATGATGCAGGTGATGAAATACTTAAATAATTTAAAGCAACTATGCCATCAGAAGGGTTGAAAATTGGTGCTGTGGAATTTTCATTCTTGAAAACCAGAGAGGAATGCTTTGGGAATTAATATTATTCTGGAGGTTGGAGAAAAGTAATTTACCTTTGCCTTCCTTAAGGTTTTCATGCTGGCATTGCTGAGTTCTTTGTATCTCAGCAAGACCCAAGACACACCTGAAGCCTTGTGAAGGTATCAGGCTGTGTTTCAAGTCCTGAGGAGGGGGATAAATTCTACAGAAACCCTGAGAAGGAGGGTGGCGTGCACTTGATCCCTCAGATGGGGAGCGGAGGCATGCTTGTGACTTCTCAGTAGGCAAAATCAACACAAACAGATATACTCTAAGGGAATAAATCCTGTTTTAATGAATGTCTTTAGTAATAAAAAGCTCTGATATTCAAATCTTTTATGGGAATTTTGAGAAACTAGGTTCTGCTGATGCTAACTGGGAATTTACAGCTGGAAAGGGGGAATCCTAGTTATGAGGGTTTTCTGGAGTGCCTGGGTTAGCTACAAACCACACAGAACTTTCTGAAACACCTCCATCCCTGATTAGTAAATTGAATGCTTCAGTTAGGAGACTGGTTTACTGTTGGGACTGTTTGTGACTCAAGTGGCAGACTTGCTTCTTGGCACATAGGGGATCTGGGTTCACTCCCCAAATCTGAGACCACTGAAGGGTTGGCCGAAGCCTAGCAGTACTTCCTACAAGATGCCTGCAGGGTGTGGAGAGATGCATAAACCAGTGCACACACTTACACCTTAGTGGCCCAAGAAGAGAAGGGATGCAGAGATAAGCACATGCTTAGCCCAAAGAAGTCCAGGTAGGGAAGAGAGACACACAGAGCACAGTGCACACTTTACCCTTGGAGGCTTTGTGGCAGGGTTTGGGCCCCTGTTCATTTTTCTCCATCCCTGCTGTCCTGCCTGTTTATATTTGCTTGCACATGCAGGACAAAGTGAACATGTTGGGACTACTCAGGAGAGCAGGGGCTGCAAAGGTGCCGTAATGCATCTTCAAATGCAGATCAGGCTGCAGGAGGCTTGCTGCTAACAGCCCAATGAGGAGCAAGTTGATAGTGACAATGTTCAGCCTGAATGATGGGTGCACACTTTGTGTAGCTGAAAGTGCCAAGCTGTACATACAGTATCACAGTGCAGCCAGAGCCTTTCATTTGCAAGATGCCACCCAGCAACCAGCTGAGTGGCATCACAATCAGCCTGCTCCTTGTCCTCTCCCCCATCCACACCCTGCAGTACTAGCATGCCCACCCCCAGTGCCACCAAATAACACTGGGGTGCCCAATCCCCAGTGCCCCCCCAAAAAGATTTAGTTCCTTTTGTACCAGCTTGTTTACTGCTGCATGCTGTGCTCCAAATGCAAAGATTTTCATAAAGAGACAACATTTTCAAGCACCTAGGTGGTGTTGAATCCAGGAGGATGGTGGCAAGAGTGCAATAGGCATTGCAGACAGCATCAGGGTGGCACTCTGCAAATTAGACTCAGCACTAGATGTATGAAGAATTACGGTAGTAAGGCAACTGTTACTTACACTGAGCCCTGGGCAGGTAGTAGCACCAAAGATTTAATGGGGTGCAATTTATGGTTTGACTGCTGCTGAGATTCAGGACCTAGCCATATCAATTTGCCCATCAGGCATGGATGAATCTAAGGTATAGGTGAGGGTTCACTGCCAAACCAGCACCTGTGAGATGCCAAATTCAAAAATTTAGTCATTGTGATCAACACCGCCCCTCCAGCTAAAGAAACAGTAACGTGAAGATGCACTGAATGTTTCTCATCACCCGGCTGTTATCTCTGTAGGGATTTCATCCCAACAAAATCTATTGAGCGTAACTCTTTAGGCTATAGAAAACATGGGCAAATGTTGCAGGGTGGGAGGGCTTACCTTCTGCTCCCATTCGCCTATTCAGTCCTGCATTCTTATAGATGTGGGGAAAGAACACAATGAGAAGTACCTTACAGAAACATTTCTCAACCATCTCAGTTAACTTGGCAAAGAAACGATACTGCAGCACTCATGGTGCAAGAACCTTCCTTATCCTTTCCATTTTGTGTGTTTCCAATATACTGTAGTAACCTGGTCACCAGCAAAACACATTTTTATGTGAGCAAAAGACACAAGCATCATGCCACTATGTTAATTGTTTGAGTTAGATCATGGTTATATAACACTATTAATAGTCACAATAGTGAAAACATGGTTTTGATTCTGCAGCTGTTGATTGTCTCACTAACGAATACATTTCGGTGCACCCACATGGGAACCATGTTATTCATGGAATTCCAAGTTTGTAATAGGGATGCAGAAGTAATATCATTATGTTTTTGTGCTACAGTACTGTAGTTATGTCAGTGCTGTGCCATAACAACTTACAGTGGTGTCAGATGGCTGTTTCCCTCTATCCAGTCCATCTTAAACCTGTTTTTTTTGTAACTATAATTTACATAAAACAATACAATACATTAAATCAGTAATATGAGCCGTCTACCAATTGTCAGCTCCTTCCCCCACAAAATAAAATTCAGTGAAAGGAAGCATTGTGTTTGCAACTGGCATGGATGCCAAAAAACACTATAAAACATAATGTATGAGTATCCACACACAGAAACGCTTAAGTCTTCATCTAGACTTTTTCATAGCAATCAGTGAACCTCTTGAGCTACAGTATACTCTCAATATTCCTGGTTGCCACAGAAACCTCTTGATGCAGACACAGTTTTTTTGTATATGCCTGCCTATACATTATTGTTTATATGTTACATATGCAAACATTACTATATGTTTTCTACATGTAATGAAATGATCATGAAATATTGAATTAATTTTCTTAATTATAATTAACAAATATGATTTGATGTTACAGCAATTTTTTAACATGCAGTATTACAATGGTCATTAATGAAATGTAATAAATATTGCAATATTTTTTCAAAAATGCCTTCCATCATTAAATAACAGGCAAAAAAGTAATATTTTGTTACCCTTTTTTTACAGCTGAGGATCACCAGGAAGAGCATGAAGAAGACAACCTTGCCTTTACTGTGGAGCACAGGGCCTCAGAACAAGCTGAATATGGATATCCAGCTGGTGGAGAGGAACAGGACTCCATGGTAGCAGTTGCTGTCCTGGAGCCCATGGAGACCTCGCACCCATCTGGAGGAGCCCCCCCCCCCAGCATGTGTGAGGTCACCAGGGGAACCAGCACAGCCAGGTCCATTGCAGAAGTGACCCGCATCTGGGAACCTTCGACCGGCTGCTAAACCATGTAAGTAAATATTTAGTAACCTTATTACTGTATATATTGTTAGGGTACATCACAGGGAATTGTAAATCTAAAAATGCAAAACAGAAACCTTATCCTTTAATAGCTACGGGAAGGAGTGAGTAATATATCTAGTCATGGTGGTGCACAGCACAATTGATGTCTGTAATGGTACAAAGTTTGTCAAGCCACCACAGGTAATTCACATTCATAAAAAAAACACATCATGGATGACAGGATCAACAACATGAAGTGTGAAATAGTATGACGTTGTGAGTCAGAAAAAATTAAAAGCCTTAAAAAATATTAAAAGCAGTCACTGTTTGCTCAGCAGTGAGTCAATCATGAGACATTACTCCCTAGCTCAAACCTCCCTTGCTCTTTCCATCCCAGCCTTATCTCTCCTTTCTGATCTGCCCCTCTATACACAATGCATTTCTCCTCTACCTCCCCCTTTCGTGTCTCTTACTACTATCACTTACTATTATTCCTCCCCTAAGTTAACTTTTCAATCCCTTATTAGTACTAAAAATGATTAATCTGTCGTTTCTTCTTCCTCAAAGCAAATTATGGTGTAATTTTAGTTATTGTACAGCTCCTGTTTTTTCCCTTTTCCCACACTATTACCATAACCTCCTTGTTTTTAGCTAATTTTTTGCAACCTGCTTGAAAGCTGTTGTAAACAATTTTTGTTGTACTTGTATTGTAATGTCTTCCCTGTTTTATTGTCTTGTATCCTCCAGGGTCGTGCCTGAAAATAGTCATTGCTACGGCTAGTGCACTTGCCTGGTAAACAAAAACTAAATAAATAAAAATAAATGAACAGATTGACCTTTACCTTTAATCCTTCCATTGAGACACAGCATTATCTTATTACACAGCATAAAACTGTGCAATCAGAAGTATCTTGAGTATTAATATAATTGATAGTCATGTTACAGATATAGTTCAGAGAGATATCTAATTTACTGCTAATTGCAATTATTGGGGCCTATGCTCCACCGAGTGGGATTTACGCACGCGAGGTGCACATCCTGCCCACGGAGCTCCACACCTGGGGACACGTGTGCACAGCTGGTATTGCCCAATGGCCGCAATCTGCCCATGGGCATGCTCCGGTGCGCAGCATTCTGTGCAGTGGCCGGGGGGTGGAATCATGGACATGGGTGAGCATACAATCAGATGCCCATCCTGGGTCCAACAGTAGATTCCATGTGCAGTGGGGGGCACAGTGGCAGTGATCCCCCACAGATGTCCACATGGCCGGTGGCTGTGGAGGTGAGAGGTGGGTTGTGGTCCAGGCCATGCCATTCCCCCAACCAGATAAGGTGGAACTGGGCTCTGGATCGCTGGCATGAGGGTGTGTGTGGGGAGGGTGGGATCACACAGCCTACTACACCAGCAGGGCAAAGGGACATGAGGCAGGCAGGTGGTGTGTTGAGGTGGTTCAGCAGTCCAGGGGCCAGTGCCCCCATATATATATGTGTGTGTGTGTGTGTGTGTGTGTGTGTGTGGGAGGGCATGCACGGGGAGGTATGGGGCATGACTGAATGGCCCTGGGCAGCCGATCACATCACTAGTGTAGTGTCCCCTTGTTGAGGGACAGAGATGCATAGTGGGCTTACAGCAGGGTTTCCCTGCCATTCCGGCTGCCCCCTTACGCACCCTGGTGCATAGCTCTACATGGCTATGTGCAAGCCGCATAGTGCTGGCATGTCCCTCGCCTGCCCCCTGTGTGTTGCAATCCATGCAGGTGGGGGATCGTGTGCATAGGGGCTGTGCACCCCATTTAGTGAATGCTGCGTAGGTGGCACAATGGGTGCAGGGTGTCTCTGCACCTCACATACACGGCGCAGACACTCCGCTCTGTCGAACATAGGCCCCATTGTGCAGACTACAGCAATGCTGCCTCTGTATCATGTGTTAGTTGATAAAACTCAGTATATATATATATATATATGTGTGTGTGTGTGTGTGTATAGGATGAAACACGTGTCTGTGTCTTCTGTTAGCACTCTTTGCAGTCTGTGTATGAGGCCTTTCCTCACCATGCATTTCTGCTTAAAGTTAAACCAGCATAATATTTTATGGTGATTTGCATATACAGCCCTTGATGCTTTGCATTATGGGTGTATGTGTGATTTTGTGTGTGTGTGTATATATATATATATATATATTATGGTAGCACGGTAGTGCTACCATAGTTAGGGTTGAGTAGCACTTTTAAGGTTAAAGGGTGAAAATTTGCACCTTAATAACTTTGCCACCATTCAACAGATGTGCCTGAAATTTAGTAAACATGATTGGGCATAGTAGGTCTTGGGACCTGCCAACTTTCGTACCAGTCAGATATACGGCGGAGGAGTTATTAAGCAACAATCAAAAGCGCAATTACACTTTTTTGTGAATTCTTTGCTCTCATTTTCAGGTCGCATGGTTTGGGCGACCAGTCCGAAAACTTCAGGGAACGTGTGGCCAGGGTCCCCGATGTGCCTTTTGAAGATTTCATAAAAAAATATTAAACGGTTCATAAGTTATTCAAAAAACAAGTTCCCATTATAAGTCGACGGGAAAAGTTAACAAACAGTTCGAAAGTGTCGTAAATGCACTATTTAGTGTCGCAAATGGTCCTAGTAGTGTTGCAAATCCGCCATTTTGTTTTCAGTTACTGATCTATAAAATGCTTGGCATTTAAAATTGGGACCCTCTAGGGACACAATTCTTTCTGTCTTCACCTAGTCGGACCCTGAGAATGCTAGCCATGTCTTTATTTTGGGGTTAAACACCCCAGATATATGTTTTTCAAATTTCTGGAAACAGTAGTGTCACACAGTAGTGTCGTGACCTGCGTATAATTTCTCGCAATATTATGTAAAAGTGTCAGCAAATTGTGACACAACTTTTCCAGACTATGGCCAAAATGACAGGAATTCTTTGCCACCCTGCTGCAAAAGAACCGTTTGGTCTTTTGAACTGAAATTTGGAGAGAAGGCAGCCAACATCTCACAGATGTGCCTTTTGGTGGTTTGGTGAAAAAACATTGCACAGCTACCAAGTTACAGTACTCTGAACTTGACGTTTTTTCCCATACACTAACATAGTGGCATACACCACGCCTTTTGGGGCTTGTACCTCAAAAACGATGCGAGATAGGAATTTTCGTTGTTTTAGCAAAAACGTAGCCAGGAACCGATGCCCCCTGCCCCAGTGGTCAATGCAGTCAAATGTGAATGGATTCATTCACATTTTGGGACTGTGTAATACAGTATAGTCTGCATGCCCATTGGCCCCCGCTGTGGACCAATGGGCATATGGCCATACCATACACTGTCAGTCGGCAGGCGGCTGGGCGGCTTGTGGGCGGATGCTGCCACCCGCCGCTGACTGGGGGAGAGGGTGGCGGAACTGAGTGGGCGGTTGGGAGGGATACCGCTGGACAACCAGGGATACAGGACAACTTTTTTTATTACTTTTGCCAACGATCGAGCTGGAAGCGGTCCACTGGACCACCAGAGATACTGGATGAATATTATTTAATACTTATGCCCGCAATTGGGCATGGGGGGGCACTATCATGAAGCACGGTGCTGCCGGAGCTCAGGTAGTCACCCACAGCTGGCAGCTGCTGTGTTGCACCCTGCAGTATGACAGCTCACCTGTGGGTGGCCAGCTGTTGCTTCTTTTCTTGCTTGCACAAATGCGTGTGGCGCGAGTAGGGGTTGCACCTGCATGGGCTTAGCACATCCAGGGTTGAATATCGGGATGTGTGGGGTATGCATGGGCACGCCCCTCCACTTGTGCCGCATACATTACTGATGCGCCCCGGTGCATTGGAATTTGAGCCGGGCACTTTCCCCATTTGAATATCGTGCAGGGGCACATCAGTGGGTTGCGCATGGTGCACCCCTGTTGCGACAAGCACAACCCTTTTGAATATCCCACCCACTGTGTTTCTCTATGCAGCTGTTGGGCAAAACCAGGGTGTGCACTTCCATTACTGTTACAGTTACCATTACCACTTGTGTTTCCGTACATGTTTGTGTTACCGTTCCCGTGTACGCCACTGTGTGTGTTACCCTTTGCATTCCTGTTTGCGTACGCACTTGCGCTCACATTTCTGTTTCTCTTTACTTTCCTGTTATTTCTGCTGTTAATGTTACCATTTGCACTTCCAATTGCCGTACTGTGACCGCGCATGTCATGGTTTGTATTTTCATAATGCGTTTGCTGCTTTCCTTTTATGCGTTTCTGTTTCCTTTGGTGTTATTGTTGCTGTTACCATTACCATTTACATTTACAATTGCGGTAACATGACCATGCGTGTTATGGTTTGCGTTTCCGTATGTGCTTGCGCTCCCATTTCCATTTCTGTTTTCTTTGGCGTTATTCTTCTTGTTAACTTTACCAGTTGCGTTTACAATTGCGGTACCGTGCCCGTGCGTGTTACGGTTTGCGTTTCTGTGCGTGCTCACATTTGTGTTTCCGTTTCTGTTTCCTTTGGCATTATTGTTGCTGTTACTGTTAACATTTCTATTTACAATTGTGGTAACGTGACAGTGCACATTACGGTTTGCATTTCCGTACGTGCTTCCGTTCCCGTTTCCATTTCTGTTTCCTTTGGCGTTATTCTTCATGTTAACTTTAACATTTGAGTTTACAATTGTGGTACCATGCCCTTTCACATCACAGTTTGCGTTTACATGCACGCTTCCATTCACGTTTCCGTTTCTGTTCCCTTTGGCGTTCTTTTTGCTGTAACACTTAACATTTGCATTTAAAATACTGGTGCCAACACTGTGAGCATTAACAGTTGCATTTTTATATGTGCTTGCTTGTCCATTTCTGTCACTCTCCGCTTCGGTGTCACTTTGCGTCTGCGTTTCTATTAACATTTGCTTTATCATTTACGTTTGCATTACCATGTGCGTAACTGTTGGCGCTTGCGTTTGCATTGCTGTTCCTGTTACTATCTGACAAGACATCACGTGATGGGCTCCGCACTCCTGCCACTGTATTCCATTCACTATTTATTGTCCTCATTCTCAAAAAGAAGGGAAATTAGAGGCAAAAAAAACTCAGTTTAAAGCATCAGTTAGGGTTGTTCCACAGTGACAAAAGTGAGGAAATTCACATGTGATGGGGTGAGAGTTAGAGCCGAAGACCCCATTGCGCACCCACAATGCCGGGTTGGGGGTGGGCTGAGGGGTCCAAGTGGGCTTTCAACCCTAACACCAAATTTCCTTGCTTTTGTCACTGTGGAACAACCCTAACTGATGCATTAAACAGAGTTTTTTTGTCATATATATATATATATATATATATATATATATATGAGTAGTACAGTAGTGCTACCATAGTTAGGGTTGAGTAGCACTTTTAAGGTTAAAGGGTTAAACTTTGCACCTTAATAACTTTGCCACCATTCAATGGATTTACCTGAAATTTGGTAGGCACAATTGGGTTTGGTAGATCTTGGGATTTGCCAAGTTTTGTACCAGTCAAATATACAGCTGTGGAGTTATTAAGTGACAACCAATTGCACAATTACGCTTTTTTGCAATTTCTTTGCTCTCACCTACAGGTCGCACGGTTTGCATGACCAGTCCGAAAACTTCAGAGAACATGCAGCCGGGGTCCCTGATGTGCCTTTCAAAGATTTCATGAAAAAATATGGAATGGTTCAAAAGTTATTGAAAAAACAAGTTCCCATTATAAGTCAATGGGAAAAGTTAACAAAAAGTTCAACACTTTCGCAAATGCAGTTTTTACTTTTGCTAATCCACCATTTTGTTTTCAGGTGGTGATCAGAAAAATGCTTGATATTTAAATTTGGGACCCTCTAGCAACACAATTATTTTGTGTTTACCTAGTCGGACACTGAGTATGCTAGGCATGTCTTTATTTTGAGGTTAAACACCCTAGAAATATGTTTTTCAAGTTTCTGGAAAAAGTACTTTCACAAAGTAGTGTTGCACTCACGAAAGTGTCACAAATTTTTGTGAAAGCTTTTGCAAATTGCGACACTACTTTTCCAGGCTATGGCTAAATGACAGCAATTCTTTGCCACCCTGCTGTAAAAGAACAGTTTGGTCTTTTGGGCTGAAATTTGGAGGGAACACAGCCAACATCTCACAGATGTGCCTTTCAGTATTTTGGTGAAAAAATATTACAGGGCGGCAAAGTTATGGCACTCCAAAGTTCATGCTTTTTCCCATAGGATAACATTACGGCGTCCGCCGCATTACCGGAATCCTGTGCCACCCGGCTGCAAAATAACGGTTTGCTCTTTTGGGCTGAAATTTGGAGGACAGAAAGCCAACATCCCACTGTTGTGGCTTTTGGTGGTTTGGTGAAAAAATATTACAGGGCGTCACAGTGACGGCACTCAGAAGTTAATGCTTTTTCCCATTGGATAACATTACAGTGCCCATCGTGTCTTTCAGGGCCCGTATCTCAGAAACGGTGTGAGATACGGACTTTTCGTCACAAAAATGCTTAGTGGGGGCTAAATACTAAACTAGCCAGGAAAGTCATAATTCATATGAAATTAAATTTTTTTTTTCTACATCATACGATTCCTGAGATATAAGCAATTTAATATTCCAAGTCCTCATTTTCTGCTCCGAGGCCTATTGTTATGTATACATTCTTTGTTTTCACTGTGTTTTCCAATGCATTTTTGGGGGAAAAGAAGGGTGTGCCCTTTCGCTACTGTGCCAGTTAGCATTTCCAGTTGCGTTTCCCTTACCGCTTGTGGCACTATTACCGTCTACACCACGGTGTGCGTTACAGTTTGCATTTTCGCCTGCGTTTGTGTTTCTGTGTCATTTGGCGTTATTGCTGCTGTTACCATTACCAGTTTCATTTGCAATTGTGGTACCTTCCACGTGTGTTATGGTTTGCATTTTCATATGCGCTTGCATTTCTATTTTGTTTCTGTTTCCTTTGGCGTTATTTTTTCTGTTACTGTTACCATTTGCATTTACAATTGCGGTACCATGACCATGTGTGTAACGGTTTGCATTTCTGTACTCGCTTGCATTTGCATTTCTCTTTCCTTTGGCGTTATTGTTGCTGTTACCGTTACCATTTGCATTAACAATTGCGGTTCCGTGACCATGCACATTACGGTTTATGTTTCTGTAAGCGCCTCCATTCTCATTTCAATTTCTGTTTTCTTAGGCATTATTCTTCATGTTAACTTTACCATTTGTGTTTACTATTGCGGTACTGTGGCTGTGTGCATTATAGTTTGCGTTTACGTATGCGCTCATGTTCGCTTTTCTGTTTCTGTTCCCTTTCGCATTCTTTTTGCTGTGACACTTAACATTTCCATTTTAAATACCACTGCCATCACTGTTCACATTACCAGTTGTGTTTTTGTATGCACTTTAATATCCATTTGCGTCACTGTTTGCATTGGCATCACTTTGTGCTTGCGTTTCTATTAACATTTCCTTTATCATTTACGCTTCCATTACCATGTGCACCACTATTGGCACTTCTGTTTGTGTTGCTGTTCCTGTTACTATGTCACAAGACATCACGTGGCGGGAGCATGGGCCCCAAAGGGCCCCGCTCTCCTGCCGCTGCATTACTTTCACTATTTGTCATCATCATTCTCAAAAAGAAGGGAAATTAGAGGCAAAAAAATCCATTTAATGCATCAGTTAGGGTTGTTCGACAGTGACAAAAGTGAGGAAATTCAGTGTTAGTTGAAAACCCCCTTGAACCCCCTCTAGCCCACCCACCAACCGCATCAGGGTGCTAAGTAACATCAGTCCCAACTCTCACCCCATTCTCCTATACCTCTGCTTCTTTACACATGTGATGGAGTGAGAGTTAGGCCAATGACTCCAATGCGCACCCCAATGCCAGTTGGGGGTGGGCTGGGGGTCCAAGGGGGTTTCAACCCTAACACCAAATTTCCTCACTTTTGTCACTGTGGAACAACCCTAACTGATGCATTAAATGGATTTTTTTGCCTCATATATATATATATATATATCACTTTAATATTAGATGATGTAAGAAATGTTGAGCCTTCTTGCTGTGGCAGAGGTAGCAGTAGAAGTCTGAAAATGTGGTGAGCTTCTGGAAAGCTAACTTTGTCATAAGTTTCTGTAAATTGTTATTGTTTGTAAGTTGTGTTTTAAAATTGGCCTAACTCCTTAAGAACTTTCTGGAATAGAGGGACACAAATCCTTAAATCTTTCTGTGCTAGCTGGAGACTGTTCTTGTGGGGGAGGGTCTTTGGCCAGTAACACAGCCAGCCAATCAAGGTTGTTTGCATTTCAGTTAATCTCTGTTTAAAATTCTCACTGAGGCATTTTAAGTCTTCTTGGTGTGACAGAGGTAGCAGTTGAAGTTTGAAAATGTGGTGAGGTTCTGGAAAGCTAACGTTGTCATAAGTTTCTGTAAGTTGTTATTGTTTGTAAGTTGTGTTTTAAAATTGGCCTTACTCCTTAAATACTGAAGAGCCACTGGGGGTTGAGCTTAAAGGCTGGGAGGGAGGAGTTTAGGGAGTTGCAAACTTCCCCTGTAAGCAAACTCTTAAGACTAATAGTTAGATGGGGAAAAGTTCAGCCACTCAAGTGTTGCAAGTTTAAAAGTCTTGGACTAGTGGGGAACCTGGTGGGTCACTCAAGGAAACCTACTTGGAGGGGGATGGGACCACATGTCATTAGGGCCAGCATCTTTGGGAGGGTGGTGGGGTGCACAGGGTGTGGGGCAGCCATGATACTGGACTGGGCTTGGAAGTTCGGTGGTTGCCCAGTGTGCTACCAGCTGGCACAGCTTAGGGAGGAGGTTGAGGGGATTAGGAGACAGCTGGGGGAAGGGGGGGAGGTATGGTTGGGGAATAGGGCAGGGGCTTTCCCACGGGGTTGCACCAAGCACTAGGGGTGGGGGCATAGGGAAAGGAGTGCAGGAGAGTACTCTGGGGTTGCATAATGACCCTGGCAGATGGGGCCCAAAAGGAGGATACTACGAAGGAAGCAGGCAAGTAACTGGGGACCCTCACAGATGGGGGCCAAAGGGAGGACATTCTCAGGGAAGTAGGCAGATGGGTGGGGCTGGACAGAAGGAAGAAATGGGGGGAGGTGGAGCAGACCTTAAGCTCAGTAACTGCTTCAATTCTCTTCTTCTGCTTGAGGGTGAGGGGGTGATATAGCCATGACAGGTGTGGTTAGAGATGGAAAGGGAGTAGGGTGCAGGAGGCGGGGGCTGGATAGCAGGAGGAACGGGGGAACTTGGAATGTGGGAAAACAGGTGGAGTAGGGGAGGACCAGAAGTACAAGGAGGATACAGTAAAGGGAGCTGAGGGTTTAGGCCAAGTGAGCATGACAAGCAAGGAGGGGCTGAACAGAGATGGGAAGGAAGGGAGGACAAGCCAGGCTAGTTTAGCAGATGGGGGGAAGGACCAGTCGTGAGCAGTAATGGTGGGGGTAGCGAGGAACAGAAGGATACTCAGGAGGGTGAGAGGCATAGGATCGGAGGGGAGGGGTGGCCAGGGTAAATAAGGAGGGGATGGTAGGTGGCACCCAGATAGGGGGAGGAGCAAGGAGCTGGCTGGGGTAAGGGGCCAGTAGAAATGATGAAGGACATGGAAGGGGGGAAATGGAGGAAAAGGGGTGGCCAGAGTGCTCCTGTTGGGTGATTCCATGATCAGGGGGATCAAGTGGGATAGGAAGGGAGAAGCCTGCCCGGTTAGAACAAAATGCTTCCTTGGACTAATGGTACACAGGGTCAAGCATGAGGTATATCAGCTGGCAAAGGATTGTGGAGGATCCCCGGACATACTGGTCCACCTGGGTACCAATGACATTAAGGGAAATAGTGAGCTAGAGATACAGGCAAGGTTCAGGGAGCTTGCCAGGGTCTGTCATGATATAGGATGTGCAATTTCCTTCTCGGAAATCCTGCCGGTGCCAAGGGCAAGTGGGGAACACAAGAGGAAGATTAGGGTGATAAACCAGTGGCTCAGGGAGTGGTGTGGGGCCAGAGGGTATGGGTTGATGTGCAATTGGGGAGAGACCTGGGAGAATAAGGGGCTGTATGCTAGGAATAGGCTCCATCTCAATTCAGAGGGGAAGGAAATCCTTTAGTTGAAAATAGAGGGGTTCATTGGTGAAAGTTGGGGTTTAAACTCGTGAAGAGGGGAGGGATGGGAGAAAAGGCCATCGAGGGAGGTCCGATAAAGGAGAGACTCTGTCTCAACCCCCCCCAGGAGCTGGAGGAATGCAGGAAAAGGCTGACTGGTAAGGTGCAGACCAGGAGAAGACAGAATCCCCATGGGAACATGAGCAGGGGAAATGGAAGTATAGGGAAAGGGTGGCAGGTAGTCCTACTAAATGCCAGGAGCTTGGGCGATAAAATGCCTGAGCTCCAGGTGATGCTAACTGAGGGAGAGGTGTATGTGGCAGTGGTCACTGAGACCTGGGCCACCGCAGAGCATGACTGGGACCTGAACCTGGAGGGTTACACCATGTTCAGGAAGGACAGGGGGGATGGAAGGGGAGGAGGGGTAGCAATGATAATCAAAAACTGCATTGCCATAGGAGGAGTGGAGGAGGTGGAGGGAACCAAGGAGGCAATTTGGGTCACCTTGATAACAAGGGGGAGGCAAGAGATTAAAAATAGGAGTGGTGTATAGACCCTCTGCGCTGGTGGAGGAGCTAGAGGAGAGTCTAGTGGCGTTGGGAGACACTGCAGATTGGGACGGGGAAGGGTGGTGGTGTTGGGGGAATTAAACATGCCAGAAACAGACTGGGAGACTATGACATCCTCGGTGACCAAGGAACAGAGGTTATTGGATGCTTTTCAGGATGCATTCCTAACTCAGCAGGTGGGGGAACCAACCAGGGAGGAGCAGATACTGGATGTGGTCCTGGCAGACAGTGACCAGATTGGGGGCCTGGAGGTAAAGTACCCATTGGCGGGGAGTAACCATGCCACTTTCTGGTTCTGCCTGAACCTAGAAGGGGTAGAAGGCTGCACAAAGACGGAGTTAACTGACTTCAGGGGAGCGGATTTCAAGGAAGTGGGAAGGATCCTTTTTTTTTTTAAACTTTATTTATGGAAGAGCCAGCGGGTAGAGAAGAGCTCTAACAGAGTCAGAAAAACAATGACATCTTGATCAGTTACATCATAGTACATGTACACAACAGTTTGGGTACAATCCATGATCCATCTATATCTCCATTTTATACAGTGAAACTTATTATCTGTAACTCATTTTGGTTTTACCAGTACTTTCTTTACCTGGAGTTCCCCAATTTTTACAGTTGGGTACTAATGCATCCCTTCACTTTATTATAAACCCTCACCCAATCCAGCGCCAGAGGAACTCTTCCCTCAATACAGAGATCAATACACCCAGTGCATATGGTTACCTAAAAGAACGGAAACCATTCTTTCCCCAATGCCCTCTCAAGGGGGGACCAGATCTTATCATATTTGTCTAGTCGTTCCAAGACTTTATACTGGATATGTTCTTGCTTCATATTATTTAATTATTATATTAATTATTCGTAATCTGTTATTTACTGAGACAGCCTTACTACTCCGCAGGGCCAAATTCCAGTCCCCCCCGTTAAGAGGTTTACACCTAGGTCTTTATCCCAGCTGTCTCTTAACTTTTGCAGCTTATCTGGCTGTGCTCCCAGTAAAGTTTTGTACAGTTCTGACAGTGGTTTCATACCCACATGTTTTTTACAGTGTTGAAAAATCTCCTCCAGAGACGTTCTGCTCAAGGAAGGTTCCCCCCCCCTTATCTCAGTTAATTTAAGCAGCCTCAACCTTATTACCACATAGGTACGGTAATGTGAGGGGTGAATGTCAACTAATTGTCTCAACTCAGAAAAGCTAGAAAAGGTCCCATTGTTGAATAAGTGAGACAGGAGAAAGACACCTTTCCCCTCCCACTGTCCCAGAGTATGTTTGACCCGGGGGGGGCCCTTCCATCCCTCCACAAACTAAACAAAATGGACCCCTCTGGTGACATGCCCCCTTATCTCCCATCATCAGTGAAGCCCTCCTCCAGGTCTTAAGCATACTATTGGTGAATGGATTCATAGGTTTCTCACCATCTCCCTCCCTCGAACTTAATGGGAGGAGACATAAGGTGTAGGGAGAACACACCCTAGATTGTGATTCCATGATGACCCAGGCTCTCGTTCTTCCTCCTATTTCCTGGCAATCCATAATGTATGTTAGTCGGGCCGCTAAAGCATATAGCTTCAAATTGGGGAGTGGCAGGCCCCCTCTATGGAGTAGTTGCCACAACACCTCCTTCCTGATCCTAGGTCTCCAATTAGCCCAAATTAGAGAGGTAATAGAGCCCTCAAGAGACTTAAGGTGACACAGTGGAGGCATAACAGGAAGGGTCTGAAAAAGATAAAGACACTGAGTTAGAATTTGCATTTTTACTAAATTTACTCTTCCCAGCAAAGATAAGGGGAGCAACTTCCATCTACTACATTGCTCTTTAATTTTTGTTGCTAATGGGCTGTAATTTATATGCCCCACATCTGCTATTCTATGTGGGAGTAGTATTCCCAGATATTTAATTACTGTTCTAGGAGGAATATCTATGCCACTTATATGTATGGACTCTCCACCATCCGCCAGAGGGAGCCACTCGCTCTTATTCCAGTTGATCTTATGCCCTGAGATAGGACCATATTCCTTGAAAAGGGAGGTCAGGGCAGACATTGCTCTTACTGGGTCAGCCAGGAATAGAAGCACATCATCTGCAAAGAGAGAGAGATAACGTGTTACTCCCCATTAACCCTATAGCCTTCTATTTCCCGGTGATGTCTGATGGCTGTAGCCCAAACCTCAATGGTCAGCACATATATCAATGGCGAAAGGGGGCACCCCTATCTCGTCCCTCTATGAAGCCGAAAAGGGGGTGACAACGTATTATTTGTAAGAATTTGGGCCCATGGGGATTGATATAACCACTCAACCCAATGTCTAAAGACCGGGTGCATACCAAACTTTTTTAATACTGCAAAAATAAATGGCCATTCAACCCTGTCGAAGGCCTTCTCTGCATCCAGTGCAAGAAGGCCCCCATAAACTTTTCTTCCTCTTGACCCTTGCCAGATAATATCCATTACCCATCTTAAATTATGCCGTGCTTGCCTCCCCTTAACAAAACCCCCCTCATCATGATGAATGACCTGTGGTAGGCCCCCTCCAGCGTCCTAGCCAATATTTTCGCTATTATCTTACAGTCAGCGTTTAGCAAAGAGATTGGACAGTAAGAGCCACATTTTTTTGGGTCCTTGTCTGGTTTGGGTAAAATCGTTATAATAGCTATCTGTTGAGATGGTGTCAGCCCCCCTTCCTCCAACACCTCACTTACCATATACTGGAAAAGCTGGCCCAAGTCACCCCAAAAAATTTTGTAAAATTCCATGGGCAGACCATCTGGCCCCAGAGCTCTCCCCAATCTAGACACCCAGACTGCCTCCTTAATTTCCTGTATAGTGAGTTCCTGTCCCAGCTTCTCATTTACCTGAGCAGGTATCACAGGAAGGGGAATATTTTCTAGAAAGGGAAGAATCCTTAAGGAGCACTTGGATGGGATTGGGCCATACATGGACGCTGAAAGTAGGTGGGAAATCATCAGGAGGGGGGTGCAGGACGCTACCAGCACCTGCTCAAGAGTAAGATGAAAATGCGGTAGGGCCCAAAAACCCTGCTGGTGGACCAGGGAGGTTCAGGAGGTAGTGAGGGGAAAGAAGGCAGCCTATAGGCAATTCAAGTGCTCAAGGAGTGAAAAGGAACCAAGGGGAGTATGAGCTGATGGCCAGCAGAGCCACTAGGGTGGTGAGGCAGCTAAGGCAAGGAAGGAGCAGAATCTGGCCCGGGAAATTAGGAGAGGGAACAAGCGGTTCTTTAGATACATTGGGGAAAAACGAAAAGGGTGAAGGGGCAGATTAGCAGGATTAAAAAAGGGGAGGGATGGGCACAAGACCCAGGGGAGCAGGCTGAGGTACTAAATGAGTACTTCACCTCACTTTTCACCAAGGACAATGGGGGAGTGCATTTTACAAGGGAGGAGATGGTGAAACTGAGGATGGGGGACCCTTACTGATCGGCGGGTCTGGGGGGTATCACTGGCAGCTGGGGGGAAGGCAAAGCAGGGGGACAAGGTAGCAGAGGTGGAAATCATGGCAGAGAGGGAGTGAGGGAAGCCCTCAGGTCCCTTAAGATGGAGAAAGCACCAGGGCCAGATAAATTACATCCCAGAGTGCTGAAGGAACTGGTGGATGTCCTGGCGAAACCCCTGGCGGAGCTCTTCAGCATTTCTATGAGGACAGGGTGGGTGCCCCAGGACTGGAAGGTGGCACATATAGTGCCTATCCACAAGGAGAGATCAAGGGAGGTGGCAGGGAACTACAGGCCCATCAGCCTGACATAAGTGGTGGGCAAGGTGATGGAGGGCATTGTCAAGGAGAGACTAGATGGGGACCTGGAAAAGTTGGGGTGCCTGGATGATAGACAACATGGAGTCATCCTGGGGAAATCATGTCAGACAAACCTTGTGGAGTTCTATGACTGGGAGATGAGTCCCTTGGACCTGGGTAGACCAGTGGACATCCTCTTTCTTGACTTCAGCAAGGCATTTGACTCTGTTCCTCATGGGGGCCTGTTGAATAATCTGGGAGAAATGGGGGTGGGAAACCAGATGATCAGATGGATAGGAAATTGGCTCCAGAAGCGGACCCAGAGGGTCGTGGTTGGTGGGATTGTCTCATCCCCAAGGAGGGTCATTAGTGGAGTCCCTCAGGGATTGGTCCTTGGGCCCCTCCTGTTCCACGCCTACATCTCTGACATAAGGAATGGTATCAGGAGTGAGGTGAGTCTCTTTGCGAATGACTCAAAACTGGGGGCGGTGGTGGATGGGGCGGAGGGGAGGGTGGCCCTACAGAGGGACCTGGAGGCTCTGGAAAGGTGGTCTAGAAAGCAGAAGCCCACCTCAGAGAATGGGACTGGACACCCCTAACCAATACCCTCGACCCAGACCACACTCTTAAACTGTTTATAATCACCTTTAACACAGTCTGTGACAAGTTCGCTCCCCTCACCAAAACTATGACCAAAGGAAATCATGCCCCATGGTTCTCAGACCACCTCCAAGGCCTACTGCATCAGTGTGACACACTATGGCACCTTGCAAATGAGACCCAATGCTCTCAGGGCAGACAGCGTTATCGGGAGGCCTGAAACAAGTGTACCTGGATATGCACCGCCAAAGCGACCTACCACAACGCCACCTTAACCTCCACCTGGGGCACTGGACGCAAGTTCTGGGATAACATAAAGTAACTCTGTGGCAAAGGCCCAAATCTGCCACCTGACCAAATACTAATAGATGGTAACCTCTCCACCGACCCTTTCAAGATAGCCTCGGCCCTAAATATCGCCTGCACTGATCTCTCACATGTGCTACCCACAAATTTCTTTGATCCCCCGCCTGCCCGTATTGCCCCCATCCTCCCCTTGCTCCACCCTTCTACCTATGAGTCCTTACCCCATAGACAGCCAAACCCTACCTCACCAAGGCTATCAGCCAAAATCACTACAGTCATGACTCCCTGGACCTCAGACTTCTCCGCCTCACCCTCCAGGAAGTCCTGGCCCCACTCACCCACATTCTCAATCGCTCCCTCTGCCAAGGGAAATTCCCCCCCTACTGGAAATCAGCCTACATCACACCTATACATAAAAGTGGTGACCCCACATCCACAAACAACTACCTCCCCATCGCTATCCTACCCCCCTTGTCTAGGCACTAGAACACATAGTCACTGACCAACTCACTGACCACCTAAATAAATATAACCTACTATCCAGACATCAGCACGGTTTTCGCAAGGGCCATAGCACCACTACCGCCCTCCTTGAATTCACTTCCAATGTCCACTCAGCCCTGGACCGTGGCCACCTCACAGGTGCCATCTTTGTGGACCTATCTAAGGCTTTCGATATCGTAAACCACGTCCTCTTTCTGAATACCCTGGCCTACATGGGTTTCTCCAATGACACCCTAAACTGGTTCACCAGCTATCTCTCCGATAGAATGCAGGTAGTCAAGATAGGCTCTGTCCTGTCACCCCGCCTCCCGATCCGCTCCGCTGTCCCACAGGGCTCCATACTGGGCCCCCTACTTTTCAGCCTATACCTCAACTCCCTTCCATCTTCATGCTCTGGAAACCTGCTCCTCTACGTGGATGATGCAGTCTTGTTTGTCTCTGACCTGGCACCCCTCAAACTCCACCAATCTCTCCAGCACTCTTTCTATGAAATCAAAAACTGGCTCACCAATCAATGTCTTATTATCAGCTATGATAAAACTAAAATCATGATCTTCACCCACCCTCAGAACCCAAACAAGAACCTCTGCCCCCCCCAAATTTCTCACTGCCAGCCATACCCCCCTAGAGCAAGTAAGCAGTTTTAAATAGTTAGGGATCACATTAGACCCTGCCCTCAGCTTTAATCAACATGTCCTACACCTATCAGCTGCCCTTAGCTCCAGACTGAGCGTACTTTACTGGTACAAACACTGCCTCACCCCTGAAGCATTACAACTCATCATAAACTCCTCTATCCTTTCCCTGCTAGACTACAGCATCCTAATACACAGTGCCACACCACCCACATCCCTAAATAGACTCTGACTCGTACTAAACAAAGCCTGCCATCTCATCCTTGGATGTGATCATTTCACACACTCCTGTTCCCCTTTACAGTAGCACTAACTGGCTAAACCTGGATAGCAGAATCAGGTACCACACCTGCCTTATGACCAAAAAGGTATTGATAGGTCTCACCCCACCTACCTTAGACCAAATTATCCTCCCAACACCCCCAGGCAAAACAACACGTAGTACAAGCAAGTGGCTACTATGGGTCCCCCATGGTCGGACCTCCCAATACCAATGCACTTTCAGTTTCAGAGCCCCCTCCTGGACAAATGCCCTCCTTAGCCATATAACTGATGAAATAAGGCTTGGCCCTTATAAATCCAAGCTAAGGGAATACCTACGGGCTTCAAACTGATGTGACTGCCCCTAGCACCTGTTTCTGACTTTGCCGCTCTCTAACAAACTATTATTGGGTCCCTGTACCTAAAAAAGCCCCCATGAAACTATATGACTAGCAGCCTTCTACAGAACTATCTGTAACTTTTCTGGCTGAGCTAATGTACATAAACTTTTGTTAGCCACCTACAGAACAACTATGTAACCTCTTGAATGTTATTTGTTATTGTGCTGTAACCTATACTTCATGTGCTGTCAATGTACCTTTTATGTATGACTTGGAACCTTTGTAGTCTCTGACTCAAAGGTCTTTTCTGAATATTACAATAAATAAAATAAAAAAATAGAAGCTGAGGTTCAATGCAGGGAAATGCAAGGTACTGCACCCAGGAGCCAGAAACCCGGGCCAAGTGTACACCCTGGGGGGGAATACTACAAGTCTCAATGGCTGACAGGGACCTGGGGGTGGTGGTGGATGTCAAGATGAACAACTCGGAGACTTGTAGGAGGGCAGTGGCAAAGGCCAACAGGATGCTTGGATGCATCGCTAGGGGGCTCACCTCTAGAAGGAGGGAAGTGATACTCCCTCTGTATAATTGCTTGGTGAGGCTGCACCTCGAGTACTGCATGCAGTTTTGGAGGCCACATTTAAAGAGGGACATTGAACTCCTGGAGAGGGTCCAGAGGAGGGCAACCTAAATGATTTGGGGCTTGGGGGATAGGACCTATGGGGTGAGGCTCAAAGAGCTAAATATGTACACATTGGAAGAGAGAAGGGACTGGGGGGACATGATAGAGGTCTTCAGGTACATGAAGGGGTAAATAGGGGAGGAACAGTCATGGTGCTTCGAAGGAAGGAGGAGGGGGCAGCTAGAGGGCATGGGTGGAAGCTGGAGGGGAGATTCAGGGGAGAAAGGAGGAGGTGTTACTTCACTGAGAAGGTGGTGGAGCCATGGAATGCGCTGCCCAGGGGGCTGGTGGAGGCAGAAACTGTGGAGGGGTTCAAGAGGGGGTGGGGCAGTTACAGGGGAAGGATTCTGGAAGCAAAAACCAGTGCAGCGAGAATATCCAGGACTGGGAAGGGAGAAGCCAGAGAGGCAGAGGGAGGGCAGCAAGGTCAGCTCCCTGGTTGGGGGCTGACCAAACGAGCTGACATGAAAGACTGTTAGGCCTATTCTGCTGGCATTTTAGTATGTTAGTAAATGAGTCATTACAAGTGTTATGTTAACACATACTGTACTTAATTATTTTTATTTTGACAGCTAAGAGTTGACAGAAACCCCATAGCAAGGATGGACAAAGCCAGCATATAGTAAGTCTGTAACAGTATCCGTATTGATAATGTTGTTGATCTGTATACATATTCAGGTAACAAAAAAAGTCAGAATGTTTCAAAAGGATAAGGAATTTATTGTAAATACCATCCATTTTTCCAAACCTATTTTATCTATGCCATGCATTCCAAGAGTACTACACAGGATATGATACAATTGCTTAGATTACTCATTAAGTACGTGTATTTGTACAAATATAAATGCAAGTTAACACTGTTATCTTGTTCTTGATGTGTATTTAACAAACAGGTCTACAGATGCACAACTTGTATTTAACAAGGTGCTAATCTTCCTGGTATGGTGGTTGTATGTTTATGCATTCTATGTGGCATGAAATAAGTACTGATATATGTACAGTAGTTGCTCCAGTGGTGCTTAAATCAAAAAGATAACACTACTATGCCTGATGACATATGTAACATAGTATATAGAAAGCTTTTATGCACCAGATTCAGCATGTTTATATGTCTTCATAGCTGCGTGCCTTTCATTTGAAATTTCCATGCAGATAATTGTACACTTTGTGTCCCATGTGTAACCATGACAGTATCACTGCAACGTGCTGGCATCATAACTACATAATTAATAGTGTGCTTTGTTAATTGTAGCTTTATGTATGTACATTTATGCTACATCAGTTACACAGATATGTAATGGACTATATTTTTAGTTTCTTTGTTATTACAGTATTGTGTAACAATGATTGTAATATCTTTTTCTTTTCCGAGTCATTGACGTATAAACCTATAATAATAATGTAATGAACGTTATGGGTGAATTTATAGCTCAATCATCCAAGCATTACACCAAAAATAAGGTATTTATTGTACAACTAACATCAAAATTAGTTTCATGAAACTGATGCTAGATAAACAGAATACATAGAAACATATCCCGCTTAGTTGCCCTGCACGTTTTGTATTCAATATATCGACTGTAGATATATATACCTATATATGTTGCAAAAAACGTTGTTAATGCTCCAGTTAGGGTCAAAGCAACAAAAACTGGGAATTGAGACATTAGAGTTTCCAGCACTAACATACCACCCTCCAAAACCAGGCAGGAGAACAGGTGTGGGGTGTGCCTTGGGATTCTCAGGCCTAATACTCACCCCATTCCATCTGTAAATAAGGTCAGATGTGTAGCTGTTATGAGAATGAGGTGAAAGAAATTTGATTAAAATTGTAATAGTTCTATAGGTCTTTGCCAGGGTTATCCTACCATAGCATATAGCTACCAATGGTTTTCTGATAATCATGATGTGGCATTAAACTAGTGACACTTTTGCAGTAATTTTCAGTCACCCATATTTGATGTGTAGTTTTATACTGTACCATGATGCAGAGCTATAAAGTAATCATTACATTTTATCTGAAATTTATTGTTTCCTTCATACTTCTGTGCTATGAGGTTACTGCGAAATAATCAATAATCTACCAGTACAGTCACAGTTGAGCTCCACAGTATGATACATTGGTGCAGAGCTGTGACAATATTAAATTATTAATAATTTATTGTCAGCTTCATAGCTATGCACTATGATCTACTACTACAGTGCATAGCTATGAAGTTCATGCTACAATGCTGCTAATCTTGTGGACATATTCTTGCAGTGCAGTTGAACCCCAACTGCATAATAAAATGAGGCTCACAGGTGTCAAACCTTGCACTATTCAGAACACCATATAATTACTTATTTTGTGTAATGTAAATCCCTGCTGTTGCTTAGTGGCACCCCACCCCACCCTCCCATGCCCTGTCAACTCGAAAATAAGAAACCATCCCTCTATGTCTTTTTTTTGTTTTATATTATAGTAAAAAGTCACCACCAATCACACCCGATCACCAACGTGACTCCCACTCTGCACCACTCCCACCTCCCCACAGCTGATTACTTCCCACACACCTTGAACCGCCAACACATTGAAGATCCACTTCATCATTTGCTGTTGGACTGGTGACTGCCTCGACAAGTAAGGTAACTGTGATTGGAATTGAACAGCAATTACGCTACTTTGTCAGAGAGCAGTCACCGGTTCCAGCAGCAAGTTGCATCC
Source organism: Neoceratodus forsteri (assembly GCA_016271365.2). Classification (NCBI taxonomy): domain Eukaryota; kingdom Metazoa; phylum Chordata; order Ceratodontiformes; family Ceratodontidae; genus Neoceratodus; species Neoceratodus forsteri. Next base: position 424,256,289 of record CM057453.1, read on the forward strand.
TCAATTGAAGAGGGACTCTTTAGTCAGTTGGTAGTTAAGGTGAGTGGGAGCATGTGGAAGTGTCAAGGGGGTATGGGGAGGTGGGTGCACAGTGGGAGGTTGGGTAGGTGGTGCTGGTGTGATCAGTGGTGGACTTTTTTTTACAGGTTGTAAAATAAAAAAGGCATCTAGGGACAGTTTTCTTATTTTCAGGTTGACAGAGACATGTCAGAGTGGGGGGTGCCACTAACCACCACCAGTGGTCTACATTAAACAGAATATGGAGATTGGAGGGTGGGGGGTGCCACTAAACACCAGATAAAGAATAATTACATAGGAGGGTTGGGGGTGATACTAACCACCAACAGGGGTCAACATTATACAAAATATGGGGATAGGAGAATGGGGGGGTGCCACTAGACACCAGGGATAAATCATTTTGTGCAAGAGTAAATTCTTTTAAATGAATGCTTTGCCATATTTGTGGAAAAGGAATCCTTTTCCATGAATCCTTTGCCGTGGTCACAGAAAAGTATTCTGTCTCTTGAAAATGGATTTAGGACTTAGTTGTTTTTTTAATCCTTTTTTGCAAGATGATTCCTTTACCATGATTCCTTTTTCATGGTAGTGGAAAAGGATTCCGTCTCGTGAAAATGGATTTGGGATTTCAATTTTTTTTAAATCCTTTTTTGCGAGCGGATTTCCTTTTTCATGAGAATGAAAAAGAAGTCATGAAAAAGGAACTTAGTGAGTCACAAAAATGGATTTAAATAGTTTAATAAAATGTTCAGGGGCCATTGAAGCAATTAAAAAATACACAGTGAAGCTCATCAACTCCCAATGAGCAAGATACTTGTTTGGATGTCTGTAGAAGACATCCCTGTGCAGAGCTATGACAGTCCGTTGTGTGAAACAATACAAAACAAGATGCTGGCTCATGAAAAAAGTTTTGTTTTGTTTTTTCTTATGAAAAAGGATTGAACCATCAAGAAAAAGAATCCTCTTTCATGTGACCAAATTCCTCTGTCATTCCAGTAAGCTATCCTGGAGAGCAACATTCCCATTTACAATAATGGGAACTTAAAAATTGAACAAGTTTGGAATGGATTCATATTTTTTCATCAAACAAATACAAGGCAATTCTGTGACCCAAGCCCTTCCTACCATAGAAATTTCACACCAAAATTCCACATCATCTGGGCACAAGGCAATGAGAAAAAAACTGCAAAAAAGGATGACTTAAGGATTTTCGCTAATCGATCTACCCCACAAGATCATGAGACAGTGAATGTTAAATATTGTAGAAATCCTTTGAATGGCTGTGAAGACATCATACAGTATTTGTCTTCATGAGAGGCCAACGATATATTGATGTTATTGGCCTCGAGTGAAGATACCTATGATATCTTCAGTCAGGCCATGTCATGTTCTATTAATACAACATATGTTTTGGGCCTTTAACACAACCCCCATATATGTTTTGTGCCCCAATGCCCCACATATATTCTGGGCCCTGGACTTCCCAAGACAAACTGCCACATTCTCTACTTAAGACAGTTTCCTACATATCTTATTTATCAGGCAGGAATTGCAGCCCCCCCTCAAAATAAAAATATGTTTTATCCTGCCTTAATTGATAAAGAAATGTTTATATGAAACAATTTATGTGTTTGAGCCTGCCATGTAGTTTATGGTGATTTATAGTATGGCCCAACTGTATAGACATAAAAAAAAGTGCTGTTTTTAAAAATAGTTATTTTTAAAAAAAACTTATCTGGTTGATCCTGTTGTTTTTCTCTGATCTTACTTGAGCTGTTTCACTGTTGTTGTAAATTTGTAGCATGAGCGAGTGTTTCATTATAGTAGAACAGGACCTGACAGTGAATTCATAGCATGACTGAGTGGTGTTTCCAGAGTAAAACATGCCTTGCCACTGATTAAAATAAGCAGTTTTCCCTGTGAAATGTCAGAAATAATAAACATTTTTGTAAACATAGTGGAGCTTTTCTCAAAACACTGTAGGAATAGTAGGAAGAGGAGAGAGAGTGCAACTGATTTACAGCGTTGCACAAGAAAACACAAACTGGAATGAGTGTTGCTATAGCAACGTTGCTATGACAACACTCGCTCGAGCTTGCATTCCCTTTGATGAAGCTGCAACTCAGTCGTGCTATCTCTCGGCTTTCTGCTGTCCCTAGAGAATAGAAGCTCAACTACTGTAAGTTCAGAAAAAGGCATTCTATTTCTAAGCTTTCACAGGGAAAATTTCTTACTTTAATCAGTGGCAGGTCATGTTTTATTATGGAAACACCACTCGATCATGCTATGAATTCACTGGCAGGTCCTGTTCTACTATGGTGAAACCGCTCACTCACACTACGAATTTACTACAAAAGTGAAAGTGGTTTAGTAGGACCTGGGGAAAATGGTAGGATCAACTAGATACTTTTATTAAAACAAAAATTAGTTTTTGAAAATGATGGCAGGCTCAACCACATGTTGCAATCGTGCAGGGGGGGTCAACGAGAGGCAGAGCATTTCAGTACTTTCACTTTCATGGAGATATCACTATGACGTATAGGAACATGGAGATATCAGTGATATCTCCACTGCCTGTCTCAGATACTACTTTTTATCCCTCCATTTATCCCAAAACACATGTTGTATAAATATAATATATATATATATATATATATATATATATATATATATATATATATATATTCTATATATATAGATATATATATATAGATAGATAGATATATATATATCTATCTATCTATATATATATATAGATAGATAGATATATATATAGATAGATATATATATATATACACATATATATCTACAAAAGAAACCCAGAGCAAATGCCCTGAGACATGGGTTATCCCGAGGATATTGCATATATGTATATATATACACACACACATATAGAAAGATAGATATATTTTCCTTATCCTCCTGCCCATCTTGTACTATATATATATATATATATATATATATATATATATATATATATATATAGTACAAGATGGGCAGGAGGTGATATGGAAAATATTCTCACTCCAGCAGCGTGAATTCTGGATACTCACAAGTGCCATAGGCACACATGGGAGTATCCAGACCTCACTCTGCAGGGGTGAAAATATTTTCCATAGGACACAATCTGCACATTATGTGTGCTATTTATACAATAGGGTTGTGAGCTTTTGGTGCTGCTTTGTAATGGACTATTTTATGGAATTGTGGATTATTGAACTATTTAATAGTATGTTAATGTTTTATGGTTTTAATTGCTGTTTGCTGTGTGTGCTCTGATATATTGTGAAGACTGCTATATAAATAAAGTTTATTATTTATGAAATCTTTTTTCTGTGTCCTTTTTGCTCTTTCTGTGTGTGGTGTGAGTGTGTGTGAATTTTTCTAAATGGTCTGGGAGTCTTAGAAACATCATGGCACACAGCTGAGTGTACTTTGCAATGTTAATTGAATAACTAGCAGGCTTCAGTGAGAAAGAGAACCTGAGCAGTTTCATTTAGAATGTAGGCTGTGAAGCTGACAGCACATTAATGGGATGGGAGTTTCAGAAACACCACAGCACACAGCTGAGTTTCCTTTGCAATGCTACTTGAGTAACTTGCAGTCTTCAGTGAGAAAAAGAACCTGAGCAGTTTCATTTAGAATGTAGGCTGTGAAGCTAATATCAGCACATTAATGGGCTGGGAGTTTCAGAAACACCACAGCACACAGCTGAGTTTCCTTTGCAATGCTAATTGAGTAACTTGCAGGTCTGAGTGAGAAAGAGGACATGAAGCAGTTTCATTTAAAATGCAGGCTGTAGTGAGTGAGTGAGTAGTGACATTAGCACAGTATGGATAAATGGTATTTATCATCACAGTAGTGATGTCATCGTCATTTATCACACTCCAGTGAAGATATCACCATTTATCACATCTAGAAGCTCCCACCCTTATCGTGTGTGTGTGTATGTATATATTATAGTGGTGTGGTAGCGTCACTATAGTTAAGGTTCAGTAGGCAGTTTAATGTTAAACCCCAAATATTGCACCTTAATAACATTGCACCCATTCAATGGATTTGCAGGACATTTGGTATGCGTTGTCCTGGGGGGTAGGTCTCTTGACGTGCTAAGTTTCATGTTGATTGGATGTGCGGATTTTGTGCAGTGCATAGTGAAAAAAGTGTGTTTTTTGCTTTTTTCCACCCATTTTTCCTGATCACACTGTGCACACACCATTTGGAAAGTTGGCCTGAATTTTCTGGGTAGAAAAAGCTTGCATAAAAGAACAAGCCAGCACTGGTTTGGTGAAAAAAATATTAATCCGTTCCAAAGTTATTCAGTTTTGAAATTTCGGGTTCTGAGCATGCTCAGTTCAGTCTTTTGGATAGCTGCACAGCTGCGAACAAGGATTTGGCCTCATGAACGGGGATTTTCACAGCTCACGAATGGGGATCCCTGTTTGTATAAAACATCTGTGTTCGCAAACTGCCATCTTGTTTTCAATTTTCTTTCAAATTGAATATACTTTATTGAACATAATCAAGTAAAAGAGACCTCATACATATACATATGAAATCCAAGCAACACAACAAAGTACAGAAGAGGTCATTGACCGAACTGAGTAGAGAACTCTATGATCATGCTATATTTTATATAGAAGAGCAAAATACTCCCAACCACCCTCCCCCCACCCCCAATACTCACCCATCCAGCCACTGGAGGAATTTAACAAAAGCGACAGAAAAGTACAGATCAGGACCCCTGACCCAAGATGCTTCAGTCTGTCAATGGAAAACTGTAGGGAACCACAAAATGTATAGTATAATTAAACAGTTAATAACACATGTAGCGGTTCTATATCTAGACAACATATCCAACATACTTGCTATGAGGTGCTCAACCTATAATGCAAACAGGATCTCCTTATACCATTCCATAAAGTGGGGCATGCACTGATCAAGCCAGTGCTGAAGAATTACCTTCTTCACACACGTTGAGATCAAGGCCATATGTGCCATCCGGTTGCCAATCAGGTTGTCCATATACTCACCCAAAAAACATATTTCAGGAAGAAACACATCAGATAACCCCAACAGCGGGTCAAGAAGAGATCGAATTGAGTTCCAAAAAGGAACAACCTTCTGACAAGTCCATAAAATATGAAGCAAGGTACGAGGCTCTTTACCACATCTGAAGCAAAGATCAGTGGGTAATCGACCCATCCTATGCAACTCAACCATAGTATAATAAAGGTTATGAATAATCTGGAATTGCATAAAATGGTATTGGTTCCACTCTATCAACTTATATAAATACATCCAGATGACTGACCAATCTCTTGGGAGTGTCGAAACTGGAAGAGCTGAATCCTAGTAGTAAAACCATGGACCCTCCTTAACAACCAGATAGTCTTGTAAGGATTCATATTAGTATGATATGAGATGGGTGGAGGGAGTTGAGTAAAAGAAAGGAAGGACAGAGGTACCGAAGGGACTAAACCATGGCCCTGTACCAAAAAACTTCATCAGCATGTGTGATAATTGAAAAAAATTGTGGAAACAAAAGGTAGTAGGCCAGTGATATAAGGCACGTGCCTCCTGAAAAGACAACAGTTTTTGATTAAGAGTGAGGTCAACAACTGTATCCACTCCTATATCAGGCCAAAACCTCCTAGAGAGTATCCATCCATCTATGTGCAAATTAGGGTTCCCAAACAGGGTCTAGGAGATGTCCCTATATGGACAAATCTTGAGCAGGGAACAAAGCTCTAAATGAACCTGGAGGGATACCCCAAGAGGTGTGTCCCATAATGGTCAGAGAAGCTTCCCCCTATGAAAGGTAAGGAAGCATCCAGATATCCAAATCATAATTAGTGCACTGAGAGTGCTCTATATCCACCCACTGTGGAACATATGATGTATAGGAATTATCCCCAGGTGACCACAACCAATAAGAGAGCCTGGTAAAATGCAGAGCCAGATAATATAAGAAGAAATTAGGAGCTTGTAGATCTCCATCCTCCTTAGTGTGCATTAATTTAGGGAAAGCCAGATGGACTGCCTTACTTTGCCATAAAAATGAAGCAAGGATCCTGTGCACCTGGGGAAAACCATGATTTAGGAAGAAATGGGTTATACATCTGAAGGGGATATTATAATCTGGGTAAAGCATTCATTTTAATGATTTTCAATCAGCCCCACAGGGAGAGAGGTAACATAGATCAGCAGTCCAGGTCCACCTTAAGATGGGACACAGTGGAGTCAAGATTAAATTGCTTCATCTTAAGGGAAGAAGTACTAAGATAAATACCCAGATATTTCAATTTGTCCTTCCTCCAGACAAGGCCAAGATACTCAACATCCACCCTAAAGATGGCGTTATTGAGGGGCATATTGTCAGTTTTAGAGAGGTTTAATTTATAATTTGAAATAATGCCAGACTGAGAGATAATCTATAGGGCAGCAGGCAGGGAAGTGGCAAGAGAAGAAACATGTAACAGTATATCATCAGCATATACTGATAACTTATAGTCAACATTACCAATAGAGATACCAGAGACCTGAGGGGAGGAATGAAGCTTATAAATCAGGGGTTCTAAAAAAAGATTAAATAAGTATGGGGAGAAAGGACAACCCTGTCTGGTACACTGATGGAGAGAAAATGATGAGGATAAAATGCCATTACAGAGTATATGGGTGGTCGGGGCGGAGTACTCCTGGAGAATGCAGTATTTGGGTAGTAAGGCAAACAAGTAGTCTGACGAGACCCTATAAAGGCCTTTTCAGCATCCAGGGACACCAAAGCCGCAGGAGCGAGAGAATCCCTGGACACCAAAAAAAGGTATGATGGTTTCCTGAGATGGTCAGCTGAGAGTCTACCCCTTACAAAACCCACCTGTTCCCTGCTGAAAATTGAGTCCCATACTAGTCCCAATCTACAGAACAATATCTTAGAAAGTATTTTAAGAACCACATTGATAAGTGATATCGGTCTGTAGTTGGATACCAGCAATGGGTCCTGACCAGATTTAGGAAAAACCACAACAGTGGCCAAAGTCAGGGAAGGATCAGACAGGCCCATTTTAAAAATGTAATTATAGGTATCTAAAAGAATAGGGGCCACCTTATCCTTGAAAGCCTTGTAGAAGTCGGTGGTCAATCTGTTCGGGCCGGGAGATTTATCTGAAGCAAGGGAATCAACAGCCTGGGAAACCTCAAGCAGGGTCAGGGGAGCTTGTAGAATAGCTACATGGCAGTTCACCAACTGAGGGAGTGTTATATCCAGAAGGAAAGATACAAATAGAACAGAAGAAAAAGAAAGAGAAGGCAGAGCATATAATTGTTGGTAAAAAGTTTTAAAAGAATCAATAATATCCTGGGGTGAGGTAAGGAGATGAACAGACTCAGAATGAATTGAAACAATCCTGTCCATAGCTTGGGAATGAAGGCAAAGAGCCAACAGCTTCCAGGCCTTCTCCCCTTTGTCAAAATATTTTACCCTGGAGTGTAAAATAAAATGCTCTGCCTTCTCTCCCAACATAGTATTATATCGAAATTTGAGCTTCTCCAACTGTTCCCACTCTGATTGAGGGGAAACCTCTGAAATGTGCTCATCAAGGGATCTTACATGAGCTAACAGAGAGGAGAGAGCAGCTGAGGTCTGTTTCTTATGTTTAGCAGATAAACAAATCAGCTCTTCTCAGAGGGCACACTTCAAGGCTTCCCATAGGATATCAAGTTTGGGCATGGAGGGGGAATTAAGTTCCATAAAGGTGGTAATGAAGGATTGGAGGTGATGCAATGACTCTTTTGATTTGAGTAATTGATTGTTTAAATTTCACACTGGTCAGAATAATGGTCTGAAATCACCTTTGCGAAGTAATGACACAGAACAACTCTGGGAAGGTGATCTGCCCCTAGCAAAAAATAATCAGTCCTAGAAAGGGAGTTTTGTGGTGGAAGGAATACTCTCAGGCATCCAGATTGAGGACTCTCCATGGATCTACCAAACCCACTGACTGTACAAAATTTTGGAGGGCCAACTGACCGGGTGCAGAAGTCTGTGAGTTCCAGTCACCTCTAAGAATAATTGAAAGAGAATTCCAGGGAGCCAAAATAGTCATCAGGGTGTTACGAAAACAGGGATCATCAATGTCAGGGCCATACACAGCACCCATTACCACCTCCAGGTGGCCGAGCAAAGCTCAGAGAAAAATATATCAACCCTGTGGATCTGTCAATCTACCACTTCCTGGAGAAGACGAAAGGGAATGCTTCTATCTGTAAGAATAGCCACACCCTTCTTACGGGAGTCGTAGCCCACTCCAAAGGCCTGTCCCTCCCAGGATCTCCTAAGAAGAAGAAGAACCTGGGAGGGAAGCAGGTGGGTCTCCTGAAGAAAGGCCATGTCAGATTGTAATTTGTTTAAATGAAGTAACATTTTGGACCTTTTAGTAGGGGACTGTATGTAATATTCAAAGTGCAAAAATTATAAACAGCCATTATTTAATAACAAAAAAGGACTGAAAATCAGACTGTGCTGCAAGTAATTAGTCAGAGAAAGAATAAATGGCTGCAATAATAATAATTTAACCCCTCCTCTGGTGACACTGCCCCACAACCTCAATGTAAACACTGAATCAAGTAAAATATATGGAAAAGAGTAAAACAAAACCTCTATAATAGCGATAACCCTCCCTCCCCAGGTCCACCAACCCAAAAACCTCAATCCCTCTACCCAGCTGCTCAACCCACCATAAATGCCAAACAAGGTCGCAGATCTGCAGCCAGAAAGTAAGGAATACCCCACCCAAAACCTGGCTCATGGCAGCCATCCTCACCATTAGCCCATAACATCCTCCCCACCCTGCCCCAACATCCTCAAGAAAATGCAGAACAGCACAAATTTTAATAACAGCTCCCCCCCCCAGTAATAAAGCTGAACAATGACAGCTATCGTAAGCTAAATGACCAGCCCTGTTAGAAAACCTCAGGAACAATCTAAAGCCAACCCCCAAGTGAATTAATACATAAATAACACAGAAAACAAGGAACAAATTATCATGTAGAAGCACTGCATAGAACAAGTAAGGTAAACTGTAACCGCCAAACAAATGTACCTGAAATCCCACTACAAGCACCCTGGCCCAACAGTCCCAGTAAAAAGGGTGCAGTCCATATCTGGCCTCCCAGTAATAGAACCATATAAACAGGCTACCCAGCCCTCATAAAAAGCCCATCCAATAGGGAAAGGGACAGCTAGATGTGACCCACTCAACAAATTCAAGGAGATCGTCAAGCCTCAAAAAGTTCACCGGCTATTGAAGGGGATTGGAAGCTGGCAGCTATGATCCGGGACCCACACCACAGAAAAAAGCTGGAGAATTCATCAGGAGACAGTGTCCAAGAATATTCCATAACTGAGTAAAGAATAAACACAAACTGTCTCTTGGAGGGAGAAGCTTTATAACAACAGCCACCCTTGCTTGCACCACTAAAGCAAACTTAGGCAAAGTCCATCAATGTGTCCAGTCTGGAGCAGGCCCACCCCCAGCTTTTTTTAAATTTCTTCAAAACAAAACATAACTTGCCACAGGGATGTCTTCTGTAGAGACTGAAGTATTCTTTTTTTTTCAGGGTGATGCCATTTACAAACCCATGGCTTTGGTTCCATTTAGTTTAGTCAAAAAACAGTTGTTTTTAAGTTTGAAAATCCTTGTTCATGACTCAATTCCGATCCCTGTTCGTGAGTTCCCATTCATGAGATGATGACCAGATGGCCCTATCTCATGAACAGTGATTGGCTCATGAACAGGGATTCTGACACCTCACAAATGGGGATTTTTACTGCTCATGAACAAGGATTATAAAAAAAAAATCCTTGTTTGCAAGCTGTCAAAATCCCCATTCATGAGGTATCAAAATCCTTGTTTGTGAGAAATCCTTGTTCATAAGCTGTCAAAATCCTTGTGTGTGAGATGACAACCAGATAGCCAAGTCTCATGAACAAGGATTTCTCATGAACAGAGATTTTGACACCTCACGAACATGGATTTGTCTCATGAACAGGGATTTTGACAGCTCATGAACAAGGATTATAAAACAATATCCCTGTTTGTGAGCTGTCAAAATCCCCATTTGTGAGCTGTGAAAATCCCCATTTGTGAGTCAATCCCCATTCGTGAACTGTCAAAATCCTTATCCGTGAAATGATGACCAGATGACCCTATTTCATGAACAGGGATTGGCTCGCAAATGGCGATTTTGACACCTCACGAACGAGGATCCGGCTCGTGAACGGGAATTTCAGCAGCTCACAAACAAGGATCTTAAAATCTTTGCCAGTTCACTGCTAAGAAATGGTTAGGACCTTTGGCTTGAAATTTTCAGGGTACAAAGGGGGTGTCCCACAGATGTGACATATGCTGGTTTGGTGTAAAAAGTTGCATCGATTTCATAGTTATGCCATTCCAAATTTTAGAAATTTCACATAGGATAACACTGTGGAGAACATGGCACCTTTTGGTGCATGTATCTCGAAAACTCTTCAAGAGATGGATTTTTCCTCTAAATGCAGCTTAGTATACCTGTATTAAGCATGCATGCAGGTTACCAGTCCATGATTACAACTGCAGTGGAAGATTGCTACCGTTACTGAGACATTGTGCAATTTGCAGCACAGGGGTTACTTGGAATGTGTCTAGGCCTGTGCTATGTCTCTATAATTATAGGTAGGTGTGAGCACATGACCCATAGGGTTCTGCACTCCCACATATGGATAACATTATGCAGTAATGGGACTGCTGGGTCATCCCTTATGCAATAAAGAGGACCCTGCACTCCCACATGGAGATGACAGCTCATTACAACTCTCACCCCATGCTCCTGTACTCTACCATGTCAGCTTTCTTGCACATGGAATGGGGTGAGAGTTAGGCCCAATGACCCCAAGGCACACCCCATGCCCTGTTGGTCTGTGGAAGGTAGGGGTGGGGTGAGGTGGTAGGGTGGGGGTATTAGGGTTTCAACTCTAATGCCTTGTTTCCCTACTTTTATCACTTCAACTCTAACTGATGCATTAACAAAGTTTTCTGCAATGAAGATATATATATAGTATATATATAGATAGATATTATTCATATTTGATTCATAAAGAAATGATCACATACATTTACTGTTATAAACATGACGTTATGTGAATGGACCTCCCCATACTATGTTTTTTCAATAACCATGCAATTATACCCAACAGAATGGGCAATACTGGTCAATACTGGACGGCCCAAGAGTGTAATCAGGTACACCATTGTAGGGGAATCAAACTAGTGCCTCTACTGATATGCTTGCCAGTAGAGGATACTACAGTGTTTCACAGTTAAGGTACAATCTATTTAACCAGCCAGAACAGTCCTGTAGCTGTTGAGACATACATCTTGTTTCAACTACAGTCCCATGTATATCAAACTGTACAGCTATCAATATTGGAAAACACTGGAAGTTTTTAAAGGTCATGCCCTCACTCCCAACAAAATGCACACAGGCTCGGATTTTTGTAATGTGGAGCAACACTCAAGAATATGTTGCACAACAGGCTCAACAGAAATTCTTAACCAGAATCAGCACAGTATGGTTAGATGTTCTGCATCAGTTCATTTTGCATGTATCAGTTTATATTCTTTTTCCACAGAATGTCCATTTGTGAGGGTCCCTGCCTGTAACATCCAATACCTCTGTAACAACATCATGGTTCTATCTGAGGTAGTATCAGACGTAACAGCAGAATTAGTTAGGATGAAAGAGGAATTAGTAGCAACCCAAGAAGAGATGCAATTAACAAAAGAGTCACTCAGACAGAACTGTGAGCTTCTCAGGGAGGTTCTGGACAGGCAGCTTGCACTCCAGTAGGATCAGCAGATGGAGGAAGACATCAGGATACCTAACAATGACCCAATTGCTGTGTGCAGAAAAGAATAGTTCTAAAGAACATTTGGGCAGACTAGATGGACCTTGGTCCCCTTCTGCCATAATTTTTCTGTTTCTGTGTACCAGAAAGGGAACAATGACCTTGAGCCACAGGAACCAGCACTCCAGCAAGAGTCAATGCTTGTCCCCATCCCAGATCACACCTCTAGTAGCAAGTTTAACTTCTTGTGGCAACCAGTGAGGAACTCACTGGTGCTGGTCATCGGAAAGTACAGCGAGGAGCTGCACCTCCCAAATCAACTTTTCTTTCTGATGGGGGAATTTTTTTGTTGGCTCTCCTCCCCCACCCTCAGCCCAAAAGTATTTGATTTTAGTTTTATATGACTCTGTACAGCATCGCCACATTTAAATGCTTATTTCAGTGAAGTAAGTAGGTTTATTTTATATCTATATAAAGATTTAACAAATACTATCTGCAGTGGTTTGCCTTATTTTTATAAAGCACATGTGAGTGTGTGTGTGTGTGTGTGTGTGTGTGTCTACCTGTGCATGTCTACGTGTACCTCTTTGTATGTGTGTGTTTATATGTGTGTATGTACATATCACTGTTTATGTGTACATGTTTGTGTTTGTGTGTGTTGCTGTGTGTGTGTGTGTGTGTGTGTGTGTGCATGTGTTTGTGTGTGTGCATCTGTATGTGTGGTGGGGGGTGGTATACTGGGTTGTCACTATGTAAGCTGTAATCCCTGAGAGGGTGTACATAATTGATGTTTACTGGGTTGGCCACTGACACAGTGAGATCTGACAGCACAGCCACATTGACTTATAACCATGCTAGATTACAGTGCAGTACAATGGCATATGTGTGTAACTTCAGTAAAATACTTTCTAAATGTTAAACAAGTTGTTCAAAATTAGGTTATAAAACTCTAGGGGGAGGAGGTGGTAGGTCATCACCAAGCACTACTAGGGGCCCAGCTGCTGGTAAGAGACAGGAGAAAAATGGTTCAACTTGTAAACATCATTTGCTAAGAATTGTGACCTTGGGATGAAGACCTAATTGAGAAATGTTCCACCTGCAAGAACAGATGAAGATGCATAGACTCTGTGCTCCCAGCAGTAACAGAAGAAAGCAACAAATGTCAAGAAAATCTCCACCAGAAAAAGAATGCAACAAATTTCAAGAATGTCTCCAGCAGACTTGTCATCCACCACCCCAATTATTATTAAATAACATCATCAGTCCATACAAGGCACACAGAAATGTATTGTATTTCACCACCCCCCATTAAAAGTGCACAGTACAGAAAGCATGTACAATCATGTTGTTCTTCATAACCTCTATCAATAGAACACTGATGTTCAACAGATAAAGTTGTACAGATGCAATTTTATAAGTCTCACAAACAAATATCTCAACACTAGTGAGATATAGTTGAAGAAATGTGAGACATAAAAAAAGTTGCACAAGGAAAATGTCAATCCACACCACAAATGTACATTTGTACAATGAAAAATTATATATCACAATGAAAATTTCACTTTGTGGGACCATTTCTGATCACATAATGAAAGGTTTTGGCTTGCAATGACAATTTCATGTTGAGCAAGCAGTTCCAGGCATGAAAAAAAAAATATGATCCACAGGGAACTTTCATATCAGCAACCAATTTCAGTCACACAACAAAACAATTATGACCAGCAATGAAATTTCATGTTGAGCAACCAATTTCAGTCACACAATAAAAAATTATGAACCACAGTAAAATTTCATGTCAAGAAACCAATTTCAGGCATGCTATGAAAAATTATCAACTGCAATCAAAATTGCATGTAGCAGAACCAATTCCAGTCAAGCAACCAGCTCCAGTCAAATAATGAAAAATTATAATCTGTGATTAAATTTTATGTTGAGCAACTCAATTTCCATTATGCAATGAAAAATTATGATCCGCAACCAAAATTTCATATTGCACACCCAATTCCAGTAGCTCAATGCAGAAATATGAATTTCAAGTACAATTTTATGAGGAACATGAAATTTCCATCACCAACAAAAAATTGTGTTTCGCAATAAGAAATTTGTTTCACAACAAAAATATTACATCTTGCTTTTGACCAACTTTGGAGTGCGAGGCAGAACACCGTCTTATGATACAAAAACTAGGAAATTCACTAAGATGGCTGACAGAAACCCCAGAAAACATATCTATGAACAAAATCGGATCCAGCATGTTCTAACTAGCTAGATTCATAATTTTTGGTTTTTGAATATATTTGTTTTAATAAAGGTTTAATTTTTTTTTACCAAGAAGAGAAAGCAACCAAAAAATGTTGTGTCATGAGATCAAAGTTTCATGAAATTAAAAGCAGTTTTGTGATATGATATTTTTTATATTGTATCAGAATGTTATTCAGAAACCCTACTAAGCAGGCTCAGAACATCAAAAAGAATTTAAATCCCTATAACTCTGGGACCACTTTATATTTTTGGACAAAACCTCCCAAAGGCAATACCTTGGCACAACATGCTTCTACTCTAAATGTTTTGGGGAAACATTTCCATTCCATGTACTGTAGGCTGCACATGCCAACATAAAAACAAAACCCATGTTAAGTATAGAAAAAAATGTAGACGTCGATAGGAAAATGACATATGCAGATCTCAGACACCAAGCTGCAGTCACAAAACTTTACACATATGTACAGCTTGCTTACTGGACAATGCATGCAAAGTGTCAACTATTTTTGTCAAATGCTGCCAAAGCTCTTAAGATACAAATTTAGGGATTTAACATAGAACCTGTTGGTTAACTCTAACTATACTGGTGCTACTGTGCCAAAATAGTATATAGACAGTGACAGTTGGAATTCTACTTGAGTTGTGATCCATATTGATGTGGCATTAGAATAGAAAATTCATAGGAAAAAGGGGCTTAGATATGAGAAAGAAAAAGTGCAATAATGAAAAGGCCATGTTTGTTGTCTAAACATTCCTCTTCCTGCCAGTTCAGTCTCCTACCTTATCAAAGTAGTTCATATTGGGCCAGCCATTTAAACTCAGCTGCCTCCTACACCTAGTGCACTGCATAATTTGGGGATCTTAAAAAACTACCATCTCACGGGAGCCAGTAAAGCTGATTTGCAGATTTAATTACCAGTTTGTGTGAGCTTGTGTGAGATGACTTCAGAACAATATTAGTAGCAAGAGATCAAAATCATCTCATGTTGTTTAGAGCTTGCTTGTGATGTCTGCTATCATTTCATGTGTCTAAGTAATGATCTAAAAGTAACACAATAGCTTGTGAGAAAAAAAAACACAACTATAAGCTGAAAACACTGAAAACGTAGTGCTGCAAAACTCTTGAACATATTGCACAGATGTCTTTATTTTGGGGAAGTAGTTTTAAAATAAAAATGGTATATACAACAGGTTGCTATGCTTAGGACCTAAGCGCCAAAGCCCAGTACTTTTCTGACATGGGAACATAACCGAGCTAACCAGAAGGGAAACCTTCCTTGTGTAGCATTTTTAAAGTTTCTAATTAAAAGAAAAATAAGTGCACTGCAATACCATATTTGTTAAAATTACATAAATGATCCAACATACTGAGCAGGCAATCTTATTTATGTTGGTGATGGTAACAGTTTAAAATATTACTTTGGCTGCAGAGAACTAAACAGAAAACAATGAGTTTCTCTTAAACCTGGACCAATCAGGCAACAAAAGCTTTAATAACCTCATAAGCTACATCCCTTTGTTGGAATACACTAGATACTGTTGTGTTATTATCCTTAGATTAAAAAAAAATACTTAATCACAAGTATTCCTAGCTCTGATTATAGACAAAACTGAACTTCAATATTTGGGACCCTAGCCTCTGCTAATTGCTCTGCAAAAAAGGGGTATATTCTGAACAGATGTCTTAATAGTTTCTCTAATTAGTACATCATAGGCAACAATTATTTTACCTTTGCATTCAGATGCCAGCTACTCCGAATTCTTGCAAGCTAGCACTTAAACTGTACAGGGCAGCCTTTTGATATAAAAAGATAATTTTAACCCAGTTTGCCAATGAACTTATTAGGCCATAAAATGTATATGTGTATATATACATATGTTTATTGTCAGGATTAGCCAGTTATCTAAGTATATATTTTTAATATGATGTGCTGTGCATGAATTTCAGCCTGACTATTGTGTCACATGAAGCCAGGAGGTTTGATTTTGTTTCTTTGTGATCAGAACTAAAAAATATATAAGAGAAAAAGGTAACAAATGTTAAACTTTTTTGGGGCTTGTCCTTCCAGAAAAATGCAAGAAACAAATCCAAGCATTGATATATTCATTTTTTCGGGTCATACAGTTAATGTCTCTAACTAAAGTAGAAAGGGGAGTAACTGCCTAGTTTTGAATACCATGGAATACGTTCTGTTTCCAGCATGATCAATCACTCAGTTTTCTTTGGTATGATCAACCAATTGATGAATCAAATTTATTTTATATAGAGTAAATACATACAAATATATCTATGCACTGTACAGTAGCATACATCAATATAGTCATAGAAAACAAGACAAAACTGAAACAATGCAAAATACTGTGCATATACCAAATTGGCAAATAATTCAATAAATATCCATTCATAATGTCCAGAGTTGCTAGAAAGTCTTTGCATTCATCAGTTTGGGACAGAAAATAACAATGGTACCCCTAGGAAAACCTCCAGTGTCCACAGCTTACTTTCTGTCCCAAGAGATCATGGCAACACAGAGGAAGAAATACACCCCACTCTTACTGGCAACTAGCAGAGCTCCGCAGCTCCATAACTCCACAGGTAACAAATTACACTAGGCAAACAGTCCAAACAGTTGATATAGACCCCAGCACTTGAAGTAGGGGGCTGCAGCTTGAATAAATACCTCAGTTCCAAGCAAATCCAGACAGTGCCAAAGAAGTGAATAAATAATTGAGCCCAGCCCAGCTAGAGAACTCCCTGAGTTTCAATGCAGGTAGTTCAGAGACAAAAGGCTACCACTTGGGAACCACGGCACATCTCAAATACCAAAGAATACCCAGGTCAATGTATCACTGAAAAGACTGCAGCCAGGGAGACGCTACTCCCAAAACCTCTAGGGAACCACCTCCCAGTCACCACACCATTACTTCCTATCAGTACTGCCGATGAAACTGACCCATCACAGGATGCAAAAACAGGATGCTGAGTACAAGAATTTCTTAATCCAGTCATTGGTAGATTAGCAGACAAACAGACAAACATTTATAGGACTAACATATTCAACCATTCTGTCTTACAATGCCTTAATCTTTCGTGGTGTTAGAGAATTACATTATCTGGAAAGACACTTTTTCTGACCTTTCCTTGTTTCAGCAACCCTATCACATCAGTGGCAATAGACAGTGCTATCTTTTTGCATATCATTCAAGTTAATTTCACCCTTACCTGAGGTTTATCAGGTCTCCCAGATATTTAATCATGTTTAATGCCTATCAACCCTTGCTCAGGGTGAAATATACCAATAGTTAGAATGAGCACTGCACCAACTGGACATAGTTCTATGGGAGTCACTAATGGGTTGCTGTGTGCACTTTCCAGAGAAAAGAAAATGTCAAGCAGGTAGAAATCAGAAGACAAGGAAAAACAGCTCAAACAAGCTGAAGCTCATTAAGCTGTTTCCCAGTCTGGCCAAATTAAAATGCAAGCTAAATAATCTTCAAATTTGCAGAGCTATGTAAACTTTGCATTGCATTAGATGATAATATTGAGACTGTTAGCTTACTGGTTTAAAGCAAATCTCATTTTAACCCAATGCATCTAAAGGGGTTGCATCTGCAGCTAGAATTATTGCTGCAAATAAAAGCAATTGAAAGTTCACATCATTGTACACATAGCAAGTTAATGCAGAAGTCAATCAATTATACTGTATAAAGCCTTGTTTCGCCCTATCAAGGTAACTTAGCCAGTTTATTCCCTGACCAAGTACTTTCAAAGGCTTCCCATTCAATCCTTGTTGGGAGTGTGAAGCACACATTAAGCATGGGGCTTAATGTTAGCTGCTGCCCTTTAAGAGCACTTAGAACCTGCATGTAACAAATTGTTGCACTGCCTGGCAGTGCCATGTAATTCCTGTCAGTTAGAGAAATTGTTAGTCTGGGGCTAGACCTCAGGAGAAAACGTATCTGCTGTACAGAATAAACCTTTATTCATTTATTTTATGTGGCCATCAGTTCTTCGCACAGTCCAGCAAGGGGTCCTCACTAGCAGCAATAGAAGGGACTGACAGCCCAGAGAGAAGGTAAGGATCTTTTAGTAGCACACCAAACCAAAACACCACACATGGTGGAGTATGCTAGCACTGGCAACAGCACGGAGTCTCCACTGCCCCTAGGCAACACTACAAAGCAGCCGTTCCAAGACATCAATAAATAACTTGGGACTGCACAATGGAGTGATCAGCCACACAACAAACTTGGGCCATACAACAATACATAAGAGGAACAGGGAGAATAAATCAAATAAAGACTGCTCCTGCTGCAAGGGAGCTGTCCTCTCGCCACTCAGTCCCTCCAGCACTCCACAACGTGTCTCAGATCCGTTCTTCCCCGACTGCCTCCTGCCAACATGGAGCTTTCTCTAACAGAGAAGGTGCACAGAAAGAAAACTGAATTAAATAAAGCTCAGCAGAAACTTCAGGCAGGGTACAAAAATAACAGAAGGACAACCAGAGACCAAGAAAATGGGGGCAACCAGATAAAGACTAAAGGAGCCACAGAGCAAATCATTCAACTGGGGATATATATATGTATGTATATATATATATAAATTAGAGGCAAAAAACTCCATTTAATGCATCAGTTAGGGTTGTTCCACAGCAACAAGAGTGAGGAAATTCGATGTTAGGGTTGAAATCCCCTTTGCACCCCTCCAGCCCACCCCACCAACTGGAATCGGGGTGCGCATTGGGGTCATCAGCCCTAAGTGTCACCCCATTCTCCTATTCCTCAGCTTCTTTTCAACCCTAATATCGAATTTCTTCGCTTTTGTCGCTGTGGAACAACCCTAACTGATGCATTAAACTGAGTTTTTTGCCTCTAATTTCCCTTCTTTTTGAGAATGATAATGAGAAATAGTGAATGTAATGCAGTGGCAGGAGCGCAGGGGTGATGTCTTGTCGCATTGTAACATTGAGCCCGCAAACACAAGTTGTAATGCACATGGTGACACAAAGCAAAACAGAAAGAGGAACAGTACTGTAGACAGAAATGTTAAAAACAACGGAAACGCAACCACAAATGAAAGCATAGGGAGTAGCACATGGTGGCGTAAATGTGAGCGATAAGTGAAGCAGTGTAGGAACACAACAGAAACGGTAATGGTAAGAGTAATGTGTTATTAGGCTGGTTTTCCCCAAAAGCTGTTTAGAGAAAGACAGTGAGTAGAAAGAATGTATGCAAAATAATGACTCTCGGAACACAAAAATCAGTAGTTGTAATAGTTAATTGCATATATCTCAGTAACTGTACGACATAGAAAAAAAATCTAAAAGTCATATGTATTATCACTTTCCTGGCTAGTTTTATATGCAGCCCCCATAAAGGGGCTATAATTTTTCAACAAAAACTCTGTGTCTCACACCGTTTTTGAGATACGGGCTCAAAGGCGCGCAAATGTCAGAATGTTATCCCATGGGAAAAAAACAGAAGTTCGATCAAGATAACTTTGAATAGTTTAGTATTAATTTAGCCCGGCATCGGGACCCTGTCATTACGCCCCCGAAGTCATTTCGTTATCGCCAAGAATGACGCAGGCACCACCGCAGTATTCCCGAAAAGCGCAAAGGCGCAACGCACGCAGATCATGCTATTGACCCCGTTAGCCTTCCATCCAACTGGCTGCAACCTGGCAGATCCGCATGGGGTCTTGATTTATTCTGGTTTCAGCAACTGGTTGTTATTGCAAAGAGCATGTGCAATTTTAGGTTTAACAGGTGAAATGCCCGAATCCCACCATGGTAGCACTACCGGCAGCAATATAATAATGGTAGTACTTCCAGAAAAGGCTCATAGTTAGTTCAGGAGCCATTTACATGTTAAACTGCACTTTGTACCTTAATAACTCGGTAACCGTTTGATGGGATTTGTTTGAAATTTGAATTTATGATCAAGAACCATAGGCCTTGGGATCTGCCAAGTTTCGTACTGGTCGGATATACGGCTGCGGAGTTATTAAGTGTGATCTGTGCGCGCGCTTACGCTTTTCTGGAATTCTGTGGTCGCGCCTACAGGTCGTACGGTTTACGTGACCGGCCCGAAATCTTCAGGGAATGTGCAGCCTGGGTCCCCGATGTGCCTTTCAAAGATTTCGTGAAAAAATATTAAACGGTTCAAAAGTTATTCAAAAAACAGTTTCCCATTATAAGTCAATGGGAAAAGTTAACAAAAAGTTCAACACTTTCGCAAATGCATTTTTACTTTCGCAAATGGGCCTGTTATTTTCGCAAATCGGCCATTTTGTTTTCAGTTGGTGATCAGAAAAATGGTTGGCATTTAAATTTGGGACCCTCTAGCAACCTAATTTTTTTGTATTCACCTAGTCGGGCCCTGAGGATGCTTGCCATGTCTTTATTTTGTGGTAAACACCCCAGAAATATGTTTTTCAAATTTCTGGAAAAAGTACTTTACAAATTACTTTCGTGCTCACGAAGTGTCATATAGTAGCAAAGCTTTACCAAATTAGACAGTAATTTTCTAGTCTGTGGGAAAATGACAGCAATTCTTTGGCACTGCACTGCAAAATAACCGTTGGGAGTTTTGGGCTGAAATTTGGAGGGAACGCAGCCGACATCTCACAGATGTGCCTTTCAGTGTT
Organism: Neoceratodus forsteri; assembly: GCA_016271365.2. Taxonomy (NCBI): domain Eukaryota; kingdom Metazoa; phylum Chordata; order Ceratodontiformes; family Ceratodontidae; genus Neoceratodus; species Neoceratodus forsteri. Next base: position 424,277,102 of record CM057453.1, read on the forward strand.
GTATTGAAAAAATATTACACGCGGCAAAGTTATGGCACTCCAAAGTTGACAGTTTTTCCCATAGGATAACATTACGGCGCCTGAAGCATTACAGGAATCCTTTGGCACCCTGCTGCAAAATAACAGTTTGGTCTTTTTTCCTGAAATTTGGAGGGAAGACAGCCAACAGTACACAGATGTGCCTTTCAGTAGTTTGGTGAAAAAATATCACATGGCGGCAAAGTTACGGCACTCCAAAATTGACGGTTTTTCCCATAGGATAACATTACGGCGCCCGACACTTAACAGAAATCATTTGGAGCCCTGCTGCAAAATAACGGTTTGGTCTTTTTCCTGAAATTTGAGGAAGACAGCCAACAGCCCACAGATGTGCCTTTCAGTAGTTTGGTGAAAACATTACAGGAGGCAAAGTTATGGCGCTCGAACTTTCTTTTTTCCCATAGATAACATTACGGCGCTCAGCTGCTTTCAGGGCCCGTAGATCTCGGAACGGTGCGAGATACGGACTTTTCGTCGGAAAATTTCTTAGCCTCATGGTGGGGCTAAGATTCAAATTAGCCAGGACAGTTGTAAATAATATGACTTTTAAATTTTTTTTCTACGTCATACGGTTCCTGAGATATAATGTATTTAGTATTCCAAGATCTCATTTTCTGCTCCGATACTCATTATTTTGCATACATTATTTGTACTCATTGTCTTTCTCAATGCAGGTTTTGGGGAAAACCAGCCTGTGCGCTTACATTACTGTTACTGTTGCCCTTTCCGCTTATGGATCCATAACCGCTTTCACTTACCATTGACGCTCAGCCACCATGTGCGTTATCCTTTATGCTTTCATTTGCGCTTTGTGTTTCTGTTATTTTTGCCATTTCTGTCTACAGTACTGTTTATCTTACTGTTTCACTTTACATCACCATGCCCATTGACATTTCTGTTTGCAGGCACCATGTTACTATGTGACAACACATCACGTGGCAGACCATTCCCATCACGCCACCATGTGCCATTTTCTGTTCTCATTCGTGCTGTGTTACCATGTGCGCCACTGTTAGCATTTCTGTTTGCATTGCTGTCCCTGTCCACAACATTTATGGGAGCATGGGAGCGGGGCCTTTGGCCCCGCCCCCCCTCGCTGCATTACATCTACTATTTCGCTATCATTCTCAAAAGAAGGGAAATTAGAGGCAAAAACTCTGTTTAATGCATTAGTTAGGGTTGTTCCACAGCGACAAAAGTGAGGAAATTCGCTGTTAGGGTTGAAAACCCCTTGGACCCCCTCCCACCCCCAACCGGCATTGGGGTGCGCAGAGATCGTGGGTCCCAACTTCACCCCATTCTCCTATACTTCTGCTGCTTTACACATGTCATGGGGTGAGAGTTAGGCTGACGATCCCAATGCACCCCAATGCCGTTGGGGTGGTGGGGTCCAAGGGGTTTTCAACTAACAGCTAATTTCCTCACTTTTGTCGCTGTGGAACAACCCTAACTAATGCATTAAAAGGAGTTTTTTGCCTCTAATATATCTATATATATATATATATATATATATATATATATATATATATATATATACACACACACACACACACACATATGCAAGACAGCCCTGGGAGGCAAACAGAAACAGCAGAAAAAGAAAACAAAAGAAAGCAACTGGGCACAGCAAAATAAATAATATTTTCCCCCAGCAACTTGTTTTATTCACCAAACAAAATTGGAAAGCCCGCCATTTTTCCTTGCTGTAGTTGGGGAAGAAGGATATCAGTGCAGCAATTGCCATTTTGCCCATTGTAGAGCAGTCAGGCAGCCTCATGGCAAGAAACCTCCATCTTTGTTTTCATCAAAACAGCAAGAAAGGAAGTAGCCCTTAAACTCCCTGCTGGGGGCCATCTTGCTACATTCAGGCCAGACAAACCCACAGGAACTGTATATCAAAGTTCACCGGCCATCTTGTGAAGGGCACTAAATGACCTCACTCCATAGAAATCAATGGTAATCCTATTGAAATGAATGGACACCACAACAAATAGCTGATTTTTGCAACAAAACCTTTATTAAAATAACAGACAACACAGAATTGAGTGGGAATTGTTTATTAAGACATCATTTGATGAACTTTACTACAAATAATTGTACTTTTGTCTGCAAACATATTTTATTCTTGGAACTTCATCTACTCCATGACGTCCCATCTCCTGCATGATGGCAACTCCTTCTCACTCGTATGACCTTAGCTCAGTGAAACGAAGCTCATCTCCAACCACAATATCTAATAACAATGCAGATATGGACACCAGAGCATCCAGAATTCTACCTTCACCCACCTCAAGGGCATGGGGCTACAAAATCGAAACAATCCTGCATAATATCTAGTCATCCATCTCGGCTCAAGGAGCACCAACCATGCAATCTATTCAAGATTACCTTGCCTACATTAAAGCTATTTCACCACAGTCCGTGGTCCATACCAGTCTATAGCCAATATCCTTCTCAGCCTTACTTCATGAAGATGCTGTTGACTGGCTTGAGCAATTCCAAGCTTGGATTTCTTTCAATCGTTGGACTGATCCTTTGCATATTTCCAATGCTTTGCACTTGTTTCTGAGAGGGACTGCCATTTCCTGGTTCAATGCACTTCCAGAACAAGTCAAAGAGATACTGCCACCCTGTATACCACCTTCAAATACCATTTTGTCCAAGCACATCTGCCCTGGCTATTGGAACAACAGCTGTGGGAACGTACCATGCAACCCTCTGAATCTCTTGAAGCATTCATTGTGGACATTGAGTCATGCTGCAAACATCTGCAGAAACCTGAGAAACAGTAAATCACATTCTTTGTCCGGGGTCTGCTCTCTCAATTCTGTCTTTATGTAATCCAGCAGAAACCAACAACCTGGATGGACACAATCCAAGCTGCACACTTGCACAAGAGTCCATATTAATGTCCCAGGTACCTCTGTATAAGCACCTCAGTTGTCACAATTAGCCACACTTGCAACATGTGTCCAGCAGCAGCAATCAATGATAGAGATGCTCACTACAACTGCCAATAGTCTGCACCGAAGGTCAACTGCTTCTTTTGCTACCTCTGTCAATGCTGTTCCACCATTTCGTCAGTGACCTGATCCACCTCCACCTTCATGGGAGCCAGTGACCTGCCAGTGGTGTGGATTCAGAGGATGCTCTGCTGCTGTCTGCCAAAAGCTGAAGTACCACAACAGAAATCAAGAGAACCAAAGGCGCCCACAACTGCACAATGAGCAAGATAACTGCAACTACTCCCAGGATCAGGGGAACATAGCAACTGACTGCCCCTCTGACTCTCCTAACTCAAACAAAGTGTACCCTCCAATGGGAACTCAGGCACACTCTCACTTCCAGGGGAAAGGTACCTGTCATACAATCACCATTTCTAGTGAACTAGGTCCCTGTAACCATCAGAGATTGGTCCATGCATGCCTTGGTCGACACTGGAGCAGAAATATCAGTTATCAACAACAGTATTTTGAACAACCAAGCTATTTGTCACATCCCTAATGTCTCTCCAGCCAACCTAAAGTACATTATCACAGCAAGTACAGCTATAGTACCCATTACAAATGTGGTCTATCTCAAGCTACACTTTGGCTCACAACAAGCTATTCTCAAGTTCTACCTAGTGTCTAATCTACAACCTGCAGTGATTCTTGACCTGGACTTCCTCAAAGCTCACAAAGTCATCCTAGACTTTGCCTCAAACAGTCACTAGATCCTCGGAGGCAACTTGCAGCTATAGACTCAGTCAATGTGCCTCCTAAATCAGAGATGGTTTTGATTGCCAGGATTCGAGGTGAACCACTTCCACAAGGTGTTGTCGGCATCGTCACGGGATCCCCACACTGCATTTGTCAGGCCTCCTTCTAGAAAACACCTTATTGGCAGTGCATGATGGCACAGTCTTCCAAAAATGCTACAGCTTCACAGATGAGCCAGTAGTCATCTCAAAGGGTGCCAACATTGGAAAGTTTGTCTGCTTGTCTTCAGGGGACCAACTCCATCTCATGTAAGAACCTCAGCCTGCTTCCACCAACTCTAGTCCTGTCAGTACTATCATGACCACTCTAGCTTCAATAGAGTTACCGCAAGTCAGCTACTATCCTCTTCAAAATTCCAGCATCTCCAACAGAGAAACACCAACAGTTGAAATTCCTGGAGAATTACCCGGATGTCTTTGTGGGTCCAGATAACAAGCTTTGATGTTGTGATATCCTGCAAAAGACTATTGAAGTGCAGCCCAGCCAGAAACCAATCCAGCACCGAGCCTACAAAGTGGGACACAAACAGAAACAAGTCTTAGAGGACATGATCAGAGACATGCTGGAACAAGACATTGTTGAAGAGTTCACTGGTCCCTGGGGTGCACCTTGCCTGCTGGTGGTAAAGAAGGACAAAGGGTATCGCTTTGTAGTAGACTTCAGAAAACTCAATGCCTTCACGGTACAGGATGCTTATCCCTTACCTACAACCGAAGATACTTTAGAGGGTCTTGGTGCAGTCAGCCCTGCTTACTTCACCACTCTGGACCTTCAGAGTGAGTTCTACCAAGTTTCCATTGATCCAGCTTCTCATCCATACACAGCATGATGCTGCCACTTGGGACTTTTTCAATTCAAACGTCTGCCTATGGGACTTTGGAACAGCACAGCCACATTCCCACATGTTATGGAAGCTGTACTACGTGGATTGTTTTGGAAATCTTGCTTAGTCTACCTGGACAATGTTATTGTCTTCAGCAGAACTTTGCCAGAGCACCTGCAACATCTCAAAGAAGTGTTCAAACATCTCAGACAAGCCAATCTCAAGCTTCACCCAGAAAAGTGTTGTTTTGCACAGCATCACATTCATTACCTGGGAAATGTTGTTAGTTCTCAAGGCATCTTCGAGCTTTCCTAGGCTTGTCTGGATACTACTGAAAGTTCATTTGCAACTATGCCAAGATTACAGGTCCACTGTACGCCCTCGCCAAAAAGGAATGTGATTATACATGGACTTCCGAATGCAAAGGGACGTTTGAAACTTTGAAACAAAACCTAATATCTTCTCCAGTATTGGCCTACCCAAAGTTCAACCAACCCTTCAAAATCTACTCAGATGCTAGTTCCTTTGCAGTGGGCACTGTACTCTGTCAAATTCAAGATAGAACAAAACAAGTTGGTTCCTATGCCGGGTGCTCTCTTTTTTCAACTGAGCAGAACTATGGCATCATAGAAAGAGAATGTCTAGCCATGGTATTTGCCATAAAGAAATTTGACTGCTACCTTCACTACTCCTCCTTTACAGCTATCTTTGATCACTCTGCCCTCAGATGGTTATTCAAAATGAAGGAGCCAGTAGGCAGGTTTGTCCAACAGATCACCATGCTGCAAAGCTACAACTTTGAAATTCAGTACAGACCCGGTCAAGTCCACTCCAATGCCGATGGTGTAAACTGAGACAATATCCCTCCTCGTCCTCCTCAACAGATGAAAAATCCTGCTTACAAGCTCTTCCCTTCCACGCCATGGATATGCTTCCTGTGGACACTTCTACATCACCTCAAGTTGCTTTGCTGCTACCAACTGCTTCTACAGAAAAACACACAAATCCTCAATTACTGCAAGCAGCTGAAGAGCTTCTTATCTCCTCTACTTTTGATCTGTCCCTGGCAACTGTTTAAATGCAACAAAGAATTGATCCTCAATTCACAGACATAATCACATACTTAGAGTCTGGAACCTTACCAAAACCAAAGAGTCATGTACTTTTCTTTGCTTCACAATATTTCCTCAATGATGATGTGCCTTTCCACATTTGAATCAAGGAAGGCAATTGCCATCACATGGATAGAACTCATGTACAGTTAGTTGTGCCAGCCTCTCTAATAACTAGAGTTCTTCTTTCCACTCATGCCTCTCCAATTTCTGGAGGTCATATGGGAATCCACAGAACTCTCAAAAAGACAAGGCTTCACTTCTTCTGGCCTCACATGAACAAAGGCATTGTCTGATCTGTAAAATCCTGCCAGTCCTGCTCCCAAAGAAAGCCTCCTGAAAAAATGACAAAGGCACACATCATTCCAATGCCTGTAGCCACTGAACCATTTCAGTCAGAACAGACATTCTTGGGCCTTTATCCAAATGCTCTGACTCTGGCAACAAATGCATCCTTGTTTTTGTGAACAACATAAGTATTTGGCACTAATCCCCAAAAAGACATCAAAGCTGCCATAGTGGCAAGTTCCTTCCTCAACACAGTCATTTGTCATCACAGTACCCCATTGTACCTGCATTCAGACAGAGGCACTAACAACCTATCAACCATTGTCCAAGAAACATGCAAACCTCTTGACATAAAATTGGCCTACCCAACACACACAAGTTACCATCCACAATGCAATGGATAAAGTGAAAGAATGATGTCTACCATTCTCAACACACTCTCCAAGTACCTGGATGAAACTCATGACACCTGGGACCATTTTGTTCCCTTTGTGCAATTTGTCTACAATACCAGTCCCTGTGATGACAGTACACACCAATCTTTTTAGTCCTTGGATGCTACCCAAGAACTCCACTGGACAGAGATCTCTCACTGCTAGAGTTTCTAAGTCAGCTTCTTTCCTCATTATTCCTATGCTGGAACAGCTTGGACACGTCAGACATGTTGCAATCACCATGTTGGGCCAGAGAAAATCTGCAATGCAGAAAATGTCAGCAGCCAAATCGCATGAGCCTTCATTCTCCATTGGGGACATTGTGTACTTGTACAAATCTTTCCTAGTTCTGGGTGCCACCAAGAAACTGCTTCACCCCTGGACTGGTCCTTTCTACATGGTAGAAAAGCTTCCTCCTGTGCGCGTTCATCTACGTTGCAAGTCGGCAGAAAGCTGGTACACAACAAAGTCCACATTAACCGACTGAAACATTGGTACCTGAGTAACAACCTTCCAGATGACCCCAGTCCACCAAACAATGAAGCTGCACTTGAGCCTGCCATCCTCTCTGAAGATGAGATCACTTCAGACAACTTACAACCAGTTCCAAAAGATCTTCCCGCTCCTGACATTCTCCAGCCGATTCTGTTTTGCCTGGGACTTCTTCTTCTTCTTCTTCTTCTCAGGACTCTCCTGTACACACACTGGTGTACCAGATTGAGATGATCTTAAGAAACAAGTTTACCAACGGATCCTGTACTTAAGAGTCAAGAACTCCTGGGTCACTTTTAATGACCTGATCCAGTTCTGTTAGGAACTGGTGCAATCAACTCATGCCTCCATTCCCACTGACTGGAAAAGTCAACAGAAGTCTTGAACTTTTATGCAACCAGACTCAGTGTTGATTCTAAACATTAATGCTTTTTCCCCCTTAGGAATGTCTCTTCCAATGGACAGTCTACCTGTTATTATTGTTATGCAACTGTTATTAAAATGTGATCCTGCATTCTGGGTATCCTCCTGCTGCTACCCTCCCCTCTCTTCCCTTTCCCTTCCCCCGCCTTTTAGCGCTTGTGGCATGACCAAGCTTCAAGTGCTATGGTGTTCCCCTCCCTCTGGTACTACTCTGGCTGGTCACCAGTGTAGTCCAGATTCCACCCCCCAACAGTGAAGTACTGTTTTGTTTAAATGTAATCCTTTGAAATGTATGGAAATGTTTTTTGCTTTAAAAATTTATTAGAAACTGTTTGTAATGTGATATTGCTTGTTAGAGTGGTGCTCACATTCACTGTGCTAGTGGTGATGTGAAGCACACATTAAGTATGGGGCTTAATGTTAGCTGAGCCTTAGGCACTTAGAACTTGCATGTAACAAACTGCTGCACTGCCTGGCAGTGCCATGTATTGCCTGACAGTCAGAGAAATTGTCAGTCTGGGGCTAGAACTGAGGAAGAGAATGTGTCTGTTGTACAGAATAAACCTTTATTCATTTATTTTATTCATCCATCAGTTCTTCACATGGTCCAGCAAGGGTCCTCACCAGCAGCAATAGAAGGGTCTGACAGACCAGAGAGAATGTAAGGGTCTTTTAGTGGTGGACCAAACCAAAACGCCACAGGAGTTAAGGGATCATTTACCTGTACAAGGCTTAGACTGTCACAACATTTGACATTAGGCATGTAATTCAATAACTTTTGCAAGCAGTTTTGTAAGTAAGCCTCTGCTAACCTATCTTCATTCTCTTCCTCATCTTGCAGGTCCCTGCCCACAGTGGGTCCCCGCTGGCTTGCTGCTCTGGCTCCTATCACAGGCGGCCGCACTGACCTGGACCGCTTGCTCTACCCATAACAGCAGGTACGCACTTCATCTCACTGGGACTCTACGGCATGAGAGCCATGAATTCAATTGGCAGACAATGCAGAAGGACAGATCCATGATTATCTATGGCTGGCTTAGCAGATTTATTTAAAATAAAATAAAACCTTTTGGCACTTACCTTGCCTGCTCTGTTAACAGCATCTGTCAGCTGCTGTTTATTAGGGGAGCTAGAGAAGCAACTTGAATTTGTGGAACACCCATTCATCTTGAAACTGGGTTACCATATTCTTGCAGCCCCTATTACACACCTGTTTAACTTGTTGCTGTCGCAAGGCACCCTCCCTGACCTGTAGAAAATAGCCCATGTAGTTCCCCTCCTCAAATATGGTACCCCTTCTGACCTCAATAATTATATACCAGTTTCCCTACTGCCCATTCTTTCCAAACTCCTTGAAAAAATTGTCAACTCACAATTGTGAAACTACCTGGACCACCACAAGAAACTCAGCCCAATACAATCTGGATTCTGCACCAATCACAGCACAGTTACTGCCCTAGCCAGTATGACCAACTGGGTTTTTGTTGACCAGGTAAGTGCACTAGACAAATCCTGCCTATTTTCAGGCACGACCCGGGGGAGGGGGATACAGATGAATGCCAACTGACCTTGAACCAGATTAAGCTGTTGGTGGTATTTTTAGTGAATGAGGGAAATTTGACCAGGACACCAGGGAAATTCCCCTACTCTTTTGGATAAGTGCCATGGGATCTTTAACATCCACCTGAACTACCACCAATCCTGACAGATGGGACCTCTGTTTAACGTCTCATCCGAAAGACGGCACCTCAGAAGTGCAGCACCCCTCTCATGCTGAACTACAGTGTCAGTACTGGGATATTAACCCAAGTGTCAGATGTGGGAACTGAACCCACAACCCTCTGATCTCCCGGCCTCAGAGGTATTCCTGGACCTTAGTAAGGCTTTTGATGTGGTCGATCACAATCTGCTCCTAAATGAGCTACAGAATGTCAGTCTGGATTGAGCACCCATGAAATGGTTCCAGAGTTACCTGACTGTCCGCTAACAGCAAATAAAGGCTCTAGGTGATTTATTCCCCCCTTAAAGCTGTGCAGAGGGGTGTCCCCCAAGGGTCTATTTTGGGCCCGCTTCTCTTTGCAATCTATATAAATAACCTCAGCTATGGTATAAAGAATGCATCTGTCCATCTATTTGCAGATGACACCATGATACATGTCACAAAGCCAATCCTGGAACAAACTTGCAACACATTGCAATTCAGTGTCCTGCAGACTAATCTTTTGAGCCTGAAATTGTTATTGAATGCAAAAAAAAAAAAATCTATGTTCTTATCCCCCTAAACACACGCAACTGCCTCCACCTCAGTGGAACCTAATCATCTTATCACCAAGTTGCTGAGAGAAATGTTGGAATCAGTGGACTGTTTCAAATATCTTGGTGTCTGGATTGACAGCAAGCTATCATTCACGGTGCACATTGACAAGCTAACAAAGAATCTCAAGCAGTGACTGGGACTCTTTTTCCATGCAAAAAACCTTCTTACCCAAGATGCAAAACAAACTGGTGCAATCTACGTTCCTACCGCTCCTAGATTACGCGGATATTATCTACAGTCATGGCCCAAGCTCTGCATTGACCAAACTGGACACCCTAGCATAGGGCCATTAGGTTCATAACTGGCACACCCACTAATACTCACCACTGCTCCCTCTATTCCTCACTGGGTTGGTGTTCAGTGAATACCAGGAGAATAAAACATGCAGCTATCTGGACACTGACAGCCTTGAACAATAAACTTCCAGAATAGATCTGTAACCTTTTCACCATTACCCAGGGGAGTTACTCACTCAGGAAATACTCTTATATTTCACTTGATATCCCAAGAATTAGGACACTCCATGGCTCTCATTCAATAAGCCATGCACTTCCCACCATATGGAACAACTTACAAAAATCATTTATACTCTCCAACTTTGTTAGCCTTCAAAAATTCAAACACCTCATCAATCAGCAAGTGCAGGATAGCTACAGATGCTACTCTTAAACTCTACCGTCTGTTCTCTACCAACTATCTATACCTAAGTCACTTCTCCGACCTTACCCTATATCCTCTACCACAGACCTCAGCTACCAGTGTGTTGTACAATATTATTAATACTACTCTTTTGAACCTTGCACTAGCCAGGGTCAGCACTTACTCTATAGCCACTATATTTTTGCAATTGAATTGTTATGCTTGTCAGTATTGTCCTCTTTGTCTATACAGCAGCAACCTCTATACATAAATGTATGTCTTCATTGTTCATTACCCTAGTATGGTTGCTATTCAGTGTACTATTGTCCCCCCCCCCAACATTTGATTGTCCTCCTCCACTGCTTTATTTTATTGTAGCATACATTGTTCTCCTTACTTCTGTATTCATGTTCTATTGATTTGTTTACTGTATTATTGTACTGTTTATTGTTTGCTATTTTGTTGTTGAAACTCCAGGCCAACCTTGTAAATGAGTTCTCTCAATGGTGTGTCACCTGGCTAAATAAGGAATTGATTGATTGATTGAGTATGGGAGTGGGTTCTATTACTCGTCCCCAGACTGCTTCAAAAGATCTAAAAAATAATAACTGACTTTTAATATTGGCAAATAAGCTTTAGAAAACACTTTGGAACCGCGTTTCTTTATTTCTGTCAATGTTCATGCCCCTTCCCCCCATCCAAGGAAAGGGAAATTTCCTACTGAATGTAGGAGTGACTGACTGATTCCAGTCAAAGTACTGTCAGTGAGACTTACTGTGCCAGTCCTAAAACCATCACTGCATACCCAACAACTTGGGCTTTTACAACCCAAATATTACACAGGTAATGCTTTCATGCTGTCACACAAAAAAAAATCAGACATCAGTGAATCCCTCCCTGAGATACTGTCACATCATACAGAAAGGCCCTGGAGAGGATAAAGTTACCTGTTTAACATTAACAGTTCATTTTATGTAACTGGGTATTTAGTACACTTAAAGGTAGCATACTAAAGAGGCTGGTTACCAGAAGAGCAGTGTGTCTATACTGGGTCACCATACATAACAGTACACTACCCCTGCCTTATGGGCTCATATAAGATTGAGGAGCCTGGGTTAGTAACCTCTATGGGGATTCATCACCAAATATTTTATGTTAAGTTGAGATATAAATTATGAAGTGCCATCAAGGGAAAGATCAAGAGGGATAATAAGCTAGTACTGCCTCCTGGAAAACAATACCAACCCACTGTGGTCCCCATAGGCACAGCCCACCCAACTCCCACTCAATGCAATTACCAGTTTAACAAAAGTAAACAACTTTGTCAAATACAAATAATGTGCTTGTGTGTCTAGAATTGCAAACAGGTAACAAGAGGTTTTACTGGGGGTTAAGAACAAGCTCCTAGTGAAAGAAAAGGGTTAAGGCAGTCAAACAATAACATCCAATAGCAGGATGATAGGCCCTCTGTGGCCCTAGCACAGTCCTCTCCAACTAACACAGTGCTCTGCCCAACTGTACTACTGGGTCACTACCCTAATGCCCCCTGTAGGGATGGACTACCCATTGGATATCTGGATCAGGTAGGTCAGGTATTGGCAATTTTTTGTCAGGTAGGGTAGTTCTGGTAATTTACTACCCTACGAGACGTAACAGTGTACTTCACAGGTCAAGTACTTTTGATATGGGTAACAGGTCAGGTAGCAGGTAATATGTTTTTAAACCAACATTATAGGCAGCCTGTGGGGTCTTGGGATGCTTCCAATGTTGTGAACAGGCATGAAGGGCAACCTGTGGGGTCCTCACAGCAGAAAGGCGCATGTGACACCGGGCTGACAATCTGATTGGTCAGTGCTAGTGTCTGTGCTCCGTGTCTGCTGTAAGTGCAGATAGCAGCGGAGTGTGGAGGGAGAGGGAGGAATTGATGCAAAAAACTTAACATATATATATATAAAAAAAAAGTTAGTCCACGAAGGAGCAAGTGGTTGGGGACTGATGGGGGAATCAGGGGATAATCCAGTGTGGTGCTCGGGAGAGATGGCGAAACGGAGGGGAAGGCACTCATTGCTGGCTGCAGCCACTTTCTCATAGTGAAAGCCATTTAGGTTGCATTACACACTGTCTGTTAGGTGCCCAGAGCCCTGTCTGTGACATAGCTAGTACTCTATGTCTCTCTGCAGTACAGTATATGGAAAGCCATTTAGGCTATATTACACAATGTCTGTGTTAGGTGCCCCCAGCCCTGTCTGTGTGATATTAGTTACACTGTGTGTGTCTCTCTCTGCTGCATAGTGAAAGCCATTTCATAGACTCATAGATTCTGTTGGCAGATAAGGACCGCCAGGCCCATCCAGTCTGCCTGTTTACGTTAGCTCACAATGCGACCAGTGACCCTTATTGGTCATTGGCTTAGCTTTTTCTTCCTATTTTCTTGTCTCTATTATTCTTTAGTTTCTGTCCCATGCATGTTTAAAACCAGCCACAGTATGGGCTGCCACCACCTCCTGGGGCAGGCTATTCCATGCATCCACCACCCTTTCTGTGAAGAAGAACTTCCTAATAGTTCCCCCTTATGGGGCCACCCTTTGATCTCATGTCATGTCCTCTTGTCCTGGCACTACTATTGAGCTGAAATATGTTGTCCCCTTCCACCTTGTATATGCCTTTGAGGTACTTGAATGTTTCTATCATGTCACCTCTCTCCCTCCTCTGTTCCAGCTCGTACAAATTTAGGTCTCTCTCCTCATAAAGCTTGTGATGTAATCCATTGACCATTTTTGGTCACTCTCCTCTGCACCATCTCTATTTTGTCAATGTCCTTTCAAAGGTGTGGTCTCCAGAACTGTACACAGTATTCAAGGTGAGGTCTCACCAGGGTCTTGTACAGTGGAACCATTACTTCCCTCCTTCTGCTTGTGATTCCCCTTCCAGTACATCCCAACATCCCACTGGCCTTTCCGTGTACTACACAGTGTCTGTTAGGTGCCCCAAGCCCTGTTTGTGACATAGCTACTCTGTGTCACTCTGCAGTATAGCAAAACCCATTTAGACTGTATTACACTGTCTGTTAGCTTGTTGGGTGCCCTGAGCCCTGTCATACCTATACTGTGTGTGACATCTCTTTGCAGTATAACAAAAGCCATTTAGGCTGTATTACACTGCCTGTTAGGTGCCCCAAGCCCTGTCTGTGTGACATTAGCTTCAGTACACTCTGTGTATGTGTCTCTGCTGCATAGTGAAAGCCATTTATCCTGTATTACACAGATTACACAGTGTCTGTTAGGTGCCCCAAGCCCTTTCTGTGACATAGCTACTCTGTGTCTGCAGTATAGCAAAAGCCATTTCAGCTGTATTACATTGTCTGTTAGCCTCTTAGGTGCCCCGAGCCCTGTCATAGCTACATTGTGTGTGATGTCTCCCTGCAGCATAGCGAAACCCATTTAGGCTGTACTACACTGTCCGTTAGGTGCCCCAAGCTCTGTCTGTGTGACATTAGCTACACTGTGTGTGTGTGTGTGTGTGTGTCTCTGCTTCATAGTGAAAGCCATTTAGTCTGTATTACAGTGTCTGTTAAATGCCCAGAGCCCTGTCTGTGACATAGCTACTCTGTGTCTCTCTGCAGTATAGCAAAAGCCATTTAGGCTGTATTACATTGTCTGTTAGTCTATTGGGTACCACGAGCCCTTTCAAAGTTGCACTATGTATTATATCTCTCTGCAGCATAGCGAAAGCCATGGCTGTGTTTACTATGTCTCATATTTCCCAGTTTAAGTCTACTGAAATGAAGCACAGTGCTGCTGCATGTGCAACTGAAAAATATGTGGAAAATATGAATCCTAGCACTAATGAAGAACATAGCAACAATAATAATAACATCAGCAGGACTGGCACTACATGTCCTCCTGAACCTAAAAAGCATGTTAGCAATGAAATGATAATAGAGTTTCAGAAAGAACTAATGGGAGTTACTCATAGAGGTGCTGAGCATTTTGCCACATGTGCTAGGTTACTTCCAGCTGCTGAAGCACAGTAGCATGCAAGACAATATAAGCTCAGATGCTGAGGCAGCAAATGCTGGCAAAGATGGTGGTGATAGTGGGGACTGGAAATGAGACCACCCAGGCTATGTCCCACCTGATGATGATGGCACTTCTAGTTCTTCTGAATCATGTGGTGATGAGGTCAGTACTTTTTGATAAGGGAATCAGAGAGGATGCTGCTGTATGGCAAGAGAGGCAGGTGCAGGAAAAAAATCATATGCTAAACATAAGAATAAGAAGATGAGCATGAGTGAGAACAATTCATATCAACAAGGAAATGTCAGTGTAGGGTTTCCCTCCAGGTTCCTTCACTGCACAAGAAATAGTGTCAAGCACCATAGTACAAAGCACAAATGGTAAATCTTTGGTGTGGAATTTATTTTATATTGTCCCTGCAGACAACTCTTGAGCTGTATGCAGTCTGTGCAAAAAGAGTGTCAGTCGTGATGGCAAAGCGGGACATTTATGGAACATCAGTGATGATACGACATGCGAAGGCAAAACACCTGATTGAATGGGGCAAAGAAGGGGACAGTGTGGTTGGTATGGGCAGTAGTGGCAGTAGTGGGGGCAGTGGCGGTGGTGACCATAGTGACAATGAACTGGAAGCAGAAACTGACATTGAATCACTTGATGTGTCCTTGCAGTCTTCCCAGACAAACATAGATTGTTTTCTTCTGACACCATTAAGTACTGCAAAATTGCAACGTAGTACTCCACATGAAAAAGGCATGAAAAATACAATCCCCCAAAATTAAAAATATCTCATCATTCTCGTCAACTAACATTAAAAGAAAGTGTTGTGAGGACATCAAAATTAACACACAAGCATCCAACATGCCAGCTGTTAAATAGAGTCTTTGCAGAGCTGTTGGCCAATTGTCAACTCCCTTTTGCTTTAGTTGCCCAAAATGTTTTCCTGAAGTTCCTGAATCAGATTGAACCACAGTACACCATTCCCTGTTGAACATACAGTATTTCTCAAAAGGCTGTTCCACAGTTGTATAACTTGGTGTGTAGTTCAGTCACTAAGCAATTGAAACTCTCTGAGGTGAAGCAGGTTCACATAACCACAGCTATGTGGACCAACAACCAAACAATTGACTTCATGACTGTTACAGCTCATTGGGCAAGTTTTCGGTCAGAAAGTAAGAGTACCCTCTCTACCGTAAGTAGTAGGAAGTGAGCTGTATTATATGTCACCACCTGTGAGGAAAACCACACTGCTGTGACTATTTTGCAGGAGTTGCAAAATCAGTTCTAGAAATGGCTAACTTCATATTCCTTATCTCCAGGATTCATAGTGTCAGATAATGGTGCCAACATAGGCAAAGCTGTCAGAAGATGGCAACTACCAACACATACCTTGTTTTGCACATTGTTTAAATCTTCTCATCCATAGTTTCTTAAATGGAAACAGAAATGTTGAACACCTGTTAGATCTTGATAGGAAAATATGTGGGCATTTCAGCCAACTGTGAACGCACAAAAAATTCTGAAGCGGCTGCACAGGTCAAACAACTTACCATTGCACACATTAAAGCAGAAAATACCAACACACTGGAATTCAACATTTTACATGCTGGAAAGGCTTCTTGGGCATAAAAAAAGCTGAACATCACTACACCATGCAGAATCAATAGGTAAAGTAGACATCATGCTCAGTTCCAGCAGCTGGACTCTACTTGAATCTTTGGTCACCTTGTTGGAGCCATTTGAGGCCGCCACATGTGATGTCAGTGCAGATAGTGCAAGTCTGAGTAAAATTCTTCCTCAAATCAGATTTCTTCACAGTTTCCTTGATGACATAAAGAAAGACTTTCAGTCAAAAGAAGACACTACTGCTTTTATGCTGGCAGATGACTTGAGTCTCAGACTGTTGATTGATCCGAGACTAAATGCTATGTTTAAGAATGGAACCTATGTCTTGGCTACATTGCTAGATCCCCGCTTTAAGTGGAACATTGAAGCTATCCTTCCTGCAGGGAAAGATACTGAGTACTGAAGAGATCTTCAGCTAACCAAATGTGACATTGCCCTACCAACACCATTAACTGATGTACCACAGTAAAACCCTGCCGTACCATCAGAGTGTGCCTCTAGCGCAGACAATAGCACATCTATGGATTCTTCACAATCACCTGTGTCATCAGCGAGGGAAAGGACTTCTACAGCTACTTCTCGGGCATCCTATGTTCAGGGTCAGAAAGGCAAATCGCTTCTGAGTCACCTGCAACAACATGGACTGGTATCCTGTAAAGAAAGTGCAGCTGGTCCATCTGCCAGACTGGTAACCATCTCACACAGCACAATGATCCTGGAGTACTTTGCAGACCATACTGTGATTAGTCTCGAGGAAAAGCCATTATTCTGCTGGAAACAAAAGAGAACAATATGGCCAGATCTAGCAAATCCTGCAATAATATACCTCAGTTACACACCTTCAAGTGTATATTTAGAACACATATTTAGCGCAGCTGTAGGAATAGTCACTGACTAAAGAACACTGCTAAGTCCTGTAAATGTGGAACGAGTTACATTTCTCAAAATGAATGCTGACAATTTCCCAATTGTCCCAAACACTGAATTATGTGATTCTGACCCTGAACACAAACAGCAGCCTGCAATCAGTGATACAGAATATGATGACTAGATTGTGTACAAAACGAATAAATCCATCACCACTGCCACCATGCCAGCCACATGTGGCTCACTACTCTTAGTTTTCTTTTGTCACTCATCAGTTTTATATTATGTAAGTTTCATCGATGCCCACCATGGGTATAATCTGTGGAACCAGCAGCAGCCTCACTCGGAGCAGCTGTGCCTCTCATACCTACCTCATCAACACCCGCCATGGGTATCATTTTTGAAAACAGCAGTTGGCTCAATCAGAGCAGCTGTGCCTCTCATACCTAGCTGAGCAATGACCGCCATGGGTATAATTTTTGAAAACAGCAGCAGGCTCACTCACAACAGCTGCGTCTCTCATACCTGCCTCAGCAATTCTCGCCATGGGTATAATTTTGGGAAAAAGCAGCAGGCTCGTTAAGAGCCTCTGCACCTCTTGTACTTGTCTCAGCAATGCCCACCAAAGGGTATAATTTTTGAAAACAACAGCAGGCTCAATCAGAGCAGCTGCCCCTCTCATACCTACCTCAGAAATGTCTGCCATGTGTATAATTTTTGGAAACACCAGCAGGCTCGCTAAGAGCAGCTGTGCCTCTCTTACCTGCCTTAGCAATGCACCCCATGGGTATAACAAGCAGTGTAATAGTACACAGAAAAACAGTCTTTCACAGGATTTTTGTTCTGGTCAGGGATGGTTAGTCAGTTAGTAGAATGGATCGAGCAGTAACTACCCGACCCACCCCAACCCAACTACTCAGTTTTCAACTGGGTATTTTTAGGGTACTTTTGAGGTACCTGCAGGTAGTCTTGGGATCGAGTATTTTAGTACTCACCCATCCCTAGCCTTCTGGTGCCAGTTAATTAATACCGCTAGTCTTACAGTGCTCCCAGGGAAGCCTAGGTAGTCAGGTGTTGGATTGTGATAGGCCCAGCTGTGGCATGGCATGTGACTGTCTGATTTTAGCATGCTATAACAACAATATTTAAATGAAACCCAAATTGTAATCCTCAGCCAGATTGCCCAGTCCAATAAAAATGGTAGCCTCAAAGCTGTGGCCCCATCTAATAAAAGTATTTCTGCGTTGCAGGACCAGTGGGCCCTGTTCGGTTACTTACAGTTCCTCTCAGCCTGGTATGTTTCGGTCTCTGACTACAGTCTTTGACTGGATAAACCTGCTCCATGTGCCATCCTCTGACCTTTCTCTGATGGCTTCCTCAGCTCTCCTTTGCTAGTTGCTCTCACTGACACTTCTTGCAGATCAGCTGGGCTCTTCCTCAGTCAGTCTCTAGCAGTGTTTGTATAGACCCAAGGCTTCTGTTCTCGCACCTCTGAAAAGCCCCAATCAACTCCCTTTGCAGGCTGTTACCTTGCTGTGGTGTTTAACATGGTGGCTTCCAGGCCCTGACTGGCGTGGTTGCTGTTACAGACCCATGAGTTCTGATCAGGAAAATGTCTTTCAGGCTTTACACTGGGACTCAACTACAGAACACTGGGACTCAGTCAATCAATCAATCAATCACAATCTTTATTTATCCAGGCTGGCACCATTGAGCAGGGCTCATTTGCAAGATGGACCTGGTCATACAAAAATCATAGTACAGTAACATGGTAAAACACAATGCAGTATTATACAAAGAAGAAAAATATACATATGTACATCAACATTTGACTGACAGGGCCTTCACAACAGGTAGCTCCTCTAACCTCTAGGCTATACTGCCAGCACTGTCGTGGTTCAACAGCTACCTGACAAATAGAAACTCAGCTACAGAGGGGTCTTTTTAGACCGCAGGAAAGCACTTGACACTGTCGATCATGCCCTACTCATGGACACAATATATTGGCATGGCATCTATGGTCCTGCACTTCATTTTTTTTTTTATTTTAGTCTTTGGTAACCGGGTAAGGCCCACTAGGCACAAGTGCCTGTTTTCAGGGGTGACCTGGGAGCACTAGGCGGTTAAGTGACTTGCTCAGAGTCACACAGTATGCAAGTGGAGGTTGTGAGAATCAAACTCAGGTCTGGTCTACTGGATGTACCAAGCTCGTTCACACCTCATTCCTCTAACCTCTAGGCTATACTGTCAGCACTGTCATGGTTCAACAGCTAACTGACAAATAGAACGCAGCAGATGAAAGCAGGTGGTTCCGTCTCCCTGCCCCTTCCCCTTTTGAGAGGTGTACCTCAAGGCTCAATCCTCAGCTCACTCCTGTTTCTGCTGTTCATCAATACCATAGGAAACAACATACCAGCCTGCCAACATTCTTCTTTCTTTTTTTCTCCAGTGTTTATTATGTAAGTACCGATATGGTGCTCCGCAATGTTCTAATTTAACAAATTGTTTCTCTTTGCCAATACTTTTTCTGATATCTGAGAACCCTCCTGATGTACATTTCCTTACTGTTACTCTTTGTAAATACCTTTTTCCAACAACTGAGAAGCCTCCTGTTGT
This sequence comes from Neoceratodus forsteri, assembly GCA_016271365.2. Lineage (NCBI taxonomy): Eukaryota > Metazoa > Chordata > Ceratodontiformes > Ceratodontidae > Neoceratodus > Neoceratodus forsteri. Next base: position 424,296,555 of record CM057453.1, read on the forward strand.
ACATCTCTTGTATATATACTGCCTTGCGTATAGTGTACATGTTTGTATATACTTTGGTTTGTTTATATTGTTTGAGTTGTACACTTCCTAACTCAGGACCTTCTTGTAAATGAGCCTGCTCAATGGAGTTATTTTCCTGCCAATAAACTTTGACTTGACTTTGGCAGAATATCTTAGCCTAGCAATCTGATGCCCTCAACTGCAGACTTCAGCCTCAGTCTCCTCTCTCTCTATCCCCCACCACTGAGTGTAACTGTCTCCTCCTTTGTAGATGTACAGTACAAGCATACTGCCCCCTCTTTAAGTAGCTACACAATTTCTGCTCTCTTTCTTACAGATGATCTATGCTCTTTTTCATTGTCTCCTGCAGACTGAGGATATGTTTGATCCTAAGTAAAAAGCCGGCAGACTGCCTCCTGTTTGATCAAGTCTTTCTGTCAGCCACTTGCAAGGTCCCTTCTGGCTGTTCCTCGATGGTTGATTGACATCTTACTCCTGGGAGAATTAATGAAGTCCTCCAGTGTCCCTATAGCCTTTGTGGTTCTGGGATCAGGCTCTTGTAATCAAATTGGCTGTGGCCTGTCCTCTGATCCCAGTTGTCATGATGACAGGAGTAAGAGATTCTGGAAGGTGGTTGCACTACTGTAGTCAAAGGAGCACTGGGCCCAAATCAATCAATCAATCAATCTTTATTTAACCAGGTGGAACACCATTGAGTGAGCTCATTTGGAAGGTGGGCCTGGGCAGTACACATAAGCGATTCAACAGAACAACAATAACACAAGTCAGCACAACAGGAAAACATAGACAACCTGAAACATGTTAAGGCAAAGGGTAATAGAACAACACTGAGCACAACAAAATAATTATATATAATAAGTATACATGTAAAACAACAGTTCTTATTATAAGCAACATGGCAATATAGGAGTTAGCCTGCTGGGAAGAATGATAGAAATGTAAGAAGGCACAAAGAATAAGGGGAAGGGAGGGATGAGGGTAGGAAGAAGGATGAGAGTTGCAAGTAATCACTTTAGTGGCAGCAGTGCAATTAGCGACAGGGAAAACATTTACAGGACTCAAAGAAGGATCTTGAGTAAAGTGATTTTAACTCTGCAAGACTAATTGGGTTACAAATGTTTTACTTTAGAACAGACCCTGCCCTTAAAACATTTATTGTGCCCCAGACTGTGTTCACACAGTTGTGCTTAAGTGTCCAGTTGGGCTGGGACAGGATGTGGGGAAAGTCCCCGATCATTGTTAGCACTGATGTGCCCTCCTTTTTTAAATGCAGTGAAAGTCACATTGCTGTGCTAGCCACATTGCTGTGCTACAAGGGCTGGGATTCCATGGCACAGTCAGTGCTACAAGAGATGATGTTCCATGGCACAGTCAGTGCCAACAACCTGTCATTTCTCTCCTGCTTCTTCTGTAGTCACCCATCTCATTCCCAGTCCTCAGGGTCCAGGGGAAGCAACACACTGTTGTAGGATGATACTGAGGGTCTGCATAGCCAGTTTAAGGGCAAGCCTCAAAGCTTTGATGGGAATTTATACAGGCCCAAAAAAGGATCAAGGAGAGACCCAATATCCAAATTGTTTGATTTCAGTGTTTCTCTCCAAACCACAAGCATACATGCGCTAAAGACTTAAAGAGCTAGTGTACTGCCTAAAGCTAATATTAGTTATTAAAAGCAGTCAACCATCACCTTTTATATCTGAGGAATTTTTTCTTTTCACTTTGGTGAATTAGAGGATTGTTTACCTGATATTAGTAGGTGTGATGTGTAGGCAGCACTCTGCCTGGCAGCTGACATACCTGTCTCTGTTCCCCCCACTACATCATCAGCATTGTGACCTCACTAACTGTGACATCACTGCTGCTTAGGAACACCCACTCAGTGACTGCCAGGCCAGTCACCTGTGATGTCACTGTCTATGAGATCACAATTCTGATGATGTAGTGAGGGGATAGAGATAGATATGTCTGCAGCCAGGCTGAGAGCTGTTCCACACATCCAGCACAACACTAACACATACAAGACTTTCTAATGAGCAAAAGGAAAAAGAAATATATTTATGAAATAAAAAATTATAACTCACTACTTCTTAAAATGTGTATTATTTTCCAGTATGCCTGTTTGGCTCCACTAGTTTTTTAAACCCAGTGCAAAGCATCATAGGTATGCAAATCCTAATTTGGGACAGGCTGACAAACACTTAATTAGAACACAAGTTGCCTGAGAAAAGAATTTTACATTGTTCTAGTACTTGCCTGAGATGGCAACTACACAGAGGATTATCAACAGTGCAAAACAAGTACAGTTTGGCATTTTCAGTCTAAACTACAATAAATGCAAAATCCTGTCATCAGTCAGCTAATGTTCTGGTGAAGTCTGCCCCACACAAGTGTAACCTATCCCCTGTATTGTGAATCCTGGGAATATTATGCCAAGTACTTTATCAGATGGTGAACTGGAACACTAGATTGATAAGGTCTGGTGGTGGGGGAAAAAAAAGCAGACACTCAGAGTAGAGGCAGATTATGTTTGGAGAGAGGGGGTTTGTGAACTTATGTAGAGAGTGCTCCAGTTGTGACTGACTGCAGTTGGTGGGGCAGGTCAGAGCCCTTGGTGTGATTTAGCCAGCCCCACATGTATATGTTGTTCCCCTTGCTGAGTGCCGGTCTCCAGGGTCCCTATGCTAATCTGGCCATGTCAGGCCCTAGGGCAGTCAGCCCAGTGCAACTAAGGCATCTGCCACACCACTGGTACCAGGACAAATGGGTTTCATCCAAGATGTCTATGAGGGGAAATGTCTGCTTTAGTAGACAGCCTGGGAACTGCCACCATAACAGAAGAGTGGATATCAGGACTCCAACCAGAGCCCAAACCCTAAGACCCTGCATGGGGCACAATTTAACCAAATGCCTGAAGAGAGCACCTGTTTATCATGACAGGGATCCCTTTTCCCATTAGATGCTGGGCAAAGAAAGGTGTTTGTAAGGGCTTGCTCCCCCCAATTCTGCAGAGATTGCTTTCCCTAGAGTAAACTGCAAGGCACCAGCAAAAATATATAGATCTGCAGAAACAAACTCACTGAGTGTAACTTTAAAATTGGATGAAAACCAATGGCAGAAGAACAAATAGTGCATGAAATCAAATCCAGTAATAATGATTTGTGTACAGAATGCTAAGGTATGAGCTATTGTCCTATCAGAAACACGTACTGAGTTCTGTGCACAAACCGTGCCATAGTTAAAACTCCAAATCACTGGTTCTATGGAGAGAACTGGAACAGAATGCTGCCCATAAAAACAAAACAATAGAAAAAATTGTTTTTCCACATCACTTTTTATTCAGTTACAGTTACATATGGAGCATTTAGGCTTATGTACATCATTTCAGCAAATGGGAACATTATGAACAACTGCCAATTAGAAATCATTCCCTGTCCTATTTAATGTCAGTACCAGGGAAGCAGATGGAGGCAATCATAAGGAAAAGAAGTCATGAACACTTATAGAAAAATAGCAGACTTGGTGACCCAGCATGGGTTATACATAGGGAAATCATGCCTGAATAATCCCATTGCATTTTTTGATAATATCACCAAGCAGCATGATAAGAGGGAACTTGTAGATGTTGTGTATCTGGACTTCAGCAAACACTTCAACACTATGCCACATAGGAGAGTAGTTGATGAAATGGAGAACCTAGGGACAACTGGTTGTGCAGTGCAATGGATAAGATCTGGCTATAAGACTGGAAACAAAGGTTTATGATAAATGGCACTGTGTCCTCATGGAAACAAGTGATCAATGGCGTACTATAATGTTTTGTGCTGGACCCAACCTTTTTCAATATATTTATAAGCAACTTGAAGGGGGGCACCAGGAGCTGGGTTGCCAAGTTCACTGATGACACCAAAATAAGAAGGGTAGTGGTATCTCAGCAGTTATTGATGAAATGCAAAGGGAACTAAACATACTCAGGAAATTGACAGAAAAATGGCAGGTGAACTTCAGTGTTGAAAAATGTATTGAGATGCATCCAAGTAAGAAGGCTATAAAAGGAAACTACTACCTAAACAACACAGAAACTTCTGAAACTGAGCAGGAACAGGACATGTGGGTAATGAAAATTGTTTAGTAACATTTATGCTGCTCACACCCACCAATACACGAAACATATAAGGCACCCTGTCTGTACACTGACTTGCTATTGCAACTTAAGAGGAGAGGCTGCTGCAGTGGTGTTCTAGAGGGTCTGGATCCAAAGTAGACTCCCAGGACCTGATTCTCAAATGTCTTGAGAATACCACAAGCCCTACCTGTGCTGAACATACTGTATGGCACTCGAGCTTGTGGTATTCCCTGGACAGTGATCGGGAGTCTTGATTCCATGCATTGATTGTCACGAGTTAGACCAGCTTTTTCTGGTCTAACTTGTGGCAATCTTGGGTGTCCTTTTTATGGGACTTACACCAAATATTTGGCACAAGCTGCCATAAATTGGTAACATTGTTGTAAATGCGCTCAATCTTTTTGAATCAAGCTCATTCTGTGGCAGACATTTCAGAGCAGCTGCTACAACCACCAGCTTTGACACAGGGCTTGATGGAAGCCCTGCATCACCCTTTGTGAATCCAACCCCAGACATTAAGGTCTGCTCCTGACCTAGACCTTCCACCCCCACGCTTGCTGGGATCAGTCCCACACAGCTCATTAAGCTGCCTGCCTTGCCCAATACTCCAGCAGTGACCTCCTCTCCCAGTTACTGTAAATAGAAACACTGAAAATGTCAGCAAAAGAAGAAGACTATCTGTCCATCCAATCCAGCCTGTTTCACCCTATTCTACCCTACCCTGGGACCTAATCTCTAGTTAGGTTATTACCCTTACTTCCCCTTGCCTTCTGCCCTACTGCTTTCTTCCTACACAATATGCTCTTCTTTTGTTTTTTGTTTTTATCTGTGAGCAAGGAGGAGTGGGAGCGAGTGTGTCCTGTGCCACCCACCATATTTAGTGCCTCTCTGTTATCGCTTTTCCAAAGGCAGTTTTGGATGCTCACTCTGCAACTGAAAATGTCTGTTAAGGGAAAAAAAAGATTGGTCATCTGAAAGAGCCATTGAGGAGAGGGTCTGGTGACCAGATGGAGAAGCAGGGATATCTGTTGATGAGAATCAAGACCGGGTCTTGTGAGTGGGTGGAGAAGTAGGTATCGGCATTTATTTGAAAGGCGCATTATGCTCACCAGATCGGGGTCACTTTTTGTTCAGAACCAGCCGAGGTCACACTGTTATGAAGATACAGAATACCTGTGATGCTAGGCAGGGGAAGGGGTTGGAGCTTGAATAAAATTACAGCTTCTGTTGACAGCAGTGCACTCCCCATGTAGCTGTTGCAGTTTCATCACAGTACATGTCGAGCTGCAGCAGGAGAGGGTCATTTCAGGTATTGATATGTGACAAGGTGAAGTGTTATGCTTGGCTAGGTAGTACCAGCTGCCACTATATGTTCTGATAAGGAAACGGCAAATGGCACCTTTTAGCCTATCAAAACACAAGAAATTTCTTACCCATTTTATAAAAGCTAATAACCAAGGAATGTACATTTAATACTAGAGCACACATTTACCAGCTTACAGGGAAAATGTTAAGACAGAAGAAAGAATGGGTTGGTTTTCACAGAGGGTGGTAGCAGCCTGAAATAATATTCCACAGGAAATAGTGGAAAGTGATGCTCTGGAAAAGGTTAAAAAGAAACTGAACCTGTGTATGAATTGCAGGGACATTTCTGGTACTACCATTGAGAATCCACAGACAAACTTAATGGACTATTGCCTTTTTGTCTGTAACTCCTATCTTCCTAAATCAATGCCACGTGTAGCATCCATGGAAGATTCTGGTCAAACCATAGGCCATGATATTTATAGCTGGACACTTGTTGAAGGTAAATGTTGTTCACCATCCCAGTCTGAATTCTATGGTCATCCCCCTAAACCAACTTAGGTCCAAATAACATGACCTTTGTTTTATCCACATCAGGAACTAATTTATTATGTAGTAAAAATTATTGCAGCACATCTGAGACCTGATTGTAAATTAGACTAAATAAGAAATAACAATTGTTACTTATGTAGAGAATACATCCATCTGTCTATAACTAATAACACAGGTTGTTGTGATTGCTATCAAAAGAAAATTTATTATTGCTGCTGTAAACTAGAAATAATAGTGGACCCAAAATTGAGCCCTGTGGAAGGCCACTATGAACTGATTTAGTGTCAAAGGAAATGTCATTAAGAATGACACTATAGGCTCAAGAAGACAATTATAAAATCAAGAGACAACAGATGGGCTTCAGCTCATGTATTCCAACTTACCAATCAACATCACATGGTCCACAGTATCAAAGACCCTATAAAGATTAACAAAAATGGGATCGGTATATTTTCCTTTTACACTTGCCAAAGGCAAGATCACCACACACACACACACGTGAGGTCAGGAGTCATGCTGTGATTCTTGAGAAACCATAACTGAAATTCATCCAGAATATTTAGTCTAGGAAAGCAGTTATTAAGTAGGACATTAACAGAAATGTTCAAGGACCTTTGGCAGTGTGAACAGCAAAGGAATATAGCAGGATGATAATTATTCAGTCAAATTATTCAATCATTTGAATTGTAGAGTACAGGTTAAGCATGGGGCTTAAGAATAGCTGTTGCCCCTTTAACTAGGAACAGTAATGTTGCAGCCAGAGTTTTGGTCACATGTTATGCTAATTATTGCCTGCAGGGGCTTGAAAACCCCAATTTCCTATTTTCCTCTAGTCAGTTGGTGTCTGTACCTCGTGTTGATGAGATGTCCCTGCACATGTTACTGAATAAATGTAATTCTATTTCTTATTTTATGTGTTCAACGTAGTTTGTTCAGTACCAGCAGTCAACTATTGTAGAAGCACCAGATGGGAAAGCATAATATTGGAGAAGGTAAGGGATCCCATGGCAGACCACGTACCAAAACGCCACGCATGGTGGAGTAGGTGGCCCTTCTTCTGCCCAGACCCCCAACTCGCTTATCTGCATTGTTGGGTGCCCCAGAGTAATCTCACAAGGGTGCCTGAACTGTTTGCATGCTCAGAAAATCCAACCTGGCAGCAGAGAGGAGACTAATACTGAACTGTATTCTGCCTTCTTTAATCCTCCTGCAATCTGCCTCAGTAAAATAAATGTGCTTGAATGTGTGACTTTTTTGTCTTGCTGCAGTACAAGTTCAACTTGGCAGGGCCTGTGCCGAGCTCACTGTAAAGAGTGTCAAAATTTAAATCGGAGCTACAAACTGCTTTTTGCTGCAGGTATCAGCCAACAGAAAAGGGTGCGCAGATATTCACAATCGAACCCCCTGGTGCTGCCTATGGCCCCAGCCCTGCAAGTTAATGCTCTGTACCACCACCACCAACCACATTGCCAGAGAGCTCCTGCTCCACTCTGTGGCAGTGCCACACTTCAGCTTTTCCCCCTAGGCTATACAGTGCACCAAAGCTCTAGTCCACGGCTCCTACCTTGCCAAACAGCCACACTGGAACCTTGCACAGCAGCTGCTTCTCTCCAGCAATGGGCCCAGCTTGTACCTCAAGACACTGGCACTCCACAAGTTCTCACCACAGTACTGATCCTCTCAAACAGCACTTCCACAAGCTCCCAACTCACTGCAACCAAGCTCCTGACTCACTGCAGCACCACCCCTTGGAGCACAGAGCCACAGCAAGCAGTCACCCAGCCCAAACCACTAGGACCGTGGCTTCTCTGGCTCCTGCTACAGCTCCAAAATCTCCTCCCCTCAAGGCCGTGGCTCTCCGCTCCAGAGATGCCCCACAACCCACTCGGCCATACTCCAACTCTGGGACACACACAAACAGCCATGAAGAGTAAGGGCGGGGCCCACTACTATCAAAAAATAAAACAACAATAAACCAAATGAAGCACAGGACTTCCGGTGATGTCACTGACTGGTATGGCAGCTTAAGTCTGAGCTCTGTACCTATGGTGGTTAATCACTATCCATGTGGAGTCCAATGCCCCCCAAAGACAGCCAAATCCAATATAGAAGGATTGGCATGAGTCAAGCTATGAAAATTCAGGGCAGATTCACAGCAAAAATGAAGGACAGGAGACACTCCAGAGCTGAACATAGCCCCAGCTGGTCCCCATCAAGGGCTTCCGAATCAGCCGCGGGCTCAGGTGTTGAACAGGATGACACAGCTTCCAGAAATAGCTCTCTAGATGGACGAGCAATGACACACATCCTTAAAATGCTCCAATGCATGGATACAAATGAAAAAGATATAAAACAAGATCTTAAAAAGCTAGAAAAATGTACCTCAGATCTGGAATCGAATATGGATAGTATGCAGGAGGAGACATTGAAACTTAGCTAAGTGGTATTTCTGGCAAAACAAGAACGCAAATTAACGCTAAGTGCTGAAGATGCAGAATCTAGAGGCCACAGGAAAACAATAAGAGTCTTCAGCTTTCCAGAAGACACAGAACAGGACAATCCGGTCAAATTTATTCGCTCTTGGCTCCGGCAGGAGCTTGATATCCCTGAGACCGAACCACTAGACATGGAACGGGTGCACAGAGCCTTGGGCCCAAGGCCTAAGTCAGATGCTCCCTGAGATCAATACTAATGAAATTACACAGATTTCCAGTGAAAGAGATGGTGTTAAGAAAGGCGTGGGCTAAAAGAGATTTAAATATTAATGGAAAACGAGTCTATGTGGATCAGGACTTCCTGCCCTCTATGATACAAAAACGCAAAAAAGTTTTATCTGTAATTAAACAACTGAGGGATAAACAAATTAAAGCCCAAATAAGCTATCCAGCAAAGATACTAATTCATTGGGATGAAGGAAGTAAACTTTATGACTTGCTTACACAAGCTAGTAAACCGCTTGCTGAGGCAGGGATAGTGCTTCAGGAACATCAGCAGGATTTGACCGAGCAAACTCTTCTGCGGCTCCAATGGGCCACAATAGGCAAGAAAGGGCAGAAAGTAAAGCAGCAAGGAGCAGCAGAGCCAGATGAACAACTTTGTGAAGACCTGGTGTACCTCAGTAAAAAACTACAAAAGCAAGTAGACACTTGAACTTTCTACTGTTGGAACTTTCATATAAAGACACTTCCCCTATATAAGGGGACAAGTATGTTTTAATTATTAATAACAACAGTATGAGTCTGACGCTCACTATTGATTTGTTTATGTTAACCCTAAACAACATAGACATACAGTTTGAGTGGGCTTGATATTTTTGAGGCGGTAAAGGAAATTATAACAAAAAGGTAATAAAGGAACCGGGTTTGGACCTGTTACAGCACTGGGCAAGAGTATCCTTAACTTCATGAGTCTTGAATGTACTGCGTAGAAACACAGAGGTCATGGCAGTATCGAAAAGGCAAGGACCCTTGCACTTAATTCCAGCGGGTGAGCGGGAGGAGAACACCTTTAATGAAGCCCTCCTTTAGCGAGTAGTCTCTAACTGATACTCAGTCATTTGCCCAGAATTAGTGCTTAATTGTTTCGACCGACTTCTGGAGATCTGCACAATATAAAGGAGGGGTGTGCCAGACCTGGTGGGAGGTAGAGGAAGGAGCTTTTACTCCTACAGGCTTTGGCCTAATTCCCTGGGCATTTGACTAAGTTAAGATCAGTAGGGACTTGGTTAATACTAGATGCCATGCTCATGGGGGGGGGCGGAGGGTGTATAGATGATAAATGCAAGAACGAGGGAGGCAGGGATTAAAACCCTCCCCCACATATTCATTGATCACAGGAAGTCATGGCGGCAGAACCAGCTTTTTCACCGAGTCCACCCGTGTTTTACAAGGTACTTGGAGGGGGAGCTTTAACCCACTGCTGTCCACCCCTGGAGATCGTACACTGGTTCCTCCTTAGTGAGAGAGGCAGTGACGGGGAGCCATATTGTTGGGCTCGCGCTCCAGGGCAGAAGGTATAGCCTTCTGTTGCAGGTCTCAATGGAGACACCAACACTGGGTGGAAAACCACAGCGGTGTTTGATTTATGTATATAGTTATAGTTTTTGTTTTGAGTTGATGTTGGGGTTTATAGCGGAAGGAGGTGGGATAGAGGGAAAGGTCACTGACTGGGTATATGGGATACAGCAACAATTGTTATTGCAAGTACAGTTAAACGAAGTAATACAGATGAAACTGGGTATAGGATAATCAAAATTAACAGGGAGTAGACAGATTCTCAACATAGGTGGTGATGTTGGCCACTTAAAGACTGAAGGCCGCATATTAAATAAATAAATGTGAACACTACAAATACAATCCCTAAATGTAAAGGGACTTAATACGCCTGCAAAACTATTTACTATTTTAAGGGACCTATCCAGATCTCATTGTGATATTGGCCTGCTGCAGCAAGTGCACCTCTCCCCTCACGAGCACTCAAAGCTACAATGCTTGTGGGTAGGGAAGGTGGTCTCTTCGTCGCACCGAACAGCAAAAAAAGTGGGTGTTGCCATATTAGTCAGGAGAGGTCTGGGATTCAAAAAACTCAATTCTTTTGTAGACATGCAAGGGAGAATATGGGCCATTTCTGGGTCAATAACTGGTTGGATTATCCATGTGATTAATATGCATCCCCCACCACATCTGTCCCGCAGCTTTTTCATCAGGTATTTGCATATGTGGCCACTTTGGGTGAAGGCCAGATAATCTTGGGGAGGGAGGACTGGAATTGCATGGAGAATACCCAATTAGATCGCTCCAGAAAAATTCAGACAACAGAGGGGGCTTCCCAAAAAATCCTAGCCGATTTAAGAAAAGAATTAAGTATGGTAGATGTGTGGAAGGAGACATTCCCTACTAGTAAAGATTACACATTTTATTCCCACCCCCAAGATACCTATTCCCGAATTGACAGATTTTATTTGCAGAGATCCTGGTTGCATACAGTAGTGGACCAGGAAATCAGCCCAATCTGCATATTAGACCACGCTAAAATTGCCTTAACTTTAGACCTGGATCCAGTAAAAAAGCAGTCAGTTTGACGCCTGAATGTGAGACACCTTAAAGACCCAGCTTTTACCCTTAAAATTAAAGAAGTGCTGACCTGCTACTTTATAGAAAACGCTGGAACAACATCTAAGATTAAGTATCTGTGGGATGGCATGAGAGGAGAAGTCATAGCATATACAGCACATAAGAAGAAAACCCTTAGACAACAACAAGCTGTCCTAGAACAACAAATAAGACTTAGAAGCAGAACATAAAAGAGAAAATTGGACAGAAATACAGGAAGAACTTAAGAAAGCTAGAGAAGCCTTACATAAAATATTAACAGTACAGACAGAAAATGCTCTCCGGTTTGTTGCACATAAATATTATGAAGGGGGTAATAGGGTGGGAAGGTTACTTGCATTTAGACTCCACAAGCAGAGGGAAGAAAGAAATGTCCCACTAATTAAAAACCCTAAGATGCCTAGAAAACTAGAGAATATCCCTCAGAAAACAGTCGAATGTTTCCAGAGGTTCTACGAAAAACTTTACTCCTCAGAGGGAATAGAAGATCAAGGCCAGAATATCAAGAAATTTCTGGGCTCCTTGAGGCTCCCCAGTCTCACAGGAGCAGCAGATAGATCGTCCATTCACACAGGAGGAGCTGTCCTTGGCCATAAAAATTTAAAACACGATAAATCCCCAAGCTCTGATGGTTTCATAAGTGAATTCTATCAAAAGTTTCAGGCTGAGATATCCCCTACTTTTCTCCAGGTCTGTAACCAGGTACATGAAACCCAAGAATTCCCAGACACATGGTCCAAAGCTTTGCTTTCAGTAGTTCCTAAACCAGGTAAAGATGAGACACTGTGCAGCAGTTATAGACCCATTTCACTCTTAAATGTGGATGTCAAGATCTTTGCCTCAATGATAGTGAGGTGTCTACAAAATGTGGTTATGAATCTAATCCACCCTGATCAAACAGGCTTTATGCCTGGAAGGCAGCTCCATGGCAACGTCAAAAGGCTGCTTACTATAATGTCTCTGGCCCCGAGGTGCTAGGGGGTGACACCAGCAGTTGTAGTCGCGTTAGATGCATAAAAGGCATTTGATTGCCTAGAATGGCCCTTTTTAACAGCAGTTTTGGAGAAATTAAAATTCGACCCCAAATTTAGAGCCTGGATCAAGGCACTGTATTCTCACCCACAAGCCCAGGTCAGACTTAACGGATGCCTCTCTGGACCCTTCAATATTGGACGAGGAACAAGACAGGGTGTTCACTCTCTCCGCTACTTTTTGCACTAAGTGTGGAGCCCCTGGTGGAGGCATTCCGCTCATCTCCAGACATCAGGGGTATAGAGATAGGTTCAGTGGACAATCGGATCTCTCTCTATGCCGACAATACCCTTCTATATCTAGGAGATCCAAGACTTCCCTTCCTAAGGCCATTGAATTGTTAAGGGAATATGGAAGTGTCTCTGGATGTAAGATCAACGAGACCAAATTGGAAATTATGGCTTTGGGAGGTTGGGTCTCCCCACAAAGAAGGGTGTTAACCAATTTAAAATGGGTAGCAGGTAGTTTTCGCTATCTTGGCCTCCAAATCCCCTTAAATCTGACTAAATTATACCAGCTTAACCATCAAAGGCTGCTTGAAGAAATCAGGATAGACTATCAGAGATGGGCGGTGCTACCACTCACTATCTCAGGCAGAGTCAAGACAGTCCAAATGAACATTCTACCTGGAATGTTATTTCAGTTTGATTCTATTCCCCTTAGTCCACCAAAGGAGTTCTGGGACAGAAGTCAAAAAATAAGTCAAAGGTTTATCTGGGCAGGTAAGAAACCTAGGTTGAAATGGGGGTTGCTAAAATTAGACAAGGGTAAAGGAGAACTGGGTGTACCAGATTTAAAAGGATATTACAAGGCGGCACAGTTACAACACCTTGCAACTTGCTACACCGCTTCCAATCAATCCAGTTGGGCCACTATGGAAAAGGAAGCTATCCACCCCAACAAATGGGACCCAATTCTATTTAGTAGACAACCCACAAAGATATGGGGGGCTATTCTGACACCATGGACCAAGAATATGATTAAAGTATGGCACACGACCTTAAAGGATCTTGGCCTCCAGGGGACGATGCAATTGCAAGGTCAAGTAGCTAAATCAGTAGATTTTATTCCGGGGAAAGATAATCCCACTTTTAGGAGATGGGCGGGTTTAGAGTTAAAACTCTTTACACAAATGTACGGAAGGGATGTCTTGAAAAGTTTCACCCAACTGAGGCAGGAATTCAGCTTACTGTAGGTGGACTTTTATGCCTACTTGCAGTTGAGACATTTCTTAAACACCTTAGGTAAAGATAATTATCAATCTACACATTCGGACCCTCAGGTGGCTGAGTTCCTTCTTCATATAGCTAGGGGTTCTGTGCCTAGGCCCCACTTGATCTCACGCACCTATAAGATATGTAGAGGGAATTTAATTTCACAAAGGGTTCTCATTCAACAAGTATGGGAAAGAGAATTTAACCTGGGAGAAAATAAGGTAAATTGGGACATGGTCTGGGACCTGGTGCACAGAACAACTGCCTCCCCATTTTGGAGAGAATTCCGTTGGCAAATTTTAACAAGGTACTTCAGAACCCCAGTATTAACAAAACACTTTGGGAGCTCCAACTTGGAGAAATGCTGAAGGAGCTGTGACCAGAGGGGAACCCACGAGCATGTATTTTGGGGTTGCCTCAAACTAAGAAATTATTGGAGTTTAATAACTTGCAATATATCATCCATTTTACAAATACAGATACCCGAGGACCCCCCGGGTCTTAATATTGGGAGAACTCCCACCAGGATTGAAAGGGAAGACAGATTGATATTTGTTCCCGATTCTGGTTGCAGCAGCTCAGAAAGCCATAACCAAACTGTGGTTGACAGATAAAATCCCCACAAAAGATCAATGGCTGGCAGAGTGCGACCAGATAAAGAGAATGGAACACATGACTGCCAACCTGCGGTTTCAGCAGGACAGACATAAAGCAAGATGGTTGCCCTATCTAAAATGTATTAGTACAACAGAGGGGCTCTCCACTATAGATTTACTAGCAAGAGAATCCCTGGGCCATTAAGTTTTAACCCAGGAAGGCCCTGAAGGGCGTAGGTAGATGGAATTGCTGAATTTGTATGGAAGTATCCATTGATATATATATATATATATATATATATATATATATATATATTTCTTCATTTTAAGTAAAATCCTTATTAATAACACTAAGAGGTAGTTGCTGTTGGGGAGGGGGGGAATATAGTGACCTGGGTAGGAAGGAGGGCGAGGAGGGATGTTATATTGATGTTGTATTATTGTTGTTTTATTTGTGTGGATTGTCTAGAGTAGTTCATTTATCAGACTTCTGTATCTAAAAGTCAACACTGTGAAGAGACCATAGACGTATAATCAGGAACTTTATAACCCACATTGAACTCCTTTTCTCTGTGTCAATAGAGGGTAGTTTATATATATATATATATATATATATATATATATATATATATATATATATATATATATATATATCTAAAGTCACTGGGTCTCAATTCACCTTTGGATAAACTATGTACAATCTGCTGTTTATATTCTGAGATAAAATGATTGTATATTGTCTTTTTTGCACAAAAAATGGAAAAAACTAATAAAATTATGATTAAAAAAAAACAAAAACAAAGCACAAACAGAGCAAGGTAAATAAACGAGAGCAAGGACTAGACCCAGGGAGTAGACAAAGCATAAACCTGGGGACAACTGCAAAGCAATACAGCAGTAAACAAAACGGGGGCCAGGCAACAACCAAATGACCACTAAATAAATGAAATGGAGCCCTAGGATCAAGCAGGGCACAGTAAATATCGGGGGCAAGACACAATAACAAATCAGCAGCAATACACAGCAGATATTTCACATGGAGGGAATATAACTAAATCAGATTTAACCAGTGACAGTACCTGAGATATAAAGAAGGAGAGCCTGGGAGCAAAACAAAAGGGAAAAATAAAGACAAATGGAGAGCAATCACATAAATACAGAATTTTCCCCAGCTCTTTTCCACTCACCACAGAAAGCAAAGCCCGCCATATTGTTCAGTGGGGGAAGTCAGCCTGCAGCCTGGCAGCCACCATTATCCCTGCTGTACAGCAACCTCGTGGAAAAGAGCCTCCATCTTGTCTGCTTCCAAACAACAATAACAGCAATGACCTTAACCCGCCCCCCGGTGGTGCTGTCTGGCTACAGTCAAAGCATTTAATGGTATTTCATACAAGTCAATGTCAAACCTATGCAAATAAAGGGACAGTACACCAAATAATTAATCATGTATTAAAACTTTATTTAAATAACAGACAGCACCAAAATAGAGCAGAAATTGTTTATTAAGACATCATTTGATGAAAATTGCTTGCAAATAACTACCTTTGTCTACAAAAACATTTATCTCTCTGCAATTTATTTCTTCTAAGACATCTAGTTCTCTACATGACAACCATTCCTTCTCATTCCTATGACCTCCACCACTGCCACACAGCTCATCTTCGACCATGAGGTCCGAGGACGATGCTGTTTCAAGCACTACAAGCTCCAGGGCTCCATCTTCACCTGCCTCAAGAGCATGGGGCCTCAAAATTGAAACTATCCTGCACAATATTCAATCTCCCCTCTCAGCTCAAGGGACGCCCACTATGCAAGTCATTTAGGACAACCTCGCCTATATTAGAGCTATTTCCCCACAGTCAATGGTCCATACCAGCTTACAGCCAGTACCTTTCTCAGCACTACGCCATGAAGATGCTGTCGACTGGCTCCAGCAAGTTCAGGCCTGGATCTCCTTCAATGGTTGGACAGATCCCTTGTGAATTTCTAATGGCATGTGCTTACTCCTGAGAGGGACTGCCATCTTGTGGTTCAATGCACTTCCAGACCAGACAAGAGGGGACACTGCCACCCTGTATACCACCTTCAAGGACCATTTCCTACAAGCACATCCACCCTGGTTGTTGCAACAGCAACTGTGGGAGCACACTATGCAGCCCTCTGAATCATTGGAAACATTTATAGTGGACACTGAATCACAGTGTAAATGTCTACAAAAATCAGAGAATTACCAAATTACATCCTTTGTTCGGGAACTACCTCAACAATTTCATACTTACATTATCCAGCAAAAGCCAACCACCTGGATGGACACGTCCAAGCTGCACGGTTATCCCAAGAGTCTATTTCCATGCTGTGGCCTGCCACTGTTCAGGAGCCACCGTCCTCACAATTGGCTGCACTTGCAACTTGTGTCCAACAGCAACAAGTAATGATTGAGAACTTATCTCGACTGTACAGCTTAGTTCCAGTACTGCAGCTTCCCTGCAACTTCTAACGTCCTGCAGCCACCTCCACAGTGACAGGGTCACTCTGCTGCAGTCTGACGCAAACTGAAAAATGTTCACAGAAATCAAGAAAGCCAAAGGCATCCACCACAGTACAATCAACACAATGATAGCAACTAATCGCAGGATCAGGGAAATGAGCACTGCCCAACAAACATGGGGCTTTTGTTGGGCAGGAAAATAAAGCAATTGACCACACCACCAACTCTGGTAACTCAAACAAACTGCACCCTCCAGCTGCTAAGTCAGGCACAATCTCACCTAAAGCAGCAAAAGTTCCTGTCATCAGGTCACCTCTACTAGCAAACTATGTCCCTGTCACCATTGGGAATTGGTTCACGCATGTCTTGGTCGACTCTGGAGCAGAAATCTCCATTATCCACAGCAGTATACTAGACAATCCAGCTATTCGTCATGTACCTACTGTTGCTCCAGCTGACCTAAAGTACATTATCACAGAAAGCACAGCTACAGTACCTATCACAGGCATGGTCCATCTCAAGCTCCACTTTGGCTCACAACAAACTACTTGTTAAATTCTATCTAGTGCCTGAACTACAACCAAATGTGATTCTTTCTCAAAGTGCACACAGCCATCCTGAATTTTGCCTCAAACAAAGTTTCACTAGATCCCCAGAGGCAGCTCGCAGTTACAGATTCAGTCACTGTGCCTCCTAAGTCAGAGATGATTTTGATTGCCAAGATTCAGGGTGAACCACTCCCACAAGGTGTTGCTGGCATCATCATGGGATCCCCAGCTCTGCACTCAGGTCTCCTTCCAGGGAACATCTTGTATGCTGTGTATGATGGCTCAGTATTGCAAAAATGCTGCAACTTCACAGATGAACCAGTGGTCATCTCAAAGGGTGCCAACATCGGAATGTTTGTTTGTCTGTCTTCAGTGGACAAGTTTCAGCTTCTGCACGAGCCTAAACCTGGTTTCACTAACATTCATCCTGTCAGTACCATCATAACCACTCCAGCTTCAAAAGGAATACCCTTCAGTCAGTGAGTATCTACCTCAAAACTTCCAGCATGTCCAACAGAGAAACTGCAACTTCTGGAATTCCTGGAGAACTACCCAGATGTCTTTGTTGGCCCTGATAACAAACTCGGATAGAAACATAGACTTTGATGGCAGATAAGGACAGCTTGGCCCATCTAGTCTGCCCATTTTCCTACCTACAGGATAGGCCGCAGATCCTAGTTAACCAACAGCCTATTTCTTCCTACCCCCCACAAGAATTGCCTTATGTCTGTCCCATGCATTTTTGAATTCTCCCACAGTTTTAGACCCCACAACCTCCTCAGGAAGGCTGTTCCATGCATCCACTACTCTCTCTGTGAAATAATACTTCCTCACATTGCCCCTGAACCTCCCCTCCTCTATCTTTAAATTGTGTCCCCTTGTTCTTGCAACTCTCTTTTTCTGAAAGATGCTACCCTCTTGGACTTTGTTGATTCCACTGAGGTACTTAAAAGTTTCTATCATGTCCCCCCTCTCCCTTCTTTCCTCAGATGGTACGATGTCCTGCAACACACCATTGAGGTGCAGCCCAACCAAAAGCCAATTCCTCAGTGAGCCTACAAAGTGGGACACAAACAAAAACAAGTCCTGGAGGACTTCATCAAGGACATGCTTGAACAGCATATTACTGAGGACTCTACAAGTCCCGGGGGTGCACCTTGCTTGCTGGTGGTAAAGAAAGACAAAGGGTATTGGTTTGTGGTGGATTACAGAAAGCTCAGTGCCTACACGGTGCAGGATGCACATCCGTTACCTACTACAGAGGACACCTTAGAAAGTCTTGAAGTGGCAAGCCCTGCTTACTTCATCACTCTAGACATTCAGAATAGATTCTACCAAGTTACTATTGATCCAGCTTCATGCTCATACACAGCCTAGTGCTGCCACTTGGAGCTTTTTCAATTCAAGCATCTGCCTATGGGACTCCAAAATAGACCAGCCACATTTCAACACATCATGAAAGCTGTATTACATGGACTGTCTTGGAAATCTTGCCTAATTTACCTCAGCGATGTTATCGTCTTCAGCAGAACTTTCCAAGAGCACCTCCAGCACCTCAAAGAGGTGTTTGAATGTCTCAGACAAGCCAACCTCAAACTTCGCCCAGAGAAGTGTTGCTTTGCACAGTATTAAATCCATTATCTGGGACATGTGATCAGTTTGCAAGGCATTTCGCCAGACCCAGATAAGCTCTCTGCAGTAAAAGACTATCCAGAAATTACAAATCTCAAGGACTTTAGAGCTTTCCTGGGCTTGTCTGGCTACTACAGAAAATTGATTTGCAACTATGCCAAGATTGCAGCTCCATTATATGCTCACACTGAAAAGGGATGTGACTACATATGGACTTCTAAATGTAAAGAGGTCTTTGAAACTTTGAAAGAAAACTTATTTCTTCCTCAGTACTAGTCTACCCAAGTTTGACCAACCCTTCAAGCTCTACACAGATGCTAGTTCCTTTGCATTAGGCGCTGTGCTATGTCAAATCAGGACAGAACAGAATGAGTTGTTTTCTATGCGGGCACTCTTTCATCAGCTGAGCAAAACTATGGTATCACAGAAAAGAATGCCTAGCCGTGCTCTTTGCTGTAAAGAAATTTGACTGTTACCTTTGCTACTCCTCCTTCACAGCTATCAGTAGATCACTCTGCCCTCAGATGGTTGTTCGAAATGAAGGAGCCAGTAGGCAAGTTTGCCCGATGGACTGCCATCTTGTAATGCTACAACTTTGAAAACCAATACCAACCAGGTCAAGTTCACTCTAATGCTGATGCTGTAAGTTGGAGATGGTATCCCTCTGCAGCAGCCTCACCAGATGAAGAAGCCTGTTTACAAGCTCTTCCTTTCCACCCCACAGATGTGCTCCCTGTGTACACTGCTTCAGCACCTCAAGTTGCTTTACTGCTACCAACTGCTTCTACAGAGAAAAGCACCAATCCTCACTTATTGCAAGCAGCCAAAGAGCTTCTTACAACCTCTAATACTGATATCTCCCATGCGACGATTAAACTGCAACAAAGAACTGATCCTCAAGTTACAGACATAGTCATGTATCTAGAGACTGAACTTTACCACAACAAAATAAACACCATCAGGCTGTCCTATTCTTGTGTCACAATACTTCCTCATTGAGGTGTGCTTTTCCACATTTGGACCAAGGAAGGCAAGGGACATCACATGGGCAGAACTCATGTACAGTTAGTTGTGCCAGCTCTCTAGTCACCAACATTCTTCAATCCACTCATGCCTCTCCACTTTCCAGAGATCATTGGGTATCCACAGAACTCTTGAAAAGACAAGGCTTCACTTCTTCTGGCCTCACATGTACAAGGATATTGTCCGATTTGTCAAATCCTGCCAACCCTGCTCCCAAAGAATGCCTCTTGCCAAACTGACAAAGGCACACATCATTCCAATGCCTGTAACCACTGAACCATTGCAAAGAGTCAGCATGAACATTCTTGGCCCCTTGCCTACATGCCCTGACTCTGGCAACAAGTACATTCTTGTTTTTGTGGACTACCTTACAAAGTATTTGGAATTGAACCCCCCTAAAAGTCATTAAAGCCTCCACAGTGGCAAGTGCCTTCCTCAACACAGTCATTTGTCGTCACGGTACTCCAGCGCACCTGCATTGAGACAGAGACACTAACTACCTTTCAACTATTATGTAAGAAACATGCAAACTTCTCAACATGAAAAAGACTCACACAACCAATTTTCATCCACAATGCAATGGACAAAGTGAGAGAATGATGTCTACCATTCTTAATACACTATCCAAGTACCTGGATGAGGCTCACAACACTTGGAATTGTTTTGTTCCCTTCATTCAATTTGCTTACACCAGCCCTTGTGTCGACAGTACAGAGTACACACTGTTTTTTCTAGTCCATGGCCATCTCCCAAGAATACCTCTGGACAAGGATCTCTCAATGCTAGAGGTCCCAAAGTCAGCTTCATCTTTCATCATTCCAATGTTGAAACAGCTTGAACTTGCCAGACATGTTGCAATCACCACATTGGACCAGAGAAAATCTGCAATGCAGAAAATGTCAGCAGCCAAGTTGCATGAGCCTTCACATTTTCTGTTGGGGACATTGTATATGTACCAACCTGTCTGTGTTCGGGTGCCACCAAAAAGCTGCTTTGCCTTTGACTGGCCCCTTCTATATTGTGGAAAAGCTTCTTCCTGTTCATGTTCGCTGCTAAGTCCAATAGAAAGCTGGTACGAATAAAATCCACTTCAACAGACTGGAAACATGAGTACCTGAATGATACCATGCCTGATGATCCCAGTCCCAAAGTAATGAAGCTGCACTTGAACCTGCTATACTTTCAGAAACTGAACTTCTTGCAGACAGTTTGAGACCAGTTCCCCCACTACCCCATGGTCCTGACAATCAGCTGGATCCTGTTTTGCCAACTCAGCCTGATGGACTACTGGGAACTTCTCAATCATTTCCTGATGCATCTTCTCAGAACTCTCCTGTATATGAGATCGAGAAGATACTGCACAAAACATATATCAATGGATCCAGGACATACCGTGTAAAATGGTGTGGATATGACGCTCACAAAACTCTTGGGTCCCCTTTTCTGACCTGACCCCGTCCTGTCAGGAACTGGTCCAATCCACACACAAGTTCATTCCAACTGACCACAGAAGTCGCAAAAGACTGTGAACTTTAAATCTGAATTCAGTGGTCATGTCTTGTCATGTCTTGAACTCTGTGTGCTCATTCATTATTGTCTGCTTTATAGAACTGTGTGTTATTTCTTCTGCATTAAGCTTTTAGTGTTTGCAATAACCATTTTCCCCTTAGTCTTGTTTAGTGATGCAGTGAAATTTTATTTTGCCAGTGAAATTATGGTGAAATTACCAATTTCACCTGGTGAACCATTTCGAGAAATTATGGCATTTCGGTGAAATACTGCTGGTGAAATTTCGCCGCTAATTTTGCCTACACATCTGAGGCAAAATTAGGCAAATTGGGCATTTTGCTCTACTGGTGGTCACATGGTTGAATCTAAACAGGCAGTAAGTGAATGGTTCATTTCCTGTGCATATAGCTTGAGGAAGCAGGCAGCATTTATACTCCCTGTGACTGCAGAGTGCACTTTTACACCAAAACTGCTTAATTTGTGCTATTTTTCTCTCTGATTCTCTATCTCTGTTTCTTTTGTTTGTTTGTTTGTTTGAATTGGTGCTGTTTGTGGATTGTGAACATAATGGAGAAAAGTGAAGTCAGTGGGGCACTGGTACATGTGATTCAGCTAACTATCACAAATGAAATACCACAGCAGGGGGCTTTTTGCTCCAGCATCAGCACCCAGCAGCAAACTGTGCCCCCTCCCCAGCACCAGGAGGATACTGATCCTTCAACCAGGCAGCAAAAGACCATGCCCCCTCCCAAGCAGCCGGAGGAGTCAGTGCCTGGGGCATTATCTGTGGCACCCCCCCCAAGGCCCCATCATCCCTGAAGTTCTCTTGTCTGGGATTTTTTTTACTTAATATCAGTTGGTGACCCAGTGGTCACCTGCAATCTATGTGGGCAGGAAGTGCATCAAGGAAAGTGAGGATCCCACTTTGGGACAACTGGACATCAGAGTCACATGGTCCACCACCACTCGGTGCAATGGGACCTCAAATTGCAGGGGTGGTGGCATCATCAAGTGCAGCTGTGGGGAGCAGTGAGGGTGTAAGCACTGAAGGGGGTGAGCAGGAGGAAGGCATGGCTGGACCAGTTAAATGTCCTTATCATGCTCACCGTGCCACAAACAGCAGCAGTCAGTAACATCAAGGCCCCTTCAGGGCCCTCCCTGTCAAAGCCAGCAGCACAGGCAGCCCTCCATGCCAGCAGTGCCAGGAACACATGTGGACTTATCAACTGTCCTGTCTGAAGTCCAGCATCTCCGACAGGAGTTAAACAATTTCAGACAAGAATTTAGTGATGCCTGGGGGAGATTTCTAAACTGCAGTGTGATGTTGACAAAATCATGCACATCCTGTCTGAACTCCGTGGCGGCTCCACTGGCACCTAATGTGGCAGCACAAATTAATTTGTCTTTTTTGTTTTCATTTTTCTGTCTTCCATTCTGTTGTTTGTATGTCCCCCCCAATAAAAATAAAAAAAAGCTATTCTATCCTCTTTAATCTACATCCATTCCTTAAGTCCTCTTGTTTCTTTATTTTGTATGTAAAATAATTGTATTGGCTATTGCTGTTGTGTTTGTTACTGTATTATGCTCCCTATAGAATTCAGTCCCTTTTCTTGTTCTCTCTCTATTAGTTCTCCCCTCTCATTGTTGTATTACCCTTGTTCTCCTGATCCTGCCTGTCATTTGCTATGCTTATTCTGTACGGTGTCCGTGTACCCTTCCCCTAATAAACACCTTATTCCCTTATTATTTGTGGTGTGTGCTACTTCTTAGAGCTGGTACACCTACAAAATTCCTTTTAACAACATAATGATGTATAATGCAGTTGCATTCCCTATATATTGAGTTTGCAAATGGAATGCCGGCTCCTGCTGAAGGCTGTAGGCCATCTGGGCCTTGTGCACAGACTAGTGTGTATTTATTTGGAATTCAAATGCCTTGTGTGAGTTGCTTCAACTCCAAGTTAGATAGAAACATAGAAACATAGAATTTGACAGCAGGTAAGGACCGCTTGGCCCTCCTAGTCTGCCCATTTCCCTACCTACTGGATAAGCTGCAGATCCTAGTTAACCAACAGCCTATTTCTTCCTACCCCCCACAAGAATTGTCTTATGTCTGTCCATGCATTCTTGAATTCTCCCACAGTTCTAGACTCCACAACCTCCTCAGGAAGGCGGTTCTACGTGTCTACAACCCACTCTGTGAAACAATACTTCCTCACATTGTCCCTGAGCTATCCCCTCTCTGTCTTCAAATTGTGTCACCTTGTTCTTGCATATCTCTTTTTTCTGAAAGATGCTACCCTCTTGGACTTTGTTGATCCCACTGAGATACTTAAAAGTTTCTATCATGTCTCCCCTCTCCCTCCTTTCCTCAAGGACATACATATTAAGCTCCCTTTAGTCTCTCCTCATATGGCTTCTCTTGCACCATTTTAGTTGCCCTCCTCTGGACTGCCTCCATCCTGTCTATGTCCTTGCAGAGATGGGGTCTCCAGAACTGGATGCAGTATTCCAGATGGGGTCTCACCAACTGTCTGTACAGAGGGATAACAACTTCCTGTTTTCTGCTGGTGATGCCTCTCCCTATACATCCCAGTATCCCCCCAGCCTTCCCTACTGCCTTCTCACATTGCTTGACAACCTTAAGGTCATCTGATATGATTACCCCCAGGTTCCTTTCCATTTTTGTTGTTGTTACTACCTCTCCCCCCCATTGTGTACTCTTCCCCTGGGTTTTCATTTCCTAGGTGCATTATTTTGCACTTCCTTGCATTGAATCCAAGCTGCCATACTTCTCACCATTCCTCCAACCTTGCCAAGTCCCTTCTCATTCTTTCCACGCCCTCTTGTGTATCAACCCTGTTGCAGATCTTCCAGTCCCTCTCCAATGTCACTTATAAAGACATTAAAAAGGACTGGACCCTGTACCGAACCCTGCAGTACCCCACTAGTAAACCCCCTTTCTTCAGAGTGGACTCCATTTACTATTACCTTCTGTGTCCTGTTGTCCAGCCAATGTTTTACCCAGGCTACCACCCTGGGACCCACTCCCAGGCTGGCTAATTTGTTTATTAATCTTTTGTGTGGGACTGTGTCAAATGCCTTGCTAAAGTCTAGGAAGGCCATGTCCACAGCCCCTCCCTGGTCTACTACTTTGGTCACCCTGTCAAAGAAATTGATTAGATTCATCTGACATGACCTTCCCGCTGTGAATCCATGCTGCCTTGTGTCCTGTGCCCCACTGGCCTCTAGGTACTCAACAATTCTTTCCTTCAGAAGTGATTCCATCATTTTCCCTACCACAGGGGTCAAACTGACAGGTCTATAGTTTCCTGCCTCTGTCTTGCTCCCACTTTTGTGAAGGGGAAACACAGCCGCCGTCCTCCAGTCCTCAGGTACCATACTATCCTCCCATGATTTGTTAAAAAGGATAGTCAGTGGTGTCACTAGTTCTTCCCTTAATTCTTTTAGAATTCTGGGGTGAATCCTGTCAGGCCCCATTGCTTTGTCCATCTTCAGTTTTAGGAGTTCTTTCAGAATCCTTTCTTCTGTGAAAGGACTGGGATCGACCCACTATCCAGAGTGCTTCTGTTAACTGTATTAGGTACCTCCCCCTCCTCCTCTTTTGTGAATACTAAGCAGAAGTATTCATTCAGTATCCCTGCTTTTTCACTGTCCCTCTCTGTTCACCCTCCGTCCATTTTATTCAGCCTCACTATCCCTTCCTTTGTCTTTCTACGCTCCCTAATGTACTTATAAAGGTTTTATCCCCCTTCTTAACTGAGTTGGCTATCTTTTCCTCAGTTTGGGCCTTTGCTATTCTGACTGCCTTTCCTGCTTCCTTCTGCCTTAACTGGTACAGTTCTCTGTCCTGCTCCTTCTGTGTTTCCTTACACTTCCCAAATGCTATCTTTTTCTCCCTAACCTTCCCCACCACCTCTTTCGAGAACCACAGTAGCTTTTTTTTGTTTTGATTTGTTTATTTGCTTCACACAAAGGCTTGTTGCCTCTGTGATTGCAGTTTTGATGTTTCCCCATTGGTGTTCCACCCCTCCTTCTTGCCTGTTTGTTAGTGCTTTTCTAAGGCACTCTCCCATTTTGCCAAAGTCAGCCCTCCTGAAGTCCAGTACCTTCACTTTTGTATGGCTTGACTCTGCAGCTCAGTTTATTGTGAACCACACTGTTTGGTGGTCACTTGTTCCCAGAAGGCTACTCACTTCTAGATCTGAGATCCTCTCACTCTCCCCATTTGAGAGTACGAGGTCTAAGATTGCTCCCTCCCAAGTGGGTTCCAACACTAGCTGTCTGAGGCATGCCACCTGTAGGGCATCGAGAATGGCCCTGCTCTTTGATGTGGCTGCAGCAAAGGTGCCCCAGTTAACATCTGGCATATTCAGGTCCCCCATCAACAGTATCTCCCCTTTCTCTGTCATCCTAAGGATGCCTTATGTCATATCCTTGTCCATTCCCTCCCCCTGAGATGGGGGTCTGTATACAACCCCTGTGGGGAAGGTGCCATTTCCAGTCTGTGAGGTGACCCACAGTGCTTTCTCTACTCCCTGTTTACTCTTTTGCTCTGTTGCTTTTATCCCTTCCCTTACATAGAGAGCTACTACTCCCCCTCTTCTACCCTCCCTGTCCCTCCTGTAGGTTGTATACCCTGGTATGTTAACATCCCAGTCATGGTTCTCTGTGTGCTATGTTTCTGTGACTGCCATGATATCCAGGCATCCCTCTTCCATCAAGGTCACCAGTTCAGGGAGCTTGCTGCCCAGTACTACAGGCATTGGTACTCATTACCCTCCATTTCTTGATGGCCTTACTCCTTTTTGCCCCATCCCTGTCCTTATTGCCTTTGTTATTTTCTCCAGCTACCCCTGCCCTTCTCCCTATCGACGTCACAGCACATGTCCATAATGTGCCTGTTCTTTATTCTGTTCTGTAGTGTGGAAAGTAAACAATGGAAAAAGTGCTTCCATATAACCAAGTTAAAAATGCCAGCTCCTTCAAGGCACCATCGTTACTTATATGTATCATGAAGTATGGTGCCTGAAGGGAGTAGGTGTTTTTTATCTTAGTTACATGGGAACATTTTTTACATTGTTTGCATGCTACAATGTAATAAAGAAAGAGCACTTTACAGATATGTGCTTGTGGTGATTGTTTCTTACTTTGAGTCAAAGCAACTCACACGAGATATTTGAATTAAAAAAATATAGACTCTGTGCACAGGGTCCTAACAGCCCACAGCGTTCGACTGGTGCCAGCCTTTCCTTTGCAAACTCCATATATGGGGAATGCAACTGAATTGTTGGTCAGTGTTATATTTTGTTAAAGTTATGCTGAAGGCGTCACCTGCTCTTTAACATGTTTCCTCCTCCTCCTATCCACAAATGTCAAGTATTGTGCCTACTAAAAAACTTTTTCACAATGCTATGTGATGTTACATCACATATCGTTGTGTGCAACATTAGGAAGATGTAACACATCTGGTGCCAGCACTGACAATATGCCCCAGAATTCCTGAAATGTCTCCCAGAAAATGTTACAGTAAATTCAGACATACATCAGGTGTCAGACATGCAGTTACATGGTTCACACCCAGCACCAGGACCAAAATCTGTTTTCTGCACTATTTCAAATGGTTTTAGGCCTCACCATGGTGGTGCCACTGCCTAACATGCCCCACAAGTCCAGAAATGTTTCCCAAAAAATGTTACAGTAAATTCAGACCTAAATCAGGTGTCAGACATGCTGTTATGTGTTGCACACCTTCCACCTGGACCAAAACATGTTGTTTGGCACACTGTTTACCAGTGGTTTTAGGTCTAATCATGGTGTTGCCACTGCCTAACATGGCCTAGAAGTCTAGAAATAGTTCCATAAAAATGTTACAGTACATTCAGACAGAAATCAGGTGTCAGACATGCAGTTACATGGTTCATGTCCACCATCAGGACACAAATCTGCTGTTTTCTGCACCGTTTCAAATATTTTTCAGGCCTAACCATGGTGGTGCCACTGTCTAACATGCCCCATATATAGTAGGGTCAGGTAGTAAACACCAGTGGTGTAACAGGGAGGAAAGGGTTAATATGGTAAGCAAATTAAATAGAAAAACTGTAACACTGCAATGCAGAGGCTAGATCACAATTTTAATTTCTGTGAGCAATTCAACAAAGCAGTGTAGCTACCTGGATATGGACAAGTTAAGTGGTCAATGTACACGAATACTTCTAATAAAAAAATAAAGTACAAAAGTGATTAAGCAAAGGGAAACAGGAACAGAACTACTCAGAATGAGTAACTGTTCAAATAAAGTTACCCAAAAAAGAGTCAATATGTAAGAAAAATATGATAAATAAGCAGATCACCAAGAAAAATATTAAGACTTAAAAGAAGTTACACAAACTCACTCATAACTTGTGAGAAATCTGTAAAATATTAGGAACTAGCCTGCTCTGCTTTCACACACACACACACACACACACACACACACACACACACACACACACACAGTCAACCCTCCCCCACTCAACTCCCTCACAGACACAGACACAGAGAAAATGAAAAACACTACCTAAGTTTAACAAAGTATTTTCCAAAGATACCAAAACAAAAAAAGGTTCACTAGCAGCACTAGGAACTAAACTGATATTTTGGGAGCAATTAACTTTCAAAAATCACAAATAAAGAGGTTTTTGAATGGTTTATTGGCTGTGCACCACACTGAACTGATCTCCAACTCAACAGACAATGTACTGTGCAGGAAACAGCCTGCACGTGATGTGTCAGCTATCTACTCACATATGCATTGCAATTTCGCTGGCAAAATTGAAACAGATTGGTGAAATTAAGGATAATGGTGAACTTTCACCTTACGCAAAAGTGAAATTGGGTAAAACTGGGTGAAATTTCGGACTATGCAAAAGTGAAATCAGAGTCGAAATTACATTTTGCCTAGGCAAAAAATTTCGCTTAATGTGGGAATTATGTGAAATATTTTGCTAGGTGAAAATTTCCAGTTTCGCGCATCTCTAGTCTTGCTGGTTTGCAATATTGATATATATTTAAAGTGCATCTTGCTGCTCCCCTTTTCCTCTCTTTCCTTTCCCTTCCCTGCACTTTAGTGATTGTGGCATGGCCAAGACTCAAGTGCTATGGTATTCCCCCCTTCCCCTGGTACTACACTGACTGGCCACCAGTGTATTCCAGATTCTTTCATCCCCTCCCCTGCAGCTAAGTATTGTGATAATCAATCAATCAATCAATCAATCAACAGTCTTCTTCATAATTTAGTCCATGATGCTGATAACTGTTTTTAGTAATGCTTACAAAGGTTTTGCTAATTCTTCCTGTTGTTTAATGCAGAACAATGCTTTTACTTGTTCGAGTGGTACTCACATTTACAGTCCCTGGGGTGATGTAGAGTACAGGTTAAGCATGGGGCTTGAGAATAGCTGTTGCCCCTTTAACTAGGAACAGTAATGTTGCAGCCAGAGTTTTGGTCACATGTTATGCTAATTATTGCCTGCAGGGGCTTGGAAACCCCAATTTCCTGTTTTCCTCTAGTCAGTCGGTGTCTGTATCTCGTGCTGATGTGATGTCCCTGAATGTGTTTCTGAATAAACCTAATTCTGTTTATTATTTTATGCATCTGACTCAGTTCGTTCTGTACCAGCAGTCGACTATTGCAGAAGCACCAGATGGGAAAGCAGAATATTGGAGAAGGTAAAGGGTCCAGTAGCAGATCAAATACCAAAACACCACAGAATCACTAGATTTATAAATTGGAACAACCTTGGCTAATTTTCATGATGAAGGGAGTCTTCCCAAAGATAGACTAAGAATAGAAGTGCATTATTAGGCTTAGCTATCTGAGGAGCAGCATATTCTAAAAACTTGGCTTCACTTTTATCACAACTGCAGCAACTTTCAGTCTTTAATCTTCACAAAGATGGTTTGTACAATGCTGGCCAAGAGGGCTTTTCTGAGGTCAACATTCAGAACACACACCAGGCCGATACCTAGCTCAAGGCAAGTATTTCCAACAGTATATGGTGTGCAGTGTCTTTTCAGATAATAAAAAAAAGAATGCTGCCTTATTCAGTGTGATTCTATGGTCTTTTACTTTTCATATACCCATGCAACTCACAGTTACTGAACTGGTGACACTATAAGGTCTTTCTATGTAAAGTTTCATATCTTTCTTCCCCTGCTTACTCCACTGCACCCATTCACAATTTGTTTTTATTTATTACAGAAAATACATCAGGCACCCATCAAACAATATAAAATAGCAGAGACTGATACAATACAGCACGTAGCAAGAAAAATCTGCCAGCATAAATAACTATAATACTGATATGGGTTGAAAAGAAAATCCACATTCCAATGACAGTCTTAATACTGCTATATAAAACACCAAAGTGCTGTACCACACATGGAGTGCCCCCGTTAAACTGCACCACCTAAAGAGAGAACCAGAAAATATTTTTATTAATACAAACAGTAAACAAAAAAGTAAACAAAGAGAAAAGCAAGAAGCTAAATCAATGGTGCTCACCTGGGGAAATACTAGAGATATGCAGTTAAATCCATCTAAATGACAAACCAGGAAATACAACTTATACCAGTATCAATACCCGGCACATACCTGGTGGCTCCCTGAACCATCATCCATCATCCCATATCAACAGCTGATCCAGTATCGGAGTACTTTCCACTTCTTTAACAACAGATGTAAAGGGGTACCATCTGGAGTGAAATTTCTCGGTTCAGTAAGCGCTTCCATAGATCGTATATGCTTACAGGTTAGAAGCCAAGCAGAAATAGCTGGAGGGGATTGCAGCAGCTAAGATTGTGTGATTGATTTTATAGCAGCTACAGCCAGAATAAGAAATAGATATCTTGTATCACCTCTCCTGGCTTCCTCGGGGAACCAAGTATGACATGGCTGAATCTAATGGGGTATCTAGGTGTAAAGCATTAGTAATCAAGCAACAGATCTCCTGCCAAAGGAGGATAGCTCAGGACACTCCCCCCAAAAACATGAAAGGGGGGCCTTTTTGACTGCAGTTCTGCCAACAACTGTTAGCGGGAATGGTACCCATATGAAAAGTTCTATCCATGGTAAAAAAGTACTGTACCATCACTTTCCATTTAAATTCTCACCATATGGCAGACCCCATGGTTTTATGTGACAGTTTCCAAATTGTCCCCTAGTCCTCTCCTAAGGAAAATATGTTAGCCTCCCTTTCCCACAGACCCTGAACCTGTATTGCTTGAGCAGACCCTTGATCCCCCATTTAAAATTGCAAAAAATTTAGAAATAAGATGAGAACTGTCTGAGCTCAGCTGCTTCCTTTGCTAGAAGTAAAAGAGAGGGAGGAAGCTGGGACAGAATCTTCAGCAATCTCTGTGTAACTATGAAAGGTCACACTAGTAGGTGTCTAAAAAAATTAGAAGAGGAAATTAAACTTTATTTGCAACTGTTGAAAAGAAAGATTGTTTCCATCCTTGACAAGCTGACTAAAGAAAGAAAGAAAGCCCCTGTCATGCCCAATGCCAAAAACTCATATCAAATTTTGCTGGAAGAAACCAAGGATGCCACTGAATAGGGATCCAACATAATTGCTGAGAGGGGGTGGAAAAGATTCTCTTTAACAAAAGCCACTGTCATAATGTGTGGCAGGTCCATCTATTACAAAACTACACTAGATCAGAAGGCCTACTAAGAAGCCAAGGCTGTATATGCAATGGTCCTGATCTTGTCAAGGCAGCTTCAATTTGTAACCAAGAAAGGTCCGGTGAATGTTGAAGGAAATCTACTATATATTGTAAATATGTTGAGATGCCTGAAAATAATGTTTGAGATTGGGAAGGCCCACCCTGTTTAGCCCACTGCATAACACCCCAAGAAGCCCTCACCCGTTTTCCCTACCAAATTAATTTTTTAATAACCTGATCAAGAAGACACCAATCATGTCGAGGGATCAAAAAAGGTAAAGTCTGATAAAAAAACAGTAAATGGGGCAAAACATTCATTTTAATTGTTTCAATTCTATTCATCAACGAGAGAGGAAGCAGTGACTATTGTTGGAGATCCACATAAATTGCCTGGTAGAGCCTGCCATAATTAAACTGATAAAGGGAGGACAGGCACTTAGGAAGAATAACTCTCATGTATCAGACTGCATCCATATCCCAGCAGTAGCCAGTGTGCAGTTTAAACTCCTAGGGAGAGTACCGCTAATCAGTATAATCTCAGATTTATATGGTATTCACTTTGAAACCAGAAAGAGAGCCATATCGAAGCAACAAAGATTCAAGTTTAGGCATGTTAGTCACGGGGTCACAAAGAAATATCACTATGTCATCCACATATAACATCACTCTATTATCCACACACGCCTACCATTACCCTCCAGTCAACTGGAAAGGACCACACTGCCTCCGCTAATGGTTCTATACTAATAGCAAAGAAAAGCGGTGAGAGGGGGCAACCCTGTCTAGGACCCCTCACAACTGCAAGAGGAGAAGAAAGGGCACCATATACTCTAATCACAGCTCTAGGGGACTCATATATCATATTCATCCATTTTAAAAAGTGATCCCTTAAACCCATTTGGTGAAGAATTCCTTTCAGAAACACCCAATTAAGCCTACCAAAGGCTTTTTATGCATCAATGAAAAGGGCTATGTGTGGGACAACTACATTAGCACCTTCAGATAAAACATTTAATATACTGTACGCCTAACATTGTCATGTAAGTACGTCCCCGGGATAAAACCTGTTTGATCAGAATGGATCAAAGATGATATCACCCTTTGAAACCTAGTGGACAACATTTTAGTAAATAATTTGAACTCCTGGTTTAGTAAAGAGATAGGCCAATATGACTCACATAATTTTACATCTTTCCCGGGTTTGGGAATAACAGAACCCATGCCCGTAGATGATCCAGCCCCATAACTTTCAATATCAACCATTGTGGTCCTTCCCCCCTGTGGTTATATTTTTTGATCTTAGACACATATTTACATTAGAGTTCTAAATTTTTATTTTAAAGTGGTTCCAGTTATCAAGTGTGCCTGTATTCCAGAATGCTATATCCCATTTCTAGACTGTTAGCTTCTTTGTATACCTTTCCAAATGGCTTTATATTATGCAGTAGGCATCTGTCAGTCACTCCCACATCTGCAGTGTTACCTTTATAGATGTTGGCGCTTACCTTGCAATGGTCACTTCTCACAAATGGATCAATGGATCTGCAACTCCTGACTTCAGCACCCTTGGAATTTATGACCACAGTATGTCCAGGATGTTGATGTCCCTATGTTCTAGTTGGAGGGGAAAATATATTGGTTCCCACTTGGCAAGGGGCACACTGGCTGTCAGACCAGCTTCAGGCTGGTCAAACCCCTAGGAGCCCTGCACTTGTTGCAGCACTTTCTGAATCCCACATATAGGGATAGTACACACTGCTGTGGCAAAGTCCCCATCAGCCATACCAGAGCTGTGTTTCAGCCACAAGAGTGGTACATGCCTGGCTAGTGCAGGCAGCCCCCAGTGCAGCCACGCTTGTGAATCAGGGGATGATGCATGGTGCTGCATAAGGTGCCTTGCACCATTCCTGTATTGGCTCAAGCACTGTGCGCTGTTCCCAACCTTTGTAAATTGGGCCCACTGTGTTCTAGGGGTAATAGCCTACACGTTTGTGCTGCAAGGAGCTCCCCCACAGGTATAGGCACTATGTCACTAAGTAATTGCCCAATTATACCACCCATAGCTGGGCACCTTCCTCAAATGTTAAAAGGTCTTAGCCTCATCTCATCTTGGAGTAGTAAGGACTTAGAACATTCTCACATGCCCTGTAGAACCAAAGAATGACAGCTTACATGAATCTTTGTTTTGTTCCACCTTTTAAGAAGAAAACATGGAACAAAGGGTATGGGCAGGTAGATCTTCGATGTTAGAATGGCTAATAAGTGGGGGGTGGTCGTGATGGCTCAGTTGGCCCACTTCAGTTTCCAATTCTTGAATGGGCAAATTCTAGAGCTAAAACTGTATTTCTGGTAATGATAGCTCTCATGGTATCTAAACCTACAGGATAGTTATATGCGTGTAACTATTTCAACATAGTCCCCCTGTTTGGAATAAACAAATGATAAGGCACAGTACTAAATAAAAGACCATGAATTAGAATTTTTAAGGCACCACTCTACTTTGGGTGGCATCTCATAGAACTATACATTATGTAGAGATAGCTCAGTGATGCCCTTAACTGTATGAAGAAATGCAGGCATATTCACTGACTCAGGGCAGTGCATTGTGCTGTCCTATGGAAAACCTGGGTTTCTGAGTGAGATTAGATTTCCTGCTTGCAAGGAGAACAGAGGTCAATGATCACATCATAGAGGTTCTGCTTCCTCTTCAGAGGAGAGTCACAAGCTCATCATTTTCTTTACCTCCTACTGCAGAGTTTGACATGACTTGGTGGGATCTCAGAGGAGACTGCCTTTCCTCCCTGACCCCTCATAGCTGAGGTCAGGTTTCACAACATATACTAAGAGCACTGGGGAGGGGGATGGCAGGGGGCAAAACAGAGTTAAAAGTGGAACATCCTGTCCCAGAATAAAATGAAGTGTAGAAGTTTCAAAACATACTAAAGAAGAAATATTTAAAACATAATAAAATCAAAAGTGTACCTTTCGATAGGATCGACAGCTATAACTGTGGGGCGAGTCAAGTCTTGCACAAGGACTTCTGCATTCTTTCCATCCATGTTTGCCATTTCAATGGTGCCTTTGTGTTGATTAGTCCAGACAATAACATTGCTTATCCAATTCACTGCAAACCCCGAAACACCTTGCCCTGCATTATGAACTGTCTAGAAACCAATAAAGAGTGTTATTTTAGTACAGTAGAATAAATTAGAAAACCAGGACATAGACACATTTCTGTTAGAAGATATACAAAACATGACAGCTAAAGGGGAGGTTCTGATAATGGGAGGCTTCAACATACCAGATACCAGATACAGATTGGTCAATACCAGCAGGAACATCTACCAGAACTAGACACATAGTGGATTCCCTGCAGGGGAGGGCCTCAAACAACTGGTTACAACAACCCACAGGAGACAGGGCTATCCTAGTTCTAGTACTGACTAACAGGGAAAGGATCACAGATCTCCAGGTAGAAGGTCACCTGGGGGCCAGACCATCACATGGTATGGTTCAATTTGGCCAGTAGAACTAAATCATCCCATTCCAGGGCAAAAATATGGGACTTCAGAGGAGCTGACTTTGATGAGATGGCCAACAGAGTTAAGCTAGCCCTGACAAAAAGAAATACAGGTGAGGGGGTACAAGCAAAGTGGGAAAGCATTAAGGATGCAGTACTTGAAGCAACATCACATTGTGTTAGAGAGAAAAAGAAGTGCAAAAGAAGAAGGAAACTACTTTGGTTCTCAAAAACAGTAGCAGAAAAGGTCAGAGCCAAAAGGCTGGCCTTCAGGAAATGCAACCAGTGGGATGAAGATAGGGTGGCATACCAAACTTCCCTAAGGGAAGCAGCGAAGGCAGTAAGGCAGGCAAAGGCCCAAACCAAGAAAACACTAGCACAAACAGTAAAAGAAGGTGAAAAGACTTTCTATAGATACATTAGTGAAAGGAGAAAGTACAGAGGGGGTATTGCTAAGATCAAAGGGGATAAGGGGGAATGTGAGGAGAAGGACCATGTAAAAGCATCTATCCTAAATAGATACTTTTGCTCAGTATTTACTGAAGAGAAGGTAGGGCAGGGCCCACAGCTCAGCAGCATGGATGGGGGGGAGGTGTGCACTAGTCCCTTCACAAAAGAAAGGGTCCTACAAGAGCTCAATAAGCTCAGGGTGGACAAGGCAATGGGACCTGATGGCATACAGCCCAGGGTACTAAAGGAGCTAAGGTGGAACTAGCAGAGTCCTTATCAGAACTATTTAGTGAGTCTCTGAGCACAGGAGCAGTCCCAGAAGACTGGAGAAGGGCTCATGTAATCCCACTCCACAAGAGTGATAGCAGGGACGAGGCAGGTAACTACAGACCAGTCAGTCTTACCTCAGTATTGGGCAAGATTATGGAGGCACTCCTTAAAGAAAGGATAGTGCAACACCTGGAATCCATAGGAGCACAGGATCCAAGACAGCATGGGTTTACAACAGGAAGGTCCTGTCAAACTAATCTCATAGATTTCCTTGACTGGATAACCAGAGTGGTGGACCAAGGGGGAGCGGTTGATGTTACCTACCTTGACTTCAGCAAAGCTTTCGACACTGTTCCACATAGAAGATTGATTAATAAGCTGGGTAGGTTCGGGGTGGGTCAGAAGTTGGTCAACTGGGTGGAAAACTGGTTGATGGGCAGAAAACAGAGAGTAGTGGTAAACGGTATACAGTTAGAAGAGATGCAAGTCACAAGTGTGGTACCTCAGGGATCAGTCCTGGGGCACAGTCCTCTTCAATATCTTCATCAGTGACATTGCAGATGGACTGGAGGGTAAGGTTTGTCTGTTTGCAGATTACACCAAGATCTGCAACAGAGTAGATGATCCAGATGGGGTGGAAAGAATGAGAAGAGATCTGGATAAACTGGCAAAATGGTAGGAAGAGTGGCTACTGGATTTAGCAGAAAGTGCAAGATCATGCACATAGGGAAGAGAAACCCTGAAGCCACCTATAGGCTGGGAGGAGTTGCTGGAAGTCACAAGGAAGAAAGAGACTTGGGCATCATCACAGATGACCTGAAATCATCCAAGCAGACCACTAAAGCAGTAGGTAAGGCTAGGGGGATGTTGGGGTGTATTAGTAGGGGTATCACAAGTTGTAAGAGGGAAGTAATAATCCCTCTTTACAAGACAGTGGTTAGGCCCTATCTGGAGTACTGTGTGCAGTACTGGAGGCCACACCTTCACAAGGACATTAACCAAATTGAGGCAGTCCAGAGAAGGGCAACCAAAATGGTGCAGGGACTGTATCAGAAAACATATGAGGAGAGATTAACGGAGCTCAATATGTATGCCATAGAGCAAATGAGGGAGAGAGGTGATATGATTGAAACATTCAAACACCTTAAGAGCATTAACAAGGTGAAAGGGTCTAACATGTTTCAATATAAGAAAAATAGCAGAACAAGAAGGCACAGCATGAGATTAGATGGCGTCCGATTAAGGGGTAATGTGAGGAAGTTCTTTTTCACAGAAAGGGTGGTTGATGCATGAAACGGTCTACCTCAGGAAATGTTGGATATGAATACAGTGCAGGGCTTCAAACAGGCATGTGATAGGCATAAGGGAGCAATACAGATGAGTATGAATAGATAGGCCATTGACAGAGCAAAGGCTGATGGCACATTCATAAGGTAGAAAAAGAAATGGACAGACTGGATGGGCCTTGCGGTCCTTATCTGATGTCAACTTCTATGTTTCTGTGTAAGCTGTCGATGTAGTCCAGTGAAGCAATTACATCTCATTCATAGTGGAATTCTGTATCTAACTAGTTATACAGTTGGGAGCAGTGGAGCATAGAGAGGTCAATGGAGTTGTAAAGGCCGCACACAGAGCCTGTGGCTATGGTGGGTGGGGGGAGGCTGAACCTGAGATCATCAGCTTCACAGATCTGTGTTCCTATGGCCAAAGCTTCTTTAACTGTATTACATGTTTTGTAATGTATTTACTAAAAGTGTGAACTGAAAAGTGTAATAGAGTGATAGAAACAGTGGTTGTCTCAGATCATGTAATGGATCAAGGAACACCTGGAATATGATTTCCTGGTACCATTCAAGCTGGTAGCATACTACTGACTGGAAATAGTCTTGGGTAAGGGTAAAGCTGCTTTCATCTTTCATCTCCAAGTAATATGATTCAATAGTGCGAGATCAGAGCCATGAACCACTGGCTGATTGTCAGTTTAGGCAAATCACTCTCCCTCCCTACGCTTCGGTTCTCTCAACTGCCCAATTGAGTAGCAAGAGCACACTGAAAACAAGATACAGTATCTACTGTCTGTTGGGCTTTGCAACAGAAAAAAATGATACTCAAAATCCAGCTCATTGTGCACCATGTTGTTTAAAGAGATCCTGACAGGATTAGGAAAACTTTGAAGAAAGTAAGATTTATATTCAACTACATCCCATTTTCTTTATTACTTCATATATTTTCAGTAATTAGTTCCACATTTTCTTTATTACTGAAAACTGTTGCATGAAAGCAAGATCCTTGTGCCCTAGACTCTATCTGCTCTGGCTGCTTGTCTACACCTGACATCACAATCCCCTGTTTATGACAGCATAATTATCACCACAGCAACAGATTGTGAATTCATAAACAGAATTATGATGTCAGGCATAGACAAGCAGCCAGAGCTGAAAGGGTAGAGATACTGTTTTCATGCAAATATTCTTTAGTAATAAGGAAGGAAGGGAGACAAGTAGAAAATAAAATATGAAATATGAATTACATTTATGTCTCATTATTACATTTTTTCAAAGCTGTTTCAACTGTGTCAGGAGTTCTTTAAGCACGTCAGAGGTTCAGCGAACTGAAAGGGATACAGTGAAAGAAACTTGCTCATGTGTAAGAAGATAAATTAGTCAATTATCCCTGTATCCACCTGGCCATGGTGATGTACATTTATTTATTGATTGAGTGACTGATTGATTGATTAATAATTACTGGGTATTGTAAATAATACACTATAATCAAATCATATCAAACTCCATAATACACAGGTGTGTATTATGACCCATGTAGTATGGCGTTTGTCACAGCTCTCTCCTCTCCACAGTAAATTAGCCATTGCACCATTGAAGAATTCAGTGTCACTTTTGCAACAAACTAAACTAACACTGCACCTTTGGCTTGAAAAGAAGAAATTCTATGTGACTTAACATAATTTATTTTTCTGTTAGCTCCAGTGTTGTCACTGGGAAGGCATAACAAGTGAGTTATATGCACCCCTGCTAGGTATACTGACATAGCTCAAAGCTGTGACCTCAGCATGGAATGCTGGTGGCCTGAGAGTTCCACTCCCTCTAACTGATCAGTCCACACTTCCTGCCACACAGTACAACAATAATAATAATCATAATGATAGTAACTCCAAAAATAACATGGCCATACATTCATATAGATATTGTGAATGACATAAAGGAAGAAAAGAATGTACAGTACCATGAGGACGAATCTTGTTCTTGCTCCAGCTTATTTACAAGCTCAACATCTCTGTCAGGACTTATGGAAACATAAGCGTCACCATCTTAGGTTAAGCCAAAAATGGTCAACACCAGCACGTCAACAGTAATGCTCCAACTGAAACATTAAACAATTTGAATCTACACGTCATTAGAATGATTAACTATATACTAGAGCTGGGCAGAATGTGGAATACTGCTGGCAGAACTCCTGCACAATGGTATTTCTGTTCCCAAAATGCCTTTTGGAATTTCTTTTTATGTTTGCTTGCACGTATGCGCAAGAAACATCTTGGGACAGTACAACATTTTAGAGGTGTGTGAGTTTCTGCCCAATGCAGTTGACGCTTATGGGGCTCATCCTCAGGCACCAATGAATTGACGAGCTGTTTATGACAGCAGTTTGACAGAGAGGACAGCACTTGAAAGAAATCTGTCACTGCAATGAGGGACAGTTCTCACTACAGCAGGACCTTCCTCCCTCACAACCAGGCACACAGACATACCATCTCTCTGTTAGCAGCAGCTGACAAGACTCTGTCCACGTGCATTACAGTGCACAGCAATGAACATGGCTAGATTTATAGTTCTTGTCAAGCTTGCCACTGAGCACCTTTGATTGTTGGGTGTGCCTTTCCTGGTGAATCATTTCAATAAATAAATAAATAAATGAGCTGTGACACAGCTTTTCACATTGGTGGCTCCTGCCGCCCACCACACACTCCCCAGAAAGCCGACATTGGGATGCCCAGTCCCTGTGTCAGCATGTATCCCCCTCACCCCAGTAATGTGATGCACTGGCAGCCCACCCCAGTGTACCAAAATAATTTTTTATTTATGTTTATGACACTGGGATGCCCATTTCTGGTGTCAGATGACCCCCTACCTGCCTGAATATTTCAAGTGCCAACATCGGGTACCCAATCCCAAGTTGACATGCCCCCCACACACACACACACTATTGGCATACTGGGGAGCTCATCCCAGTGTGCCTAAATATTTTTGTAACCTGTAAAATAAAGAAAACCATCCCCAAAGTCTTTTCTTTTCCTGTAAAAAGAAAATGGTCTCTCATTGTCTCCCCATTCCCCACCCCACCCTTCCTCTGAGACTGACCTCCCTTACCCCTCCCCCCTTACCCCCTTACCCCCTTACCTCTAGAGGTAGGGTGCAGCGATCTTCTATGGACCGGACATGTCTGCACTCTTCAAAGCCGACCGACAAACTGAAGAAATGATGGTAAGCTGTATAATGGGAGTCAACGGGGGGGTTCAACTTAGGTTGCTATCTCAGCCATGTTTAGGAATTTTGGCCCCAAATTTTCAACATGGGGTTCTTCTGACCCTACCTTGTGAACACTGTAACTGTTATTTGATTACTCAGTCCCAAAAGGTGATTTTGTGGTTGCTGCAAAGCATCACCTTTTGGGAC
This sequence comes from Neoceratodus forsteri, assembly GCA_016271365.2. NCBI lineage: Eukaryota > Metazoa > Chordata > Ceratodontiformes > Ceratodontidae > Neoceratodus > Neoceratodus forsteri. The sequence goes on from CM057453.1 coordinate 424,336,371, forward strand.
CGATTTTCAAAATGACAGTGCCACTGTTCATGAGGTGGGTCCCAAAAAAAATGTTGCAAATTTGGTGAAAAATTCCCCAAAAATGACTGCATCATGAGTGTGCATTGCACAGTTTCTACTCATGCTCATAACTTCGCCAGTTTGTAATATTTTCACTCCAGATTTCCAACATTGCCATTTTTCACACCTTCTTATTAACAGTACAGCTATCATTTTCACATCCTGCCTGAAATGAGTTTATGAATCTGTGGCCCAGAATTATTTATTTATTTTTATTTTATTTAGCTTTTGTTGAATGACATGGTTGTTGTGGGAAATCAACTTTTGGGACAGATTAACAAAATTACAGTAGCACTGTTCATGAGGGGAGGTCCCAAAATGCCCATGTTGAAAATTTGGTGAAAAAATTCCAAAAACTGATTGCGTTACAGGTGCGTGTTTCTATGCAAGCTCGTAACTTCACCAGTTTTTCATATTTTCCCTCCAGATTTTCAACATTGCCATTTTTTCACACTTCCTCATGAACAGTACAGCTGTCATTTTTCGCATCCTGCCCAAAATGTGTTTTCAAAACTATGGCACCAAATAGCGCAGTCGCTGTGTGAAATCACCTTTTGGAATAGAGTAATGAAAAAATAGTGCCACTGTTCATGAGATGGGGGTCCCAAAAAGCCCATGTAAAAACTTTGGGGTGAAAATAACAACAAATGCCTGGGGCATTAGGGTTTCCAACCGTAACGCCCCAACCTGTAGAGACTGACAGGCATCAAGGTGTGACTTGAGGTCATGGGCCATAATGCTCACACCATTCCACCCTCACCCTGCAGCCAGTGACAGGCATTGAGGTGTGCATTGGGGTCTTCAGCCCTAATGTTCATCCCATTCTCCTGTACTGATCCCATCTCAGCTTATTTCCTTATGGAACAGGGTGAGCATAGGGCCGAAGATCCCAAGGCACACGTGAAACCTGTCGGTGTCTGCAGGGTGGCGTGAGATGGAATGGTATGAGTGTTATGGCCAACAACCCAAAGACACACCCCCTCAAACACCTGCCAGTCTCTGTACGGTGGTTGTGGGGGTTGGAGTTAGTTTAATACTTCACTGCCATTCCTATTATGCATCTCTCTAACTCCTGCACTTCCAATGCCATATCAGCATGCAAACATTTGGCATTGACAAAAGCTTGTTTAACTCTGTGGAAGCCTGAAAAGCATTTCTATGTAAACTCCAGAATAACAGTTCATGGATCACATAATCTGCAGAATAATATTTTGCAGTTTGCAGAAAATGAATCCAGAGTTTACATAAACTGCAAACTATGACGCTATGGTTAACATTCTGCTTTCAGAATTTGGGAATTCCACTTCCAATGGAATTTGGTGGAATTAGGTGGAATTTCCAAAATTCTGCAGAACTGCGGCAGAAGCAGAATTTGAAAATTCCGCACAGCTATACTGTATGCCTTCAAAACCTGTATTCCATAAAATCCAAATCTACTGAATTATAGCGACATTATTCTGAGGGAGACTGTAAAGGCAACTCTTAAGTGCAGTTCCAGTGATAACTTTAGATCTAACAGAAAAAGAAATTTGGGTAAGTCTAATATAATTTTGTCTTTCTGTTGTGCTCTACATTGTGACTGGGAAGTCATAACAAGTGGGTTCTAATAAGCAGTATCCATGAAGTTCTGCATGGAGGATAATGTTGTTGACTATCTTCCAGTGACAGTTTTACTTCCTGCTTGCTGCCTGCAGGCTGCAGCACTTTGTGCCTAAAGGCTGCATCAGTGGAACTTTACAAATTTTATAGTGCTTGATGAAAGTGTGGAGGGATAACAATGTGGCTGCTCTGCAAATCTCTGAGACCAAGGCCTCTGCTCTTTGTTTTCAGGAGAGTACCAGTTCCCTTGTTGAATGCACCCTAATTAAAGCTGGTGGTTATTTTGAAGCCACAAAAGCCTTTTCCATACAAGATGTGATGCATCTAGCCAAATGGCATTAGAAGTCTTCTGCTTCTTCTTTGCAGTGCAGTAGGTGAAAAAATTGTCGGACTGATGAAAAGTTTCTGTTTATATCAAATATGTTTTGAATTCTCTGCATATATCAAGCTTGTACAAATGTCATTACTTTTAATTTGTCAGTTTTGAGCAAAAGGACAGAAGCACACTTTTGTTTCACATAGAGAGTAGTGGTGCCCAGGAGGAAAGAGGGCACAGTCCTAAGAACAACCTTGTCTTGATGGGAAATTAGATATGGTTTTCTGAGAAAAGCAGAGCCTGAAGCTCACTAATGCTTTTGCAGAATAGATGGATTCTAAAAATGCACCTTGATGGAAAGAATATCTTTAGAAATGGTGGACAAAGGCTCTAATGGGGGGTTTGTAGAGGGATCTGAGAACTAAAATTGAGATCCCATAGGAGCACAGGTGATTCAATATATTTTATTCAATCAGCTTTTTAAAGCAGCAGTGCAACGAAAACTGGTTTTCCAAAAAAGCTAGATTCAGCTACAATTAAGTAATATATTAGCATACCTGTCAAATGTTGTTGTCTAAGTACCAACTATGCTGTGCACCCTGAGATTGTTTTTTTTTTTTTCCATTCCTAACCCTTGTCAGATCTGCATTGTTATTTCTATGTAAAATGTGGTGGCCATTTTTTTTTTCTTGAGAAAAAACTCAAATAAAACATTTATAAAATACTCAAATTTTGGTGGAATTAGAAAACTGTATGACTAAATTAAACTAGAAGATGCCTGGAATCTATTGTAGTGAAAAAAGGATAGAGTCACATTTTTTGCCCAATTTTGTTGCACTGCTGCTTTACATTTTTATGGTAAAAGTAGTATAAAATAGTCACATTCATGCAGTAATGCACAGTCATACAAAAGAAAAAAAGCAAAAGGGTGCAGTCTGAGGTAAACATACTTAAACAAAACTTTCATAATTATAGTACAGTTCCAAGATTTGCACTTTGAATCAAATAAAAATTGTATTGTAAATATATTATACAATAGCAATGTTGATAAGTAACATATTAAGATCATTAAGTGATTTAGTCCGAAATCTGTGGCATCTTGCTATTAGATAATAGTTGCTGCCATCAATGTAGGAACCTCCCTGTTTATGATTAAATCTTCTACAGCCCCCTACAGCTTTTGTATTTTATCCTTACTAAGTTCCAGATGTCTAGTCCACCTCACTGTTGATGCAAAGTGAACACCTAAATAATGATAATATTTTGCAGTTATAATAGGTAGGTTTTAATATAAAATATAGTATACTGTAAAATGTATTTTTCCAATCTTATTATCTAAAATACCACCAATTAAATCTTCTTTTATTAATCTGAAGTGTATTTTGAGCACAAAGATTTGGAAATTTATTTGACAATCTTTGTTATTCAGACAACGATGTAGATAAGACCACTACATCATCCGCATAGGCTAGGCCTTTTATTAGAACATCTTTTAATCTTGGTAAATAAAAATCAACATCCTCTAGTTGAGTTAAAATAGTATTCAGATATAAGTTGAAATGTGTTGGTGCTAGAATGCAACCTTGGCACATGCTTCTCTGTAGGTTGTAATCTTAGCTGTAAAAGCTTCCTTATGGTTATTTTGTATCTTTGACCAAGTGTCACTTTGTAGCCTAATAATGACCCAATCCACTGTAGTCTGGCCATACGGTGTACCAACAACAAAAACATATTGCGATAGGTATAGTTAAAACATGCATTTATTACAAAAGCTTAAAACATTCCAAAGAGTAGCACGCTCTCCTACAACTGCCAAAATGTCATGTCATACTGATGCTTTTTCAAGGCCTTGAAAAAGCGTCAGTATGATGTGAAATGTTGGCGGTTGTAGGAGAGGGTGCAGCTGTGTGGAATTTTAGCTTTTGTAATAATTGCATATTTTAACTATACCTATCGCAATTTGTTTTGTTGTTGGTACACCATTTGGCCATACCACAGTGGACTGCAGAAATTGTTTTCATGTCGAGGCACCAGTGGTGTTTTAAGTAGCCATCTCCTTTTGTTTCAGCCTAATAATGACACCTAGCAGGAAGGGATCAACTTTATAATTAGTAATGCTGTTAAAAGCAATCCTTAAGTCTACAAAAGCAGCAGAATAATTTACATCTCTTTAGTTTTACCTGTTAATATGGTCTGAAAACATACATTGCTGTACTGTTGAGCAACCAGACCTTAATCTATTTTGAGAACCTCCTACATCTAGCCAATCTTGTAACTTGTTCAACCCAATCTTGTAGAATATTTTTGTGTAGTATCAAGTAGGCTAAATAGCTGCACATGCCAGGTTGTGATTTCACCTTTCTTGAAAATAGGAATATTTATATTTCATGCCCATGATTTTGGTAACTTGCTATGTTGTAACATAATATTATTATAAAGTGGCCTTGGTAGGGTTCTAAGCTGCATACTGGGTGCCCTTGATAAGGGGCACTCTGTTGCAACTATATTTTGGACCTCACCAGGCCTGATTCAGTTAATCATAATTTGTTGTTAGATTCCTTTTTTCTCCTGATTTTTCAAAGGAAGTCACAGAGTGATTCTCCAATTATCTTAAAACAGAGTTCACTGAACTAAATTTGATGGTGTTTTATCGCAGAGTTACACCACAAAGTGTGGGGTACCACAAGGATCAATACTGGGTCCCCTAATATTTTCTATTTACATGAACTCTGCTCCAGACACATATCAGAATCCAACTATGACTTTGTATGTGGATGACACCGTTATTTTTAGTATAGGAAATCAACCTATGGAAGCAGTGCTATCAGTACAAGGTGACTTTCTCCTTTTTCAAAAATGGTTACTGTCTAAATGAATGTTATTGAACATAAAGAAAACAAAATCTATGAATTTTTCTGGTCTTAGGAAGAAAAATGAATCAATTCAAATTATTGATTTGAATGGGGAGACAGTGGAACAGGTAGATAGTTTTAAGTATTTGGGAATAACCATTGATTCTAGATTGACATTTGAACATCATATAATCAACACTATTAAGACCACACATCAAAGATTAGGAGCTGCTGGCCTGGTGGCACTGAGGTCTGGCACTGGCACCTTACCTTGCACTACGCCAGTGACCCGTGTTCGGGAATGAGCACGAGCCATTGGAGGTTGGCAGGGGAGGAGAAGGATTGAGCATCCGATGGACTGCTCTCCTTCTCCAGGGAGGTGGGTTCTCGGTGGTCAGCACTTGTTTGTCCCCCGGTGGAGGCTGGAGGACAGGGTGCCACACCACAAGTTGGGGAGGAGTTGGGCCAGACATCTGGAGGGAGTGCATGCGGATGCATGTGCGCTCCACTCCACTGATGTCATGGCATGGTCCTGACTCCTGGGAGAACAGGAGAAAAAGATACTGCCATGCAGGATGGAGGAGGGTGCCTCGCAGGCTCCGCCCCCAGCTAGCCATGGCACTGGCCACATAATCCGATTCTCGGTGGGGGAGTTTGACCCCCCGCCGACCCCACCGAGGGTGTAAACCCTGGGGCCAGGTCAGCATCAGCTGGTGGACACAGGGGGATGGGATGGGGACGCCCTCCCGATACAAGCCGGTGGTAGGAGGAGAGAAAAGTAATAACTAAAAAAAAAAGATTAGGAGCTTTATATAGTGCAAAGTCCTTTTTGATCCTGGAATCAAAGAGGGTACTCAAGCATAGTTTTTTACTTAGTGTGCTGGATTATGGTTCAACCATCTATACATCAACCAGTGAAAAGGTCTTGTCCAAGTTGAAGGTCACATATAATAGTGTCCTTAGGTTTATGACCAATTTCACCATTAGAACACATCATTGCAAGTTGATAAAGAAATCCAGGTGTCTGTCATTTGAAGATAGTATAAAAGCTAGAATGGGCGTTCTATTGTATAAAGTTACTAAAAACTTGATTCCAAATTCAGTTCAGTATCTATTTTTATGAAGCAGTAATGAACAAGGTACAAGATCTCAGAGTAAATATGTATTCCGACCACCTTTGTGTGAAAAATCTTTTGGAATGAAATCTTTAAAATATTGAGCTCCTCTTTTCTATAAGACTATCTCAGATTATATAGCCAAAAGTGGTACTGTAACATCATTTAAAAATAGACTAAAATCATGGTTGGCAACTGAAAATGATTGTTCCTGTGAGTTAATTTCATAAATGCCCTGTTCTTTTATTTTTATTACATACTTATGTATATCGTGTGTTTGTCATGTACCGTGTATAAATTGTTTTTTGTAACACTTGTCACTTGTGAAAATGGGCAGTAATGCTTATGTTGCTTACAAGTATAAAAAAGTAACAAGCATTTGTCAATGCCGAATGTTTGCTTGCTGGCATTGGCATTGGTAGTGCAGAAGTTACAGAGCTGCATAATAGGAATGGCAGTGAAGTATTAAACTGAAGCCAACCCCACCACCACCACCCTGCAGAGAGTGACAGGCATTGGGGTGTGCCTTTGGGTCATCAGGCATAACGGCCACGCCATTTCACCACGCTCTACCCTGCAGACACTGACAAGTGTCACGGTGTGCCTTGGAATCTTTGGCCCTTATGCGCACCCCATTCCATTAGAAAATATGGTGAGATGGGTGCGGTATAGGAGAATGGGGTGAACTTTGGGGCCGAAGAGTCCAAGGCATACCTCGATGCCTCTCACTGGCTGCAGGGTGAGGAATGGTATAAGCATTACAGGCGAGAATCCCAAGTCACACCTCTGGTGCCTGTCATTCTCTACAGGGTGGGGAATTATGGTTGGAAACCCTACCAGCTCAGGCATTCGTTGGTATTTTCACTCCAAATTTTCAACATTTTTTTGAGACCCCCACCTCATGAACAGTGGCAATGTCAGTTTGATGGCGAAAGCTGCTTATGCTGGCGACTACGGCATTTGCACCACAGGTGCAAAACACTTTCCGAACAGGATGTGAAAAATGACAACTGTACTGTTCATGGGGAGGTGGAAAAAATGGCAATGTTGCAAATCTGCAGTAAAAATATAAAAAAAACTGGTTAAATCACAAGCGTGCATAGAAACTGTGCAACGCATACCCATAATGTAATTAGTGTGGGCATTTTTTACAGCAGATTGTCAACTCAGGCATTTTGGGACCTCCGATCATGAACAGTGTCACTGTGATTTTCCTTATCTGTCCCGAACAATGATTTCTCACAGCGACCAGGCATCTCTGTGCTGAAAGTGTGAAAACACATTTTGGCCATGTTGTGAAAAATGACAGCTGCACTGTTCATAAGAAAGTGTGGAAAAATGCAACTGGTGAAAATCTGGACTGAAAATATTACAAAGTCATGAACTTACGAGGGTGCGTGGAAACTGCACAATGCTGACTCGTAACACAGTCATTTTATGGACTTTTGTCACCAAATTTTCAACATAGCCATTTTAAGACCTCTGCTCATGAACAGTGTCACTGTGATTTTCTTAATGTGTCCCAAACATTGCTTTTGCACACCGACTGCACCATTGTGCGCTACATGTGCAGAAACACATTTTGGACGATGTGAAAAATGGCAGCTGTACTGTTCATAAGGAAGTGTAATAAAATGACAATGTGGAAAATCAGGAGTGAAAATATAGAAAATTTGCAAACTTACGAGCATGCGTAGGAACTGCGCAAAGCGCGCTCGTAAAACAGTCATTTTTAGGAATTTTTTCACCAAATTTTCAACATAGCCATTTTAAGACCTCTGCTCATTAAAAGTGTCACTCTGATTTTCTTAATGTGCCCCATACATTGATTTCGCACACCGACTGCACCATTGTGCGCTACATGGTCGGAAACACATTTTGGGCAAGATGTGAAAAATGACAGCTGTGCTGCTCATAAGGAGGTGTGGTAAAAGGGCAATGTTGAAAATCTGGAGTGAAAATATTGAAAATTCGTGAACTTATGAGCGGTAGGAACTGCGCAATGCACGATCGTAAAACAGTCATTTTTAAGAATCTTTCCACCAAAATTTCAACATAGGCTTTCTGAGAGCACACCTTATGAACAGTGGCAGTGTCATTTTGTTACTCAGTCCTGAAAGGTGATTTCACGCAGTGACTGAGAAATCACCCTTCAGGCCTGAATAAGGCCATGACAGTGCAATAATTCATGAGGAGGGTTCCCCAAAACCCCATGTTGAAAATTTGGGCCCAAAATTCCCAAAAATGCCTGAGATATGCAAAAAAGTTGAAAAAACCCTATCATTATACATTATACAGCTTACCGGCATTTCCTCAATTTGTGGTCGGCTTTGAAGAGTGCAGACATGTTCCCGGTCTACCGAAGATCACCGCGCCAGAGTCCAGAGGTAAGTATGGGGTGAGGGGGGTGTGGGAAGGCAGGGTGCACAGTGGGTTGGCGCGGGTGGGTGCAGACACAGCGAGGGACCGTTTTTGATTTTCAGTTTGTTTTTTTTTAATGACAATGACGCGGGACGTTTGCCATGCTGGGGTGGGCTCCCAGCATGGCAGAAGAATAACTGGTTAGGGGTTGGAGCTGACAGAGGTTTGGCACCCCGTCGGCCCATAGCATCTGTTGCCATGCTGGGGTGGGCTCCCAGCGTGGCACCCTGTACTAGGGGTAGATAGTGGAGCGTGACGGGGACTGGGCACCCCATTGGCTGTCGAGGTGTAGCCATGCTGGGGTGGGCACCCAGCGTGGCATATGGACCTGTGTTTCAGGGGCAGCACCCCATCAGCTATACAGTGTGTGCATGGGGAGGCAGCATGCATATGTGTGTGTGTGTGTGTGTGTGTGTGTGTGTGTGTGTGTGTGTGTGGGGAGGCACACGCAGGCAGGTGATATCTTATCTCTGCTCACTGAGCATAGCTCCCCCTTTCAACTGTACTCCACTGCATTTTGGAGCTGTCATAGACAGCTCCAGCAGGCATTGGAGAACTGTGGCCGTGCCTGCAAACACACTGACTGAACTGGAAGAGGGCTGACACACCTCCGAAAACTCGAATGATGGCACTATGTTTCTTTCACATGTGTGCAAGCAAACATAAAAAATGAAAAATGAAAATAGCTACTTGATCAGGACCAGTAGCTCTGTTGGATGTTATGCTCATTATTGCTAAATAGAGCTCATCTTGGGAAAAATATAGAGGGAAAGGGCTAAAAGTTGTTGTCACTCACAAAGATTTCGAAGGACATATTTATACCATTACTGGCTTCTTCTGCCAAATTGTAATAAAGTTGATTATAGTATGTTTCCCTGTCCAATGGCTGAATACTAGCTTCTATGTAAGTGATATATTTAACATGGCCATGAGCTAACATCTTTATTTAATACTGATGATCTAATTTCCCCCATACTCTTTTCTGATATTTAAGTCTTTCCTCCTCTGATATTTTCTTATATACTGTAGTTTCCTTTTTCCTGTTTGGTTCCATTATGTTTTCCCTTGTTCTGATTTCTTTAACCTTTCTAATGTATTGATTCAGCTCTTACTTGTTTCTTATCTACAAGTTTTATTAAACCATGTGTGGTTAGAAGCAAACTTTCTACATGAAACATGGAGAGAGGGAGATATTACATTGTTAATAGTTTCAAAATGCTTTGAAATGGAAGTGGAATTGGTTTCTTCAAGCAATTAGATTTTTCAAAGACATAAGAATGTTTGAGTCTTTAACATTTAGGTCATTTCTTCAGTCGCTTGCATTGTCCATTTTACTCTTTTTTTATTAATTATTTCAAAGTTTCCAATTGGATTCCTGTCATAAGAAGGCATAACTAACATATAATCTGTCTTCAAGATGACAGGAAACGAAAAGATTCTGACCTTTCAATGATCTATAAGTCCAAAATTCTAAGGAGAATATTAACATTTACCCAAATTAGGTCTGTTACTAAAGATCCTACAGGGCTATTTAAAATAAAGTCTCGATAGCTATCTCCTGCAGTTCTACTATTAAGAACTATAAAATATTGGTAATTTCTCCTATGACTGTTCACCTTCAGATACTTACATTTCCTCAATGGTTTTATCTTAGGACTGATTGCTACAGAGTGTTGTAACACGATTTCCAGCTTGTCTTCATTATATTCTAGATATAAAAACTGATGAGTATGGGCACTGAAATCCCCTAAAATAATAATTTCATATTTTTCATAATCTTGAATTAATTTTTCAGGATAATCAGTAAAAGTGGTCCAGATTGTTGGTTTATAAATACTGCTAGATTTAGATGATATGTGTGTATTTATAATGATCATTCTCCACACTGTCCCTTCTGTTTTGACTGGCAATAAAGTATTAGAGCCCCAATTTTAATTAATGAATTTCATTTCTTTACAAAGTTTTATTGCAGTAACCAATCCTGATTGAAAATGACTATATTTAGTTAACTTTGAAGCAGAGATTGAAAATACCTCATAACTAGGGAATCTGGGAGTCTCATCTAGCCACCATGTTTCTTGCAATAGAACAACATCATATTGCATAATAAACTCAGAACACTCTTGCCAGCTAATTTAATACCCAATTCCTCAATACAGTATTCCATGTTATGAAACTCAAATTATATAGGGCACTACTATCAATATTACTTTGATTATTTGCAACAGTATTCTCTAATATATTATCAATGCTCTCTAAATTCCTTTGTGGTCAATACTGTTATCTGTTAGTGCACCCATTTTGTATAGGGCCAACATTATTATGATTGTTTTCCAGTAAGTATAAGGGAAGTATGGTTGTGTCCTCTATTCAGTATGGAATTTGAGGTTGCTCCCTATTTTCGGATAGTCCATATGTTCCCCATTCCATATCTATTAGTAATAAAAATAAATCTATCTGATCATAAATGTATCCCCTTTCTAACACTTTACCTGCAATACTTTGATTTTTTATGGCAATGTCTATCGGAGAGAAGTTAGTATATAAGGGATGGACATATAGCCAGTTAATGCCATCTCTCCCAAGATCATAGTCTAGACATGTGTTCTACCAACAGATTCATCTTTAAAGATTTGCCATCCAAAAAGAGTCACAATCATCTCTTGTTCCAGGTATCTCACACCATAACTCCCCTTTCAAAAATATTTATGTCTAGAACCCTCCTTTTTGTAATTAATTGAATCTGAGTTTGAACCTTCTGCTACAAAATTTCTAGGGTCATATTTGTAAGTTGTTTACCTCAGAGATTCAATATACAGTATAATCCTATTGTCATGCATGAGTTCCTGTATATCCAGATTTCTAGGTCAATTCCAAATCCATTACCTAAAAAGTCAGTGGAGTTATTTGCCAGATGCCTAAACACAAACATGCTCTAATTTTGCCAGAATCAAGATGCATTAGATACTGTATTTTATTTTTCTTAGTAAAGCATCAGGGGTTTCCTTCCTCCCAGGGAATGCCCTTCATCATCAGTTCCCAATAAAGAGTAGCTCCACTGTTCCCAATTCATTCATTCCTATTAAAAGTTCTACAAAGTTGTTGTGAGCAGGTTCTATTACATCATTTTTTAAGAAAGTAGAGGTCACTTGTGGATTTTCTAGAAGTACCCCAACTGTTTCTAAGAAGGATCTATTTTATCCCAAATTTGTTGCATCACTTCAATTTTTTTTTTGAAAAATAATGTAACACTGTTATTAACAACATGCCTATGGGCACATATTATACAATCCTGGACACTTTCCAGATATAATAAAAATGTACGATTTTTAATAAAGGTGCCTCTTATCTCTGATTCAACTCTAGGTATGACATAGACTGTTGAAAAGCAAGTATCCATTTATCTAAAAATGGACTTCCTTACAGTTTACATTCTTCATATCATTAATTCAGAGGGAACTAGCAAATTGCTTCTGATTACATGCCTTATCTAATACTAGGTCCTCATTCTTCCTTATATTTTGATTTACTTGTAAATGCACCCTCTCTTCTGAAATCTAGTTTTCCTGGCAATAATCTCTCCTTATATTCCTCATCTGTACCTCCTCATTCTTTGGAGTATTTTTCCTTTTTTATTGCCCCTGACTATTTTTATTGTAAATTTCCCTTTTGCCTGTATTCCCTTGGGTATTTGAAGTATCCTCTACTATAATAATCTCATTGTGTACTGAATGTTTGTCAAAATAAGGTAGTAAGTGTGGCAAGGTATGCCCCTGCCAGTCAGATGGGCAGATGTGTGGTGTTATGTTCTGTTATATTCTTGTATATGTTTAAAAATGGCACGTGGTAAATGCCAATGTGAAGAAAAGGGGATGTTCTTTTTAATGGCTGATAGTCCGGTAACCTGCAAAACAGTTTGCTTGGCAAGAAGCTAATTGCATTTCCTGACTAGCTGACTGAAAGGTAATAAAATCAGCTCATTTAGTCATAAATCTTACAGGATCTTCCTTGTAACTTAATTGAAGGAAGACAGTTCAAAGCCCAAGATGTTTTTAGCCAGGATTTGAGCAGCAAATGACCATTCTGACAGACTAATGTGAATTTTGACTTACGAGTGTGAATTGTCTATAGGGGACTTCAAAAGGCTTAAACTCTGAATGTCATAATTATGTTAATTATATGTGTCTGGATTTTATTTTTGATATTCTTGGAATTTTGGAACAGCAGAACAGTGACATCTCCTGGCCAAACAGAGTAGTTGCTCTGACTCACCTGATAGGTAAATAGACCAGTTTCTTTAGAACTGGAATAACTGGTGACACTGTAAGTTATAGAAGGTATTTAAAGCCCTCATCTCAGGGCATGGGAACACTTTTCATCTGGACTCTCTCCTGAACACACAGAGAAGCAAAACTGTCACAGCACAGAGACTAAGAACTAGCGACTGCACTTTCTTTTTACAGACTTCAAATTAGTACAAGCTAAGGTAGAACTTTAGATAACTGTCATGGTGCATTTTGGTTTTTGTACAATTCCACTTTTTTTTTGTTATGCTGTGAACAAAAATATTATTTAAACCTTTTTAGTTGTATGATTAGTAACTGTTTAGTAAAAGCATTTTTTTTTTAAGAAAACCAGCCTGAGTGAAATTTTCTTATATTGGGTGTGCGATTGTGGGAGGTTCAGTATTAATCTATGACTAAACTGTTATTGCTAGAGTGTGTCATCATAAGCTACCAAATCAAACAAAGGGTCTGAAAAGGGAAAGTCTGGATAAGATAGGGGGACTACCAAAGTCTCAAAGAAGGGTCTGTGGGGATTTGAACCAGGTTATTGCATGCCCATGGGAGAAGGCAGAATCAGGACTACAACGCTACCCTGAAGAGGTTGTAATGCCTGGATCTTCCCCCTTTGTGTAACAACTGAGAAAGGGTTATCATTTGGCTACAAAACTCGAGACTGGTATTGTATCCTGATCCAGAGTAAAGAGGGGACCCTAGGGCTTTGTGGTGAGTGTTCAGCTGTGAAGCCAGCAAGCACTATAGAGGGACTCGAAGATGGTATCCCCTGTTTTCCCCCTCCCTGCCATGGATTGCACTTACGGGTGTGTGCTGTGAGCTTAGTGGACCTGACCCTCAGGAGTGAGTTTGTGACAGTAAGTTCACTTGAATATATTTATGTTCTTTAAAGATCTCAATAATTGCTGGAATTTTTTCTGGATTTACAATTAATACCAGTGATTTGTCTTCATTTTTCTTATGCCCACTCTATGTTTGTATATCAATGATTTTTTTAAGCATTCTCCATGTTAGCAATACTAGCTCTGTTCAGATCTTTGATGAGCTCAATTAGATTTTATCAGGAGTGCTGAAAGTATAACCTCTGTTGCAGGTTTCCCCAGTTGACTACATTTCCTTTTTATTTGTGTTTTATTTTTACTGGAACATGATTGCCACTCATATTCTGGTGACGCAAATTTGTGTACATCAGTGATCTGAGAGAGAGATGATACATATTCCTCCTCCTCTCTATTCTGGGAATTTTCATTATTTGATTAATTCCTTAAAAGTTGTCATAACCCATTTATTGTGGCACCTAAATCCTTCACTGCAGCTGCCAGTGTTTAAGTCCCAATCAGTTTTATGTCCTTTTGTCTCAGGTCTCCAGTTAGTTTATGCTTTTTGTAAGGCACTTCTCTCACTATTGTAGCAACTATTCTGAATGGTATCTGAAGACAACAAATTCTTATTAAATTTAAACTATCTACAGACTTCCTAGCAGAACCTGAACATTGTTTGTATGAACAAAGAGGGACACTACATGAAGAGCCTGATGAATTAACAGTTAAACAGGGACCTCTACTATATATTGTTACTGGGTCATTATCAGTCTCCCTCTCTTCTGGCAAGTACAAAGAACTTTGCAGATTGTCAGTGCAATAATTTTATTTATTTATTTATTGATGGTCTAGGAATTACAACCCTTTGAGTCAGAGACTCATTTGCAAAGGCTCCATGTCTTACATAAATAAAGATTGGTACAACAGTAGAACACAGATACATAAGTGTAACACAGATACATAATACAGACTACTGCTCTAATACAGCATAAGGCACTAACTACATGGGTGAGCAAATACATAATACACACAATATGGGCACATCAGTGATGTGAATACATGATGCATATACATAGCAAATACTGCAGTAAAATTGTTTAGTTTTTTTTTTTTTTAGCTAAGTTTCATTTGCAGTCACAGTGAGAGCTGGACATAATGTGGCTCAGTAACTCAGGTTTAAAAGGCCCTAGCCTGGGGATAGATAAGATAGTGTCAGGGACTGAGTTTTTCCAGAGTGGGGCCCTGTAGCAGAAGGACCTTTGGCCAATAGGGGTCTTCACGAAGGGGACATGGAATGCTGCAGCGTCAGAGCGTCTAGTGGTGTGAACCGGCAGGCTCTTTTGGAGGAGCTGGAGATAGCTGGGGGGGGGCTAGACCCAACTGGATTTTTGGCCAGTAAAGCAGGTTTGGTAGAAAAGTTGCCCCTGGAAGTTTAGCCATGATAATCTTAGGTAGAGGTCACAGGTGTGCGTGAGCCAATCACAGCCTGTGGCCAATTGGCAGGCTTTGTTTAGGGTGTGACTTCCATCTGTATTTCTGTATTTACCTTATCTGTGATTGGAATAGAAGTAGCACTATGAAATTAAGAATTTTAGATTGTTGAGGATCATTTTTTTATTTCTTTCCTCCCTTTCTAGTATTTTACTTTTTTGAGTTTGTTTGTTTTTTCAGAATTAGTGTACTCCTCTTTGTCCTGATAATTAATTAGATTTTCTGTCTCCTTTAAGCTAGTTTTCATAGCTTTTTGTGTATTAGATTTCCTAATTCTTGGAAGCTGGGGAAGACTGATGAAAGTCTCCTTAGTTCCATTCCTTTGCCTGCCATTCCATTTTCATACAATCTATAAAATTCAAAAGACAGACCAACAATTAACTATACTAAAGAAATTAAACAATAATGTCAGGCTGCACTCAAAGAAAATAACCGATAAAAAAATATGATTTTTTAAACCATTACATTCCCTAATATTTAAATATTGCTGTGTTGCACAGTCCAAAATTACCAGACACCTCAAGAGACATCTTATGGCTTTTCTCTTTCTTGATGGCGTCTTATTAAAGTTTCATACTTGACAAAAATTTTAGGGATAAAAACTCAGCTATGGTCACCAGTAAAGGCTATATTGAAGTCCTGGCATGCTTCCAAAGTTCTGCCAAATGGAATGCTCTTGTAGTTAAATCTTGAACCACATCTTGATCTGCTTAACAGTTTGATCTGTTCATACTAAGGATCACACTATGGATGATCCTTAGTATGATCCTTGATCAGAAGATCACCAAGCTAAAGGTACATATGGAGACCCTCCAACCACAGAGCAGCTACAATCACTATTAAGACTTAAAAAGACTACTGACACTGAAACAAGACCGAAGGGAGTCTGGTTCTAAAATGCTAGTTTCAAACTGCAAACCTCAGAAACCTCTGATGCAAACAATAGTTCAAAATGTGGAGATATGCACCTGACACGTCGATGGAGGTCAGGTAATCCCTAGCTGAACAGCTCTGATTTTTGAATGCAAGATTCCTTCTTGAATTTGATCTGTCTTACAAACTTGTGCAGAATATGAAGGTCCAGAATTGGATGAAACTCCTCTGATTTTTTCAGTACATTAATACAGATGGAGTAAACCCTTGAACCTTCTCTTGAATGGGTAATGGAATGAATGTTCCTATCTGGGATAAATTGAGCAAGCTCTGGTCCACTGCTTTCCTTTTCTTGAGATTGTTTGAGACCAGGGATTAGAAGACCTGACCTCTGCAAGGCAAGCTATAAACCTGTATTGCATAGCCACATGATATGATATCTAGAACTCAGGAGTCTGACATTGTTTGGGCTAATCTTTTTAAAAAGTTCTGAAGACATTACCCTAGAGCTTGGTGGACAACATGGACTCCAAATCCTCATGCCAAGAACCACCCCCATTTGGTTCATACCACCAATGTCTGCAGGAGAAAGAACCTCTGTTCTTGGAGTTATTGAAACCATTGTATAATCCTCTTACACAATGATTTCTGCATCTTCGACAGGAATGAAAAAGGCCTCTGGGGTCACAAAAGTGACATAAGCCTTTGCCTCTAAAAGATGAACTAATAGTCTGCTGACCCTTAGACATGGGCAGCTGACCCTTTTCATCCCTAATATCTTTCCAGAATGACATCCAACTTTGTCCTGAATAGCATGTCCTCCAAAAAAGGGACAGCAAACAAGTGCACCTTGAAAGCCTGATTGGTTGATAAGTTGTGTAACCAAACCACTCTACTGCAGCAACAGCTGCTGAAACTGGTAACACACCCATAGCCAAATCCCTAAGAAGGATGAAGCCAAATTGATTAGGGAATCAAGTATTCTACCTTGGAATACTCAGAAAGACCAATTAACCAGTGCAGTTACCCAATCACAGAGAGCCTGAGCTACCAAGATGAAGAAAGACACAACCCTAATAATTGACCTGCAGTGGAGTCAGCCCATCTACCTGAAGCATCTGTTCTCTTTTCATTTCTATCTGAGGGGTGGCAGCTCCCTCAACTGGAATAATTGCGTGCTTAACCACATTTGAGCTCGCTGGTTCAGTGATCAGTGGAGTCTCCCACTTTTTCAATCTCTTCCTAAAAAGATAGAACTTGCCTTTTTCTTAGCAAAATATTTATTTTTGTCCATGTTGCTCCATTCCTGCTTGACTAACTGCTTAAAATGGAAATGGTTTGTAACTGTACTTACCATTAATAGTAGATCTTCAAAAGGATTCCCATACAGCCATTACACATTGCACTGTATACTGTTGGCATCAGGATTTCAGGAAAGATTTTGCCAGATGAGGCTACTCACACTTACATGCTTTCCTGCACTTTGTTGATGCATGGTCTTGACAATATAATGTGGGTGGGACACAATCATTTCAGTTTCCCATCATTGGTGAATGATGTTCTGAAACATCCACCAACAGCAGAATTAGGCATGCTCCCTACAATCGTGCACAGAGATACAGGAGGAGTGAAGCAAACTGCCTAGCACACAGCAAGTAGTGGAATTGACATGAATGACAGAAGTCCTTGAAATATGGCTCAGGTAGCACCAATGGATTATGTGGATGTACAAAGTGCAACAGCACATTGATGAGTTCTGAGGAGAAAAGAACATGGGTAAATAAACTGGCTGATTTAACATGAAATCAAATACCACCTTAGGCAAGAACTTGGGGTGAGTATGCAGTGCCACTCTATCCTTGTGAAACACCAGAAAAGGTGGTTCCTGAACCCGAGCATGTAATTCAGACACATGCCCGACTGAGGTATTAGCCACAGGAATAAAGTCTTCCTGGACATATACTTCATGTCACAGAAAGATGCAGATTGGAAAGAGCTTTAGCCAGAGATTGAAGCAAAAGGTTCAGGTCCAATACTGGAACAGGCTTTTGGACTAGAGGAGCAACATGCAACAGGCCCTTCAGGAAACTGTGGCCAACATCCAGCCAAGAAGAAAGAAGAAGAATCAGCATTTATATGGCGCTTTTCCTACATCAAAGCCAAGCCACAATCTTGTCCACAACAGAGGTATAGAAAACCAAATGACTAACAGCTGGCCCTTCACAGTAGAGTAGCGCAACCTTGACTGTGATAGAGACAGGAAGATGTCCAGCAACCTGTGCACAGGACAACTGAATGGGTCCAGGGTTTCTAGCAGTAAGCAGAACAGCTGAGACCTGGACTGACATTATGAACTAGTATACCTGTATGTTCTTGGGAACCTGCCATGGAGCAGTAGAGGCTGGAGCTCCTGATGGCAGTGCAGCAGTGTGGCCCAGTTAAAGGACAGGGAAAACAGAGGTTTGCTTGTCATTTCCACAGTAGTGGAGATGAGATCTGTCTGAGCCCCAAGAGGGCCATCAAGATCATCAAGGCTAGTTCCTGCCAGAGCTTGGTAAGAACTCCATGAATCAGTGGCAGAGGTAGAAAGGCATCTCCTTCCAGAAGAGGGACAACAGATTTTGGCAGAAAATTCCACAACCTGGACCAAGCAAGCAAACATGTGGCAGTTTTGCATTGTGTGGATATGCAAAAAGGTCCTACTCTGTCCTTCACCACATGTCAAGCAGTTGCTGGGTTATGGTTTGACTGAGCTCCCACTCATGGGGATGAATAACAGACTGAGGCTATCTGCCAGGATATTTAATTGGCCAACTACATCAACAACAAAGAGAGAGACATTTTGGACTATTCCTCACCCTCATTGCCTCTTGGCTCGTAGTGTAGGAGTGTGTCCTCCCGCCGTTTGTTCAGGTTAGCCATCACAATCTGAATGTCAGACTGTGTCAGAAGAGCCAGCCCCTGAACCTGAGTGGCCAGGGCTAGGAGTTCATACAGAACTACCCTCATATCGAGTACATCTATGTGACGGCCTTGTTTCAGTGGAAACTAGGATCTCTGGATCTGGTGAGAACCCAGGTGGGTGCCCTAGTCTAGGTTGTAGGTAATAGTATATTGTTAGCATGTGACTGAATTTTGTTGCTGCAATTAGGATGCAACAACAAGGGCAACATTGAAAGAGGCAATTTTGATTTAAGCACACCCCTCACTGATGCCATCCTTTGTGTCCACACTGTTTCTGCCTCCTCCAGGACATGCCTGCCCCAGAGGTTGTTATCTTCAGTTTTGGGGGGGTGCATGGGGTGAAGCCCCCCACAAACAAGACTGTTTCCTGGGATGGTGCTTTGGTGCTACACATCCTTGTAACCGCAATGCCTGGTGCCGTAATACCAGGTGGTGCATTGCCTTAACCACATCACCTTAACAAAATGACTGTCGCACCGATATAGGTGAACTGTAGGTATCTATGGTGAGGCTCACCTGTGGTTAAGGCTGCAGAAAGGGAGAACCCACAAGCAGGTGATCCCTGTCCTGCTACCACACTATGGCATCCCTTAGGGATGACAGACAGCAGGTGGTCTAGTGGCTGCAATGCATGAGACCACTGTAACTGCAGCAACCACTGAGGAATCCTCATACACAGGTGAGCCAGAGAAACCATGAATATGGAGGCTGCAATGATACTCAGGAACCAGAGCATGACGTGGGCTGAAAGCCAGTCACTGCATCACACAAATGCCGTTTGTGCCACTAAGGCCAAGGTCCAGTCCTCATGGAGGGAGTTCTTCATCCAGACTGTATTCAAGATTGCCCCTTCATATTGATGCCTCTGACAAGGAATCAGAACAGAGTTTTCCACATTTATCAGCACTTCCAGACTTTCCAGCAGTTGTCTGGAGTGGTGCAATATGTGCTGCTGAAACACCCTTTAGGAGCCAGCTGTCCAGGTGTGGAAGGCATAGATCGTAATCCAGTGCAGTATTACAGCCACCACAGAAAGCATTTCATAAAGGCACATGGTGCCAATAACAACATAAAGGGCAAGACCAGAAATCAGTAGTGTTGCCCTTTCTCAGCAAAATCTGAGGAACTTCCTGTGGCACCTCCTGGCCTTTGCATGCATGTAGGTGTCCTGCATAACCAGAGTGTACAGCCAATCCCCCTCTGACAGGAGAAAGAGTTGCATGCCCTTAGACAGCATGCATAGCATTTGTATGCCACCTGTATATTGAGCCCTCTGAGGTGCAGGATAGGCCAAAAGCACTTGGTTTTCTCGGGAACCAGGAAGTACCTGGAGCAGAACCCCTGGTTTAGTTCTTATGGTTGACCTGGCTGAATGGCCTTTGTGTGCAGCAATGCTTGCACCTCTTCCCTTGGTATAGCTAAATGCTTGAAGGAGTAGTGGTAGGGCCTTGGTTGTGGAAAATTGGAAAAGAGCTGCCGGTAGTGTTGTATGATGGCCTCAGGTAGGCTTCCTCGTGCCCTAGCCACACAACACGTCATTCCTGCCCCCCTCCCCAAGGATTGCCCTGGGTTACTCCCCATGGCTTGGATGCAATTCATCAGATTGGGTTGTACCTGATAGGGCAGGCAGCTCAGAAGAGCCCTGATGGGTGATACGCGGCAGCTGGGCTGTCTGGCGGCAGTGAGTGGGACAGCATGAGAGCCTGAAGGAGTGGGGCTCTGGAGCCAAGGTAGGTGTGCAAAAAAATAAATAAATAAAAGTAGGCTTCATAGCCAGTGACAATGGTACAAAACTTGTCAAGGCTATTAGTGATGGTGTTTGTTAGGGTGCCCTGCTTTGCACACTGTCTGAACCTGGTTGTACAAGAGTTCTTGTCACAATATGACATTAAAGAAGTGCTCACCTAGTGCCATCAAATCTGTGGCCATTTTGCACAGTCCAGAAAGTCCAGGGACCAATTAAATGCAGTACAATTAAAAAATGGCCTGCCTCAGCATTGATTAAAGCAGGAGGTTGTCACAAGGTGGAATCTGACCCTGCATATGCTAGAGTAGATGTATGAACAGTATAAGGTCTTATCAGAATACATGCTGCTTCATACAAGCCATGACATATGTCCCTGACAACAGCATAGTGGAGGTCAATGAACAGGTTTATTTTGATCTTGAGGCCTTTAGATCATGCCATACAGGTAGTGAGTGGGGACACTGCCTCTATTAGTCAGGCCATCTAACTGCTCTGGGTGCTGAGGCAGGCCATGTGTAATGTGAATGTTATCCTGACATCTATGGATTTCAGGAGACTCTGTAAGCTTTGCATTGTCTGAACATATGCTTAATGTATTGGACTATAAACGACACACATCTGAATGTTATCCTGACATCTGTGGATTTCAGTACTGCAACAGCACTGGGCCTACATTACAAACAGGGGATCTCAGCCATAATTGATGGTGGTAGTCAGAACGTTGAGCATCTGCAGAGACTGCTGTGCAGTCATGTGCATGGTTTGTAAATGCTAAAAAAGCAGCATATTGAGATGAGACACACTGGTTTACCTGTCAGCAAGGGAAGTGAGAGATCTGGAGATGCAACTTTGACATCTACTAGTAAGACAACCAGAACACCACCTCCAAAATTAAACCCTCTATGGGCAGTTTTTGCACAAGTTGATATTGCAGATTGTGAGGAAGAAAAGGGGGAATAATAATTGGAGGATGCAGGACTACAGGCAGCAGCTAGATCTGTTGAGGCATATATGGCAGACCTGAAACACCTTGGAACAGACGAAGAACCCTTGCTGTACTGGAACAACAAAGTTAAAGGGTGGTCTGCACTGGCAGATGTGGCTTTTAAATATTTAATCAGCCCAACATTTAGTGCTAGTTCTGAACATGTATTCAGTGTAGCTGGGGCAATCATCACAGACTGACTTGCAAACCTATCTCTCAGAAATGTCCCTATGTTGACATTCATTAAAATGAGTAGTGCACATATACCTCTAAACAGCAGTGCATCAGTGTGGGCACCCCTGACACACCAAGATGAAGCAGGGGGAGGACAATCACCCACCACAGAAGCAGTCGTGGACTCAATGGATGCAGAATTCCCATGTGGTGAAAATTCAGATATTGGGGATGCAGAGGGGGGCATTCATTGTAGGGGATAAGGAGCAGTAGATTGATTAATCTGAAGGACACAGAAAGAATAAGAAGAATGTAACTCCTGACTCTGGTCTCTTCCAGTACTCCTCACCCAGGAACAACATGGGCCCCTCCTCCTCCATCTCATGCATGCTTCCAGAAAAATCCAGTCTCTTATCCTACAGTAAATTCCAGACATCAGCCTAGTGTGAACCTGCTGCCAGGCCTGCCCCACTAATGACTCCAGCCTCCTCCTTTCCTCCTCACCTGGGAACAACATGGGCCTCCTCCATCTCATGCATGCCTCCAGAAAAAAAACAGACTCTTAACCCAGTGTGAATGTCACACACATTGACTACTGTGTGAACCTGCTTCTGTTGTCCTGCTGCCTTCTCCAGCCATCAAGATACCTCCTCCTCCTCCACCTCTGCAGCACCATTATACCATTACACATCATGGCCATCACTAATGTGACAATATTATTCCATTTTTTTTTTACCTTTCTATTTTCGTTTAATTTCACTCTTGTGTTCACAGGTCTCTCCTGCTGCCTTCTCCTCAGCAGCTAGCAAGCCACCTCCTCCTCCTCTCCCTTTGGGCACCATTGTGCCCTTACACAGCCTGGCCATCACTAATGCAATGGTAAGTATTTCAGAATTTTCTTTTCCTTTTCAGTTTTCTTTTTACAGGTACACCATGAATCCAACTCATGGAGGAACAGGAGGCTCAGTCTTGTCTTGACAGGTGACAGCAGAACAGTAAGATTGGGAGTGGACAATGGGTATACTGTGTGGATGGCCACCATAGTGGAAACTGGGGAACAGCAACTTCAGTCTTGTCTTGAGAGGTGACAGCGGAACAGTAAGACTAGACGTGGGCAATGGATATACCACTCAGGTGGCCACCACAGTGACTACTTGACTAGAGTCTAAATAATTTTCTCCTGTCTTCATAGGTCTTCTGTCCTGCTTCTTCCTCCTCCAGAAACCAAGCCTCCTCCTCCTCCACCTTTTCTGTCTGGGGAATCATTGTTCCATTTCACAGCATGGCCATCACCAGTGTGAAGGTAATTATCATTTCCAAAAGTCTGTTTCTTTCTATGGTTTTTAATTTTAATTTTGCTTTCACAGGTGCATCACGACAGAGTCTTAATAACTTCACTCTTGTCCTCAAATGTCTCTCCTCCTCCTCTCCTAAATGTCTGTTCAATAAAGTGCTTAAAGGGAGGTGGGGTGGTTGGACACTGACAAAGCGCAGCAGCATATAGCAAATATAATTTCTGTGGCTTGAGAAAATATGGCAAATGAAAATTTCATATAGTGCACATCATTGCTATGGCCTAGGTGTGACAGAGGGTGCACCCCCACCACGGAATCCCACCTTTTCCTCAAGGAGAGTCTGCTAGTTTGAGAGCAGCATCTGGTGTGTGGCCTCATCAGTGACCCCTTCCGGCAACTGTGCACCACTCCGTTGCTTGCTGCACTGCCACCCCTGCAGCACAGAAGGACCCCTAGCAGTGCCACCACCTCTACCCCTCTCAGATGACTTTATGTATTCCTCCCCCTCACAGTGGTGGTTTACTCTAAGGTGGGTGTGCTGCCCATCAGTGCCCAAGTTTCTGCCCCATTTACCACACCGAACAACTGTCTGGCATAGTTTCATGTCACAACACTGTTGCCAACAGCACACAGCAGCATCATATATAATTTCTGGGACTTGAGAAAAATGGGAAATGAGATTTTCACATACTGCACTTCTGGACACTAAAGTGAATTACAACTTAGAGATTCGATCGGTGTGGTGGGAGACTGACTGACACAGCGTGTGACATGTAAAGTATATATAATTTGGGATATGAGAAAAATAGGAAATGAGAATTTAAGACAAATGGTGTGCATTTATTGCTATATTCTGGTGGGACAGAGGGTGCACCTCCACCACAGAGTTCTGGCATTCCTTACGCAGTGTCTGATGGCGTGACAGCTTCATCTGAGTGTGGATTACATGGACAAAACACTTGTTTCATCTGAGGTCCCAATCTTGACATGGAGTTCTACCACTTCATTCCTTAACCAAGAACTTTAAAGAGGAGGATCTGAAGTTGGGGTCTTGTGTGGTCTCCCTGGCCGCAGCCCCCAAGTCCAGCTGCAGGTCCCACTTCCCTCATCAGTGCACCCCTCTGGCAACTGTGCACCTCACTGTCACTTGCTGCACCACCTCCCCTATAGCACAGAAGGATCACTAGGAGTGGCAATATCTCTACCCCTCTCAGCTGCCTTCTTGTATTCTTCCCACTTACAGTGGTGCCTTACTCTAAGGGGGTTGTGTGCTGCCCACCAGTGCCCAAGTGCCTGCCCCATTTACTATACCAAACAACTGTCTGCCACAGTTTGCAGATTATAACACTGTTGTCAGCGGGGTCCACATCAAAAATTCCCAAACCAGGGACTTGTGCTTCTGCCAGGGATGTGCCAGAGATGAACCATGCAGGGACTCCTAACAGAGATCGGCTAGTGGTGGTGGAGGTACCACAGGGTGGGGGTACAGGGATTTTCCTTTGCTGGTTTTCCCAGTGGTGAAACAGTGGTGATAATGGAAGGTACTAATACCTGCTGCTGCTTCTGCTGTGCTGTGGGTGGGTGGGTGGGTGGGGGCTGCAGACAAAAGCCATTGCAGCTACAAGAATGCAGCTACAGGCTTCTTTCTGGCCTTTCTCCTAACACCTGGTGCTGCTGGTGCCGCCAGTGCAGGTGTCCTCTTCACTTATATGGGACAGCATGTCCCATCTCCAACCACGTGACTGTCCCTGTCTCCTCTCTCTCCTCCCTCTCCTCCCTTTCCTCACTCTCCTCACTCTCCTCACTCTGATTCCTTCTCCTCCCTCTCTCCTCTCCCTCTCCACTCATTTTTAGTTAAAGAAAAAAGTATGAAAAATAAAAATAACACAAAGTGAGTTTGGAAAAGGCAGAAAACTGAAAAAAAATATATAAATAAAAACTAAACAAGAATTCACAGAACCAGAGCATCTGAACACAGAAGTAAAAGGAAAATACAGATAGAAGTCTATATAAAAAAGTACAGAAATTAAAAGAAAATCAAACCTAAACCGCAACTAAATAACGCCTAAGAAACTTCTAAGACAAGAAAAGATGAATAACATACAAAAAAAAAGCTGTAAAACTTTGATGTATGATCTGTTTCTCAAGGCTCAAAAAGCAGCAGGTGTGCCCCTTCCACTCACTCACACAGACTGCAAAGTGAAACTGAGGGACACTGTGTACATAGAGCTGTGTCATGTGACCTGCAGGAACAGTTGCATTTGACTTATGGGCACTTCTTTCTCTTTCTGAGGAAACCTTGCCTAAATTTGCCATAAACAAACGTGTAACACAAAGTTCTATGTGAAGTGCCAGCAGCGTTTCTTGAACTTGAATTTGCCACAGAATGGCCAGCTTCGTGAAGTGCTTTACAAAGTCAAAGTTGGTGACTTTGCTGGAACTTAAAAACTGAAGCAAAACTTCACTGCAACTCTTGTCCCTGCCATGGCCATGTTGGGTGTCATTTGGTATCAAAGACCTAACAGCCCTCGTGGATTTCTTGGAGGTCACAAGTTCGTTAAGAATGACTTCAGCCTCTAGGCCAAAGAGCTCCGTGCTCTTAAAAAAGGACAGGACATTCGGTACAAACTGCTGCATGTCCTGGACAAAACCTGCAACCTGGAGCTAGGAATGACATCCTAAGCAAATGTCAGAGGTGGCTGCCCTGACTGTAGTATACACGGTGCAAAAGATGATCCCAGGAGATGCTTACTGGCATTACAGTCCTGAGATGCATAGGTGTGGGCTACTGCCTTTAGAGGCCCATCAGGCATACTGCTCACAGAGTGGTTCAGTTTTTAGTTTAGTTTACTGTTCTAGGAATTACTACCTTTGAGCCAGAGGCTCTTTTACAAAGGTTCCATGTCAATTAGGTACAGTACAAAAGGTTACATAGATAACACAACAATTTGTGTTGTGTCAAAACAAGAAAACATATACAAATACATATCAAATCATTTATACAAAAGGACATGAGATATCAATAATCACATTACTATTACAAGAAAGAGGTCATGCCAGATTAGGAGAAACAAATAGGGAAAAGTCCAGAACTGAGGCCGGTGAAGTGAAAGGTGTGGGAGCAGACAATAGCAGGAGAAAAGGTTCCCAAACATGTCTTTGTCAAATAACGGGGCAGGGTGGGTAGTGAGAAAATAGGAGGTTTAATCAGGGCAGTCACAGGAGCTGGAGGTGGCAAGGTGAGAGAAAAGACTTGATTTGAAAATACCTAGAGAGGTGGAGGCAGTAATATGAATGCTGAGGGCATTTAGCCAGCTGGGGGCACTATAGGCAAATGATCTTTGTCCCTGAGAAGTCCGGCATCGGGGGACTTGGAGAGGCTGGTGTTCTGATCTTCTGGTAAAGCAGATTGCTAAGCGCTCGGGCATAACAGGTCTTGGATACAGGGTGGAGTGAGGCCCAGAGTGGATTTTTGCCATCAGGCAGGTAAGGTACTTTATCCGGTTTGAGAGTTGCACCCAACCTGAGTCAGCATAGAGTTCACATGTGTGGGTACGTCGGTGTGCACCAGTGAGCAACCGACAGGCCTTATTTAGGGATGTTGTAATGTGACTAAGTGTTGTAGTAGTGGCAGATCCGTATATAACTAAGCCATAATCAACGACTGAGATGATAGAGGATTGGATGGTAATCCTCAGTGCAGAATGGGTAAGAAGCTGTCGGTTCCGATACAGAATCCCAATTCGCTGATTAATAGTTCTCTCTCTGCAGTACATGCTGATGTGCTGATACTTGGTCAGGTACATATGGTAATTAGCAACACACAAACCAAGGGAGGCCAAGATAAACATGAACTTACCCATGATGTTCCATTTTTTTGATTGTTTGTCAGGAGGTCTGTTGCTTATCTTCTGGAGGGCAGAGACCTGTCATGTCAGCCATGATTACCACTAAATCAGTTTCTGGGTGCATAAAATATTTTTTTATCTCTAGGAGCCAGATACTGTGTGTCTGCATTCCTAGGGATGGCCGGCAAAGTACTGGGCCTGTACCAGGCAGTTAGGGTAACATTCTCCAATGCAGCGTGACTAGGAGGGACAACTACGGAGGAGGCACTTTCCACCTCCAGAAAATCACACAGATTCTTTTTAGAGGAATCTTGTTCATCCAAGGAGAAATTTAAGGTCTTCTGGATATGCCTTATTAATGTCTTGGAGATAGGGTCCTCAGGGGATTATGTGGTCTGTATAGCACTGTATCTTTACTGCCTGAGAATACAGTACAGCCAGCTGAATCTTCTAGCCCTAGAGGTTAAAAAAGAACAGAATCCTCTTGCTCTTACCCTCAGGCCTCCTCTTCCAGGAAGTCAGGGTTCTACTCCCCCTCCTCCTTCTCTTCCTCTAGGGGAGGAAGATGGGGAGTCACAGGGCTCAGTAGGGGGCAAAAAGAAGCACAACAGGCCCAGTCAACAGCATTGAATAGGTAGCATAGATGATTTCTGCTTGGCCTGTAGCAGCAGCAGAATCAGCATTTGGTGGGCACCACAGCAGCTTTGTCCATCTTCTTTAAAAAATGCTCCAAAGCTTTCACCTCTGTTCCTATGCAGCCTAATTTAAATCCTGACAGATCTTACAGATTTTGTTGTCATGAGCTAGGCCCAAACAGCACACACAGAACTTGTGAGCATCCTGACAATATATCTGCATTTATCTGAATTTATTGCAGTGTCAGTGGCTCAGTAGGTAGCACACTCGCCTCTGAGGCCGGGAGATCAGAGGGCTGTGGGTTCAGTTCCCACATCTGGCACTTGGGTTAATATCCCAGTACTGACACTGTAATGCAGCATGAGAGGGGTGCTGCATTTCTGAGGTGCCGTCTTTCGGATGAGACGTTAAACCGAGGTCCCATCTGCCCAGATTGGTGGTAGTTCAAGTGGATGTTAAAGATCCCGTGGCACTTATCGAAAAGAGTAGGGGAATTTCCCCGGTGTCCTGGCCAAATTTCCCTCATTCACTAAAAATACCACCAACAGCTTAATCTGGTTCAAGGTCAGTTGGCATTCATCTGTATCCTCTCCGGGCGGCCTGAAAATAGGCAGGATTTGTCTAGTGCACTTACCCGGTCAACAAAAGCTAAATAAATAAATAAAAATAAAAAATCTGCTCCTGCAGTGACAATAGTGAAAGAGTGCCTTAGTCACTGATGACATACATCTGTGAATGAAAATTCCCGAAGGATTAGCTATGAGAGAAAAATTAAATCCCACTGGTGAAAATACAATAACAAAAAACAGCTTCCACTAATACTATGTTCACCCTCGATGGCAGCAGAAAAAAATGAAGTGACTAGGGACCATGCATGTTATATGCAATGCTGAGCACAGACAGCATGCATGTAGGTTCACCTATGTGAGCAGCCCCATCTGACAAAACGCCTTGCAAGGTCCTGACACCAATGGCTTATAGTCCAATGCAGTAAGGCTCTATGGAGATACACTACCATCCAAGAATATCTCTGAAACACATAGTAGCATTCCCAGAATTAGACAACTGGAATTTGCAGATAGTGGGATGGTCGATTGAACCTCTGACAGCTGTGGGGTTTACATGACTCCAGGATCAGAAAGGAAGTAAACTGACTAGCAAATAGAAATGATTCAGAGCAGGACTCAGCACCCTCTGACTATTCACTTTCTTCTTCAGACTTTTCACGTTCCTCTTGTGGGACTGCTTGATTCATAAGGGTCTTATTTTTAAGAGTCAACATTATTTTGGGGGCACCAGGGCAGAAGCAAGCCCTGAAAACTCAGGAGTGCTTTGCAAACTTAGAAGAGCATTATTATTCAAGTTCCTGAAGAGAATAATCAGGGGAACTTTTTAGCAGGAGTACAGAACCAAGAACCTGAGGTCAATAGTGGAATCTGGAGGGTAGAGGATTTAAGAGGGATGTGAGGAAGTTCTATTTTACAAAAGGGGTGGTGAAGCTGTCTAACAGTCTGCCAGCAGAGCTGGTTGGCACCAAGCCCATAAATGGTTTCAGGCATGTCTGGGACAGTGTGAAGGGTTTGATGGTTGCTCATGTCAGTAACAGTAGGGAAGGAATCAAGGGGTGGACTGGAAAGGATAAAACCCCTACTGGACAGCAGGTCCTGGGGCAGAAAGGGAACTCTGGGCAGACTGGATGGAACTTTGATCTTTTTCTGCCATCATTGTCTATGTTTCTGTATGCTTCTATTGTCA
Organism: Neoceratodus forsteri; assembly: GCA_016271365.2. NCBI lineage: Eukaryota > Metazoa > Chordata > Ceratodontiformes > Ceratodontidae > Neoceratodus > Neoceratodus forsteri. The sequence goes on from CM057453.1 coordinate 424,365,621, forward strand.
TGTTTCAGTACATCCACAAATGTCTGTTGTATACCCACTTCATCTGAGGGGTTTGACTGAGCTTCAGGTGTTTTCCCAGGAGTGTGTTGTGGTTCTTTGTCATGGAAAATCTCATTCATGTCCGTATATTAATTCCAATTTATTTATAATTTCAATTAAACAGATGGTGGATTAGCTCATGAGATATAGTATCTTGTTTTCATGGGAGTCCCTTGGTAGAACAGGGTACAAACACTGCTTCATTTAGAGTGCAATTGCAGTAGAATAGGATACGCAAGTGGTAGTTTCAAAAGGGTACAAAATGTCAACTTACAGTATAAAAAGCAAGACAATTCATGATAAATACACAGGACAGTTGCTCATATACTGGGTAAGGGCAAGATGGCAACATATATTGCAGACTGCCCCTTTGTATGGGTGGACACTACAGAGAGTTGAAACATAGAATTTGACAGCAGATAAGGACGTCTTGGCCCACCCGATCTGCCCATTTGTCCCTACCTACACTGTCATCACAGACCCTGTATACCATTACAACAGTGACATATTTATGTTGCAGCATTTACAGTACGTGGCTCACTTTTGCTCATACTGACAGGGACGACCTTGATTTCTGGTCGTCTGTTGTCAGGTTGACTTTTGCCCCCTGTGGGTTTTTCTCTTTCCCCTGACATGCACACCCCCCAAAGTTTGTTATATAAAGTCTGGAGGGTGTGGGGCATATCCCAAAAAATGCAATGCCTTGCACTGTAAAGGCAGGTGGCAGATTCCCTGTGTCCATGTTGGTGTTGACAAAATGTTGTCACACCAACATGGTGAATCCACAGACCATACTTGTTCCCTGGACCCCACCCTTGCTTCCCAACTAAGATTCTCTTGTGCATATCCCATGCATGCTTGAAGCCCACCACTGTTTTTGCCCCACCACCTCCACTGGAAGAATGTACTTCTTCACGTCTCCACTAAATTTTCCCCTTCCAGCTTCATTTTATTTTTGTTTATTTACTTGGAAAATGTTTCACCAGGAAAGACAACATGAGCTGAGAACAGCTAGTTTCAGAAGTGTCCTGGGGAGGGGATACAATGTTGGGAGAGCAGCAAAACAATAACAATACAAGAGCAATTCAGTACATGAGCAACACAATGCAAAGCAATTACAAAGACAAAGACATAACCGTGTGTACAGGTTCGGTCCGAGTGGCTTAGACAGCCAGTCAGGTATGAAAAACAGAGAGCAGCATCAATTGGTGGTGCAGAAACAGTACATTACAGGAGTAGAACATTACAGTGAGTTGACTCAAACCTAGACTGAAATAGAGCAGAAGTTGTAGCAACCTGAGAGCAAGAGATTGCATGTCCTGTTGTTCTTGTGCATCTTTTTTCTGAAAAATACTCCCCTCATCACCCTTATCAACCCCTTGAGGTATTTATAGGTCTCTATCTTGTCCCCCTCTCTCCCTCCTCTGTTCTAGAGTATACCTTCTGAGGTCCTTCAGTCTCTCCTTGTAGGGCTTCTGATGCAGCACCTGCACCATTTTAGCTGCCCTCCTCTAGACAGTCTCTACCCTATGTCCTTCCTGAGATGTGGTCTTCAGAACTGGACACGGTACTCCAGGTGTGATCTCACCAGTGATCTACACAGTGGCAACACCACCTCCCTCCTGCTGCTGCTGCTGATGATACCCCTTCCTATGCACCCTAGCATCTCGCTAGCCCTAAAAACTGCATTGTCACACTGTCTTACCACCCTGAAGTAATCAGATATAAATACTCCCAGGTGTCTTTCCTGTTTGGTAACCATCAATACCGCTTCTCCCTTTTTGTACTTGGCCTCTGGGTTTCTGTGCCCTAGGTGCATGATTTTGCACTTTTTTGCATTGAACCACATTTGCCACGCTCTTGACCATTCCTTGAGCTTCTCAGTTTGGCAAGTGCTAGCATTATATGCAAATTGTTAAACATTGGTTAAATCAGAATTAGTTAATATTTTTTTTCTTAAAGGGACACTGTCAACCCCCTGAGGTCTCAAAGTGTCCCTTGTTTAAAAAACATATTGTATGATTGCAAAAATTCTGTAAAGATAGTTGATGTAGCTGGTAGTTTGATCCTGACTCTAATGTTCTTTAAAAAAGTAAAAAACAGACTGCCCAACATAGTGGTGTTATCACACCAAAACAGGTTTGTTTACATTCCTTGATCAACCCAAAATGCATCTTTCCTGGACTTGGGAACACCGACAAAACAGTCTAACCCCTCATGATGCAGTGGGAGTTTAGGTGGCCACTGCCTTTTGAGTGAAAGCACTGTTTGGGTGTGTTTATAATGCTCAGGAAGTATGCAGTAAGAACAGAACCAGGATTGCAAACAAAAACATGGTTGTTTATAAATATACATTGCCATGCATTTCAGTTCTACTAAGCAAGGAGACAGACAAAACAAACAGCAACATCAGTGTATTTTAGAGATGGTAAGCAATCATAAAATGTGGGGTTTCAACTAGAAATAATATGATGAAAAACAGGTTGACAGTGTCCCTTTAATCTGTGATTTTTATTTGAGGCCTAACTGAATGATTTTAGTATGTAAAGGTGGTAGCCATGTTTGTAATGGCATTTCAGTTCTTGAGTGCAGGAGGAATGATTTGTTAATTGTGATGTAGCCACAAACAAGTCTCAATCCTAAAGTGGTAGATTATGGTGAGGTAATTAACACCCAGGACCACCTATTAGCCAATGAGGTGGCTTCATTTTTCTTAAACATTTTATACATTTTTTTATTGTGGCCCATAGATTCCAAAGTGCATATTCCTGACATTAGTTTTTTTCATATTTCTGGGCTGCTAACTAAAATATGTATGCCTTACTCTAATTCAGGTCCTACAGAACTTAGTATGTAGTCAACAAATGGTGAATAAATTAAGGAGTGGTCAATGAGTAGCCAATAAATGGCTTGCTTGCCTTTACCTAACTTGTTTTAAACACCGTAGAGGTAGACTCCATGGACTACTTTTATTTATTCTCCATGTGCTGAAGGAGGTAAATGGGCATCCAAGTCTAAACTGCCTTTGTTGCAACACCTCCAACATGCAGCAACTGCCTGAATGTTGTCTCCATTGTGATGTGCAACCCTCAATGCTGTTCTCCCTCAATAATCTCACTAGTCCTGGTCTGAAAGTCTGAACAGTGCTAGTTTGTACTCTTATGTGGTCACACATTCAGAGGACCAGGATTTGTGCAAGGAGCCACTGTTGCTCTTGTGCACAAACCTCATTTATGCACTTCTCAGTAGGGGATATCCCCGCACCATTAGCATAGGTTTTAAATCTCAGACCTTCAGTAGAAACATCCAACTCAGAAATCATCTTGCTATTATCTTTTTAAATATGTACAGTTCATGTCTACATTATCTTATGTCGGAGGGCATTTGTAATCATCAGAATGAAGTTACCTCTATTTTGGTTCCATTTATGTACATTGTCTGTATAAGTCCTTTCTCGGTATCGACCCAAAATAATCTTTCTTCTTTGTAGTGGAAGTCCAGGAGCGCTGATATACCCACATTAGTCACCAGTCGTTTGTGATTGGTCCCTTCTCTGTCGATTCTAAATATGGCATTTCCTTGACTGAAAATGAGGTAGGGCGCTGGAGCTGGAAAAATTGGACTTTCTGTTATTTAGTAGATCATTCTTCACTGAACAATATCTTCATAATTTGATTCAAAATAGGAAGAAATTGTAAAAGGTATAGAAATTACTAATGGTGCTTCAGTATACTCTGCCTTCCAAACCCTGCCTTGAAATGTCAGTATCTTTTCTATACCATGTTCAACAACTTTGCCCAACCTCTGTCTACTACAGTACAATTAATATAAAACTGCCACTCCAAGGACTTGATTTTGCAATGTTTTAAGATGGCAATGCATTCGCAACTGTACATTATTTTCATCACACAACTAGTGCAAGCGCAACTATTGTGAAATATTTTTTGTAGCTAAACCCAAATCTGCAGTTGTAATGTAATACAACATTTAACTGTATTTCTAAGGCAACCGTTTTTGCAAAGCTTTGTACCAGATGCAGTAACATTAGTACTACACTTATTCCAGTCCTGGTGATGGATTTTCCAGTAGAGGTGCAAGGAACCCAGTTCCTGCAACAATCACAGCACAATCAGATCTGTTACTTGGAGAGGAGTTCAAAGGGAGATTCCATTGCAGTGACATACTTGGACAGTTTTCTCACAAACAGCCACCATTGTTAGATGCATTCCAGTCCTGTCTACCAGGTACCAGCAGGAAAGCGCCACAGTGACAGGAGGCACATACTGCAGTTGTGAAACTTCAAAGGAAACATCAAAAACACTACTGTGAAACTTGAACTCATAGCGGATGTCAGGGGCATTGATAATTAGTTGGGTTCTGCATATTATTAAGGTTTTTAACCTAGCAGTGGTATGAAACCATACTTCAATATTGCTTACACAGAACATTTATTTATTTAGTTTGTGATTAATGGGTAAATGCACTAGACAATAATATGCTTATTTTCATGCAAATGTGGAATTAAAGCACTTCCTAATATGATGTGGGTTGTCTGTGACCTTAAAATTAAAAGTTTTTCTGAAAAGAATTCCCATACTTTTTAACAAGGCTAAATACTACCATCATGAACTATTACAAAAAATACTTGCAATACACCACATCACGTTATATAACCCTGCACAATGTGCATAAATATGAGCCCATTGCACCAATGTCCATAAATATAAGCCCTGATTGTCCATTGCTGACTTTCCCTGTGAGTAAATCCCATCAAAACATATAAGCAAAAACAAGGCTGTCCAAGACACAATTAGAATTTTTCCAATGGCTAGCTCCATGGCACTGAGCAGTGAGGAACTGCTCTGGCAACCCAGGTATAACCTCAAGCCCAGGAAATCAGGAGTGGAATCCACCAGGGAGGGCTCAAAGCATCCGAGAGGATGCCCTACTCCTGAGAAGGGATGGACTGCAGGGCCACTCACTTGGCAACACCTAGAGATGGCTCAGTGCGGGTGTCATTGGTGACTAGGGTGACCACACCCTGCAGATACCTTTGCCCCTAGAACAGTCACAAGCATACACACAGAGAAATCAGGTGGTGAGGAGTTAAAGATTGCAAAAAAACACTCCTGCATTGGTACAGCACAATGGGCTGACCAATCGCCGCCCACACTCACAGGTACTCCGAATGCCTGGCCCCTCGCCTAATGCTAGAACACTGGAATGACTGTCCTCCTTCTTCAGTCAGGCCACAGCCAAGACAAAAGGAGGCAAGGACATAAGGTCAGAGGAAATGTAACAGAGAAATAGAAAAGCATTTTCCTAAGAAATCACTACACCCATTTCAGCAGGTTGAAAACCAAATTTGTCCACCATCTTTATTCACAATTTCCCACAGCACAACATGTGACATTACAGTCCCTTAGATTTCAATATAATAAATAACATGAAGATTTAATACCTGTTTAGAAGCCTTTGATCTGGTTCAGCTTAAAACTGCTGTAAAATGGTCCTTCCCCATGCACTGCCACCACCATGGCTGCCAGTTTTTCATGTACAGTTTATGCCATGGTGTTGCAACAGGTTGTTGTTTCATTCTTCTTTCATTGTTCTCCCCACCTGAGGCCATGGACACAAAGCCACAGAGTGAATTTTTACAGGATAAGTGTGATGAGTTTGTCTGGTTCTTTGCTAATAAGATTGTGATGATCGGCAACAGGTTACAAGCGCCCAGTCTGTCTGGTCTAATTTTGGCTAGTAGGAGATTGCTGACACTGTGCAGGTCATCTAGGGCATGCATCCAACCTACAGTAGTTTGGATCTGGGCCCAATGCACCTCCTAGTGGGGTGCATTGAAGTCATCGGACTGGTCCTTGCTGAGATAGTCCGGAGTTCATTGGAGACAGTGGTATTTCCAGATCCCCTGAAGGAGGTGGTAGTGATACCTCTCCTGAAGAAATCTTCTCTCCAGTAATGCCATATCATGATGAGTGGGCTCACTGACTAGTTGCCTAAGGAATTCCCTCTGCAGAGAGTTCAGGATGTCCCTGCTTCTAGTTGAAGCCACTGCTTGGAGGCTCCAATACACATCTGGTAGGTTGAAGTCCCCAACCAGCAGCATCTCCCCCTCTTCTGCCATCTTGCCAATGGCTTCCACCAATACCGTATCTAATTACTCCCTCTGTGCTGTAGGTTTGTAGACTACTCAAGTGTGAACAGTGGCTCCATGCCTCATCTCCAGGGTGACCCACAGTACCTCTGGCTCCCCCTGTGTTCCATGTATCTCCATCACTTTTATGCTTTCCCTCACAAAAAGCACCATACCTCCTCCTTTCCTTCCCACCTTGTCCTTCCTGAACAGAGTATAGCCTGGTATATTTCATAAAAGTGTGGATAGTGCGCCATGTGGCAGCAGTACAAATATCAGCAGCAGACACACCTTGGTAATAGGCAACAGAGGTGGCCATACCTTGAGTAGAGTGGCCACAAACATCACCAAGAAGTGCCTTATGATATTTCTTATAACAAAATGCAATACATTTAGCCAGCCATTTCAACAGGCACTGCTTAGTCACTGGTATGCCTTCTCCAAGGTGCGAACGACACAAACGACACAAACAGCTGAGAGGAATTCCTGCAGTCCTTTGTGCACTCTAAATAGAAACACAATGTTCTGTGTGCATCAAAGAAATGGAGTAATTCTTCACCTTTATTAGTACATTCAGAATAATATACAGGTAGGTTGTTGGTTTGATTCACTGTGAGTTCAGAAACCACCTTAGGTAAAAAATGAGGATTCTTACACAATGCCACCCTAGCCTTGTGGAAAATCAGGTAGGGGTGCACACTCCTGAGAGCCTGAAGTTCAGAAATCCATTGGGCTGAGGTAACAGCAACCAGAAAAAAAACATTTTCCAAGAAAGGAAGTTTAGTTCACAAGCTGCAGCAGGTTCAAAGGGAACCAAGGTCAACTTCTCAAGTTTAAAATTAAGGTCCCATGGCAGAACCGGTTTATAAATCAGGGGATGCATGTGCAAAATACCATTCAAGAAGGTACAGGATACTTCCAATTGTGCCACTGTGCATCCAGTAATAGGGGCATCAAAAGCCAAAATGGCAGCCAAATGCATCTTAATAGAGGAGATCAGCAGACTACAGTGTGAAAAATCCAGGAGGCAGGCAAGTTCAATATTAACAGGACACATAAAGGGGCCCTCTGAGTGAGAAGAACACCAAATAGCCAACCCCTTTCACTTTAGAAAATACACATGTCTAGTAGAAGGTTTCCTAGCTGCCAGCAAGACATTAGACATATGGTGAGGAACCACAAACTATGCAATGGCTATGTCCTAAGGAGCCAAGCGTGCAACTGGAAGGACCTGAGGTCTAGGTGGACCAGGGACCCCTAGAAAACATCATAAAAAGGCCATGGAAGGACAATTTAAGAACTGGAAAGGGCTTGGAATTCATGGTGCCTAAATGTAACTTAGAAGTGGGAAAGGCTTCTCTGTACTATCTGGGAACAACTCTATGGAATACTATTCCTTATACTTTAAGATTGGAGGATGGCAGTCTTGATTTATGGGAAATAAAAAATAGTTTACACAAAAACGGTAAAACTCTACCTTGTTGCCAATTGCTAACCAGTGGCCACTATTTACAGAATCCATTTTACTTTTGGCCTTTTTTGTCACATATATGTACAGTTGCAATGTTTTACTTGTATGTGATGTATTTATTACTATAGATTTTATGGAGTATTTTGGTATACTTTGTAATTAAATGACCAGTGAAAAAGCTGGCAACAAGTTATGAAACATACTAGGGACCTCATTGTAAATGAGCATGTGGCTCAATTGAGTGTATATATCCTGTTCATTTAAGAAATGAACAGGGATATACTCACTCAAACTACTACCGCCATCTCGGTTTACTCCTGCGTCTATGGACACCACTCAGCGCCTCTCAGCACCAAGAAGCCTGCTGCCACTGGCCCCTGAAACAAGCATCGGGTACAGCCTATACACAGCCCCAGCCACCACGGCTGCTACTTCTGCCCCAAATGTTTTGAAAATCGGCACCTTTCCTGGAAAGTCCTCATTAGTTGCTCCTGAACAGGAGCATCCTGATTGACTCCTGACGGACTGGCATTTGCTCTCCCAATACTGGACTCAGCTCTTAGATATTAAGCGAGTGAATTAATTTGGGCTGCTTTTGTTCAAACAAGCTGGAACCAGAAAAGAAGTATATTTGTTTTTATTCTCCCTCCTACAGTGCAGCTGAAACCCTGCATTTAGGGGGATCCTGTCTTCCTGCAGGTGCTGATTTTCAGTTCCAGTGTGCCAAGGTGTTCCACACAGCTTCCCCTCTGCAGATGTTTTTCCTGTGCCACTGCTTACAGTCATCTTTTGTATTGTGTTAAACTTGCTATCTCAGTTGCTGTGTCTAAGATTATTAGAGTGCAGGATTTACAGGTTTTAGAGTTTCAGATTTCTTTGCTGAAAGTCTCCATAGCCTGCTGATTTGTTATATTTGAATCCAGAGCAGCTACCAATTTAATTTCTCCCTTTGTTTCATCCCCCAACTGCTGACCCCTTGTTTACAAATCTCAGTTACAGAGCTGGCCTAGCTGTCTGCTTCCCGCCCTCTGATTTGGCCCTCTTTTAGTAAATTGCAGCTCTTTGTCTGGAGGCTGTGCCCTCTCCCCATCTCTGGAATGCCTACAGATAGCTACGCAACACCTGCAAACAGACTGCAAGATCACTCAGCGTAAATTCTACATTAATCAACAGAAAGAAAACGTTGGCAATCAATGCAATTTCTGGGCCTCCATTGGGTCTATCCTTAACTCCAAGTCCAGGAGTCAACTAACGCAGCTGACATCTCTCTGGCCTATTTCAGACCCCACTGAGACTGCAAACATCTTCAACACAAAGGTCACGGATTTACTCCCTATCTGAGCAAGCTCCCACCTCAGGCATCCTCTGCCCTGAACAACCCCCTCCATCCCCCTCCTCCTCTACTACTACTACCTGCCCCCACTGTTCCACTTCAAAGTCATTGGGCATAGAGACACTATTAAGCTGCTAAAGTCTCTCCCTGCCAAAGGCAGTCCTGGCAGTGAAGGACTACACCCCACATTTCTTAAACTCATTGGCCCCGCAATGATTAAACCCCTCACCTTCCTCTTCAACCTCACCCTTACATCTTCTATGGTTCCCAACTCTTGGAAACATGCAAATGTAGTTCCTGCCTTCAAACGTGGTGACCCTCTAACTCCTGATAATTACAGACCTATCTCCCTACTCTCTCACCTGAACAAACTGCTTGAAAAAGTCATACACCTCCAGTTCTCAGAGCATCTTGAAAAGCATAACCTCTTATGTCCTCTCCAGCATGGTTTCTGCAAGCACCACAGTACCTCCTCTGTTTTGGCCCTTTTCTCTGATCACGTACTGAGAAGTGTGGACCAAGGCAAAGCCACAGGAGCTGTCTTCATAGACCTATCAAAGGCTTTTGACCTTGTCAACCACCACCTTCTCCACTTAATGCTGTCTCTCTTTGGCTGCTCCAGCAAAACTGCAGCCTGGTTCCACAGCTATCTATCCAATCAGTCTCAGTCCATCATCATCAACAACACCTTCTCTGCTGCCCTCCCCAATCGCACTGGGGTCCCCCAAGGTTCTAAACTCAGACCCCTACTCTTCTCCATAGTCATTAACGCACTCCCAAGGGATGCCTCAGCTGCCAAGCGCTCCTCTATGCCAATGATCTGGTTCTCTACCATAGTGACAAATCCATCCAGCCCATCTCCTCCATCCTCACACACAACTGTAGCTCTGCTAATAAATGGTTCCTATCCAACAGACTTCTAGTCAATGAAAAGAAGACTAAGTCCATGCTTTTTGGCTCAAAACCTTTCCTCACTAAAGCTGCCAAATCCAACTCCTCCCTCCTAGTACGCACCCCAGCAGGCCCCCCCCCTTGAAAGCGTCCCATCTTTTTAATACTTGGGTGTCACTCTTGACCCCTCCCTCTCTTTCAGTGAGCATATCAACAACACTGTATGGAGAATCCACCAGAAACTTGGTGCTGCCTACAGACTCAAATACTTCCTCTCAACTGAAGCACACCTTGTCATCACCCAGGGCAACCTTCTGCCTCTACTTGACTACTGCTCCCTGTCTACTCCCTCATATCCCCCACCTTGAAGTCAAGACTAAACACTACCTATAATTCTATCTGTCATTTCATCTTTCAAGCTCCCCACTGGACCCACCAAAGCACTCTTTACCGATCCCTGGGCTGGCTCCCTATGCAAGGTAGCTTTGACTATACTGTGAGCTGCCTAGTGGATAATGCACTAAGGTACCAACACCTCTCCCCCTATTCTCTCCTCCTGACAGACAGAGTGGCTTCTAGAACACTCAGGGCATCCTCAACCCCCCCCCCCTTGGAGGCGCCCCACATCTCCATGGCAATGAGAAGTAGAGCTTTCTCCTTCTCTGCACTATCCCTATGGAACAAACTCCCACAGTCCATCTGATCATCCCCTCACACCTAGCTTTCAGACAGGCAATGAAATACTGGCTCCTAGATGGTGCGGACTGCCACTGCTCCCAGTAATTAATATTTTGGCATTCTAATGCCAATGTCTCTATTCCATTGTGTCCTGCCCTCCAGCTATCTCCTCTCTCATCTCTGTTTCTCTCTAAACCCTCCTGAATCTGATGTGAGTATCTGACTATATGAACTCACACAACTCTATTGATGGCCCTTACTAAACTGGTCTCATGTCATATTTTAATGCCACACATGTTCTTCTGCACCTTGTAACGCCTGTATTTCATGTTTCTGTATTGCTACGTACATGGCCCTATTTCAGACTATGTGTGTCTGGCCATTGCCTAATCCTGTGTCATTGTACTATTACTTTATTTTTCCACACCACCTCATGCCTGAGGTGTGAATTTACTGCATTGATTGTATTTACCTGTATGTGCTGCTGTGTTCTCTGTATTGCTTGCCACACTGTGGCCGGGTCATGACTGAAAACGGTCCTCTGGATCAGTGCACTTACCCGGAAAACAAAGACATAAATACGTACATACATACATAAATAAATAAAACTATTTTACTACTGCTACTCCTGTCCTGGGACAGTAGACCTTGACACAGTGCAACTGAACTGGAGATTCTACCACCAGATGCTGCAGAAGTGGTAATCATATCTGGCAAGGCCAGAAGGCAGCAATCGTTATCAGGGTGGCTCCTTCTGTCTGCAACCTTAGAAGGACCCTCTGAATGAGAAGGATTAGGGGATGCCCAAAGGAACCTCCAGCTCCAGGAGAGGGTGCTCAGCCTACTATATACTTCAGTCCCACATGAGACTGCTCAATTCAGCAATCTTAACCAATGAAGAGACTGACCATGTGCTTGAAGAGATACTAGCCAGCTGGCCTGCTCCAGCTGCTCAACCAATGGACCAACCAATGGACTTTCTGCTAGATATTATAAATGATTTTTGAGAATGAAAAATGAAATTATTCTTTACTTTGATGTGTTGAAATGCTACTTTCCATTGCAATTAGCAAGTGGCCTTAAGCATCAATGCCCTATAATTTAGATTTTAACATCTCCTGGCTAAACCTACTGTATCATTACAGTTATAACTCAATGCTTAGTTTAAGGACTCAGCTATTTGGTAGTTATTCATCAAACATTTTTTACTATTATACTTAGGCACACTAACCATTTGTGAGGATAATGCATACTGATTTATGCCTATAACTTCTATTAAGATTGTTGATTGTAAACCTTTTACTTTATAAGTATAACATATTTGCAAATTTACAGTAGTGCATTACATGCTTGATATTTCTGAAAATTCCTTTTTTGTCTTTCTTGTAAAAAGTGTAACCACAAAGCAGCCAGTCGCCATGGGCCACTACACATATATGATCCCACCATCTACTGCAGACAGCATGGTTCACTATCTTAGATGGTGTACTTTCTGCAAATGTTATTCTATTTCTGTACTTGGTAAATCTCCCTATTGTATTAAACTCTTAGCCATGACATCAAAGCTAAAGATAGCATCCTATTTTTCATGCAAAAGCCCCTTTGGTCAAATAAGATAAGTCACTGACACTTTCTGGTACAAAAAGTACACTAAGCCATAAACTGCATTAAGTAAGAAACTAGCAACCAGAAAATTTCCTTGACAGGCTATTTAAACCCGTAGTCAACCCAACCAAGGTAGGAGAAGCAGAGGGACCAGACTGAGGAACCACTTCTCTTAGGATCTCATTTTGAGCATCTGGCTGGTATTGGGGTGTGGTAAGATTGCCTTTATCTCTGACATTTGGCATAGAAGAATAATGCTTGATTAATTTTCTTTTATTCTGTAACACAGTGTCTGTAGTGGGAGAGACTGTCTCTTCCATCAAAGAAAAAGTATATTATTTGTTTGCGCTGATGATCAAAATATTGTTAATCTTGCATAAAAACATTAAGTAATGGTGTCATCAAACCATCATGACATTTCCTGGTATTTCTTCTTGATTAAACATTATTATTTATAAAGTTGCAATGAATATAATATTTCTGTTCACAAGAATAAGGTGATTTTAATCAGCCAAATACATCAGGGCATATTGAGACAGACTGGTTATAGAAGCACAATAACCTAATCAGGCTCTCAGCCATGCATATCAGTACACCTGCTAGACTTTATCACAGTCTGTCTCCACTGATACATGGAATGTCACTTCCCGCCAGTCAGATGGAGGCCAAAAGGTCATCCTCTGGACACAGATGTGACCAAGAAAGTCAAGCTAGGGAGCAGGTAAAAATCCTTAGCACAACAAAGGACAACATGTCTTGCTAAAAAAAAACTCCAAGTCCTCTTGCAAAGAGGCAATTTACCATGGAGGTTAGTAGTTCCCACTTATGTATCCGAGACAGGGACTGACTTAGCCTGTTTGCTAAGATGTTTTGGACTCCTTGGAGGAAAACAGCTGTCAAGTGTAGGCTGTGAAAGAATGCCCTCTACCATACTCTTATTGCTTCCCTGCACAGAGGGTATGAGTGAGTGCCCCCTTGATGTTTAAATGGTACATCACACTGATATTGTCTGTTTGTATCAACAGAAGTCTAGGACAGAGATGCTCTTAGAAGGCCTAGAACCCAACAAAAATAGCCCCCATCTCCAGAACTTTGATGTGGAGCTCTGAGGACTGGTCTGTGTACACTCCTGAGTTTGGTGAAGGCCCAGGTAGATGCCCCAGCCCATCCTTGAGGTATTCATCATGAAGATTTGCTGTAAAACTGGGAAAAAAGGAAATGTTGCAGCAAGTGCAGGGGTTCCATTACTACATTAGATACTTTTTTAGAGAAGACATGACAAGGATCATTTGCTCCAACTCATCTGTCAGTTGGCCACTCACACCCAAAGAATCAACTGTGGGATTCTCATAAGAAGGCATGCAAAAGGGATGGTTATAATGGTAGCTGCCATAAGGCACAGGAGGTGGCACATAGTGACTCCTGTGCATGAGACACGTCTGAGCAATCAGGACCTGTGCTCTGTCTTGGGGTGGGAATGCACTGCCCACTGCCGTGTCCAGTACCACTCCAATATATTTGAGACATCGGCACGAAATGAGAATAGATTTCGCTACACTGATTATGATACCCAGGTCCTCAAACAACTGCAGAATTTGAGATACTGTGTGCTGGATCACTTCTCTGGATGGGCTCTACAGGAGTCAGTTGTCCAAATAGAGGAAGATATAAAGCCCCTCCCTCCACATGGCTACTGCCACAACTGTGAAGCATTGGGTAAATACCCACAGTGGCATCAAGGATAAGCCAAAGGGAAATACTCTGAACTGATAATGGCAGTCCCCCAGAGTGAATTTGAATTACTGCATGTGGCATGTTCTGATTTTGATATGAACATAAACATCCTTCATGTGCAAAGCACAACGCCTGTCTCCTTTTTGCAGAAGGAAAATGAGAGCCTGAAGAAACACAGTTTGAAACTTTTTGTACTCAATGAACTTATTCAGGGCTCTGATATCCAACATGGGATGCTAGTATCCTCTGGCTTTTGCGACCAGAAAATAACTTGATTAAAAACTCCTGTTCGTTCTTTTGAAGAAATAGGGTCTATGGCCTTTTTTTGAAGCAGGGACAGAATGTCTGCTCTCAATAGGGACAGGTGTCCTGGAGGGTAATGAGAATGAGGTGAATGTTGCACTGGAGGTTTTTAGGTATGTTCCAGTTCATGCTCCCTTTCCACTATTTCCAGAATTCATTCATCTAAGGTAATCCCCCTCCATTTCTTTTTGGTGGCCTGCCACCAAGCTCCAGCAGCCACATGCTTTGCCCTGTACCACAAGGCCCATAACTCCCCAAACCAAGGGAGAACCTTTACCCTACTTGTACTCCTGGTGGTAGCCATGGGGGTCAGAATGTGCTAGAGATAGTAAGGCCAACTGAAATGGAAGCTTTGGGTATCTTTGAGTGGCACGCAGGGCAGCAGGTCCAGTCAGGGAACACCTCTTCTGCCATAGGAGAGCTGAGGATAGGCAGGCTTCGGAAAAACATCCCTGCCACACCCTTGTATACATTCTGGGCTGGTCAGGATTTCACAGATCTCAGAGTCATCTTTGATGCCTGTATGTCTTTCAATGCATTATCTACAACATTACTGAACAGCCTAAAGCCCCAAAAAGGACCACTGAGCATGGCCTGTTATTTATTTATTTATTTCAAAAGTTTCACCAGGAAAGACATACTGAGCTGACTAGCAGCTCGTTTCCAGATGCATACTGGGGGAAAAGGCAAGGGAATACAAAAACAGACTATTTACAGAACAGTATTTACAATGTTAATAAAATAGTTACAGTATTTACAAACAGAAATAGAACTGACCATAGCAGCAAAATATGCAGTAAGAGGCACTACCATTGTTGACAAGACACAGCCCCGTGTTGAAGGCTGCATATCGTCCATAGTAAGTACAGCAGCACTAGAGCCAGGCCCTGACTTTAGTGTCTCAACAACTGTTGGGGGGGCTGTAGTCAATGGAGCAGACACCCATGAGGACTTACCCTCCTTCAATGGACACCTCAACCTCACTGGTGAAGCATGTTTTTCTTTATGCTTATGGTGACTGTAAGAGGAGGAGGAGGAGGAGGGTCTCAACAATGATTTCTCCTTTTCTTTGGAGTTATCTGTCATCCTTGTTGACTGCAGAGGTGATGCAACTGACAACTGCTGGAAAACCTCCTTATCTGGGATGGGCAGTCAAGAGGGAGAAGCCAGTTTGGGTCCCACAGCCTTTGCCTGAGCTTCCATGACCTTCAGGACAATGAAAGTCTCCAAAGCCTTCTTCTGGCATCTCTTTGTGGTCTGGTTAAATCCCTGGCAGATATTCCAGGCCCTCACATTGTGGGACAGTCCCAAACAGCAAGCACACATGGTGAGCATCATCCTTGTAAATCTTGTAACAGCAGGTACAAAACCTTAACAAAGGTTCTTTCAGTGGTGGCAGTTAAAAAACAAACAAACAACAATGAAACAAAGTGATGGTGCTTTTTTCTCTGCAGGTCTGATGAGCATGTTGATGGTGAAGAAAACTGAATAATGAGAGGGATGTACACATTTTATAGGTGCTGACATTGTACATCATTGTGGACAGTCCTGTGAAGGGAAAAAATTTCTGGAAGGTCCTGATGACGGCTTACAGTTACAAAGGTGTGGCCCAATGGAGGAGATGTCTTTGAAGAAGATCATAACATATCACTTCTTAAACAGCTGGTTGGGGGGTATCTTTTACAAAAGGAGGAAGGTCACTTTAACAAGAAAATTAAAATGACCTGTATGTGGAAGAGTTGTGGGATAGCAGATGGACCAGACACTGAACGTCAAGTTCAGCACACAATCTCGTGTGACATTTATTCAAAGTACAGAAAAATAACATTCAGCAATGGTATATTCCTTCTTCAGTACATCAGTTTGCAGCAACAGACTATAAATGGCCATTCTCTGCACTTAGCCAGTACCTACTAGCACTGATCTCTGATCTAACGTACCAGTTAAGATTTAGCCTCCACTCTATACGGGCCCTGTTTGCTTGAGTAGTAGGGGCGCAAATAGAAAAAAAAAAAAAGCTAAAATAAAGAACCTCAGTACAGAAGCACTGAAAAGGGTTACCCAAAGGGCATTAGCAACAAGTCAAGTTTCAAAGATATACAACATCATACATACTTCCATGATGCAACACATCATGGATATATACAAATCACCATGAAATTTCAGACATGTTCAATTTAAAGCAATTTACATGCATTTTAAATAGCACAACTAACAATTTCTATAATAGTCACCTAGTACGTTTTACTATTATCAAAAACACCTAATGCCATGGTATTTTCAACTTTTACAGATTTCATAAACATAAGGTATATGCATCAAGATATTTTATGACATAGTGCTATTACATACTAAATCCAACAACGATAAACACAACCTGTTTTATATATACTTGGAGGTCACCACAATAACCTCCCTGTACGAGGACCTGAGAGGGAAAAGGAAAATGAAAGAGGACACTATAGCTTAGTCAAGAAAGGGAAGGGGGTGGCCAATCTTATGGACTAGAAATTGTAAAGGATAGATTAGTCTAAGAAATAAAAGAACTGTTGCAACAGATTTAATTAAAGGTCAATCCTCAAGAGTGGCAGGAGCTCCCTGTCACACACCCCCCACCTTAATAAGGAAGCAGTTATTGCAGATTGCTTACCACCTTCCTGTCCCAGGAAGGGATGGAGCTCCACCCATCCATCTTCAGAAGCTACATCTCAGGGTCCCTGTTAACGATAAACATTCTATCATAAACATAGTGGATATCATCATTCTTTACCCTGAGACATTAACACATTTCTCAACAGAGACTAGCGGTACCTTCCATCTCCTTTTAGGGAAATTCTGTCATATTTTACTGACCAAACATCTGGACAACTGTAAAGTCCAGTATCATAGAAAGACTTTCTTTGGGGTGAGTAATTACCTACTCCAACCCCACCGGACATGTCAGTTTTAAGCAGCGGCTCAGTCCTAGGTTCAGCCCCTCTATTTAAACCTACTATGTCTCTTGATTCATTCATTTCACTTGCTACTGATAGAGACACCTGACGGTAGACACTCTTTTGGTGTTACTCCAACACAGGCTCCTATCCATTTTCCACCCACCTCCTTGATCTGAACATACTGTAACATTCTGGCAATATTAGCATCTTTAACCTGCAGTATACCCCAGTCAATACTGTTAATAGATTTAGCTGCATCAATACAAGAAAAAGTCCCTTCAGCCTCATAGTCTTCTTCTTGTTTGTTTGGAGTCTTTATCCCCAGCACAATATCACTAGACACAGTCTTACCTGGGGTCTCATATTCAAGTTCCATACTTTCATCTCTGACCTTCAACAGGTAACATCCTAGGATCAAAGGCAACAAAGCAATATCCTGCCCCGTAAAGGGTTCCTCCTCCAGCTGAGCCCATGAAAAATCCTCCTCCAATTCTAAACTCTCTGGCAGGGACATCTCGAGTACCTGGCACTGGTGTTTCACCTGTTTGCGTAATTGGTCTGACTCCAGCCATTGCCCACTCATCCAGTGGATTATCCTTATCTGGGTCTCCACCTCCTGGGTATTGTCTCTCACACCTCCAGTCTGCTGCGACCTGCATCAGTTCATCGTCTTCAGACTTGGCCTTCCTCTGAGCTCCCAGGTCCAGTCCAGGCAGCAGCTTCTCTCTGTGTGTCAGCCATGGTTCTGGTCAGAATTCCATTTTCATTCTTCTCCAGCAACTCCTGGTGCATCAGTCCACCTGGGATATCTGGGCAATATCCACCAGAAAATGTCCCTCTTTGGCTAGTCCAGACACTTCTAGCAAGTTATCCCACTTCTGACACCAAGTCTGTGGAGGGGTTGTGGGATAACAGATGGACCAGACACTGAATCTCAAGTTCAACACACAATCTCTGTGTGATGTTTATTCAGAATACCAAAATAACCTTCAGCAATGGCATATTCCTTCTTCAGTATATCAATTTGCAGCAACAGACTATAAATGGCCATTCTCTGCACTTAGCCAGCACCTACTGACACTGATCTCTGATCTAACTTACCAGTTGAGATTTAGCCTCCACCCTATGTGGGCCCTGTTTGCTTGGGTAGTGAGGGCTCAAATAGAAAAAAAGAAAGCGCTAAAAACAAAGAACCTCAGTGCAGAAGCACCAACAAAAGGGTTACCCCAAAGGGCATTGGCAACAAGTCAAGTTTTAAAGAAATACAACATAATACATACTTCCATAATGCAAAGCATCATGGGATATATGCAAATCACCATGATATTTCAGGCGTGTTCAGTTTACAGCAATTTA
Organism: Neoceratodus forsteri; assembly: GCA_016271365.2. Taxonomy (NCBI): domain Eukaryota; kingdom Metazoa; phylum Chordata; order Ceratodontiformes; family Ceratodontidae; genus Neoceratodus; species Neoceratodus forsteri. The sequence goes on from CM057453.1 coordinate 424,384,115, forward strand.
TATGCATTTTAAATAGTACAACTAACTTAACTTCTATAATAGTCACCTAGTACTTTTTACCATTATCAAAAACACCTAGTGCCATGGTATTTTCAACATTTACCAGTTTCATAAACATAAGGGATATACGTCAAGGTATTTTATGACATAGTGCTATTACATACTAAATCCAACAATGATAAACACAACCTGTTTTACATATGCTTGGAGATCACCACAATAACCTCCCTGTACAAGAACCTGGGAGGGAAAAGGAAAATTAAAGAGGACACTATAGCATCATCAAGAAAGGGAAGGGGTGGCAATCTTATGGACTAGAAACTGTAAAGGATAGATTAGGCTAAGAAATGAAAGAACTGCTGCAACAGATTTAAGAAATATTTGGTCCTCAAGAGCAGTAGGAGCTCCCTGTCACACTGTAAAATATAAATTAACCTTGTTTATTTTTATAAAATTCCATAATTATTTCAATGCATCCATTGTTTAATCACAATAAGGTACTCCAGTGCATGGGTAATTGTGAGATTTACCCACTTCTTGTATAGTAAAAATCACTCAACCTTCAGCCTTGTGACACATCACATGAGATATGTCTAAATCCCTCAATAACCCCCACTCTGTCATGCCTTATTGCTTAAAAAACTAAAAGCTCAAGGAACATTTTGAGAAACATAATATTAAGAAAAAATATATAATTGAAACATGTTCAGCATTACCCTTCCTCCTGTTCTGTATTATGAATGATATTAACATGACAACAGGTTCCTTGCACCTCAGAGTTCATCTTCTCCTGCTGCCAAATCCCCACTTGAAGTAATAATCCTCTCTTTGTGACATCACAATCCAATGCCAAGGAAGTGGCTGTGATGTCACAAGCAGAGGCTTATGATTTCAGTGGGAAATTAGCAGCCATACCTCATGATGTCTAAGGGACAAAGTCCTGTTTACAAAGAGGATAACTAACCCTAACTGTTAAGAGCAAGCTGGTACCTCCACACCAAGATAGTGTGATGACATCACAGGCATGAGAGCAAAGTTCTACTGCCCTAATGATGTCACCACAGTAATGATGTGCAGTTACCAGTGAGTATTCTCAGTTAGAGTGCACGATTCATAGACGATCCGAGCATGCCGCAAGCCCAGGCTGAGCTGAACATATGGTGCACAGGGCCTGTGGCATTCCTTGGCTGGCAATCAGGATTCTTGATCCATGCTCCGACTGCTGCAAATTAGACCAGCTTTTGTGGTTTAACTTGTAGCAATCTCAGGTATACTTTTACAGGGCTTGTGCCAAATATTTGGTATGCTGCTGTAAATCAGGGAAAAAGTCTTGCAAATGCACCAGATCTTTCTGGATTGGGCACATGTTGTGGTAAGTGTTTGGTAATTGGCTGTGCCAGAAATGGGTTTGATAAAAGTTGATGCAAGCCCTACATCACCATTTGCGAATCGGCCCCGGTCTTTTTTTATTGTATACATTACAGTACAAGGTGTGTTTTCCAGTGGAATCCATTGTGTAAGATTAGTGCCTTTTTGGGGTGTTCTTTGAACAGGCATAAGAAGCCATTTTGAATTCACCCTGACCTGCAATTTAGTGCAGCTGTGTGAATGAGGGTAAATCAGGTCACACTCCAATACACCCGTTTAGTTGGTTGGAGTGCAAGACTGATTAGGGCATCTGAGGACAGAAAAAAAATCACATTCCACTCCATGAATTCTTTCTGTTCAGTGTTCCAAACTGTGAATTATAAATTATTTATAAGGTTTAACACCCAGGAGGCAGGCTTATTGTGTAAATACCCTTAGCGAGAAAGAAAGAAAGGACAAAGAACTATAGAAATTAGATCAAATATGAAAAGAACTATGTTTGAATACTATGTTTTCAAAAGATTTCCAAGAGATGTCAGCAGCTCTTTTTAAGGGTACACATCAGACCTACTGTAACATAGGGTGTATATTTTCACATCTCACCCATTCAAAAACAGCTTAACAGGTTAATGCAGAATTTCCAGAGAATTTAACTTCCCTCATACACACTAGTCTCTGAAAATCTTAGTCTGCTCTATCTCATCATCTCTGTGCTTGCACTATACCAGCCAAGGGATTTCAAACTTCCTGTCTCATAAATAAGGTCAGAAACTACTGAGCAAATGAACTACAGTGTAAAGTCGGAAACAACCAGCCCAATCAATTAAATTAAGCGTATTCTGTGCATGAATGCAGTACATCATCTCACAAACCTAATCTTTCCCTACTGCATATGCTCAGCACAACATTTTTGAAGATTGGTGTTTCAGAATGTAACACAAATTTCAAGTTCTAAGCTACCGTATTGTGGCACCATGGCAGTTTTCAGTAATTAAACTTCAATTATTTATGCTCTAGAAAAGGCAAAAAAATTAACAAAGGAAAAAATTGTTACTTTGCATTTTCACACATCATTCATGCAAAACAGCTGAATGGATTGATGAGCACTTTCCAGAGAATATAGATTCTGTCACCCAAACCAGTCCCTTCAAATTTCAGCATTACTTGCCAACCCATCTCTGCACTAGTAGTAGGTAAAATAGGTGGCTGAGATACAGTAGCACTGTGCAGTGACCCTATGTGATGCTACTGCACCAGTATAATTGCTATGTTGCAATTTTTCAGACACCTCCCATTCAAAAGATGCCTGGATGGATTGATGTGAAATTTACAGAGAATGTAGGGTCTGCCACTCACACCTCCCTGGAAACTTCAGCCCAGTCCTTCACTTCATCTCTGTGCTAGAGGTAGGCAAAGAAAGGGGTTTGAAAACATCTCTTTCATAAAGTCGGAAACTACTGTACTGATCTAATCAACTGTCAAAAAAATGAGGACAAATTGTCACTCTGTGTTTTTTTCAAACATCTGCCATTCAAACACAGCTCAACAAATTGAAGGGAAATTTTCAGGGAATGTGGATACAGAAACTCACACCAACCCCTGAAACATTCTCTCCACTCCTTGACAGCATCGCTATGCTAGCAGTAGCCAAAGAAAGAGGTATAAAACTACTTATCTCTTTTAAATAAAGTTGCAAACTATTGGATCATTGAACAACAATTTTGGAAACTGCTGACCTAATCAAATACGTTAAAACTCTTTTGTGCATTCAGTGTGTTATTTTTCATATCCAGTCTTTTCCTACAGGGTATGTTCAATCCACAATTTTAAAAATTAAATACTTCAGAAAGTAGTAAAAAATTCAAGTTCTAACTCACTAAGAAATCCTTTCCACTGCATATTGTACCACCATACCAATATTCAGAAATTAATCTTTATAGTTGTTGTCCTAAATGAGGACCAAAACTGTCATAAAATGGGAAATATTCTCACTTTGCATTTTTCAAACATCTAATCCTTTAAACATGGCTAAATGAATTAAAGTGAAATGTTCAGAAATGTAGTTCTCACTTGCACTAACCCTCGTGAATATCAGCCTGATCCATCAACCTACCTCTGTGCTAACAGTAGGAAACAAAGGGGTTTAACATTGAACTGTGCAACAACCTCACAATAATTATACTGGCACCATTGATTACTGATAGTATTGATTATTGATTCACTAGGGGGAGGTCATGTCAAACATCTAATAGATTTCTTTGACTGGGTGACTCGGGAGGTAGATCAGGGTGAAGTGGTGGATGTGGCCTACCTTGATTTCAGTAAGACCCTCGACATTGTCCCACATTGGAGACTTATAAACAAGCTGGGCAGACTGGGAGTGTGTCCAAAAGTGGTAAACTGGGTAAGAAATTAGTTGGGAGATAGGCATCAGAGGGTGATGGCAAATGGAGTTTACTCCAAGGAAGGAGGGTGACCGCAGGGTGCCACAAGGATCAGTACTGGGACCAGTCCTCTTTAATATCTTTATTAGCAACATTATAGAGGAGCTAGAATCAAATCAAATCAAATCAAAATGTATTTATAATGCGCCTTTCTGCATATCAAAGTGCAATTACATATTAAAATAACATCAAACATAATAAATAACAGCATGAAAACAATAAAAGTAGCAGTAAACTTATTCAAATGCTAGTTCAAACAAATAACTTTTTAGAGACACCTTAAATGACTCCATGAACAGACACTCTCTAATCTGACGAGGTAGAGAATTCCACAGGGTTGGGGCCATGAAAGAAAAAGTTCTGGCGCCAGATGACTGAAGATGAACCCTGGGAATCTCTAGCAATCCTCGTTAGCGGAGCAGAGGGGTAAGAGGGCGGTAAGGTCGAAGAGAATCTTGCAAGTAGCCTGGTCCCTGACCATGTAGGGTCTTATAGGTCAACGTGATTCTCCACCACACTGGCAGCCAGTGCAGTTTGCACAGCACAGGTGTGATATGGCAAGTTCTTAGTAACCCAGTCAACAACCTGGCTGCAGCATTCTGCACCAGCTGCAGGTGACGGAGATCCACTCCCGCAACCCTAGATATAGAGCATTACAGTAATCAAGACTCGAAGAAACAAAGGCATGGACCAACACAGGAAGGTCATCATGTGGAACAAGGTGTTTTATCCGAGCGATATTCCTTAGATGATAAAAGGAAGACTTGACAACGGCCAACACCTGTGCCTTCAGTGTCAGCCCGCTGTCAAGAATTACACCCAGATTTCGCACCTGTTCAGAAGGTCTCAACTGGTTACCCCCTAGTACAAGGCCAGAGGGAGACCCAGGAGTCAACTTCTCTGCACAATGACCCAGGTCCACAACCAACACCTCAGTCTTATCCAGATTCAGTTTCAACCAGTTAGCACTCATCCAGTCCTGGATCTCAGCGAGGCAGTTGTTAAAGACTGATAATGCGTCATTCTGTTCGGGTACAAAGGACATATAGAGCTGAGTATCATCTGCATAGCAGTGAAAACTCAGCCCATAATGCCTTTATAATGTCTCCCTCAACGGCAGCATATAACACTGTGAACAACATGGGGAAAGCACAGAGCTCTGCGGCACTTCACAGGACAGAGCAAAGGGAGCCAAGAAAAATTCTGAAACTACCCTCTGACTTCTGCCTGTGAGGAAAGAGTAGAACATCTGAGGACTGTTCCCAACAGTCCGTAGCATAGCCGCAGGTGATCTAGCAATGTCCCAAGGTCCACAGTATCAAACGCCGCAGAAAGATCAAGGAGAACCAAGATCGAATGGCTCTTCCGATCTCTCGCTATTAGGAGATCATTAAGTACCCGAACCAACGACATCTCCGTACCATGCCTGTTCCTGAAACCAGACTGGAGAGGATCATAGACCTCATGGGTGGTAAGAAAGTCATCGAGCTGCAACGCAACTACTTTCTCAATAACCTTGCCCAAAAAGGGCAGGTTAGAGATTGGTCTGTAGTTAGCGAGACAGTCTGGGTCAAGGTATGCCTTTTTGCAGATGGCACTAAGATCTGCAATAGAATAGATACTCCAATGAAGGGTGGGAAAAATTAATAGAGATCTAAGAAAGCTTGAGGAGTGGTCAAGAGTATGGCAACTAAGTTTCAATATGAAGAAGTGCAAAATCATGAACTTGGGGTGCAGAAATCCAGGGTTAGTGTACAGAATGGGGGGAGTGGTACTGGTGACAACAAAACAAGAAAGAAACCTAGGGATAATCACATCTGATGACCTAAAGGTGGCCAAACAGTTTTATAAGGCAGTGGGGAGAGCCAGTGGGATGCTAGGGTGCATAGGGAGGGGTATCACCAGCAGAAAGAGGGAGGTGATGATACAGCTGCATAAATCTCTGATGAGAACTCGCCTAGAGTACTGTGTCCAGTTCTGCAGACCTCATCTACGGAAGGACACAGACAGAGAGGAGGTGGTACAGAGGAGGGCAACTAAAATGGGGCAGGATCTACATCAAAAGCCCTATGAGGACAGGCTGAAAGGCCTTAATATGTACACTCTGGAGGAAAGGATGGGGGATATGATAGAAACTTTCAAATACCTCATGGGTATAAATAAGGTTCTAGAGAGAAGCCTTTCAAAGGAAAAAGATGCTCATGAACAAGGGGTCATGTTATGAAGCTGGGGGGAGGAAGGCTCAGAGAAGATGTAAGGAAGCACTTCTTCACAGAAAGGGCAGTGAATGCCTGGAACAGCCTTCCTGAGGAGGTGGTGGGGGCAAAAACTGTGACAGGATTCAAGAAGGCATGGGATAGGTATAAGGGAACCTTTGTGGTAAAGAAAGAAGGTGTAAAGCCAGAGATCAAGTAGGGTCTGTGGTGTTACTGTAGGTAGGGAAAATGGGCAAACTAGGTGAGCCAAGCGGTCCTTAGCTGCCATCAAACTCTATGTTTCTATTGCCACTGCACCACTATGGATGTTTCTTTGCATTTTTCAAATGCGTCCCAAATGGCTGAATGGATTGATTTGAAATTGTCATAGATTTAAGATTCTCTGGCCCACATAATCAAAAGAGATGCACAGCATAAAATGGAGATGTACCGCACATCATGGGAAATGCGCAGAAATGTGATATTCAAACAGAAAAGATGCGTCACACATGTTGTAATGCACAGTCGTGCATAGATAATGTATGCAGCACAGAAACAGGGGCCGGGGACATGAATGTGCCGTGCATGGGAATATTCAGCCAAAATGTGTGGCGCATGTGCTGCGCATCCCAGAGATGTGCCACACAAAGATAGGATAAAAAAAGAATGGCCAAAATCGGCCAGTCACCCACAGGCAGGCTGCAGAACTGCAGACAGGCTCTCCTGAGACAGCCCTTGGAGGTACACCAGGTACCCACACACAGCACTCATACCAAGACTGCAGTACCCAAAGCCACAGGTGCTGTGGTGCCCTAGCACCACCAGATGGCCACCCCCACACCATTCTAGGGATGTAGACATCCAGCTGCCACATGCAGGTGCCATCGGGTGCACCCCTGGTACACTGGTGGTGCAGACAGCCACAATGCAGCACATGTACCAGGGCCATGGCCTGCAACCAAGGGCCTTCAGGTACCACCCAGTGGTGGCATGCACCCATGGTGGTGTTTAGGGGAACAGTGCCCAGGTGGCCTGGTGGTACTGGTGGCAGCATGGTATGGTCCAGGATCTGACCAGTGGCACACACCCACCATACCAGGCCCAAACCACCCGTAGCCACAAACATGACACCGATGCCACCCATGCTGTGTGACATTGCCACAGGAGCACTACAGTGGGTTGGTGTGGTATTCCAGTGGTGGACATTGCACAACTGTGGGTAGCATGGGCAGGGGTGGCACCACCTGCAGCTTGGCAGCATGGGTGTGCCTTACAGACACCTGACCCTTCCAGTGGTGGGTGTGTGGCCACCATGGGCAAGTACTTGGCCAGTGTCGGGGTGACCACCCAGGTTACCAGGACAGTTCCAGGTAGGCCCCACTCACTCGGGTACCTGGTCACTGTCTCAACCCTGACATCCCTTACCTTTCTCATCCCATATCCATTATACTAGCTATGTGAGGCATTGTAGTTGAATGTAAGATGCGTACAGGGCTAGTGTATCACATTCATGTGGCATACTGATCAGAGAGTGTCACCCGCTTGCTTGTCCAGGTGGGCCCCTGTGGCCACTGTCCAGATGGGCACCCTGTACACCAGTCAGACCCTGTATATGGCCATGGGCCATAGCACTGTATGCAGGCCACTACAGTCCACCTACTCACATGCCACTGCAGTCCACCTACTCACATATGCCTTCACACCAGCCTGCTGGGCCGCAGTACCTCCTGTTCACCTTTGTGAAGTGATGGGGCTGCCCTGCAAAGCTGGGTCAGCACATGCCACAGATATCCAAATGTCCTAAAAATATTCCAGTAATGAGATGCAAATGTGGGGATTGGGCCTGGACTGTGCAGTGAGGCTATTTGCATATCCTGGCCGAATACTGCAATTCTGTGCACTGCGCAAGTGGCCACCCATTGTGCATTTCCGTATGCCACACACAGGTTTCGGGACACCTGCCACACCACGCATCTCCCACTGCACGATTGCACATGTTCAAGATATTCAGTGGAACTTGTGCAGTCGTATTCTACAGCACATCATCTGACTATACTAATGTTTTGTGACAGCGCATCTGAGATGCGCAGAACATGGACTTTCTTGGTGCGACCAGGCACTTTTTAATATGGGACCCTCTTACTCATACAATGCTCTAGAAATTCAAGCCCGATCTGTTTAACCATCTATATGTTAGCAGTAGTCAAAGAAAGAGGTATAAACTGCATGTCTCATGAATAAAACTGGAAACTAGTGAACCATTGAACCAAAAATTTGGAAACTCGACCCAATCAATTAACTGTCAAAAAACAGTGACAAATTGTTTTGTGTTTTGACAAACATCTCCCATTAAAAAAATGTTCAATGGATTAATGGGAATTTTCTGGAAATATAGCAGAGCTAGCCACGATGCAACCCAGTACCTTGCAGTAAATGACAGTTCACAAAATACTGCATGACAAAAAGGCTTCACTGCCTTTGAATAACACCGTTCCCCGCAGCATACTGCAGCATTTTTTTATTTATAATTCTGCAAGCTATTGCATTGCATCCCTTCTGTCACTCGCGAATCTCTGAAAATTTCAGCCCAATTCAGCAAACCATCTCTGGGCTAGCAGTAGGCAAAGATATGGATTTAAAACTATCTCTGCAGCATATTGGAAACCCACATGTGCTGACATGCAAAGGCTTCTGTGCTTGCATTAATTTGCATAAGGCACTATAAGAGGCAAATTGAAAACCTAGTGCTAATGCTCTGAACTGCAAAAAAAAGTTTTCAATATGCCTCCTGCTGGTGCGCTGTAAAGCAAAGCTCTAGTCCTGTCCTGAGCACAAAGCAGAGCTGTCAATAATATACCACCACACACTAGGTAGTTCTAAGACATAAACACCATAGCACCACAGCAAAACTGCAAAAGTTGGGTCATAAAATTCTAATGACCGCATTCAACATGCAGGATGTTACAAGGCACTTACCATATGATTAGCCTCACATGAAGCCTTATTTTCATGACAAATTGCTCAGTGCATCTGCTGTAGGCTGTGGACTGTGCCAGCATTCTTCATCCTGCCCATGTCGGGTAAGATACAGATCCTCTCTCAGTTACCTGGCATGACATCCCTGTAATCCAGTTGCTCCCAGTCTTCTGCAAGTGTACACTAAAATTATCACTGGTATCCAGTGATTCCCCACCCCACCAACCCCTTACCTTGAAGCCTACTGTCCAGTGATTCCCCACCTCTACCAATCCCCTTACCCTGAACCCTTCTGTCCAGTGGTTGCCACTCCCTCTTCCAATCCCTGTTCACTGATTCCTGGTGGCCAGTGTTCCCTCTCCTTTTTCCAATCCTGATTAACCAACCCTTGCTGTCTGGTGCCTCCCTCCTACTCCTAGTCCCACAACTCCAATCCTTGGTGTCCAGTGGCACCCCAACCCCCTGAAGCACTAAACACACTAGTCCCCACACAGTGCTGGCACATACCCTTTGTTGACCTCCATAACTGGTAGTCATTCACCACCCACAAAATCAGGGTTCTAGGACAGGGAGCAGGAGACAGCCACTACACATGGGCATCAGTGTAACGGGGAGAGGGAGGAGGAGGGGGGACCATCAGAGATCAGTATAATGGGGACTGGGAATAAGAAGTACCATGGTGCTCTAGGAATCAGTGTAACACTGAGAGGGAGAGGGAGGAGACCACCAGACAGCAGGGGTTGATGTAATGGGCTCGGGAGAGGGTGGTGAGCTCCACTGGATGCCAGGGATGTCATGTTTGTGAATGGGAAGATGGAGGGAACTATACCTTTGTGCATCTTTAAAATGTGTGTGCGTGTGTATGTGTGTGAGTGTATGTGTGTGTTTAGTAAGTTTTAACCAGCAGTGTACAAACAGCCTTTAAGTGGTTCCAGAAAGCTTTGTATATGACTGTGTACCCATAAGCCTACCAGTGCTAGTCTGCTTGGGATTAAGATGGAACTGGATTGACTAGATGAACCAAGGATCTTTTCCTGCCCGTAAAGCTCCATGTTTCCATGCATGTCTCTCGTGTCATTTGTATGCACTCCTGTGCTGGCTTAGCACTTATGTGCTAACTGTTTTGCTCCGCATAAATTGAGACTTCAATGTTATAAGTACTTTTCTAACTAAGGAATCAAGAAGTAAACCTCAGTTTACATAGCGCAAAGCCTGTTTGCTTAGCACTAAACCTTCCAATATACTGCTCCCTGTCTCTCCTAAAAAACATATTCAGAAACAGTAGACCCACTGAACTACAAAGTCAGAAACTACCGACCCAAGGGCTTACATTACAACTCTTATGTGCATGTGATCATGTTGTGTTAACCATCAAACAGGATTTTTACTTGCTGTGCATGCTCAACACACAATATTTAAAGTTAAATATTTCAGAAAATAACATAAATTTGATTTGTAGTTCTAACTGGCCAAGGAAATAGTTCCACACCACACTGCTCTACCTTGCCAGTTTTCAAAAATTCAACTTTTATAGTTTCTGTTCTAAACGAGTATAAATAAAATGTGGAAAATTGTCACTTTGCATTATTTAGAATATCTCATTGTAACAATGATATGTGATAATGGGAGACTTCAACATGCCGGATTCAGATTAGTCAATACCAGCAGGAACACCTGCCAGAACTAAACACATGGTGGATTCCCTGCAGGGGGGGGACCTCAAACAACTGGTACAACAACCCACAAGACACAGGGCTATCCCAGATCTAGTACTGACTAACAAGGAAGGGATCACAGATCTCCAGGTAGAAGGTCACCTGGGGGCCAGTGACCATCACATGGTATGGTTCAATTTGGCCACTACATCTAAATCATCTCATTCCAAGGCAAAAATATGGGACGTCAGAGGGGCTGACTTTGATAAGATGGCCAACAGAGTTAAGCTAGCCCTGGCAAAAAGAAACACAGGGAGGGGTACAGGCAAAGTGGGCAAGCATAGGATGCAATACTTGAAGCAACATCCCATTGTGTTAGACAGAAAAGAAAGTGCAAAAGAAGGAAACCACTTTGGTTCTCAAATACAGTAGCAGAAAAGGTCAGAGCCAAAACGCTGGCCTTCAGGAAATATAAGAGAATACAGTGGGATGAAGATATGGAGGCATACCAAACTGCCCTAAGGGAACCAGGGAAGGCAGTAAGGCAGGCAAAGTCCCAAACTGAGGAAACACTAGCACAAACAGTAAAAGAAGGTGACAAGATTTTCTATAGATACATTAGTGAAAGGAGAAAGTCCAGAGGGGGTATTGCTAAACTCAAAGGAGAAAAGGGGGCATGTGAGGAGGAGGATCCTGTAATAGTATTTATCCTAAATAGATACTTTTGCTAAGTACTTACTGAAGAGAAGGTAGGGCAGGGACCACAGCTCAGCACCATGGACACAGGGGGGAAGGAGGTGAGCACTACTCCCTTCACAAAAGAAAGGGTCCTACAAGAGTTCACTAAGCTCAGGGTGGACAAGGCAATGGGACCTAATGGCATACATCCCAGGGTACTTAAGGAGCTAAGGGTGGAACTAGCAGAGCCATTAGTAGAACTGTTTAGTGAGTCTCTGAGCACAGGAGAGGTCCCAGAAGACTGGAGAAGGGCTCATGTGATCCTGCTCCACAAGAGTGGTAGCAAGGAGGAGGCAGGAAACTACAGACCAGTCAGTCTTACCTCAGTAGTGGGCAAGATTATGGAGGCACTCCTTAAGGAAAGGATAGTGCAACACCTGGAATCATAGGGCACAGGATCCAAGACAGCATGGGTTTACAAAGGAAGGTCCGTCAAACTAATCTCATAGATTTCTTTGACTGGGTAACCAGAGTGGAGGACCAAGGGGGAGCAGTTGATGTCACCTACCTTGACTTCAGCAAAGCTTTCAACACTGTTCCACATAGAAGATTGATAAATAAGCTGGGTAGGCTCGGGGTGGGTCAGAATTTGGTCAACTGGATGGCAAACTGGTTGACGGGCAGAAAACAGAGAGTGGTGGTAAATGGAATACAGTCAGAAGAGATGCAAATCACAAGTGGGGTACCTCAGGGATCAGTCCTGGGGCCAATCCTCTTCAATATCTTCATTAGTGACATTGCAGATGGACTAGAGGGTAAGGCTTGTCTGTTTGCAGATGACACCAAGATCTGCAACAGAGCAGATGATCCAGATGGGGTGGGCAGAATGAGAAGAGATCTGGATAAACTAGCAAAATGGTCAGAAGAATAGCAACTGGGATTTAATGCAAAGAAGAGCAAGATCATGCACATAGGGAAGAGAAACCCTGAAGCCACCTATAGGCTAGGAGGGGAGTTGCTGGCAGTCACAAAGGAAGAAAGAGACTTGGGCATCATCATCACCGATCTGAAATCAACAAAGCAGACCTCTAAAGCAGTAGGTAAGGCTAGGGGATGTTAGGGTGTATTAGTAGGGTATCACGTTGTAAGAGGGAGGTAATAATCCTCTTTACAAGACAATGGTTAGGCTTCATCTGAGTACTGCATGCAGTACTGAGGCCACACCTTCACAAGGACATTAACCAAATTGAGGCAGTCCAGAAGGGCACCAAATGATGCAGGGACTGCATCAGAAGACATATGAGGACAGATTAACTAAGCTCAATATGTATACCCTGAGCAAAGGAGGAGATAGGTGATATGATCGAAACATTCAAACACCTTAAGGGCATTAACAAGGTGAAAGAGTTCAACATGTTTAAATATAAGAAAAATAGCAGGACAAGAGGACACAGCATGAGACTAGAGGGAGGCTGATTAAGGGGGAATGTGAGGAAATTCTTTTTCACAGAAAGGATGGTGGATGCATGGAACGGCCTACCTCAGGAAGGGGTGGCTATGAATACAGAGCAGGGCTTCAAACAGGCATGGGATAGGCATAAGGGAGCAATACAGATGAGTATGAATAGATAGGCCACTGACAGAGCAAAGGCCGATGGCACATTTATAAGGTAGAAAAGAAATGGACAGACTGGATGGGCCTTGCAGTCCTTATCTCCGTCAACTTCTATGTTTCTATATAACCCCTACAAATGGGGTTCCCAAAAGTCTTCCTTGAGCTTGCCTAAATGCTCACTGCCAGCTGGTGTCCTGCATTTTAGCAGTTTAATGTGATTACCAGAGTCTGTATAGCCTCTGTGTACTGTATCTTTAAGAGCTGCTTGATTGCAGCATAAGTAATCTGAGATGGAGCTCTGTTGAAAGATGTAACTATTTGCTGAAAACCATTTAGAATGGTAATGATAATGTAGTTTGCCTAACCTGCTTTCTTTGTAGCAAGGACTGTTTTGTTTGTCTCCACTATCTTGGTCCTGGAGTGCAAATTGGGCCAATCAGTTCTGGTGGGACCTAAAATGTAGCCGGACTACAGGAGCTGCCTGAATTCAAAATCTACAGGAACTGTGGTCTGAGTTTTTGTGCCTTTTTTGCAACTGAAGGAGGAGCTCTTGCTTTGACTGACAGCCAAATCAGCCAACCAAATCTTTTGGATCTTGGGGAAGTCCCGGGCTGCTTGCAGTTTTCAGTTAGAACTAAGCTGGAAGCTGAGCAAGATGGAGCTGAAGTGTTTCTGAGCAGCTATCCTGAGTGGATTTGCATGGGAGAACTCTGACAAGGCTAGGTTTTTGGCCTGCATGCTGGTGTGCTGCTCCTGAGAGGGAGAGAAGAGAATTATTTTGGACTAAATCCAAGTTTGTGTGACTAAAGTAAGCTACTGAAGTGGGCCAGGCTCAACCTGAAGAAGACCGAATATGTTTACTGAATGTGATTGGCCTGTCAAGAGTTCCAGCTACCCCTAAGCTCCCGGTGTGTGCAGAGACTTTGCGATTGTGCCTGGGGAGCGCTTTGCCTGGTACAGTAGAATTCCAGTACATGTAAATGTGCTATGAGCTGCTAGTGGGTTGTGAGTTAGTTCCCCACTGTGTGAACTGTGTTCTGCTTGCTGGAAGCTGTATCCAGCCCAAATCGGACTGCTTCCGAACTTGTCTCCATGCAGTATGGGCTTTGCCAGACTGGCCTAGCCAGATTACCCACTGCACAGAGAAGCCATCGATGAGAGACCTGCCTGGGGATCAGCCCCCTGCTCCACGCTTGAACAGAAATGACACCTCTGCGACTTGTGTGGGCCCTGCTTCTCCTGGCATTCTAGATCAACCACCTGCAGTCTCAATTTTCATCCAGCCTGTGTCCAGTCTTGGGTATCTTTGAGTAATATCAGGTAGCTCCCACAACACCAGCTTAATCTGAGTGTGTCATCTGATTGTCTTGTTGTTTCGTTTCCTTTACAAACTGAGCCCTCTGGCTCCAGATTTCAAATATTGTGTACTGTGCATGTTGTGTTTTCCATCACAGGGCGCCAATCAGCTGCAACCCTGGGCAACTGTCCTGGCTAGCCCATCGCTTCTCTACCTGGGTACCCAGAGGTGGACTGTGTGGGGGGACTCAAAGCGCATGCATAACTGCTTGATTGATATAACCTTTAAGCTAATTAACCTGATTTTTCCCCTCCCTTGTTCAAGTCCCCTGAATAAAGCAGATCTAACTTTTTCTACATGTAATCAGACTGTGGTTCCAGTTTGTGGTCAAAGTACTGTACTGTTGCTATTTGCTGCGCTTAACCTTGTTTTACAGGGGGTACCCAGGGTCGAGCCAGAGGAACCAGCCCTGGTGGTAAGTGCAAACAGTGTGGGTACTTGTGTGGTGTACCAGGGGTATTGTGAAAGTGATTATTGTACAGTGTTCAGGCCACTAGAGGGGAAAGAGGGGGGTTACAGTGTCCCAGAGGGCTGTGCCCTAGTTAGCTTGAACACTACCAACCCTGACCTCCGGGTGAAGGCACCCGTTTCAGAACTCAGGCCCCTTAACCTGCTACTAGTCAAGCAGGTAGGGGTAGTAGCCCTTGGGGTAGCGCCACCTAGGGGTTACATCATATTTAAAGATGACTAAATAGATAGATGGGACATTTTTAGAGAATGCAGATTCTGTCACGCAAACCAATTCCTGCAGATTTCAGCCTGATCAATCTACCCATCTCTGTGCTACTGTAGCAGCGAGTAAACAAGCATTGTAACACGCTAGAAAAAATGCCCCATCCTCGTTCGGCAAAACAGGTCACCTGACCGTGGATTAATTCTCAATTAATCCACAGTTGCCCTCCAGAGTAAACATGTGTGTTGAGGGTTAGATCTCACTTGGGAACATGCTGACGAGTTGCACAGACAAGCAACAACATCCCCCATGTAAACGTTATCTCCAGAGTGAGGACATGGTAGCTTCTCCACAGACATTACAAATGACAGCTCCCACCCCCTCGCACAGAGCAAGCACACAGTGGAACTACAGGATTGAGAATGCCTTCCTTGTAGAGGAGCCCAACCCAAAATGGGGGGAGAGACCTAGTCGCTGGAGCTGCAGGTGAGAGTAACTGCATCCGAGGCTTCTCCACAGACATTACAGATGATAGCCCCTTCCACCTCACAGAGTCACCCCCTCGTACAGCCACCCTCCTCATACTAACACCCGATTTTTCCTAACTGTTACAAAAGAATTAACCCACTCAAGAGTCATGGGTTTACCCAAGAATTAATCCACGCCTGGTACCCCCACACAGGCATGGATTAATTCTCTAGTAAACCCATGCTTTGTCATGAGTTACATTGAAACATAGAAACATAGAACTTGACGGCAGATAAGGACCACTTGGCCCACCTAGTCTGCCCATTTCCCTACCTAATGGATAAGCTGCAGATTCTAGTTAACCAACAGCCTACTTCCTCCTACCCCCCACTAGAATTGCCTTATGTCTGTCCCATGCATTCTTGAATTCCCCCACTGTTTTTTACTCTATGACCTCCTCAGGAAGGCTGTTCCATGTATCCACAACCCTCTCTGTGAAGAAATACTTCCTCACATTACCTCTGAGCCGTCCCCTCTATCTTCAAATTGTGCCCTCTTGTTCTTGCACATCTCTTTTCTGAAAGATGCTACCCTCTTGGACTTTGTTGATTCCCTTGAGGTATCTGAAAGTTTCTATCATGTCCCCCCTCTCCCTCCTTTCCTCGAGGCTATACATCTTTAGTTCCTTTAGTCTTTCTTCATATGTCTTCTGATGCAGACCCTGCATCATTTGGTTCCCTCCTCTGGACAGCCTCCACTCTGTCTATGTCTTTTGGAGACGGGGTCTCCAGAACTATACACAGTACTCCAGATGTGTTCTTACCAACTGTCTGTACAGAGGTCAACAACTTCCTGTTTTCTACTGGTGATGCTCTCCCTATGCATCCCAGTATCCCCACAGCCAGGTTAATGTTTACTTTGTCAATGCTGAATGCTTGCTTGCTTGTATATATGTATTTGTTGCATATTTATCGGGTACAGATAGCACAGAGGCAAAAATTAACAAATGAATAACAAGAGTTATAATAGTGACATTGTCTACATTAGCTTATTTATTTTAAGACTTTCCTTTTCTGTGATTGTGAAATGGTATCCTTATTCATGCAGGTCCCTTTAGAAATGGAATACATGGAATAGTGGAGGTATTTCAAGCCCCATGTTCCATGCCAACCCACTTCTCCTGATGTGGTACCTGGCCCCATCAGGCCATGACACATGTCAATCCTTTGTGAGGGAAGGCTCCACAGCCTGTCACAAGGTGTCACCTTTGTGACACAAAATAGTGTGCAATACCTTCCCAGGCTCAGAACAGTGGAGTACGACAGTGCTGGTCCCCATCCTCGTGCTGCACAGATGCTACCCAAGCTCGCCCCTGAACTCGAGTCTCCAGCATGGGAACATGACCCACTACCCGCCGGGCTAATGGCCAGCACTGCACACAACATTTCATAATACCTTTTTTTTTTCACATTTTGACCCCAGATTTTCAACGTAGTCTTTTATGACCGCATCTTTTGAACTTGAAAGGAGTCATTTATAAAATACTGCCTTAAACATCAATTTTTGTCACAAGTGTGAAGAAACATTTTAGCCAGGATTTAAAAATAACAGCTGTCTGGTTCATAAGGTGCTGTAAAAAATTACTATGTTTATAATTTGGGGTCAAAATATTGAAAATTACTGAAGTTATGAATGAGCATTGAAAAATGTCAACATACCTTCATAATACTGGTGTTTTTTTAAGATTCTGACCCCAAAGTTTCAACGTAGTCTTTTTATGACCTCACTTCATAAACCTGGTAGGTGACATTTTTCAAATCCTGCCTGAAAGGAGATTTTGCAGAGCAACAGTGAAATCACCTTTTGGAAATGAGTTGAAGAATGGCATCTGTCAGGTTCACGAGGTGATGTGCAAAAATGGCTATGTTGAAGATCTGGAATCAAAATAACGAAAATTGCTAAATTTATGAGTGAACAGTAAAAAATGTTAAAGTACTTTCATAACTTTGGTGTTTTTAAAATTTTGACACCAGATTTTCAACATGTCTTTTTATGATCCCACTTCATAAACCTGGTAGGTGAAGTTTTTCAAATTATGCCCAAATGTGATTTCACGGAGCAACCTCAAAACCTCATCTCCCTTGTTCATGAGGTGGAGTCCAGAAAAGGCTTTGTTGAAAATTTGGTGAAAAAATATTAACAAATGACAATGTTATGATTCAAAGCACATTGAAAATACATAGCCCAAACTTACCTCGTTTCTTCAGTTCTCAGTAGGTGTTGAAACAGAAGGACGTGTTTTTCCTGCAGAGTGGATTTTGGGTGCCAGACTTTTTTTAATGAATAAGGGGTATGGTGGGGTGACGTGGAGGATGCTGAGTGGGGTGGTCAGGGTGGAGTGGGTGGAGAGTAAAGGGGATCAGGAAGACCACAATAGATATCCATGGACCATTTTCTGCTTTTCAGTTTTATTTTAAAAAAAAGCCAGAGGGACCAAGGGCGACATTGAGGATTGGGCACCCCAGTTGCACAAGGAGGAATGCACATCGGACATGGGGAGCGTCTCATAGACTCAGTCCAGGATAAGCTTTGCAGGGGGTCTTTGCCTAACAAACACATGGGACATGATAAGGAAGGAGTGGGTTGTTTGGTAGCAAGTAGGTTTCTTTTTGCAGGGTCCACGCAACAGGACATGACTGGAAGGGGGTGGGTTTCTTGGCAGCGCCTGGGTTTCATTTTACAGGAACAGAGTACCAGGGTGTGATCAGGAAAGGGGTGGGTTTCTTGGCAGTGTCTGGGTTTCGTTTTACAGGAACAGAGTACCAAGGTGTGATCAGGAAGGGGGTGGGTTTCTTGGCAGCGCCTGGGTTTCGTTTTACAGGAACAGAGTACCAGGGTGTGATCAGGAAGGGGGTGGGTTTCTTGGCAGCGCCTGGGTTTCGTTTTACAGGAACAGAGTACCAGGGTGTGATCAGGAAGGGGTGGGTTTCTTGGCGGTAGCCTGGGTTTAGATTTTATAGGAACAGAGTACCAGGGTGTGATCAGGAAGGGGTGGGTTTCTTGGCAGCGCCTGGGTTTCGCTTTCACAGGAACAGAGTACTAGGGTGTGATCAGGAAGGGGTGGGGCCTTGGCAGCGCCTGGTTTCATTTTACAGGAACAGAGTACCAGGGTGTGATCAGGAAGGGGTGGGTTTCTTGGCAGCACCTGGGTTTCTTTTTACAAGAACAGAGTACCAAGGTGTGATCAGGAAGGGGGTGGGTTTCTTGGCAGCACCTGGGTTTCTTTACAAGAACAGAGTACCAGGGTGTGATCAGGAAGGGGGTGGGTTTCTTGGCAGCACATGGGTTTCTTTTTACAGGAACAGAGTACCAGGGTGTGATCAGGAAGGGTGGGTTGTTTGGCAGCTGGTGGGATTATTTTCACAGAAACCGGGCACGGGGATGTGATCAGGAAGGGGTGGGTTCTTTGAAGCAGGTGGCATTCATTTTGGAACATTCAACAGGGAACCAGGGCATGATCGGAAGGGGGTAGGATGTTTGGCAGTGAGCGGGTTTGTTTCTTATACAAAGGAGGGGGAGGATGAGGAGCAGCCTGAACATGACATTGCTCAGCTGCTTGCTGGGTGGCTTCCGGTAGATGAAATGAGGCAACTGCTGTTTGATAGGAGTGCCTGGCCCCTTTAAACTACAGTAAGTTTCTGCCCCACAAGCATTGAATAGTGTCATGATAAGTATGGCTGATAATTGGCCTGTCACTGTCGAACCCACTGCAGCCTAACCTGCATTGGACCCAACAGTGACACACCTCTGAAAGCTGGCACAGTAATAAAGTGTTTGCATGTGCATGCGCACATGCAGATATACAAAGGGGTTTAATACAGAATTGTGCAGTGACACTAAATGTACATTACAGTTCACATTAAACTTATTGTGCAGCCAGATTGCAACTCATTGTTTTTATGTGACTGCAATGAGTTCTTTAAATTGAAAGTGTATTCAGGCAACTCATTCAGAGCTCAGCAGAAGCCAGCTAGCAGTGATGAAGAGTTTCCTATGGACAGCCCTAACAGCTCAAATGCTAACTGGCTTTTAACTGGTTGCACAGTAACTTTAATGTGGACTGTACTGTGGGGGCACTATAATAACTGGGGAGCATTTTCTCCTATAGGGAAACCAAGTTATAATTCACTGTTATAACCTGCGGGTTATAAAGGTGAACACGCGCCAGGTTTCCCTCACTTCACACATGCGCTAGCCTCCACTTTTCACTGTCTTAGTGCTACTTTGCTGCAATTTGCACTTGGCGCCAGTTGTAAATAAATAAATAAAACTTGCCTCTGACATAAACTGTCATGATTCCTTAGTGAAGGTGCTCCTCAAGTAAACCTTTTTTTTTTCTTTAAGAAAAAAATGAAACCAGAAAGCTTTCAGGAGCTGCAGACAGCGGACCATGCCTCATCCCAAACAGACGACCGCGGTTGAACACCGATGTATTTTATATAATTGCTGTGGCGAGAAAATACTCCCCAGCTGTAAGCCCCCTCTCATTTAAGAGAGGCTTATAGCTTGCCTTAGAAATCCTTTTCCCTGTTCCCCTGGAGCTTAGGTTTTCTTTTTGTGCTGGGGGGGTAATTTCTGCCAGTCGCCACTTGGTAGCAGCAGAAAGTGTTTAGCATGGGTGATATTTAAGGGAGGAAAAGGAAGTTTCTGGCATTTTTTTGGAGGGAGACATAGAGACCAGCGGTGCTGCTAGGGCAGTAAGTGGGAAGGGGGCCCGTCCCTAGGGCAGGGTCAGCAGCATGTGTGGCAATGCGTCTGGTCACTGGGTTATGGTTAGGCAGCTGCATTTGTTTGGGCCTCAGGCCCTGGGAAAGTCCAGTAAGGGAAGTAGGAAGGTAGGAGCATCAAGGAAAGTGAATGGGGCCCTGGGGTCACTTTAGGCCCTTGTTTGGAGGTGTAGTGTCCCTGGGTTGTTAGGGTTGCAGTAGGTTGTGGCAGGGCCGCTGCAGCTTGGCGTGGCTGGGAGGCCCAGGGATACTGGTGAAGGGGCTGGAGGAACCTCTACCCTTTAGGGGCCTGTTTGGAGGGACAGGCCTCATGGGCTGCTTGATTTGCCGAGTGGGCTGCGGAGTGCCCTGGAGGTCTCCCCTTGAGCTGGTTAGCACTTACTGGGCAACAGGTTTTGGGCAAAAAGAGTGATGTAGCTGTTTTAGCAACTGGAGCCATGCTGTAGGTATATAGTGGATGGGATAAGAGGGAGGCAGAGCACTTTTGGGACCAGGTGAGCCAGTGTGGAGGTCTTGGGACTTAGAGCAAGTGATAGGTTGGGCAGCATGTTTAACAGGCTGCAGGGATTGAAGCACCCAGTGTGAAATGACTGGTTTAGGGGTGGCTTGGGAAGCTCATCCTTTCCCACAGGAAAGTGCTCCAGTGAGAAAAGTTAAGGAAGCACTGCAGTCTAAGTTATGAAAGTAGCCTCAAATGGTAGTGAAGCATTATCTAGGTACTTGCCAGTGCAGGAGAATGTGGGAGCTTCACATTTCTGATTCGAAAGATTTTTTGCCCTGGTGGAAAATCTCTGCCGTGAAGTCTGTTGTGTAAAATCTTGCTCTGCATATAAATAGCACTTTGACAAATACTCCCTTCTTAGAGATGTAAAAAAGTTAGCCCCATGGAGCTGTTGTATGTTTTCAAGTAATGAGGCCACAGAGCTCGTAATCATTTTGAGAGCTCAGGAGAAATAAAGTTTAAATTGTTTGGGAAAACTTTCTGATTCCAGTGGGTTTATTGTTAAAGGTGATTGAAAAGGGTCCCAATGAAATTAGATGTTTTAGAGTCAGCATTCTTTGCAAGTTTTCTTTTAGCAGGGATCAAGGTTATTGAAGAAGATCCTGCACCTTTCTGCTGCCGGTAGGGTTATGGGTGGCCTTACTGATGGAATTTGGGGTCGTCACTTGCCGGATCCCCCCTCAGGACACTGTGCCTGCTGTAATGCTTCAAGAAAAGGAAAGAAAATGTCTCAAGGTTGGCAGTATTTTTTCCAGCTGAATTGTATATACTCTGGGAGTTTTGGTTGAGATTTCTATGGCTGCAAGCCCCTTCCCCTGGAAAATCGGTAGCCCCTAGACAGTTCAGGGAGGGGGTGGCTGCACGTGGAGGCTTGTCCTGTATCTTTCCCTGCATTCTGGGGGAGAAGGAGATTGCATTTCCAGAGCAGAGGTGCTAGACTCTAGTAGCTAGAGGGTCACCCTGACTGCTAGGCCTTGTGGCGCACTTTAAAATTCATTGGTGGTGTGGTGGTGGTGTGCTTTTCCTGGTGCTAGGCAGCAGGCTTCTACTGAGAGCTTGCATGTAACCCTTGGGTCACATGGAGGGATTCCTGTCTTCTGATTGGCTGCTGGCTTGTGGAGGGAAAGCAAGGCAGGCGGCTCCTTTTGCAGCAAGTGGAGCGGAGCAGGTGTGAAGTTGGAGCTTGTGGCTGTGAGAGGAAAGAAATTTTGTTGTCACCAACCAGGGTAAGCCATTTTCCCCAACCTTGATAAACAACAGTGCGGGGCCTTTATTGAATGGACTTAAGGTACCTTATGGGGGCAGTGGGTTTATATCGGAGGATGCACCACCTCCTGAGGAACCTATGTCAGTGGTGCCTACATCTCTTTTGGTATGGTTATAGAATAACGGAGGGAGAGGACAGCCAGATGATTTGTGTGTCCACTGTGGATTTCAGAGAGAAGGCATAGCTAGACTGCCAGTATGCAGCATCTGTTCCAGCTCTGCTCCGGAGGCATTTTTGACCAAGCCATGCCTGTATTCTATTGGGGGCACCTTCTCAGTATCTCGGAAGGCCTGTCCTCAGTGTGGTCACAGGGAAGTGTGGGGTCGGGCCTGTTTGAAAGACTTTCCCTTGGAGTCCCATCCCCAGCAGAGGAAGAAAAGCTGCTGGATCTCTCTGAGGATGTGATTGTGGAAATGGTAGAGGAGAAGAGTGGTGCTGCAAGGACAGATCCAAAGGGTGAGGAGGGCACAGTCATCTACCCAGCCCCCATCGCCGGCTGCTCACTATCCCCATGACAGAGGGAGAGGAAGGGTACAAAGAAATGGTGGTGGTCTTCATCTCTATTCCTGCCTGGGAGTGGCACTCCAACCCTGGAAGATAGGCCGGTGGATGCAGCATCTATGCGACCCAAAACTGCAATGGTTAGGCTGGGGCCTATAGTAGAAAAGCCTGACAAAAAGGAGGAGAAAGGGTTGATTGCACAGGGTGAGGGCTTTGATGATGGGAAATATGTTGGCAAAAAGTTTCAATTCACAGACTATGGTGTGTACCATGCTATTTCCAAGCCTTTCCATCATCCTGTGATTGCTTCTGGGGACCGCACCCCATGTATACCCCCACACTCTAAGGCCCTTAAATCCAGGATGGATGGACTAAACCACACTGATCCATTGAACCTGGCCTATCATCAGGGAAGCTGGCTGGAACCAGGCCAAGCTCGCAGAACCTGCATTAGGGAGCTGCCTGAATGGAGTCAGGATGAAAGGTGGGTGCAGCGAAGGATGAAGGTTGAGTATCCACAATTGGATAGCCCTATGTCTCTGAACGATTCTGGGATATCATTGAGGCGATGAGAGAGGAGTGGATCTTCAGGGAATAGCTTGAGCGGCTAAAGTATCGACCTGGAGCTGGAGGCCATTCGTCTCAGGAACTATTCCAGAAGGCGCGGGACATGTGCCATACAAACCCTTGGACAGGGCTTACCATCTTCAAGCACTTTGCACTGGTCCAGGACTTGGCAAGCTGCTGAGTAAAATATTACGTGGTGTCAACGGAATCTTTCAGGGACTTTGCCACCAAGCGGACCTGGAATTTATTTTCCACCTAATGGAGGCCCAGCTACTTAAGTACCTGTTTAAGACTTGTGGACTTGTAGCAGGATGACTACTCACCAGTGCAGGTTTGGGTAACAGACTGAAAGTGCCATGATATTTCTTTCTGAGTGTTAATGACTTTATAGTTCTATTGTCTTGATTTTAGAATTTAAACAGTCATTTTTATTGCTTGCCTGCGGGACAGGGGTATTTTGCTCCTGCTCAGTGTGAATGGAGAGTGTGTGTGTGTGTGTGTGTGTGTATGTGTGTGTGTATGTGAGTGTATAGAGCATTTGTTTAACATGCAACCATATATGTGTTATTATCTGGGGTAACCTATGTGCAATTTGGGGAAGGTACAATTTTGGATTTAGAGTTATTGCAATGATTAGCTACCTCAATCTGTGTACCAACAAGTTGATTACGGTGTTAGAATGTTTAAGATATTTTGCAAATTTTCTACTGTTTGCATCTGTACTTTAAATCTACAACCTCCTGACACAGGTAAGGTAGGAATTTATTTTTAATTGAAAGGCTATGCCTATATTTCAATGAGGCAAGCAGCCAGCCATGCCCCCTTCCTCAGCTATATAAGCAGTTCCTCCCAGCCTCTTCCTGAAGCACTTTTTTCTTGCAGCCGGAGGCTCTGTAAGTTTGTTCGCCTTTGCAGTCTGCTGGGCATGCCCCCCTCTACTGTTTTGGCTCTGCTTTTATGCTGGACTTATTTTTATGTTCTCCTGCATTTGGTTTGTATTAGTGCTCCAGCTGTGTGCTTCTTTGTTGCTTGCTCCTGTTCTTCTGTGTTTGTGCGTTTGTGTGACTTTTGTTTTACATTCTTTTTTGGGGGGGCTTTTGTTTCTAGAATCCTTTGCCTTTGCTTGTATTTTGATAATCCTGAGCTCATGCTAATTTGCTCCCATTTACTCACACCTGCAACTGCAATTGTTGTCTGTGTGTTTCAGCTCAGAGATGCTTCCCTGCTTCTGCTCCTAATGCTATTATATAAACAATATGTCCTCACTATAAAATAAATCTGCTTGTGTTGTCTCTGTGCTTATCCACCTAATTGCTATCACCTGGTTCAGGCTCACTCTGTAACCTCATCCATGGAGCTCAATCTTGTTTCCTGAACTAATACCAAGAAGATCATTGCTGCCGTTTCAGCACATTGTAGCTATGGTTAATTGCTGCTGAATGCTGCTGATTTACTGCATGCTGCCCATTTACTTTTGCGTACTGCTTTATTATACCCATGGAGCTGTTGTATGTTTTCAAGTAATGAGGCCTCAGAGCTTGTAATCATTTTGAGAGCTCAGGAGAAATAAAGTTTAAATTGTTTGGGAGAAAGTTCTGATTCCAGTGGGTTTATTGTTAAAGGTGATTGAAAAGGGTCCCAATGAAATTAGATGTTTTTAAGGTCAACAGTCTCTGCAAGTTTTCCTTTTAGCAGGGATCAAGGTTATTGAAGAAGATCCTGCACCTTCCTGCTGCTGGTGGCCGGTGGAGTTATGGGTGGCCTCGCTGATGGAATCTGGGGTCATCACCTGCCAGATCTCCCCCCCCCAAAGGACACTGAGTACCTCCTGTAATGCCTCGAGAAAAGGAAAGAAGACGTCTAGAGGTAGGCAGTATTTTTCAGCTGAATTGTGTATGCTCTTGAATTTTGGTTGAGATTTCTATGGCTGCTAGCCCTCTCCCCAGAAATCAGTAGCCCCTAGACAGTTCGGTGAGGGGTGGCTGCACCAGCTATTATATAAAATAAAATATGGTGGTGTAAAACTGACTGTATTTCGATACCCCGTGTTGGATGTATGAATAAACGCCTCAGGCTTCACTCTCAGGGTTTATGTAGCATCCAACACCTCAGGTGTGTGTGTAAAATTCTCATTAAACACCCCACCCCATGTATTATTCTATATATTATATCACTATAATTTAGAATCATAGCCAGTAGCAAGATGTACTATATATCTGACTATATATGGCAAGATCACAGAAATCCAATTGAAATGAATAGGGATTTTCAGTGAGATATATAAATATTCTTTGCAAAAAAACTCCACTAATGAATCACATAGAGCTGCTATTAAAACGATGAAAGTATGGAAATATGATGTTAGGGTTTTCAACCCTATCTCTGCATTCCCGCCAAGCAGTCAAATGGGAAAGGCAACACAAACAACCACAGACATCCATTATCAGGTAAGACGAGCAACATACAATGATTTCCAAATGACATAAGAGACATCCATCATCTTGATCCAATGCTTCTGTAGCCATGGATACATACCACAGGTGGTCGAAGGCACTTATATGCAATCATCCTTGTGGGCATGGAAAGGGCCCTATGCTTCTGTGGCAGCATAGATGCCTTCAGCGCCTGAGGGAAGACATCCTCATCTCCCAGGTGGTTGATGGCACTCAGTTGTACCACGTACCTCACAACTCACCTCACAACTGACCTGGGGCATGCAGAAATTTAGTATTACCACACTCCCTGTCATGTGTATTGCTTACTTACAATTTACAATGTGATCCTCTGGGAATTTTGTATCACACTTTCCAGGTGGTTGAAGGCACTCTGCTGTGCTTTGTGCCTCACAACCCACCTGTGGTAATGCAACAATTCAGCATTGCTATACTCTTCCATGTGGTATTGCTTACTCAAAATTTATAATGTGATCCTATGTGAATTATATACCACACTTCCCAGTTGGTTTAAGGCACCCATCTGTGCCTTGTGCCTTGGGCATGCAGTAATTTAGCATTGCACACATCCTGCTGTGTGGAATTGCTTACTACAATTTACAATGTGATCCTATGGGAATCATATAAAGACACTTCCCAGGAGTGCAAGCACTCGCCACGCCTCATGCCTCACAACCCACCTGGGGCGTATGGTAATTTAGCACTGCCACATACCCTGTCATGTGTTATTTCTTACATACAATTTACAGTGTGATCCTATGGGAATTTTTTCTCATATTGCAGTCATCATTTCCAGCAACAAGATGTGTCTCGGATCAGAGAGTGGATCTTCACTCTGGGATCTGTTCTGTGGCAGCATAGATGCCTTCAGCGCTTGAGGGAAGACATCCTCACCTCCCAGGTTGTTGATGGCACTCAGTTGCACCACGCCTCACAACCCACCTCACAACCCGACCTGGGGCATGTGAAATTTAGTATTACCACACTCCCTCTCATGTGTATTGCTTACTTACAATTTACAATGTGATCCTCTGGGAATTTTGTATCACACTTTCCAGGTGGTTGAAGGCACTCTGCTGTGCTTTGTGCCTCACAACCCACCTGGGGCATGCAACAATTCAGCATTGCTGCACACCCTTCCATGTGGTATTGCTTACTCAAAATTTATAATGTGATCCTATGTGAATTATATACCACACTTCCCAGTTGGTTTAAGGCACCCATCTGTGCCTTGTGCCTTGGGCATGCAGTAATTTAGCATTGCCACACATCCTGCTGTGTGGAATTGCTTACTTACAATTTACAATGTGATCCTATGTGAATCATATGCCACACTTCCCAGGTGGTTGCAAGCACTTGGCTACGCCTCATGCCTCACAACCCACTTGGGGCGTATGGTAATTTAGCACTGCCACACACCCTGTCATGTGTTATTCCTCATATACAATTTACAGTGTGATCCCATGGGAATTTTTTTCATATTGCAGTCATCATTTCCAGCAGCAAGATGTGTCTTGGATCAGAGAGTGGATCTTCACTCTGGGATCTGTTCAGGTGAGCGAGGTGTGTAGGGGTTTTGGTGGGGGACAGGGTGATGGGTGCTGGAGTGGGGGTCAGGGTGGGGGTGGTAGGATCTGTGTGGGACCATTTTCTTTTTCACAGGTTAAAAAAAGGCATCAAGGGACCATTTTCTTTATTTCAGAGAATACAGCCATCAGAGTGTGACGGGTGCCACTAGACAACAGGGAAATAAAAATTATGAATGGGATGGGTGATCGGAGGGTGAGAGGGTGCTACTAGACACCAGGAAAAGAAAATAATTAACAGGAACAGGGACTGGAGGTTGAGGGTTGTCACTAGACTCCATGGAAATAAATACCTATTAAAAATAGGGACTGCCATCGGAGGGGGGTGCCACTATACAGCAGGGAAATACACATTTCTAAAGCAGGACAGCGATCGGCAGGTGGGGGATGCCACCAGACACCAGAAATATAAGAAGCGATGGAGGGGAACATAAAAGGCATTTCCTTTCAGGCTAAATTATGAATGAAAGTGGGAGTGTTTCTTTCTCCTCGTATGTATTTTATTTGATAGGAGGGAAACTGATCGTGCAGCACTCAGGATGAGGGATGACCAGTGAGGAAGTACTGCTACAGGATTGCTGCAGTGAGGGAAGGGGTTGAGTAGAATTTAGCACAACTTGGAATGAGATGCCAGGAACTGCAGTTTGACATTTTAGCACCTCCTAAGCACCGAATCAGGTTGCTGTCAGGCAATCTGGGAGTCATATCAACATCAAGACACAAAGTTTAAAGAGCAGATAGTTATTTAAAATACACTGATTTCAAATTTATTTTTCATCCTGTGTTAATAAAACATTTAGCGGATAATGGTCTTTTGAGTGATTTTTAACCCTTTCTGCTCTATTGGTGATCCGATTGACATGCTCACTATACACCGAAGCAGGACAAAGATTAGAAAAAACAAGCCAGATGCAGGTTGAAACCTGAGTCAGCAGACTCAGGCTTTACATGCTGGACTCCAGTGCAATTGCACATCCTTAGCTGTGTCTTTATAGGTGGCATGTTCATACCCTTGTCAGAGGATCAGCTGTTCTCAGGGGGCACTTACTATCAAGCATGTGAAAGTGCCATCAGTTCAAAAGCTGATCACTTTCATCATTTAGTCACGGTCGTGGAGGACACACTGCGGTCTTCAGCTGGCTGCAGGCACGTTGGGTAGTAGTATCAACAAGCATTTGCCAATGCTGAATGTTTGCTTGCTGGCATTAGCAGTGGAAGTACAGGAGCTAGACAGATGCAGTATAGCAATGGCAGTGAAGTACTGAACTGGTGCCAACTCCACCCCCACCCTGCAGAGATGGACAGGCATTGGGGCGTGGCTTTGGGTCGTTGCCCATCACGGTCACGACATTTCACCTCACCCTACCCTGCAGACACTGACAAGTGTTGAGGTATGCCTTGGGCGTTTGGGCTTTACATTCACCTCATTCCATAAGGAAACACACTGAAATGGGTGCAATATAGGAGAATGGGGTGAACTCTGGGGCCAAAGGGTCCAAGGCGACCTCAATGCCTGTCACTGGCTGCAGGGTGGGGGTGGAATGGCATGAGCATTACTGTCGACAATCCCAAGTCACACCCCTGATGCTTGTCAGTCCCTACAGGGTACGGCATTATGGTCAAAATCCCTAACACCCTGCAGAGGGTGGGCGTGGGTTGGCTGGCAAGAGAATCAACGAGGGACAATTTTGTTTTTTGTTACAGGGTTTTTTTTTAAAAGACAACGTGGGACATTTGCCACGCTGGGGTGGGCTCCCAGCATGGCACCTGGAAGTTTGTTTGGGGGGGCAGTGGAGTCAACGGGGGATTGGGCACCCCCATTGGCCATACAGTGTGTGGGGCGCACATGATGGCGTGGGACTTTTGCCACACTGGGGTGGGGTCCCAGTGGCACCTTGAAGTTTGCTTTTGGGGGGGCACTGAAGCCGGCGGGGATTGGGCACCAAGTTGGACATACAGTGTGCTGGGGGGGCTGTGCATGTGCTGATTGGGCACTCCCTTAGCACACAACAAATGGGGGTGCGCATCATGCTGGGAGACGCAGTGGCATACAGCTGAAAGAGAACGACTGCTAAGGTGGTGAAGTGTAGGCAATTTGCATATTGATGACGGCACGGCAGTATGCACATTGCCTACACGTTGCCACTGCTGATGTATCAGTCTTTCTCTTTCAACTGTACGCCACTGCATCTGAACTGCTGTCATAGACAGCTCAGTCATTCATTGGTGCCCTTCTACGATGCCTGCAAAAACGATCAGGGCATTGGAAGCAGGGGTGCCACACCTATGAAAACTTGTATGGTGGCACTATGTTTCTTGCACATGCATGCGAGCAAACATAAAAATGTAAAAGCATAAAAAAGAGGTTATTCTAAGGCAGAAGACTGTGACTGGAATTACTTTCAGTTAGAATATGGTTTCTGAACAAGTGGTTTTAAAGGGTGTGAGTGGAGTACTGTGAATGTATTAACTTTTTTCCCTTATTGGAATTATTTGCCTGGTACAGTGGTAGCCACAGACATTTCCAGCTATTTCCAGATATTTTGCAAAATTTCTGAAGAGTTTTTTCCTACTGCCCTACTGTTTAACTGCAGAAAGCATCAGATATTTCTGGAAGTATCACAGAAATTTCGGGAAATAGCTGGCAGTGTCTGTGGCTGCTACTGTATGACCATGTCCCTGTTATGGCTTCAATGCAATTCAATTCAATTCAAGTTTATTGCAGGAATAACTGCAATGAGTAGGCTCATTCACAAGGAGGTCCTAAGAACATGCATCAGAAACATATACAGAGAAACGACAAGGCATGATAAATACACAACAAAGCATAGTACACACAGTCATGATTTCTAAGATTAGCACTGGGTACAAATATACGTTGTTTACATGGCAGATATGATAGTTTCACCATGACTCAGTAATGGCAACAATAACCAGGTCTGATTCCACCATGATGGCCTCTTGGTCTGGAATTTTATTTCCAAGTCTCCTTGCATTTGCACACATGGCCCTCCACATCTTGCCCCCACTCTGCCTGCAACCCAACTTCCTCCCTTGTGCCCAGTCTCATTTTTGCCTCTCTATTTGCAACTTTTTGTTCCTGCTCCCCTTGTCCTCTGCTTCTTTGCTTCTCTGCTGTTCCCATTAACCTGATCCCTGGAGGATTTTTCTCCCCTTTGGTCCTCCCTTCCAACTGCTTCAATCTGTGGCAGGCAGTTTTTACCTCCCTTTTTCATTCCACCACCCCCATCAACTAGTTTAAATCTTCATCAAAGTAATATTTAAACCATTCTATGAGGACTGAGGTTTCTCTCCCAAAGAGATGCAGGCCATCACCTCTGTATAGGCCCTTATCCCTAAAGATTGGTCCCCAGGCCCCAATGTAGCTGAACCCCTCTTCACAATACCAGTCCTTCAACCATGAGTTGAAGCTCCTGGTGTGAAGAACCCTATCCTCCCCTCAATCATAGACAGGCAGCACCTCGGCAAAAGCCATCCTGCATGCTACTTGCTTTAGACCCCTTCACAGTTCCCTGAACCCTCCCTGCATAATCCCAGCCCCGTCACTTGTTAAGTCATTGGTCTACAGGTGGAGAATCCTTAGGATCCATTGCCCATCTCTCCAAGCTGTGGCAACTGGTAAGCACCTTGGGCAGGATTCTCATCGAGTTTGGGAATTAAGTCCCCCTTCATAGCCACAGTTGTGGACTGAATCCCAGCAGTGGTGGTGATAGCAATTCACAGCCGCTGCAGTTGCAGAAGGCGTTACGGCTGCTCCCACCAGCCGTAGCAACTTTCCACAGCTGTGGTGATCTCCCAGGCAACACCACCAGCAAGCAGCCATAAATTATGGAGCCAGCCATAATCTGGCTCCACCTTTGTGAATACCCGCCGCTGCGGGTAACCTGCAGATCTGCAAGTGGCAACCCACTTGCACCGAGGTTTACCCGCAGCTGCGGGACTTTCAATAGTTTTGTGAATCCTGGTCCTTACCTCCATCTCACGCCCACTTCCTATTCCTTTATCTACCTCCCAACACTTGAGTCCCCCACCAAAAAAAAACATCTCTTTAATGTGTTTGTAAGTGACACTGCAGATGAGTTGGAAGGGAAGGGTGCCTGTTTGTGGATGACACCAAAATCTGCAATAGGGTGGATACTACAGATGGGCTGGAAAGAATGTGCAGAGACCTAAGAAAATCTGAGGAGTGATCAAGAGCATGGCAGCTGGGTATCAATGTGAAAAAGTAGAAAATGATGCACTTAGGGGACAGAAACCCAGAGGCAGAGTACACAATGGGGAAGGGGAAGAGATATTGACGATCACAAGACAGGAAGGGGACCTGGCAGTAATCATATCTGATGATCTGAAGATGGTGAGGCAGTGTGACATGGCAGCTGGGAGAGCTAGTGGGATATTGGGATGTATAGGGAGGGGTATCACCAGCAGAAGGATGGAGGTGGTGTTGCCACTGCATAGATCACTGGTAAGACCCCGCCTGGAGTACTATGTTAAGTTCTCGATAGCACATCTCAGGAATGACAAAGACAGAATGGAGGCTGTCCAGGGGAGGGCAACTAAAATGGCACAGGGTCTGCATCAGAAGCTCTATGAGGAGAGACTGAAGGACTTCAAATGTATACCCTAGCAGTGAGGAGGGAGGGAGAGGGACATGGCAGAGACTAATAAATACCTCAGGGGAGTAAATAAGATATAGGTAATGAGTATTTTTCAGAGGAAACTATGCACAAGAACAAGGGGACACGCAATGCAGGAGGTTAATTAAAAAGAGATGTGAGGAAGAACTTCTTCACTGAAAGAGTGGTGGATGTCTGGAACAGTCTTCCAGCAGAGGTGGTGGGGGTGAACAAAAATGCTGGGATTCAATAATGCGTGGGATAGGCATAAGGGAATCTTACTGGAAAGCAAGGGGGGAGGGAGCCAAATATGAAGTAGGATCTGCGGTGACAGGGTTCTCCTCACGTGCTGGGTCAAAAGCACCATAGAACATGCTGGGCAAGGGAGTCTTTTATAGTGCTCTTGTTAGAAGGCACTAAACCTCCACTGGCAGATCCACCCCCCAATTACACATCTGATTCACATGGGAATCTACTCAGCCCCAAGAATAGGTACATGAGAGTATGGATGAATTGGTAGATTGACAGCGGATTATGAACCCTTTTACTTATACTGTAGGTCAGTAGTTTGAATCTAACCCAGTTAGTAGTAGTCAATGGCTGCAGTCATGTGATAGGTTTTCACTGGCCAATGTGAATTTTGTTGTGGTGTGGTGGTCCCAGTCCAGATCCTAGTAGACAAGGTACCTCATCACAAAACTTCTGTCACAGTTAGCACTCAGTCATTAGCACTCTTGTTATCAGTCTCACCATATTGAGCCAGGGACTGAATGGACCTAGGTCATGAATGGCGCTAGGTCAAAACAGGAAAAGCAAAATCATGAAGACAATAGGAGCACGTGAATATCAGTTCCAACAAAAAGAGTGACAAGGAATAATAGCAAGCACTCAAACTACGAAAATCACAGGGGAAAAAAATAAGCAACTTACACAAGAGGCGCAAGAGGGAACAGCACTTGGGGAGTTGGGAGGGGGCAGATTAAATATTCTCACTCCAGGGGGATACAACTCAGGGAGGGGGACAAAGTCGGGAAGGGGCAGATTAAATATTCTCACTCTGGTGGGGACGCAACTCAGGGAGGTGGGACAAAGTCAGGAGGGGAACATTTCATATTACAACTCCAGAGGGGGACAGAACTGACGGAGAGTGCGAAAGTGGGAGCAAACTTTAAAAAAAAAAAAAACAGGAAGCACCAGTGTCGAACCCAGGTCTACTGGATGCAGCAATCACACACACAGGTGGTGATTGTAACCACTAGGCTACGCTGCCAGCACCAGTTCACAGCACACACCAGCCAGCTTACATCACTGAACTACATTTCTACCTACATCACTGAAATAACCACACGCTATAAAGACCACGTCACTAATATGACATTTGTTGTTTTTTAAGTGGTATTTTTCATTCGCTGAAATTCATTTGCTAGTTTGACAGAACACCATTATGGACTATCCTCTCACTTTGTAGAGGCAGTGCCTCCAGGGCACAGTTTAGGGAGACACATTGGAGGAACAACACAAGGAAGCTTGCACTCTGAACACATGTTCAGAACTTATCACATGGGTGAACAGGACCAGTTGCACCTCTAATGAGAAAAGTGATATAAAGTTTGTGAAAGGTTGCTCTGCTAAGTCTGAATTTGTTTAATGTTTAGGAGATGTATGGCTGCCTGTATCCATTAGCTAGCTGCCCACCCATTACCAGCACATTAACTAGGGACTTCACCTTATTTAAAGTAACCCAGTGAGGCAGTGCACCTTATTTAAAAAGAGCCAGCTCAGGGGTTACATTACAAAACAGGGACCCAGCCCATGCGTGGTACACCGTGATGTTTGGTGGCTGGGCTGGGGATCCACATCAGAGCTCTGAAATGAACACTAAG
Source organism: Neoceratodus forsteri (assembly GCA_016271365.2). Classification (NCBI taxonomy): domain Eukaryota; kingdom Metazoa; phylum Chordata; order Ceratodontiformes; family Ceratodontidae; genus Neoceratodus; species Neoceratodus forsteri. The sequence goes on from CM057453.1 coordinate 424,417,727, forward strand.
AGACCTGCCCCCCGCCCCCGCTGGGTTAAAAGAAGTGAGTGGCCATCAGAAAACAAACTGTAACATCTGAATGATTTTCCCTTGGGCAGGAGGGTGCGCACTGGGTTCTCGCCTTTAACTGATTTGTGCCATAAGCAGCTGCACCCCTAACAAGAAAAGTAATATAAAGTCTGTGACTGAGCATGGTTTAAGCTTCGAACTCTGGGTTTATTTCACAACAGTTTTTGTACTTGCCTTTACAGAGTGGTTTGATCTTGGGAATCCCCATACTGCTGGTTAAAAACTGAAATGTCATTCAGTTCTTGCTGACCTACAAGCCTGTTGAGGCATTGGATTCATCTTTGATAGCTAAGGTGACATCTGGCAAACACCTCCAGAATAGTCCGGTCTCATTGTAGTCATGCACTTGTTCAGGTGTGTATCACCATCCTTGAGATTTTTTTTTTAACCATAGAATAAATTCAGAGGCAGCTACATCATCAGTGGACCTTTGCTCACCAGTGATACAAACATAGGGGGCTATGCACTTTTGCAGACCGTGTATGTGCAATTCACACATACCTGGTCTGTGTAGCTCCACTGCAGACAGGCACAGGGTACACAGTATGCACAGCCACATGCCTCTGTATGGTGCCTGTCTGCAGCAATGTAGCATTGGGGCAGATCAAGGGACACAGGAAGCATCCAATTGGATACCCATCCTGGCTCCTGAAGTGGATCCCCTGCTCATGCAAGCAGGAGATTCTTGGTAGGTGTGGGACTGTTTTTTTAAAAGTACGGATGACTGCTCAAATGGATATCCCTAGCCCTTCCTGTCAGCCCAGTGAGTGAGAGCAACACAGTAGTGGGTTTCCCTGTCCCACTGCAGCCCATGGGTGTCATTTGGGGGGTGCAAAAGATACAGCAGGGTCCCTTCTGCCATATCTTGTGCACCCTTGCACTGTACTTTGTGCCTTTATGAATGGCGTAGAGTGCAGGCATGCCCTCAGACATGGCCTTGAACCAGTTGCACACATAGCTGCATGATCCATGGAGGATCCAGTGCAGAAGAGATGGAATACCTTCTGTACGACGCTGCAGGGGTCCACAGGACCCCAGAGTGTGCAATCTCACTTAGTGTGCCTACATGCCGAGGATCTGTGTGTAGGGTAGGCACAATGCCTCCATTGTGCAGAGGGCCATGGTGAATGTAATGCTGGTGCTGAGAGTGCCAGAGCCAGCCTGTGGATGATTTACCAAAATAACCTCCATTACCTACAACTTCACACTGCAAATCATTGACAACCTTATAGAACCTTGTTCTTGTTTCAGGGACTGCATGGCCTCATATCCACTACTCGTGCACATGTTTTTCTATGTTGTAACAAATGTACCTGTATCACTTGCTGATTGTATAATATATAAAGGTTACCTGTGGAACTACTGTATATGTATTGTCTTAACCTGCTGTCACTTTGTTATCCCTATGAAAGCAAGATGTCTGACCTTATGGCATTATCCAGGCAGACCATACTTTTGACAAATAAATATTTTTCTCTGTTCCTATCTGGTACCTTTATGAACACTACTGTTCAATAAATATGCTTTTAAAAAATAGAGGGAACAGTAACATCATCATCATTAATTTTAAAGAGTCTGGATTATGTGAAAAAGCCTTGAGGTATCTCAGTGGAGAAAGGGGGCCAGACCACCAGTGAACAGTGGGAACAATGGGGAGAGGTGACTGACTCAAGTCCATTCAGAGGAAAGAGTCTCAAAGGGACATGCAGCTCTAAAAGTGAACAAATCTATGGGACTGGACGGGATACACCTCAGGGTACTAAAAGAACCCAGGGGGTGATGACTTCCCTACTGACAGCCTTATTCAACAGTTCACTGGAATCAGGCATGGTTCTAGAGGACCAGAGGAGAGCAGACATGGTCCCTCTATATAAGGGCAGCAGCAGGGAAATGGCTAGTAACTATAGGCTGGTGAGCCTCATCTCAGTGTTGGGGAATTTACTGGAAACATTGTCAAAGGAAAGGTTGGTAGAGTATCTTGAATTCAATAGGCTGCAAGACCAAAGGCAGGCATGGATTCATGGGGGAAGGTCATGCCAGATGAATCTGATTAAGTTCTGGTGAGCAGGGAACTAGATCGGGGAGAACAGTGGATGTGGCCCATTTGGACTTTAGCAAGGCCTTCCACACTGTGCCATACAGGAGACTGATTATGAAATTGATCAGCCTAGAGGTGGGATCCAAAGTGGTGAATTGGTTAAACACTGGTTAACAGATAGGTGACAGAGGGTGGTGGTTAATGGCACTCACTCTGATAATGATAGAGTGACCAGCTGGGTGCTGCGGGGCTCAGTCCTACTAGTCTTCTTCAATGTCTTCTTATATGACATTGCAGGTGAACTACAAGGAAGGTATACTTTTTGCAGATAACACCAAAATCCTTAATAGGGTGGACAATAAGGAAGGATTAGAGAGAATGAGCAGGGATCTTAGGGAACTATAGGAGTGTCAGAAACATGGCAGTTGGGGTCCAATGCCAAAAAGTACAAAATCATGCACCTAGGGCATATAGTAGGAACCCAGGAACTAAGTATAGGATGAGGCAGGGAGGTTACTGTCAGTTACTAAGCAGGAAAGGGACCTTGGGGTTATCATATCTGATGACCTCAGAGTGGCAGGGCAATGTGCCAAAACAGTAAGTAGGGTCAGTGGGATGCTGGGATGTATAGTGAGAGGTATGTCTAATGGGAGGAGGGAGGTGATGTTTGCAATATAGCTCCTGGTGAGACCCACTTAGAGTATTGTGTCCAGTTCTGGAGACCACACTTCAGAAAGGACATTAACAGGGTGGGACAGTCCAGAGAAGGGCAACTAAAATGGTGCAGGGGTTGCATTAATGTTCTATGAGGCAAGACTGATGAATCTCAACATGTACACCCTGGAAGACAGGTGAGCAAGAGGGACATGATGTAGACCTACAAGTACCTAACAGCGATGAATATGGTGCAGGAGGGAGTCTCTTTCAAATGAGGAAGAGCACCAGAACCAGAGGACATGCGAAGAAGCTGGGGTGAGGGTTAGAGAGAGTGAGGAAGTACTACTAGTACTACTTCACTGAAAGACTGATGGATGCCTGGAATAGACTGCTATGCATGGGAAATGGTGGAGGAGCAGACAGTAGGGGGCTTCAAGCATGTGTGGGATAGACATATGAGAATATTAGAAAATGGGCAGGGAGGATGAGCGTTACCATAGACCAGTATCATCCAAGATCAGCTAGGGTCTGTGGAGACAGGCTGGGCAGGGGCCATCTGGGCAGACTGAGTGGGCAAAGCAATCCTTTCCTCCTGACAAATTCTGTTCACTCCACATCAGTCTTTATTTTCATAAACATAGTGTTTCAGTTTTATGATTCACTAGAGCATTTTTTTTTACATTTTCTTTTCCATGGTTCCTAATGCATCTTGTAGCCCATCAATAAAGTCTGTATATGTTTCCTGGCCAAACCAACCCCATGATGCTCCTGTTAATGACATCATAGTGCTTTTCATTACAATAGGTTCATAAACAATGACACCAACAGCAAGTGTGATTTCAGCGGAGGGACGTCTGATGTGTTTTGACAGACAATGAAACAGATATTGCATTATTTGAAATATTTAGAAAACTAATAATGGCAGATGGTAAACAAGTACAGGAAGCCCATAAACGTAATAACTTTGTAAATAATTATAAATCCTTTACATGATTTCAGCCAATCGGTGCTCAGACCTGCTATACCTCTTATTCTGCATACAGCGGATCCTCATTCAGGAATGTTAGGAGTAGAGCATGTCACAAGGTCAGGACCCTGTCCAATTTTGTAGGAAAAATAAAATTACTAAAATCAATGTTGTTCTACCTGTCCAATTTTTACCTGTCTTGTCTTTTGTATCTTTCAAAACTTGGTTCTAAATCTGTATTCCCATGGGTCTCAGGAGCTGACCCTCTGGTGCTCTGATAACCTCTCCCCATCTCTTGGTTCTTCTCCTGTACTTCCCAGTGTTGCTTCTCGTGCTATAATTTTTCTTTCTTTTTTTTTCCTCCTTTCTCCTCTCTGCTGCAGTATTTGGTGGCCTCCCCATGAAATTAGAATTTTAAGGTCTGTAGTAGCAAACTTAGGGGTTATTAAGAATGAATGTGAGCTGTTCCTCAGCCTAAGAGTTTTCCTAAAAGAATAAATTAACTCTGAAGTCAGGAACTGGTTAATATTTACAAGCTTGAGATAGAGCTTTTCATTTTCAACTGTTTACCTCAGGATGCTCAGCAGGACTGCTGATTGAGTGTGGTGTGGGATGGTGTACTGAGAACAAAAGGTCACAAGTAGGTAAAATCAGAAAAAAACAAATAACCACATGAAGGCTGCAGAAATGAGGTTTTCAATAGATTCTGAACTCTCTTAGTAAAAGGGGCAGACTGCCTAAGAAGCTTAGAGCAAGAAAAAGCTAACCAAGACTAACAGGTTAGCATGAAGCTGCAAGGTACTGTATTCTTTGCTGCAGCCTGGAAAGAAGGCCTATAATTTGCATACAAGCAAAAATGTTTAGAATAGATATAGAGTGCACATGTCTGTGCTGAACTTATTATTTGTAACTGAAGGAAAGCAGCTGCACATCAGTTTTCCAAATCTGTTCGCCATTTTGATGCCATCTGACAGTTTCTGCTTTTATAATAACTGGTGGCCCTTGTTAACAACCCGATTAGAGTCATTTCAAATGTTGTAATAACATATGATGTCATAGTCAGCTGGCATTTCTTTACTCGCACTCTTTCTGCTCTGCTTTGGATGCATAAAACTGAGATCACGTGTCTGCTATTCAAGCAGCAACCAGTCATACCAAGACTGTTCTCAAACTGTTTTAACCCTAACCTCAGCTGGCAAAAAACCTTCTTCACTGCATACTGACTCTACTCAGTAGCAGGAGTGAGGACCGCTCTTGAGAACAAAATAGATCTGGTCAAAAGTTGGGGTCCTTCACAAGCAGCATGGATGGCTAGCATCATGCCTGCCCACATTTTTCTTTAGATTTGCAAAACCAATTATTATAAAAATTAAAGCATGCATAACTGTATGTTTTAGAGGTTTTGCTTTACACACCCTCAGTGTTTAATGACTGCATAAACCTCTTGAGCCTGGCTGTCGTGGTTTATGGATCACTGCTCACCTCATGTGTGTAAAAATATCACATAACATACTATTACATATGCATTGTTCTCTATATTATTTTTATTGTTGTGTTGTTAATAAGTCTTATAAATTTGTGCCTTGAACCTTTTTCCATGGTCTGTCTGTACTTCTGTACTTCAGAGTATTCCATGTCAAAGTTAGGGGGAGGATAACTAGATTCAAATTTTAAAATATCAAAAAACTGACTTAAAACTCATAAATCACTCTAACTAACTCAAATGAGGGCCTTGGCAAGGTATCTCTCCGGCTATATGAGACTCCATTTGTGAGAGTTGGGAAGCTAGAACTGTTCAGCTCTGCTTCACTCCCTTTCATCCAGACCTCATGCTTAGAGTTCTTTCTACCATAAGAGAAACTCCACGGAGGCCTATTAATTTATATAAGAGTTTCAAGTCATTTATTTTAGTAGATACCATCTCTTTATAATGGAATGTCTTTAATCTTAGGCAAATGTTAACTTTTTTGTGCACATTATTTCATTTATTAAAACAGTTTAATCAGGATAGTCAGCTTGAGCTGATAGCCATTTAACAAAAGATTCTGTGGGCAAGATTACGTGTAAAAGACCAAGGTCCATCTAGTGACCCTGAAGTTCGCTATCTGCCCAGGATCTATTGTCCATATGACATTTATACTCCCCACACACTGTCCACCCCCCCCACTCCACATCCTAATGCTACTGATCTGAGCAACCACCAAACCCTCACTCTGTCCCAGCCATGCTTAAAACCAGTTATGCTTGTAAAGCGCTTTGGGATACACTGTGTTTGAAAAGTGCTATATAAATGCTGATTTTTCCTCTTCCTTCTTCCTCTTGGTGCCCACCACCTCCACTGGCAGACTGTTCTATGGCTCCACTACCTTTTTTGTAAAATAGAACTTCCTCACATCACTCTTAAACCTCCCCCTGCCAGTTTTTACTTATGACCTTAACTTCTTGACTCTGTACTCCTGATAAATAGTTCCCCACTTTTCACCTTGATTTTTCCTTTCAGAAACTTGAAGGTCTCTATCATATCCCCCCTCTCTTGCTTGGTCTCCAGTGAGTACATATTCAGTGCCTTCAGACAATCTTCAAGATCTGCCCTTGGCCCTGAGCTATCTTGGTCACCCTGCATGGCACCGTCTCCAGCCTGTCCCTGTCCTTCCTTAGGTGAGGACTCCAGAACAGAGCACAGTATTCCAGATGTAGCCTCACCAATGACCTGTATGGAGGTAGTAGTGCCTCCTTTTTCCCTGCTATTATACCCTTTCTATACACCCAGCGTTCCTATTGTGCCTCATAGACCTTGCTACACTGGCTTGATTGTTTGAGGCATCACTAGTGATGACTCCCAGGTCTCTTTCTGTGCCATAGTGCTCAGTTTAATCCTCCCATCCAGTACTGTACTCTGTCCTGTTTTCTTCACTAGGTGCATAACCTTGCATTTTTGATATTGAATTTCAACTGGCACACCATAGACTGCCTCTCTAGCTTTTGAAAATATCTCTGCAGCTCCCAGATCCCTTCCTTACTACCTACCCTACCAGAGAACTTCATCTGATCTATGAAAAAACACAGTTTGCCCCATGTGCTCTCTCCAATGTTGATGCTGAACCTATTGAAGACAGGACCCAGGACAGATACCTGCGGCACCGCACTTGTGACCTCCCTCTGTTCTGATTTGACCCCATTAACCATCACCCTATGCTGTCTCTCCTAATTAGTTTCCTGCCCATCTAACTATGTCCATAGCAATGCCAAGGTAATCCAGCTTCTTCAGCAATTTCTGTGTGGCACTGACTCAAAAGCCCTGCTGAAATTGAAGTAGAGAATCCAATGCCTGGCCTCTATCTACTGGAGATGTGCCAAAGTTTAATTTCTCCAGCAAGGTTCCAGCAAGTCGAAATTTTGCCTCACAAAATATTTTGTGAATTTTAAGTGATTCAAAGTATTTCGAGGTGCAAAATTTATGAAATTCTACTAAAATGCGACTTTTGCTCATGACCAGGAATTTCACTCATGCATCCATTAACCCTTCATGTTCCAGGTGAATATTTTAATGTATTTGCCATTTAACTTTAAAATATAGTATGGGTGTTGAGGGTCTTTACTATACATGAACCCCTTCCTTCATAAGCCCAGTGTGTCCCTATATCCCTGAGGTGATTTATCTGCCCATATTCATTCCAACTGTACTAGTCTTTAGCCCTGCTTCAAAAGTATAGAAAGGAATAGCCTTTTTTCCCATCTTTTCTCCCTTCCAATCCCACATATTTGCCCCACTTCTAACTAAAACCATTTTCCCTGCCCACAACTAGCCCTTGGAAGCATGCATTCTTTTTAACTCTGTCTTGAGCAAGGTATCATAGATAACAACTGAAAATATAGAAACAAAAGGTGAAATGCCTAGACTTGCTGCACAATCCCAAAGGCAGCTTCCCACCCCTGAACATTGACAAAGCTAGCCAAGAAGAAAGACAGCAGAACATCTGCTGCTCAGTACTCAAGCTGTTTGAACCACTTATTAATACCAGAATAATATAGTCTATGTTTTATCAGGTATGCAGAAAAAAAGAGTTTTAATCCTTCTCCTTTCCTTTCTCCTCTTTCCCTTTTTTCTTCCCGCTTCTTTTCTTCCCTTTCTGCTCATTTCTGCCATTCCTTTCCCAATAGTTCCCCTTTCTTTCTTTCCTTCACATTTTCTTTTCCCTACATTCCTTCTTTCCATTTACCAAATACATTTTTTACACACGTATATTCATACACAAATTGTACACTCAGATAGTGTTAACTCATCTTTCAAAGCGGTTCATTGCTATGAGTTAAATGCTGTCCATTTTTTTGAAAGAGGGTTGACATCACAGTCCAAACTGATTGATATTCCTGGTTGTCCAGAATTATTGCCGGAATCCAAAGGAGCTTGAATCACATCTGGATTTAATCTCCTGTCTGTGATAGTTGGTGGTAGTTGCACTGTGCCAGGACCCATGCCAGGGCCAACAGTTTCTGTGTTTGTGGAAGACGGAGTATCCTGATGGTTAGATGAGCCCCTGAATCAAACGGTGCGTGCAGAAAAGCTTCAGCACGATTTGGGTCTGTGAAAAAACGGCTTCTGCCATGCCAAAAGAATCTTATTTTAACCAGTGGGAGGAGGGGAAATTGTATACCCAGTTTATTAAGTAAAGATTTCACCTTAGCAAAGGCTTTATGGGATTGAATGGTCTCTCTGCTGAAATCAGGATATACTAAACATTTTATGCCTTCCAAATATAAGCCTTTAACAATTCAAGCCCATCTTAAAATCCATTCACGATCATGATAATAAGAGAGATTTCACATACACTGGTTTGGGTGAAGATTGATCAGTAATGCGAGTATCATTCACTCATGGGTTCCTGCCCCCACCCCCCATGTTCCCAGTCTAGTAGGATACGTTCCTCAGGAAATTTTAAGCCCAAAGCCTTGGCACCTTTACCTTCTGCCCCCTCTAGAATTTTTAATGGTTTTAAATTATTTCATTGAGATCACTCTTCCTGCTTGGTTTTTTTTTTTTTTTTTTTTGCAGTGTTTGTAATTAAATAGTGAGTTCTTTGAGGGTTTGTTGAATGCGCATTAACAGAGTCTTCCGGATCACTGACTCACTGCTCAACTTCAGTAGTTCTAATCACAAGGATTTTTAACTTATTCCCCAAATCATTTATTGACTTTGTTAGTAGAGCTAAGGATGTAGATAAAGAGTCAAATCCTTTTTGAATGTCCATTTTGATTTCATCCTTGAATTTACAAAGAATGGCGGTTTGATTTTCCCTCAATAGAGGGGTGAGTACAGACCCAGTTAATATGGTTTGAGTTAATTATTATTATTATTATTTTTTTTTTGTCTTTGGTAACTGGGTAAGGCCCTCAAGGCAGAAGTGCCTGTTTTCAGGGGCAACCTGGGACCACTGGGTGGTTAAGTGACTTGCCCAGAGTCACACGGTACCAGGAACAGAAGGGAGCAGGTACTGCTGGATGCCTTCCAGGACAGCTTCCTGCTGCAAATGGTCAGTGAACCAACCAGGTTAGGAAATACCTTGACCTTGTGCTGGCAAATGGGGACTTTGGAGAGAACTTACAGCGGAGGAACCACTGTCAGGAGTGACCACCCTCAGTATGGCTCACATTGGATATGGGCAAGGAAGGAGGGAATCTGGCACAATAGTGCTGGACTTCAGGACGGCCGACTTTGGGAGGATGGGGAAGTGGTAAAAGGGTACCTGGCCAGAATTCAATCTATTATGGACACTAACCAGAGGTGGGAGCTCATAAAGCTGGGGATAGTGGAGGCAATCAAAACCTGCTGCAAAGCCCAGAGCAAGAAGGCTAGGGCTAAGAAACCAATCTGGTTGAGCAAGGAGGTCATGGAAAAGATAAGGAGGAAAAGAGCTGCCTTTAGGAAGTACAAGAAAACAGGGAAGGGGGAGGACAGGGAGGAGTACTTGACAGAATCGAAGGAGGTGACAAGGGCAGTAAGGGGAGCCAAAGCATCTACGGAACTCAGGCTGGCACAAGGCATTAAGAAGGGGGAGAAGGACTTCTTTAAGTACATCAGGGAGAAAAGGAGTTGTAAGGACCACATAGCAAGGATTAGGAAGGAGGGGGGTTGGGTGGAAGCAGGGTGCGATGAGGCAGAAGCACTAAATGAGTACTTCTGCTCAGTATTTACTAAAGAGAAGAGGGGGGTGACACCCAAGGTGGGAGAAATGGCAGAAGCAGAGGGGGAAGTGGTGACAGATGGGGAAATCTTGGAGAGCAGAGTTCGAGAGGGTTTGAAGGCACTGAATGTGGACAAGGCACCAGGCCCAAATGGCATCCACCCCAGGGTACTGAAGGAGCTGGCAGAGGTCCTTGCAGGACCTTTGGCAGACCTATTTAATGCCTCACTACATTCGGGGTGTGTACCTCAGGACTGGAGGATGGCTCATGTGGGGCCCCTCCACAAGAGTGGCCCCAAGGATGAACCAGGAAACTACAGACCAGTGAGCCTCACATCCATCGTGGGTAAGCTAATGGAGACTATCCTGAAGGAGAGGCTGGTGGCCCTCCCACAGGCCAAAGGACTACATGACGCAGACAGCATGGCTTTACATGGCAGATCCTGCCAAACCAACCTGGTCAAGTTCTATGACTGGGTAACTAGGCAATGGACAGGGGCCATGCAGTGGATGTCCTGTATTTGGACTTCAGTAAGGCATTCGACTCAGTGCCACATGGAAGGCTGGGAAGGAAGTTAATAGGCACAGGGGTGGGTGCAAAGCTGGTGAGATGGGTAGGAAACTGGCTGCAGGGAAGGTAACAGAGGGTGGTGGTGAGTGGGGAGCTCTCACACCCAAGGGCAGTGACGAGCGGTGTTCCACAGGGCTCTGTGTTGGGACCAGTGTTGTTTGGGATATTCATTGCAGACATATCATGGGACATCAAGAGCAAGATCAGTCTGTTTGCTGATGATACCAAGGTAGGCGCGGTGGTGGATGACCTAGGGGATGGCTGGGGTTGCAGGATGATCTGGCAAAGCTTGAAACCTAGTCAGACACCTGGCAACTGGGCTTTAATGCCAAAAGTGTAAGGTGCTGCATTTTGGGATGAAGAACCCAAGGAGGAGTTACCAGCTAGGGGGAATGCAGCTAGCCCAGACAAAGGAGGAGGAGGAGGAGGATCTGGATGTGCTCATTACGGGGTCAATGAACAACTCAGCACAATGTAGGAAGGCAGCTGCAAAGGCCAAGAAAATGCTGGGTTGTATTGCAAGGGGTATATCCTCGAGGAGGGAGGAGGTGATTCTGCCACTGTATAGGTCATTAGTTAGACCATACCTGGAGTACTGCGTGCAGTACTGGCATCCGTATATGAAGAGGGACATTAAGTTACTGGAAGAGGTGCAGCGCAGAGCGACAAATATGATCAAGGGGCTGGGGGACTTATCATACAAGAGGAGGTTGAAGGAGTTGAACATGTACTCACTGGAGGAGAAGAGAGATGGGGTGACATGATTTAAACCTTTAAATACGTGAAAGGAATAAACAAGATGAGTACAGAGGGGCTGTTCAAAGTAAGGAAGGGGAGGGCCACCAGGGGCCATTATATGAGACTGGAGCGAGGAAGGTTCAGGCGGGAGATGAGGAGACACTTTTTTACAGAGAGGGTGGTGGCTGGGTGGAATGCGTTACCTGCTGAAGTGGTATGCAGTAGAACAGTGGACTGCTTCAAATGAGGATGGGACAGGACAAGGGGAGGGTTAATGAAGGGGAAGGGTGGAAGGGAGGGGCAGCTGCAGAATAAGGGGTGCTAGCTGCACATTCGAGCAGACTTGATAGACCTCTAGGCCTTTATCTGCTGGCAAATTTCGTATGTTCGTAAGTAGAGGTTGTGAGAATCAAACCAAGGTCTGGTCTGCTGGATGTACCAAGCTCATTCACAGCTCGTTACTCTAACCTCTGGGCTATACTGCAAGCCCCATTTTCTGTGGGGGTCTCAGATATAATATCTGCCACAGTCTCACTAGAATCACAGCCTGGTTGTAAAGGGGGAACAACAGTGTTTCTAGGTTCAGACTATTGATCCTGAATGTTTACTGTATGTAAGTACTTGCACTGACTTGTACAAGGTTGCTAGGTGTTCCTGATTTCGTTCCTGACTCAGCTAATCAGTTATTCCATAGTACACAAGCCCACTCAATTTGGCTCCATTCACTTCAGCAATCTACTTCCAACTTAAAGTGAACTCTACAGAATCAGAAGCAGGTAAAGAGCTGAGCTGGTTAGGAGAGGAACTGGGAAGGTCTCTGTATTTTTATGCTGTAGGTCAAGTGTATCCGCTATAGAGATGGGCAAAGTCCACAAACTCCACACCGCAAAATATTTTGTGGATGAAATTCAGCCATTCATGAATGAAATTCCGTACTTCGCAGGTGAAAATTCCTCATTTCGCGGGCAGAATTTCACCCTTCGCATCCGCAAAATATTTTGCAAAATGCACGAAATTCACTAAATATCTTATGGAGGAGTTTGCTGACTTCATTCATCTCTGTTATCTACTACCTTTGTTACCCCGGCAAAGAGAACCATCAGGTTGGTCTGACAAGATCTCCTTGCCACAAGCCCATGATGCTTACCATCATGTACGCCATTGCTCTCTAGATAGCCAACCAACTACTCTTTGATTAGTGACGCCATCAGTTTGCCCACTACAGAGGTAAGGCTGATGGGTCTGTATTTCACCAGTTGCTCCTTGCCCCACTCCCCTTTCATAGTGGGGCTACATCCACTATCCTCCAGTGTTTTGGAACTTCCCCCATCTGAAATGAGCTGTTGAATAGCCCTACTAGGGGTTCAGACAGTTCCACAGCCAATTCCTTGAGCATCCTTGGGTACATTCCATCTGGCATTTATCTGCTTTTAGGGCTTCAAGTCCCTTCTGGAATGGTTCTTTGGTAAATAGTGGCTGCCTCACGTCAGGAATACTCCTGACAGCTGCATTGATGCTACTTTCAGATAGGGACCCACTGTCTTCCCTTGTGAATACAGAGCAGAAGTAATTGTTAAAGATGACTGCTTTTTATACATCTTCCTCTAGTACCCCCCTTTGTAGCTTAACAATGCCCCCTCCCTGCTTCCTTTTTTCCTTTATATATCTGAATAATTGTTTTTCCCTATTGTTGACCCCTCCACAATATGTAGCTCCATGTCTGCACTTACCTCCCCAAATGTCTTCTTTGCTTCCCTAGTTTTCATTTGGTACTCTCCCCATTTCTCCTCCCTCTACTTTCCTTGTACCTGGTGAAAGCCTTTTTCTTGGCCCTCACTGCTTCTCTGATCCTTTAAAAGAACTATATTGGTCTCTTGTACCTGTTCTGTAACACTTCTCATGCATGCCATTTTTGCCATGAGAATGATCCTCTTAATTGCCGTCATCATTCCTCTACACCTCCAGTGCTGTTCACCCTGGTCAGTTTGTCCTGGACCAGCTTTCTCATCCAGTAAAGTCTGCTCTTCTGAAATTTAGGACTTCAGTTTTTGATAGGGGCATTCTAGATCCAAGGGCTGGCCTGACCCAAATGTAGGTATAATTGCTGCACCCCAGTGATTCCCTGCCATCACTCCACTCACCATCTTGAGCTGGTGAGCACCAAACTAAAAATGACTGCCTGTCTAGTAGGTTCCTTAACCTGCTGCATTGGCAGGCAGTCCAACAATATATCCAACAGGGCATGACATCTGGTCACCTGGCCGCTGGAATGGCCCATTCAATATCCAGCAGGTCCAGATCTCCCACCACCACTTTTCACTTCTTCACTCTCCATGACAAGTCTTCCCTAAACTCCTTATCTCTCTCTTCCACTTTTCCTGGTGGTCTATAGATCACCATTACCGGTATTTTCTTGCCTGAGAGGGTGCCCTGATGTGAACCCACAGCAACTCTGTTTCCCCTTTTTTCTCCTGATGTGGCTATCTTCCACAGTTTCTATGCCTTCCACAACATATAGGGGTACCCCCCCTTGTCTTTCATTCCACCCTGTCTAAACACAGTGTAACCTGAGACGGACAAACATAAGTCATTATTCTCTGTGGCTCAAGTTTCTGTGATGGCTTCTAGACCCACCTCAGTGTCTGCCACCAATGCCTGGTGCACACTGATTTTCTTACCCAGACTCCTGGCATTAGGGTAGACCCACATCAAACTAGTTCCAGATCCTGTTTTGCTGATTTGTGATCCTATACCTACATTCCCTCCCATTCTCCTTGTAAGCAATAATACCTGACAGGGTGGGCGGTATTGTGCTATACCATACCGCCCAGGGGCATAATGAGGCCCGACGCCACAGGAAGAGGGCCTTATAGCCCCTGGAAGGTCTGGTATAGCACAATACCACCTACCCTGGAGGGTATTATTGCTCTTAGAAAACGGCCACTGTCAAAAAAATTAGTTTAATTAGAAAAATGTTAATGAAAAATTCATTGAAAGTAAGATTTGTAATAAAATAGTTCCTCCGCCTGCATTTTTGGAGGCGATTGCCATGGTTACAGGTACAGGTGGCAATAGTTTGTTTGCTAGTCGCGGTAGTCGTCACTAGGGGGAGCTCTTAAGTATGACTACAGTGATGACTCAGTGTGTGCCCTGCTTCATGTCTTTTATTTTCCTTTGCTCAACTTTGTTTTATGGGTTCCTGGTCCTCATTGTCTACCCTGAGGACCGGAGGCATAGCATTAAGTTAAGCACGAGTCAGCTTGTGAAGGTGGCTTGTTGTGTGCCGTATCCAGAGAAGCCACAAAACAGAAGACAACATCCAGGAAACAATAGGTAGTTTTAAAGAAGCTGTTTAACTTAATTCAGTTTGCTGTCGAGGAACAGGGATGTTCAGTAGGTTCACTCTGCCAGACTATCTGTATCATGCCCGAACCCTTGCCAGCAGTCTGTTTTGTGACCACCGCTTCTATCCCTTTTCCCTCATCCATCGTGCCATGATTTTTTTCTTTTTTTAATTAAGTTCTATTGGTTTTTAGTAACCAAGCTGGATTTTGGAGCAGGGTTACATTTTTTGAAATAAATAAATGGATGAGGAGTTGTGGGAGGGTTTTGTGTAACAGTGGCAGGGGTCATGGTCCGTTAGGGTAAAAAAAATGGCATCAGTATTGCAAAATACTGGCACTGTGATTTAGGTAATGATGTCCATTGGCACAGGTACTTGTTTTAGGTGGGCACCTGTTGTCTGATAGATGCCCACCTAGACAAGTCTCTCAGTCAATCAGAAGCCTCAAATATTTTTACCCATTTTCTAAATGTTTTTATTTTTCCTTTTGATTGCAGACTTTGAGAGCCTTCACACCTTTGCCACTTCTGCATCTGTTTTACTTCATCTACTTTTTGAATTTCAATCTTTTTATTTTTACACACCTTACTTCTACCAGCCTCCAATGTAGGGGAGTACTAGGTAGGCTCCCCTCCCCTCAGTCTTTTTACCATGGTTCCCTGAGCCTCAGTGTCTGTCACAGTAAGTTTACCTGTCTAATGAAGACATCAAACATTTGTCCCAGCACACTGATCCCCTCTCTTTTCAGGTGAGGGCCACCACCTTTGAAAAGCCTCCGGTCACAGATGTCTCCTCAGTCCCCCACAAAGTGGTGCCATTTCTCCTGACACCATCCCTTTTGTTTTTTTATTTTATTCTTTGGTGACCAGGTAAGGCCCACTAGGCACAGGTGCCTGTTTTCAGGGGTGACCCGGGAGCACTGAAGAGGTTAAGTGACTTGCTCAGAGTCACACAGTATGCAAGTGGAGGTTGTGAGAATAAAACCCTGGTCTGTCTGCTGGATGTACCAGTCTCATTCACAGCTCATTACTCTAACCTTTAGGATATAATGCCAGCCCCCCCCCACCACACATTTAATTCCTCTATCACTTCCCTCCATAGTCTATCTTTCACTCCCCCCCCCCCATGCCACACCGGGAGAACCTCAGAAAAGGCCAGGGAGGCTGAGCGTGCCTGCAGCCTGTTTCCCAGCCTCTGAAAGTTCTGATTCAATTGCTCCACATGTTGGCTCACCAGATGATTGGCAGCCATGTGTACCAGTACCCCCAAGCTCCTCCACCTCCCTCTCCTCTATCCTCCTTTGACTGTATGTATCCCGGATGGCTGATGCCCCAGAAAAGCACCTGACCATCCATGCTTCTCCCTCCACCCACCACCCTCTCTGCTCCCCTGATCATAGAATCCCCAATCCGAAGACTCTCCTAGCTGCCTTCTTCTTACTCTTCAGACCATACGTTCATCGCAGGTTCAACAAAGTTGCAGTGTGGCCTAGTGGTCAGAGCACCAGCATGGGAACTAGGGGATCATAGGTCCAAAACCTATCAGAGCCAAATACTCACTGTGTGACACTGAACAAGCCTCTTAACTTCTCAGTGCTCCTGTCTGCCTTCCTGCAGAAGTGGGTAGAAGTGGGAACCCACTAAAAAAGGGAGGTCACATCTCAACTGGGCTATCCTGAGTAAACAAGTTGTCAAATAAATAAGAAACGTAAGCATCACAGTACAATTTTAAAATGAGCATGAATAGATTTTGACACAATAATTATATACAGCAAGCGACAGAGCAGACAACTTTGAAACATGGATCAAATTGGACACACAGATATAAAACTGTGGGTCAAAATTGGATCCTACCAGATCAAAAAAGAATTGTAATTGGATACATTACAGTTCACTTTTCCTTCCATCTGATATTGTAGAGTTGGTGCATTACTCTGGACCCACAGGCCCATGTAACTGTCCTCCCGTGATACACCTGGAACAAGCTATTACAACCTAATGTGCCTTTTCTGGTCAACAATTACAAATAAATTATTACATTTTAGGTAGGTTGCAGCTTTTGCTTTTTTGTTTCATGTTAGCACTGCCCCTGCCCCTGACCACAGCATTTTTCAGATAAAATGTTTTTTCTGACTACTCATAAAAATATTATATTGTAGACAGCATGGGCAACATAAAATTCATGATTTGGACATGTACAGTTCTGTACAGTCAGTCTGAAAGTTAGGGATTTTCCAGACGAAAGCAGCTGCCTTGAGAATAGCAGCTATTTTTTTCCCCTTCCTACAGTATTTACACTCAACAACTCAATGTGAGAATATTTAGAATATGTAGACTTGGGTTACGTAAATGGCAACAGAATGCTGAACTGCTACCAGGTTGATTTGTCTCAACATCTGACAGCTGCGCTTCACTTTTGCCAACAGCTCAGTCTGACCAAGGCTTTCACAAGACCTTTCCTTGGCTGCAGTAGAATTTGTGCATACTGTAGGCCTACAAGGAGATAACAGTCTTGGACTATGATAGGGGTAATCACATGAATTTGTTTTTATTTACCACTTAATTACCCAGGATAGCCCAGATAAGATGCAATGTTTTGAGTGGTGTCCTGCTCCAGCCAGGTGGACTGGAGTACTGGGAGGGGTTAAGTAACTTGCTTAGGGTCACCCAGTGAGTATTTGGATGTACCATGGGTTGAACCTGCAGTTTCCTGATCCTCATTTAGCTGCTTTAACCACTAGACTACCTTGTCTCCAACACCAGCTCATCCAAATCCCAAATTCCTGAGCACCCACAGTTGTTAACTCATTCTCTCCTGGTGTCCATTTTGGGTCAGGTTAAACAATGGATAGTTCCGACATCATATGGTGCTATTTGCAAGAATGCCACAGTGCTCTGATGGCTGCCATGCCAGAACTGTATCTGTCGATACTATAAAAACACTCAGGAGAGACCAAGCCTAAAATAACTACAGACTACAAAAATTGCACTTTGCAGAAAATCTGCTTGTATGCAAGGAAGGGTCTCTTTCTCTCTCTCTCTCTCTCTCTCTCTCCACATATATGCTTAGGGTCACCGAGCGAGTGGACCAT
Organism: Neoceratodus forsteri; assembly: GCA_016271365.2. NCBI lineage: Eukaryota > Metazoa > Chordata > Ceratodontiformes > Ceratodontidae > Neoceratodus > Neoceratodus forsteri. The sequence goes on from CM057453.1 coordinate 424,435,374, forward strand.
TGTCTTTTTGGCTCTGACTTACCTATGAAACCTATGATATGCCTAGTTGTATACTATTTGCACTAAAGAACTGTACTGCAGTTGCCAGTAAAGGCATTTTCTTTGAAAAGTGCAGTGTTTGCACTTGATAGTTCCTTTATGCTTGGTTTCTTATGAGTGCTTTGATAGTATTAGCAGTCTCCAAAGCTAGCTGCCTCTTGAAGAACAGACTAAAGAATAATAAAAGGAGAAACCAGTTTCTGAAATAAAGTAGACTTCGCTTGGACACTGACAAATTACATAATGAAATCTACAAGCTGTATCACATGATGGAAGCCTGCTCATCCTATTTACAGTATTTGTTTTCCTTCCCTCCCCCTTGTCATTTTAGGCCCCTCCCCAGTATTTGGGCCCTCCATGGCTATACTTTTCCTCCAACCAAGAGGTCAGGTGAAAAGGTATCACCACTGCTGACATCAATCCCGCTCAACATATGGCTAGGTGGGATACAGATACACTGGGTGGCTGATGCCCTAGCTCCCTGAAAGTCAAGCCCCTCACCCCTCCTCAACATGCTTGGACCACAGCTGGCCCCAGCATGGGGCTCATGTGCTTAGACATGAACGCTGGTCTCCCGAGGGCAGTGGGAAGCATTGCTGCTGTGCCACTAGGTCCCCCCAGAGTGACTGCTAGTTATAGAATGCTGCTTTTATAACTACTGTCAAACAGCAGCTAAATATGGTATATGTTACGCCAGTCAATGATGCAAAAAGTACATCCCAGAATATTGGGTGTATATTTTATTTTAAAACAAACATTGACTTTTGAGAGTTATAATCTCTTCCCTGATTGTCTAAGTGTGCCTACTGATTTTTGGCTCTTCCTTTGATGTTTATTTATTTACTTATTTGCTTGTTTACCCTTTGTTTAAATAAGAAAATCCTATTGAAACTCAAGCCTCCTTTGCAAGGGGGATGTGGCTAAGATGCAGAAAATTAGATTACACAATCAAATCACAGCAACACATGTATTTATGTTTATCATGTTATGAATGCAGAACAGATGATATTCAAAGCATATATACTGTACAAGCTGGCTCTGGAATAACAGATAAAGCTTTTGTAAGGGGGCACCCTCCCAATGACCTTGGGGTGAGAGGGATGTCAATAACTTACAATTCCACTTGGTCACCGTAGATGTCACAGTGGCTCTTGGGTTTATTCACTTCTTCACAAACTAGGGTTCATAGCTAGTCAGTATAAAAGTGTGGTGCCTACACTCAGAGAAAGATTTAAGTGGACCTGGTGACTGGTCAGTACCATCACCTGGGGTGCTGTATCTCTCCACTGCACTGTCTCACTGTGCTCTCTCCCCTCCCATGGGACACACATGATGCCAAACACTGCCCCCCCCCCCCATCAGCATACACTTATACTCCAGGAAGTCAGTGATGATTAGTTGTTTCAAACAAACATAATTTATTTAGGGCAATGACCTTAAGGGAAGGGAGTAAAGGGTTAGTGCAATATGTGGTAAATTGATAGCAAGCTGGCTAGTATTTCAGTGCTCAGTCACTGCTCTTCTCTCACCCCATATAGGTGCAGCCCAATTAAGACAGTTGTTCTCATGCTGTCTATAACAAGGTCCAGCAGTCACAGCCCTAACACTCAGCCCACACCACCACAGAAGTGCCCAGTACAGTACTGAACCCCCATCCTCCTGTACTGGAGGTGCAACTCTCTCCCTGCTGGTACCAGTGCTTTCCCATTTATAGAGGGAGTCCGGCCAAAAGTGCTACATTGCAGAACTGGAATCAGCATGTCCCTAATAAACCTGATACCAAGTCACTTTGCATAAAAGTTATGAGCCTTTTTGTAACAGATTTCACTCCCTGTTCAAAAGTGCTGGTTTCATTGAAGAATACTGATGATGTCATAACCAGAACTCATAGCCTAGAACTCCCCATCAGCAACCTTATAGGACTTATTTCTCCAAAGTTTAAAAAACTGTAATTCTAGTAACCAATGAGAAAAAAGCTGACACAGGATTGGATGCAGTGCATGCTTGTCCAGAATGTTCAGATGCATGGTGCTGTATAATGCAGTAGGAGGTGGTTTTAGAATGCAGTCCTGGACAGAGCTATTGAATGTCGAGGTGGTGCACAATTTCAGAATGTTGGGGAGGGCATGCAGTCTCAGAGTGTGATCGGGATGTGCAACCATGAAATGTAGTGTGGGCACTCAATCTTGGAATGTGACAGAGATACTCATCCAGGAATTTGGTGAGGACAGACAATTTGGGAATATAGTGGAACTGCACACTGTCTGCATGTGACAGGACACACCATTTTATTCTGAAACTGCTTGTCACTTTCCAGAATTGTATGTACCCGCCACATTTAAAAATTGCATATCCCCACCACATTCTGACATTGTGCATCTCTGCCACATTCTAGCATTATGCATTCCTGCCACATTTCAAAAGTGCACATCCCAGCCACCTTCCAAAACTGCATATCCCTACCACATTCCAAAGTTGTTAGTCAACACCACATTCTGAAATTGTGTCACCACCACATTCCCAAATTGTCACTGACATATTCCAAAATTGTGCATCCCTGCCACATTCCAAAATTGCGTGCCGCTGCCACATTCCAAAATTGTATGTTGCCACCACATTCTGAAATTGCATTTTCCTGCCACATTCTGAAATTGTGCATCCCTGATGCTATCTGAAATTGTCACTACTGCATTAAAAAATTGTGTATCCTCATCGCATTCTGAAAATGCTCAACACATTCCAAAATTATGGGTTTCCATCACATTCTGAAATTGTATTTCCCAGCCACATTTTTAAACTGTGTGTCACTGCCACATTACAAAATTGCCCATCTTTGCCTCATTCCAAAAATGTGCATCCCCATTACATTCCATAATTGCACATCAACACCACATTCTGAAAATGTGTCCCTATTACAGTTCGAAATTGCATGTCCAGGCCACATTCTAAAATTGCGCATCCCTGCCACATTCTGAAATTGCGCATATCCATCACATTCCCAAAATGCATTTCCCTGCCATGCTCCAAAACTACGCATCCCACCGCATTCCAAAAATGTGCCTCTCTGCCACATTCTGAAATTGCATGTGACCACTACATTCTGAAGCTGTGCATCCCCACCACATTCTGAGACTGTGTCCATGCCACATTGTGAAATTATATGTTGCCACCACAATCAGAAAACAAGTATCCCCACCATATTCTGAAATTGTGCATCACCATCACATGCCAAAATTAGACATCCATGACACATTAAGTAACTGCATATCCCTGTCATATTTGGTAACCAGTGTACGTATCCTAAGCAATTTTATATGGTGAATCTCTGCCGCATTCTAAAAATTTATGACACCACCACATTCTGAATTTCAGCGTCCCTGCCACATTCCAAAACTGTATATCCCAGTTATGTTCTGAGATTGTGTCATTGCTGCATTCCACAGTTCCAGCCTGGTGGCATTCTGAAATCTCATCCCTACAGTATTCTAAAAGTTGCATGCAATTTGACATTCTAGTGTTTACCATTGCATTCCAACCCCTTCATCACATTCTTCAGTACTTTGCATTTGCACATTATGTGCTGCATATCTTGTACCCACCCAGTGTCAGATTTCAGTCTTTCAAATGTTTCCTGCAAATGTATCTTTATGTATCGTTGGAGAAATAAGTCCTGTAAGGTAGCTTGCAGGGAGGGCAAGGCTATGAGTTCTGGTTATGACATCATCAGCTCTTTACTGAAACAGGTTTTTATGAACAGGCAGTGAAATTAGGATTACAAAATGACTTGTAACATTTAAACAAAGTAACTTAGAGATCTCATTTTGGGAGCAAGGCTGATTTGGTATCTGCTGATCCAAATTCTGAATTTATTGTTAAAAATGTTGGCTTTTTAAGGGAACTCCCAACAAGTTACTGGATACTTACTGGTGAATCGCTGTACAAATGAAGATGCTGCAGTTGGCTGCTGGCAGTGGTGTACTTTAAATTAAATAGCAAGCAATCTCAGTGGAACGCGGTTAAATCCCAAACCCAAAAGCCATGAAATGGCAAAAATAGTAACTGGAACCTCAAATGGAAGTACAGTCAATTCCGGTTGTGTGCACATGCTCGGGACCAGCTAAATATGTGCACACAACCGAAAATGCACATAACCGAAATTGTTAGTATCTGAACAGTTTTGAGGCAAGAAAAGTCTTATATGTAGGATCGCAGCATAATCTATCCAAAATACCATTCATAAGCACGGAAGTACTGTATTGTACTGAATATAATTTTATTCTAGTACTGTGTTACTCACAGACTCGGGTACAGTGTAGTGCAATATTCTGTTACATTGTTCTCTGCGCTGTGCATCATTCACCACACTTCTACCGTCAACGGTACCTCCAGCTCGGTGTCATCAGCTTTCTCTTCTCTTCGGCATGGTTCTGTGTAGCACTGAGCACAACAATTGGGCAAAGGTTGACACAGCTGTACTATTTCAGCTTTGCGGAAACCGTTTTGGGCAGAAGTGCTTTATCCAGCAGCTGCACTTTCTGCCCAAGAGTTAGCTAGACTGCTAGATCTGAATGGGGATTTTTAAGGCCCCCCCCCCCGAATAGCTTCACCTAATGATGGTAGTCAAGAAGCGGATGATCAGGCAGGTGATTAGCGCCTGATTACACAGTTGCCTCTAAAGACAATCGTCTGTTGCTTACATCAGATGACCCATTCACAGGTAATCAGACTGCTGGCTGCTATATTACAAGCTCAATTGACAGCTTGAAAACAGGCTTTTTCCTAGAAAATCTGTGCACACAACCGAAAATCGTTGTGCACACAATCGATCACATTAATATTGTGACAAATAGGAAGTGAAACGGGACCGAGATAATTTGTGCACACAAGCAGAATGTGCACATATCCGAATGGCACACAAGGGGAATTGACTGTAGTTGTAGATCTCTGGCAGGAGAGCCAAATCCAATCAATGGTTTCCAACTATTTTACACAAATTCCCCATTGCAGGGCAAAACCAGACAGTACACATAGTTCTAGGGTACATATGATCTTCCCTTGCAGTACAGGACTCAGTGTCACAACTCTCAGAAGTTCAACTGAGTAGTTTGGATCATCTTCCCATTCCCCCACTTTCCCTTTCCCTTGCTGTCTCTCCTCCCCCTCTTTCTGGCATCTTTGGTAGTGATCCAAAAAGCAACAATTTCCAGGTTACCACATCTATCTTCACTCTGAAATAGAGAACCTTATATTTGATAGCAAGCGGGGGCACTGCTGTCCTCCAATCGATCAAACCAGTGTGGCTTAGCACTGTCCCACATGTTCAGACCTCTGAACCCTCGAGACATTTATAGCCTGGTACCATGCTGCGGTACCCCCTTGCGGATCCCACAGCAGTCATGGGCAGCACATCCTGTTTCTTTCTCTCACCTCTTATCCATGCAGTGTAAGGGAGAGCCCTCTTACAACCACTAGAGTGATCCCTGTGGATGTATTAATATCTAATACTGATCATGATTGATCAATTATGTATTAGAGACTTAACACCCAATCCAAATGTGCCTATTGTCTGGGCACCTGCATATGACACACTTCTTACAGAATAAGCGTGTCCATGGTGCAGAGTAGAGGAGAGCTCCAATTGGTCGAGAACATCCCTCGACCTATTACACAGTTTATTGCACCAAGAGTCTGACATGATGGTCTTGATTCTCAAAGGTTGACACAGGGCCTCCACAAGCCCTGCAACAAACCCTGCTCTGCGCTGGACACATTGGAGCACTGTATGCCTAATTCTACAAGGTTGTGTGCATTTGCGACACTATACCCTTTTTACAGCGGATTGCGCCAACTATATGGCGCAAACCCTATAAAAACATTGGCAAAGTTAGACCAAAAAAAAGCTGGTCTACCTTGGGGTGAGTGGCGCACTGGATTGAGAATCCCGATTGACAGCTGTGGAATGCTGCCTGCCCCATGCACAGTGTGTTCAGTGCACCCAAGGCTTGCATCATTCTAAAGCTTTTGAGAATCAAGCCTGCTATATTTATATGTGATTTCACATGCTCTGTTCTCCTTTACTTACCATTTCATGTATTGGTGGTATGGTATGGTAAAATTTTATTTATACAGTGATACAGCCATTAGGGTTCCGAAAATCCCTGTTCACAAGACTTACCTGTTTACATTATGCAAAATGATTACAACTATACATTTATAACAATACAGGTTACAGAAAAGTACAACACAATACATCAGAGTTTACAAACTCATCAATAACAGGCATTAGATCACTGTTTGGTTTTTCAAAATTATATTACAGTAAGTTTCACCAACGTAAAGAATTCTGAGTTGCAGTTGTATAAAAGGTGCTACAGTACATAAAACTGTTTTGTAGTGTATTGTTTTGTAATGTAACGTAATGTATTGCATTGTATTGTTTTGCACTGTGTACAAACACAGAAACATAGAATTTGATGGCAGATAAGGACTGCTTGGCCCACCCAGTCTGCCCATTTTTCCCTACCTACATTATCACCACAGACAGTACTTGATCTGCTCTTTCTCTTTCCCTCTCTTCAATTCCAATATTATTCCAGTGTGCCTGTGCCATGCATTCTTGAACGCCACCACTGTTTTCACCCTACCACCTCTGCTGGATGTAGCTATTCCAGGAATCCACCACTCTGTGAAGAAGTACTTCCTCACAACTCTCCTGTATTTATCCCCCCTCCAGCTTCATAGCATGTCCCCTTTTTCTTGAGCACTTTTTTTTCTGAAAACTGCTTCCCTCCTGTATCTTATTTGTACCCATGAGGTATTTCAAGGTCTGTATCATATCCCATCCCTCTCTTCTCTCTTGTAGGGTGTACATATTGAGGTCTTTTTGTCTCTCCTTGTAGGAATGTTGATGCTGATCCTGCATCATTTTAGTTGCCCTTCTCTGAACTACCTACACTCTGTCTATGTCCTTTCAGAGATGTGGTCTCTAGAACTGGACACAGCACTCTAGGTGAGGTCTTATCAATGAACCATACAAAGGCAAGACCACCTCCCTCTTTCTGCTGGTGATACCTCTCCCCATGCACCTTAGCATCACACTAGCCCTCTAGACTGCTTTGTTGCACTGCCTGGCCACTGTTAGGTCAACAGATATGATAACCACCAGGTCTCTTTCCTGCTTTGCAGTCATCAGTACCACTCCTCCCACTTTGTACTCTGCCCTTAGGTTCCTGTGCCCTACATGCATTATTTTGCACTTGTTCATATTGAAATCTAGCACCCATACCCTTGATCATGCCTCTAGTTTTCTCAGGTCTCTGCTCATCTTTTCCACACACACACACCCAGAGTGTCTACCCTATTGCTGATTTTGGTGTCATCTGCAAAGAGGCAGACCTTTCTTTCCAACTCCTCTGCAATGTCACTTATAAAGGCATTAAAGAGGACCAGTCCCAGCACTGATCCTTGATGCACCCTGCTGGTCATACTCCCTTCCTTTGAGTGAACTCCATTTATCACCAGCTTCTGTCACTTATTCCCTAATCAATTTCTTATCCAGTTTACCACCTTTAGACCCACTCCTAAGTTACCCAGCTTGTTTACTAGTCTCCTATGCAGAACAGTGTCAAAAGCCTTGCTGAAATCTAGGTAGGCCATGTCCACCGCTCCACCCTGTTTTACATGCCCCCCACCCCCATCGTGAACCCATGCTGCCTTGGTTCTTGTAACCCATTGAATTCAAGATATTCCACAATCATTTCCCTCAACAGTGATTCCATTAACTTTTCCACCACTGATGAAAGGCTGTCTGGCCTATAATTGCCAGCCTCCTCCCTGCTACCACTTTTTATGGCTGTGGGCAGAGCCTACAGCCATTCTGCTTTCCCTTGAAGAAAGGTGTTTCCATTGAACACATCTTTTAGGAGTTTTCAGTGTATCCTTCCATTCTGCAACTCTCTATGGCCTTAAAGAAATACTCCCTTCTTTCTGCTTAACTTCAGGGTCACACGGTATGCAAGTGGAGGCTGATGGGATTCAAACCCAATTTTCTAGGTTTGCAGCTCAGTGCTCTTAACCACAACACTATACTGCCTACTTGTATGGACAATACACATTTTCTGTTTTGGTTCAGAGATGTATGCACTACATGCAGCATTTCCTTCAGGCAGCCTGCTTTGTTAAAAAATTACTATACTGATACCAATACATGGTTTATATCTTGTTATCCTGAGTTATACTTCTAAAGTTGCCTGGCTGAGAATTTTATGACCGCAATTAATCACAAATCCAGAACAGATGATTTGATACCTTTAATTGGACCAAGATGTTATCAAAAGAACAAAGTGCTTTAGTTTTCAGACCAACAAGTCCTTCTCCAGAAGCTTAATGAGTTATTTAGAAAACCCCATAATGTTGACACTTAGAATATGCAGAAAAAAACCCCAGAAATACTTCTCATTATTTAAAATAGGCATTTAAAACATAACTAAACTTTATATCAGAGATGTAAAATATCTCAAGTGTGCTTTTAGCTGTACATTCCTAAAGGTCAAAGGTTATCCAGAGATAACAGCAAGCAGAGAGTCTACCAACATGTATTATACCATGTTACAGTCTAATGAACATCAAATCATTAGGATTCTCTACTCACTAAATTATATGTCAAGTTAGAAAGCCTCCCAAAAGCACATGCTTCCAGAATGAGATATGAGCAGCATGAGTAGAATGCAGCTTCATCTCAACTCAGAACTCTGTATGTTTGAGAATATGGTCAATGAAAAGCAAATTGCCATAGATTCATAAATTGCATGCCAAAATGTGACTTATTGGCAAGTAAAAAACAAGCCCCAAAAGTACAACAACAGAAAAATATATACATGGCATACAGAGGAATTAAAGTGATGTTTACCCAAAGTGAGTAACTGTATTACACTGTATGTAATGTACAACTAGCTGGAGATACTTTCCCAACATACTCTCAACCAGGTATTATGTTGGAGAAACCTGAAGACCTTCAGTGTTGCAACAAGATTTTATACATGATAATATCAATTGTCAATATAAGTGCCAGACAAAAAGAACTACTAGTCAAGAACCCCCAAGAAACTGAGTTGATGCAGTCTGATACAATATGTACAGATTTCAGTGAAGTGTCAGTGTATCATAAAACTAATACATTTATAGAAACAGTCTATGGAATCTAAACAAGAACTCCTAGGAATTAAATCCCACCTCCCAACCCAGGAGAAGATAACTACTTAGATGGAACTATATTTACAAAAGTTCTAATAAACTATCATTCACACCAATCACTGCAATAGTTACCCAAAAGGAATTACACCTGTCATGAACCCCCAAGTAGATGAGATAATGCATCCTAATAAGTACAGAATGCAAAAACGCAACAGTATATAATCCCTCCTGATGCCCTCCGCCTGGCTGTCACCTCCTCTGTCATGTCTCTCATTGACTATGGCCTTCCGGTCTATGGCTCAGCAGATCAGATTGCCCTCAACAAGGTTCGCCTCACAGTTAATAAGGCCTGCAGACTTATCACTGGTGCTCCCAGACTCACTCACACATGTGAGCTGTACACCCTGGCTACCCTACTCAACCTGGAAGAGCGACTCATGCTATCAGACATGCCAGCTCACCTTTAAAGCCTCGTGGCCTATCCCCATAGGCCTATCCACTCCATACTGCCATACTGCACCGACCCTGATCACGCGCAGCTCGTCAAGAGCTACCCTAGTTATTCCAAGAGCCAGGACCTCTCAAGGTCAGAGGGCATTCCCCTACTGTGCGCCCCACTGGTATAACTCCCTCCCTGCCAGTGTCTCAAACTCACTAACCTTAGCTTGCTTTAAGCCCAGGCTCAGAAACTTCCTGCTTAGCTCTCGCAAATGCAACTGTCGCTAGCCTAGTGTAAAAAAAAATAAAAAAAAAATATACTCTGTTTGACAATGCTCACTGAGCGGCCCCCCCCCTTTCCCTACTAATTCCTCCTCCCCCATCTCCTCCCTTCTACTCCCACCAGCCTCCCCCACCATAAGTTTTGCACCTTTGTTATCTTTTTGCTTCATTGAGATTGTATTTTATTGAAACAAAATTGTAATTGAACTGTAACTTTTTTGTTTGTAAGTACTATGTCCCTTGTACTACTGTTCTGATGTCCTCTTTGTGATGAGGTACCTTTGTAAATGAGCCTCTGGCTCAAAGGTTTCTAAACTGATGTTTAACTAAATAAATAAATAAATAAAATGCAGAACTAGCAAAAGGAAGTAAATATCCACTATAAATATGAACTCAAGACTCCTAGCCACTGTAACACCATAAATTAATCAGTCAGCTGCTAGTTCTTCTTAATAGCCTTCAAAGCTGTCTAGCACAGTAACAGGTGACTTTCATTTCCATTTGCTCTCTTCACTGTTAGCTTGTGTTTCTTTTTAAATAAAGATTTTCCCTGCAGCAATATGTTTTTCTAAAGCTGAATTAATTAAAACCCAACAAATGCAACCACAAATGGTGCATTACATAAATAAATACACTTATTGAAAGGGTGTTTTTCTGACACCTCCACCATGATTTTTGCTGTACAAAAAAGCCACATGGTTGGTACTGAAAATGAGATCCAGTGATGGTTTAGTTTTGATATAGATATAAAAAATGCCTTTGCAAAACAAGGAAATCGTCACCTTTATAAGACCTTGTAATTACTTTAATATTTTTTTTTAGCATGCATGACAAACAGAACTATATTTGCAGCACTTAATGTTATACACATTGTGACACTTGGCCAGCGGGTTCTGCTTGCTCTGTGATTTTTATAATATAAAAATGTAGTGTGATTGTCATAAGACATCCTGTATTCCTGGGATGACCCCCCTCCCCAGGTATCATTTCAAAGGACAGGATATGTTAAACAGCAGATCTCTGTAAGGTGATTAACTTCCCAGTTTGCCTTGAAGGTAATGGAAATATCCATTTTATGATGTCTTCAGAGGAAGTACAGTAAATTGCACCTGGTGTTACAGAGCATATTACACCTCAGTGAGATCTGGCAGAGTTAGTCATAAAAAGTCCTTTGACGTCTTTGGGAAGCAGGAAGCTGCTCATAGATCGAAGAAGAAACTGAGGAATCACAGACTTAATTAAGAGTGTCATAATTTTGGAAATGAGTTTTGCTGAACTCACAGTATTTAATATACCTCTTGATAGGACCTCCTGTTTTGTATACTTTTATATTCTGGAAGGAGGAGCTAGATGGCCTCAGGGAAGGGGTGGCACCACAGTGCTTTAAACTTGTAGTCTGTGTTTCTCAACTGACACATTCTTGTTCGGACTCTCTTGAAACAACAGCTACTTAAAGCACTGTAAGAAGGTATACATTAGATAGACAAGTCTAAATGTACTATGTAAGAATTTGTTTGTACTTTTTTACCTTAATCTTTTAAGTGATTGTGTGTGTTGTGATATATTGTTCTGTGTTTACATTTTACCTATTTTTATCCACTTTCTAAGCAAACCTCTTATTTTAAAGAGACTGCCTGTGTCTTCAAAATTCTTTTGCATGTGATGCATGGATGGTTAAGATTTTGAGAACACTGTTCATAGGCTTAATGGTATACCAAACTGGGAAAAGGTAAGAATTTATCTAAGGTCTTTCATAGAGTTTTTAAGGGTTCATTTTGTATACCTGGTTAGATGCCCTTGACAAAAGATGTCTGGCATTTCCCCGAAGAGCAGAATTATCTGATCCTGTACATTTGGGTATGCTAGCAGAAGGTTCACAGTTTGAATCCCTCCAGAACTTGAGACCAAAGGTGATTCGGACCCACAAAACAGACAGGAGGGTTACCCTGTTCTGTTACCCTGTTCACAATACTGCACTTGGAGGTTGGCAGTGTGGGAACAGAGGGCCTGACCTGCTGAGTGAGGTTGTGACAGATTGGTTGGCAGTGGTGCTGATAGTTTTGGTATACAAGCTTTTATTGTTCACTGTGTCAGCTTAATACTGTCAGCTCACTTGCAAAACAAGGCAGTGATTTATTTAAAAAAAAGGATACAGAACTATATCACTTGGCTTACAGTCAAGTTCCTACCTGTTTAATTTTTTTTTAAAAGTGCAAGTTAGGGTAGTCATAGTTAGGGAAGCAGATGCTTCCAACTACAGCTGGCACACTGTAGACTACTTAAAGCAGTTGTGCAGGGACAGAGGAGTCCTCTATGAGGTGAAAGCCACCAAGCAGAACCTCATGGATGCCCAGATAGTAGTAGATACCCAGAGCATTGAGTCACAGACAGTGACTGTAAAAGACCGAACCTTGAGTGTGGAAGGGCTAGTGGCCAGTGCAGTGTCCAGATCCAATGAGGAGAGCAGCAGGGCGAGTGTCAGCAAAGGACCACAGCAGCAGGAGAAGGTCACCAGTATTCTGGAGCCAGAAGTACTCAGGCTGCAGATTGAGTTGCACAGAATGGAGCTGGAGTTCCAGGAGAAGAGGAAGCAAGAAGTGCGAGAGGTGGAACAAGAGACACGAGAGGTGGAATGAGAGAGACGAGAGGCAGAGCAGGAATAGTGGGAGGCTGAGCGTGAGGAAAGTGAGCACCAGTGAGCTGCAGAGGAGAAGAGGGAGCAAGAACGGTGAGAGGTGGACTGTGAACAGCAAGAGGTGGACCGAGAGGAGCAAGAGCGCCAGAGGCAACATGAACTGCAGAAGCTATGACTCTAACCACCAGAACCAGAGCAGGTAAGTGGCTTGGGTTTAACTGGGTCTACAGGACTGGGTTACAAATTGAATTCCAAATTGATAGCTGAATTTAAAGAGGAGGAGGATATGGATGCCTTTTTAAATTCCTTTGAAAAGGTTTGTATTCAGGCTAAAATTCCTAGGGAGTCCTGGAGCTTCCAGCTATCCCCGCTACTTACCGGGAAAGCTCAGGATGCATTGGGTCAAATGGACAATGAGGACAGTAATGATTACAGCAAACTTAAAGCTGCACTATTAAAAAAATGTCATTAACTGTTGAATCATACAGAGCTAAATTCTGTAAGCTCATGAGAAGCCCTGACATGAGCTCGAGGAGCTAACCACGAAACAACATCAGTTTTTAAAATGTTGGTGGGAAGGAATTGAAACAAACTCTGTAGACAAAATTGAAAATGTGATTTTATTAGAACAGTTTTTCTGGGCATGCCCAACAGAGCTGAAAACCTGGCTGGAGGACCAAGATCCTAAAACAGAGCAAGAGGCTGCTGAACTCTTGGACCACTATGCCAAGAGTAGACCTGCTCTGAGAGTGAATGGGGCAGGTGTGGCAGTGCAGAAAGGGAAAAGCGCACCTTCAGGGCAGCTAAAACACTCCCTGCCCCCACCAAATCCAGTTAGCCCCAGGTTTCAGAGAAAAGATTTCTCTGAGAAAAGAAATGAATGTTGGTTGTGTAAAGAAACTGGGCATATTGCCAGACAGTGTCCCCAAAGAATGAGCCATACGCAGAATGGTACTAGGAAAGAGGTGGGTTGTTTGTGTGTTCCTGGAAGCATGCCTGTGGACATGAGGGAACACATGCACCCACTCATGGTGAATGGTACACAGATGCAAGGGTTAAGGAACACAAGGGCATCTCTGACATTGGTAAAAGGGGATCTGGTACAGCCTGGTCAGCTTATACCCAATAAATATGTCATGGTACAAGACTTTACTGGTGGGGAGAAAACATTGCCCCTCACTAGAGTTCTTCTAGACTGGGGTGAAACAGGGGGAACTGTGCAACAGGTGGCTGTAGCCAAAACCTTAGCAGTGGATGTCATCCTTGGCAACAATCTCAAACAGGGGATGGTGTGTGCAGTTATCCATAGCCAAGCGGCAAGGGAAAATTGTAGTTCCCTGAATTCCACAGAAGCCACTGTGGAAACCACTGGGAGGCTGGTTCCCCAGCCTACATCTCCTGATATGGAGACTAATGAAAAGGGGGTAGAAATTTCCCCAGTAGCAGTTAACCACACAGTTACGGAGGGTTACTCCGAAGAGGGAGGGGTGACCAATGGTCAGTGGGTTAGGGAGCACAGTGATCCTGAGTGCCCTGATGCTAGTGCTAGGGACCCTAGTTTGGAGACTGAAGGGGACCTGTCCCATGCCTTAGGAATGTGTGAGGAGTTTGCAGCTGCTCAGAGAAGTGACACTAGTCTACAGAAGCTGAGGGCTTGGGCAGACTCTGATGGAGCACAGGGAGGTGACAGTAAAAGTAATGTTTATTAGGAAAATGGAATGATGTATAGTCAGGCTGTGCAGACAGAGGAAGGGGTGCTAGACAGGTAGCTTGTCATTCCCCAGGGATATCGTGAGTAGTTGCTCAAGATTGCACATGATATTCCCTTGTCTGGTCATCTGGGAATCATGCTCACTATACAGCAGTTCGCCCAGTATTTCTATTGGCCCAACTTCACCCAGCAGGTGAAGAAGTATTGTAGGTCTTGTCACTGGTGCCAAGAAATAGGGAAGGCGGGCAAGAAAACCCAAGCCGCCCTGATTCCCTTGCCCAGAGTGGAGGAGCCATTCCAGAAGGTGGGAATGGATATTGTGGGGCCTTTACATACCCCCAGCTCCTCAGGGAAGAGATTCATCCTGACTGTCATGGATTATGCCACCCGCTACCCAGAGGCAGTCGCCCTACCCTCACTGAGGATAGACAAAGTGGCAGATGCCTTACTTGGGATTTTCTCCTGTGTTGGGTTTCCGCAGGAGGTTATCACCAATTGAGGGGGTTCCTTCATGTCAGACCTGATGAAATGTTTGTGGGAGAAGTGTGGGGTGGAGCAGAGATGCATAACACCGTATCACCCACAAGCCAATGGGTTTGTGGAAAGATTTAATGGTACCCTGAAGTCAATGCTCCAGGCATTTGCTGAACAGCATGGGAGGGACTGGGAGAAATACCTTCCCCACCTGTTGTTTGCATACAGGGAGGTGCCCCAAGAGTCGACAGGATTTTCACCCTTCAAACTCTTATATGGATGCCGGGTACTTGGGCCCCTAGACTTGATCCGGGAGGACTGGGAAGGCAAGCACACCACCCAGGGAACTCCCATAGTGGATTACATCCTTAGGTGTAGGGAGAGGCTGAAGGAGCTTATGGGGACAGCCCAGAGCGCAACCTGGCAGCTGCCCAACAGAAAAAAAAAGTGTGTACGACCGCAGAGCCAGAGCTCACTCATACATGGTGGGTCAGGAAGTCATGGTCCTTATTCCACTCCGGAATGACAAGCTGCAGGCTGAATGGGAAGGACCGTACAAAGTAGTTAGGAAGGAAAATGACGTGAACTATATTATAGAGTTACCTGACAGGAGACAGACAGAAAGGATGTACCATGTCAACATGATGAAGCCATATTTTAATAGGGCTGACATGGTGTTTGCAGTGTGTAGTCCTGGGGATGGGATAGACGAAGGAGACCCCCTTCTAGACTTGCTGGAAGAAAGCAAGTGGAAGTCCTCTGTGGAGGCAGTAAAATTGTCTCCCCAGCTGTCCCTGGATTAGATCCAGGAAGTAAGGGAGGTTTCAGTAGACTTTGCCCCATTGTTTAGCACCAAGCCTGGACTAACCCCCTTAGCGACACATGATGTGGAGACAGGGACACAGACACCCATATGGTGGACAGCATATCGGGTGTCAGAGGCTTTCCAAAAGGACATTAGGAGGGAAGTGGAGGAGATGCTGAATGTGGGGGTAATCCGGAGATCCCACAACCCCTGCACCTCATCCGTAGTCCTTATGCCCAAGCCAGATGGCTCTACTCATTTCTGTGTGGACTATAGAGGACTGAATGCAGTCATGAAGTCAGATGCCCACCCGATGCCCTGGACAGATGAACTCCTGGACAAGTTGAGATGGGCGACCTACCTTACGACCATTGACCTGACCAAGGGGTATTAGCAGGTAGAGTTAACAGACAGAGCTAGGGAGAGGTTGGCCTTCATTACTCCGATAGGCTTATTTGAATATAAAGTAATGCCTTTCAGAATGAAGAACGCCTCGGCCACTTTCCAAAGGTTGGTGAACCAGGTGTTAAATGGTGCTGAGGAGTACGCTGTGGCGTACCTGGATGACATTGCCATCTTTAGTGCCAGCTGGGAAGAACAGCTGTCCCACCTTAGGGAAGTGCTGGTCAGGATGCAGAGGGCCAGGCTCACTGTCAAAGCTGAGAAGTGCCAGGTGGCCATGGGAGAAGTGGCATACCTCGGGCATGTGGTAGGCCGGGGACAGCTCCGTCCTAACCAGATAAAAATTAGAGGTGATCCAGGCATGGACCAGACCAGAAATGCAGAAGCAGGTCAGGAGTTTTCTAGGGACAGCAGGGTACTATAGGAAATTTGTACCCAATTACAGTGCCCTGGCTGCTCCCCTATCTGACCAGGGGACAATGGGGATTGCCACTAAAAGGCAAGCCAGGTTGTCCAATGATCCCTGATAGGAAGAGGACCAGGAGGGGAAGGGGGGATGAGCAGAGGAGACAGAAGGGGTGGAGCTGGTGACATCACCAGGACAAGAGAGGGTAATATGACAAGGGCATGTCAGAGCCCCAGGGATTGGCTGGGGGGGCGGAGTCCAAAGAGGGTCCTGACCAGGGGCCTGTAGGGGTATATTAGGCCAGGACTCAGGCAGGACCCCCTCTTTTGCTGGGAATTTTTTCCACCCTCCCACCCTTATTAAGGAAGATGATGGGAGTTTTGGATTGGCGCAATGGGAAGGAATGGAGGGCAAGGGAGTGCCCTGGGGCCCTGGGCATAGGGCCAGTGTTCTGCTGTGGGGAGGCAGCAACGGGCCAGGGACTAGGTCAGAGACCCCTGGTAGTGAGGGAAAGGATGCCCATGGGGAGGGAAGAAAGAAAAGGAGGGAGCAGGGGGAAGGAGGGGGAGGGAAGGATATATGGGCTCGGGCAAGGAACCCAGACATGGCAGAAAAGCGGGGAAGGGGATAGGTCCAGGTGCTGGATTCAAAAGTGTCCAGCCCTGTAGGGTGAAAGCCCGGGTAAGTGGAACTGGTCTGGTTCTGGTGTGGAGGAGGGGGGCCAAATTCACAGTGTCCGGGCCCTGAAAGTCAAGATTTGGAAGAAGGACCAGAAGAAGGACAGAGGCCGGAACTAGGAAGATTTAAAGAAATGTGTGGATTTGAATTATGAATTTATGAAATCTATGGGTGTAAATATATTTCTTGTGCCATAAATAAATTTGCCAACGAGCAACCAATAAGTTAACTGTTGCAGTGTCCATCATTCCTGAGGGGATTCAAGGGAAAATGGAGGATCTTCAAGTAATAACCATGCTATAATCACTTCGAGAGGTAGTTATGACATTGTAAATCTCGAGAGCGAAGCTCGAGAGGCTTACTGTTGTCATGGCAACCTCGAGAAGTGATTGCAGCATAGTTGTTACCCAAAGACCATCCATTAGCTTTTATAGTGTATGGGCACCAGTTTGTGTTGAAGTCACAGTACAGAATGTTACACAGAGCGAACATTCCATTTTGTTATACCATTGTTATGACATAGTGAAGAGGGTATAACAACAATCTGATGTCATATTGATGGTATAAAAACATTGTAAAGTGTGTGAATTTAGTTAATAATAAACCTGTCCCATACATTATAGCTCAATTTTAGATGCATCCTGGGGGAAGGGGATAGGGAACATCATATATAAAGCATTTACAATAAATTTATAAAGAATATTACATATAGAATAATACATAGGGGAGTGCATAACAAGAATTTAATACACACCTGAGGTGTGGGATGCCACATAAACCCTGAGGACGAAGCCCAAGAGGTTTATCAAAGCATCCCACATCAAGGGTGTGCATTAAATTCAAGTTTTGCACTCCCTCCCATGTGTTATTTTATGTAATTGCTGGGAGAATTTTTTTTAACATCCTGAGTAAGTAAAATAAGAAATCATTGTGAAATCCTGTCCCTGTGTTTTATTTATTCAGAACTGCTTACAGGCAAGTGAAAAAAAATTACAAACATGTAAACCACCTCGTTACTTCCTTTAGCGTTTAAATCATTAAATTCGCTATTTGAGAAAGAACAGGGTTGCTTTAAGTTTAACTAACCTTAGAGTGAGAACGGCACTGTGTGCTGAAAGCAGCAGCTATGGGAACTGTAGAGAACATTTAAGCTTTACTAGTGCTAAAAAAACAAACAGTACAAAACCTAGTAATTAAAGTCTGCTAAAAGTTGAATTTAGTTGAGAGAGTTCAAGTTTTACAGAGCTCTGCTGTAGTACTAAATCATACTGCGGTCCGAGGTTGTCTCAGAGTCGAGATATGTTAATTAGGTGCTGAGTTGAAAGTTCACAGTGGTTCCTGTGGAGAAAGAGAAAGCTCCGTAAAACTTGAACTCTCTGAAGAAAGAAGTTGTCTTTTTTTTAATGCAGATCTCATAGATTAGTGGGAAATGATCTATTTAGCTGCTTTTTTGAAGTATTGACACTCCGATGATGTTTGCTGTGTGGCTGTGTGTTTTTGGATTGCGAACTGACAGCCACACAGGTGAATGAGCATGAGCAGTGGAGTGCAGAAGCTGGTGTATGTTTGCTGTTATAGCCCAAGGGTTATAACATATAGATAGTAGAGAAGAGTGTAGAGAATTTAACACACCAAGTTGTTGATGGCACATAAACCCCGAGGGCGAAGCCCGAGGGTTTTGCGAATGCCATCCAACTAACGAGGTGTGTAGCAACTTCAAGTTTAACACACTTTTCCCATATTTTATTTTATATAATTGAAGGGCTCCGCCTGAAAAGTCCGAGGTCGCTTTGTTTTTTTGAATTGTGTTGAGGCTCTGCTCTGTCTTTCGGGTTTCGCTCTCGTGTTTGAATCGGCTTTTTTTTAACTTTAGCTGGCGCAGGCTGCTGGAGGCTATTTGGTATAGAGGCAACCCCGAGAAGTGTGTATTTTAGTCAGTGCCGCTTGAGGTGACAGGGACAATTTGAACATCGCGCAGCTGTTCAGTCTCTCGAGCGCCTTTGTTGTTCAGTGAATACAGGAATGCCGTGAACACCTACTCAGGTGTTACGGCATTTAACACACGGTTTTGGCAATGGGTGAAAATGAAGACCATTAATTATAATGAATTATAATCTGCTTCTGCAATATGAAAAAAAATCTCCAAGTTATTACAAATAGAATAATAGATAGATGACTATGTATTACATAGCAGTTAGACATCGAGGTTTGGCAGATTTGAACCTCTCAGCAAAGCTCAGAGGTTCGCAAAGTCCCCCAAACCTTGAGATGGTCTAACTGCCTTGTAATACATAGACATTTATCTTTTATTTTTTGTATTATATGGATGCAATTGTAAAAAACATGACTTTTTTATGTGGATTCCATGAAAAGGGCTGGCCGCCCGCGGCACTAAAGACATGCTGTCTCTCAGACACACGTAACACTGAAGACTCTGTCTCACTCATTTTGAAAACATGTTTGTTTCAATTTATTAGGCAGTTCTACCTTTACTTTTTTCCATCATTCTGTGAATGAAGGATCAACCAGACAGTCCATTAAACTGTTTGTTTGAAAAAAAAAACTAATTAAAAAAATGAAGTTCACAAATTTCTCTCGCTAAGCGAGAGGAAACCGCTGCAATGTTTTTCAGTTTGTTCTGCCCACCCTCAGAAATAAACTGCCAATGGGAATGCATGCGGTCACTATGGCTATGCAGGAAGGGACGTGACTCCATTGCAACTGAGTTTCTTAGCAGGCAAGTTGCACATGCACTGTGGCATTTTGCTGAAATACTATAGTTCAGAGGCGGAACGATGGTATTATCACCTCTGAACGATAGTATTATCAAAAAGGAACAATAGTATTATCACTTGAGATAGTGCTGTATTACTGGAATTTTTTTGTATGGGACAAGATGGTATTATTTCACTGTCTCCATATATTACAACAATATTTAAATGAAGAATTAATCAAACATTAAATACAATTCAGAGTAACATATACAATGTGAGTGGAAACAGTTTTTGGGGCAAAAACTAGTGAAGGAGCAAAGGAAGAGAGTTAAGGACAGTTGCAGGAGGGAGAAAAAAAAGTAATGAAGGACAGACTTTAGCGAGAACGCCAAAGAGGCAGAGCAAACAGACAAGGGAAGGGAAGACCTATGTTTAGGAAAGCAATAAGAGAAAGCAGATCGACCAGCTGTAGATTTGTTAGAAGGAATAGTGAGGGAATGAGAAGCTAGATTACCCAAAGGATAGCAGGAAGCTATGGGAGACGATAAGAGGAAAGTAAGACAGGAAGGAAGGGAACCACACCAGAATTTAGATATAAAGGAGGCGCAGTGGGAAAGGCACCTAGCATCAAGAGAGGGGGGTGAAAGAGCAGAATAGAGTGAACAGCGATGAGTACATGGAGAACATTCCAAAGGAAAATGATAAAAAGAATTGACAAGCGGGTCCAATCTGGCAAGCATGGGTTTGGGAGCTGCACTGTAGACTAAATCACCGTAATCAAAAACAGGGAGGATCATCTTTAACACAGTCTCATGGCAGATAGGAAGTGGGATATTCACTTTGTTCCTGTAAAGTGTGTCAAGCTTGGGGTGAAGCTTTTGGTGAATGGCATCAATATAGACTGAGAAATCAAGACGTCAGTCAAGCCAGACACCAAGGTACTTGAAAGAGGAAGCATCCTCAATAATAGCGCCATCAAGGGTGTGAAAAGAAGGGAGAGAGGCAAGTCCAGAAAGCCTCTGATGTGTACTGAAAGTCATGGAGACAGGTTTGTTTTGCATTGAGGGATAGTTGGTTAGACTTAAACCAACACTGAACATTGTCAAAATCCAGCTGAAGCTGTAAAGGTCTTGAGAAGAGGAGCCAGATGCAAAAACAGCTGTATCATTAGCATACATATGAATGGATGCATAAGAACAGACAGAGGAAAGGTCATTCAAAATATGGAAAAAAGAATAGGACCCAGGATAGACCTCTAGTGTGCACGCATGCCACATAACCTCTGCTGTAATCCAAGGAAGGTGACAGCCCCAGACTCTGTTTTTCTCTCAGCAGAACATAACGATCCCAAACAGCAAAGAATTTGGTTTAAAAGTATCCCAGAACCAGATTTATATTACTGGCTATAAAGAGCGGGGACCAATCAGTTGCTTCTAAGTCAGCAAGGAGAGAGTGTAAGTCTAATGACCTATAGGATCTGTGATGCATAAATTTAGGAAGGGCCTAAGGATGATGTATTGTGAGCACACAGTAGACCATATGATGGTCACTGAGGGCATCAGGAAGGATACCATCATCCACAATACGATGGGGATGACAAGAGAGGACCTAGCCTAACAGAGAGTGATTTAAGGATTTAGAGTTTAGGTGAGTGGGTTCAGAGATCCGTTGAGTCAAATGCAGTGATGTGATATTTTGAATAATACTGTTAGAACTGGGAGACAGCCAATTTATATTAAAGTCACCAAGAATGTAAAGTTCACCTCTGGAAGAGTTAGAACAGACAGAAGAAAAGAGTTCAGTCAGTGAAGCAGAGGAAATACCAGGACAACAATAAACAGCAGCAATAAAGATGGGGACAGAAAAGGGAAGAGAGAGTTTGAGTAGAAGTAGCTCATAGGAAGAGGGGGAAATAACAGCAAGAACTGTCACAAACTGAATATTAGTGGAAATATAGACAGTAGCACTACCACCCCTCTTAGTGTGATCTTGTTTAACTACAGAGAAGCCAGGGATAGTAACAGCAGAATTCAGTAACTTAGAAGAAAGCCAAGATCGTTATAAAACTAGGACATCCAAACGAAGGTTAAGCATGGTACAGTAGGTTGTAAGCAGGTCAGTCTTGGGGAGAAGGCTACAGATGTTTAAATGGGTTACCCTCAAACCTTTAGGAAGTTGCAAGGATGACGTAGTGAGTGGACTAGGATTAAGTTCAATGTCACCTGCTAACAAAAGTAGCAAGGTAGGAAGGAGTTTTAAAGAGCCAGAATGCTGCCTATAAGTGTGGAGACTGAAGAGAAGTAAGAGAAGGAGAACAGGGGGAGATACTGTAAAAGTGCCAGAGGGCTCTAAGGTGAAGCCAAGGCATAGGAAGAATTTTGCACCAAGGATGCCAGGGAATGGAGGCGAGGGAGAAGAGGAAGTGGGAGAGTAGAGGACAGGAGGGAAAGAACTAACTTTGGGAAGGAGAAGAATGAAGTACTATATAGTGAAGGAAGGAAATAAAAAGGGAGGAGGATAAGAAACACCAGTGAAGATAACAGAATAGTGGAGCAAAAAGTGGAAAAATAAACTACACAAGTAACTAACTAGCAGAAAGGGGAGAAATAAAAAGGTTACAAAAGAACAGATAGAGAGTAGAAATTAGATGGGCAAACAGACAGAGAAATACAGGTAAGTAAAATAAAACTAGTAGAATACATGGGAAACAATTAAAAACAAAATAAAATATAGAAAGACAACAGTTCAGCAGACAGACCCAAGGGAAAATCAACTGAAGTCTAACTGCAGCAGTTACAAGTTAAGATAGTTGAAGTGAAAAGAATAATTACATAAGAAGCAACAGCTGAGATAGAAGGAAACCAACAAGTGTGAGTGAGAACAGACAGACTTAAAATAAAAGTAGTGTAGGTCTAGTAAAGCATTTAAACAGAAAAAGGGAGTAGTAGAATGGAGTGAAACTGAAGGAGAAAATAAAACAAAGTGAATAAAACAAAATAGGTGAAGGAAAAAAGAAAAAAGATTAACCTACTAATTTGAGTGAAAAATATATATGTTAATAACACAAGCAATGAACTAAAAGTATTAACACCTATGAATGGAAAATGAGTAGAATGCTCACTCTTAAAACACAATGAAATAAAGGAACCAAATGAGAGAGACCGAGATAAAAAGCAAAGCATTTACAATATTAATAGCAGTATATACTGTACATAGTTCCTTAAATACTAAACTAACGACATACTCTTAGACACTGAACGCATTAACACACAAAAGAGCTGCATATGAATTTAGGGTATGCTCTGGTAGAATGAAACAACTGTACATTTAGCAAGCACTAATGGGACGCGGAAAATATGGAACTAGAGAGTTAGATACAGGAGTTTTAGGCTATGTATAGTGCAGAACTGGAAAGTGTGACACCAGAAGCTTTGTCTGAAGTGAGTATGTGGATATTTGGGAACAGGTGTTGAAGTGGTTCCCATAGTGCGAGTCACTGCCCCCTTCCCCCGAGTGCTTTTGTTGAAGTGCTTGCTTGTATGCCAAGTAAGCATACTGACAGTGTGGTGTAGAGGTTAGAGTCATGAACTGTGAATGGGCTTGTAACATCCATCAGACCTGGGTTCAACTCTTTTGAGGTTGTCAGTGTACGATTTTTTGCCATGAGTTACACCATGCCCCTTCTATTAAATCATCTCCCTCCCTTTCTCCCTTCCCCAAGTTGCTTCCTCCCCCAGAGTTTATAATAGTAAATCCCCCCAACTGTCTCCCCTGCCTCCTGAGTTGCTTCCCCTCTGGAATTTGTAATAGTAAATCCCCACCTCTCAATTGTCTCCTTTCCCTCCCAAGTTGCTCCCCTCAGAGTTTATAATAGTAATCCACCCCAACTGTCTCCTCTCCCTCCCGAGTTGCTTCACCTGGAGTTTATAATAGTAAATTTGTCCCCACTACTATGTCCCCTCCTTCTGTGTTGCATCCCCAGAGGTTAGAATAGCAAATCTGCCCCCGACAACTGTCTCTCCTGCCTCCTGAGTTGCATCCTCCCAAGGGTTTAGAATAGTAAATCCCCGGTGTCTCCTCTCTCGTCCTGAGCTGCATATCCCCCAAAGTTACATTGGTTGCATTGTTGTGGTATGTTCTCAGGAATGCATTTGTCATTTAAGTGTCTGAGTCTAAGTTTCCACGTTAGGCAATGTATCTAATTTTCCTGTTTCATCCTGTCCAGTTCCCTACTTTCTTGGGATGAAGATTCCAGTTCCCAACTTTTCTGTTCCATCTTGTCACACTTGACACAGACAGACAGAAAGAGGTAAACATTGGAGGTCTTAGAGAGGAGCAGCATGGCCAGCCACAAGACTTCCTCACAGCTGACTCCAGGCAGATTCCAAGTTGCCCTTACATTACTGCCCTTAAGCGATCAGACTGCAGCAGAGGATCACTTGGGAAACAGACTGAAATACACAGCACAGGTTCTAACCTCAGAGCCCTGCTGCTGCACAGTTGGTCCATTCACTGTAGCATGCAAGTCAACAGCCCTGGAGTGCACGTCAATTATAGGAGGGCTCAAGTTTACAATGAGCCCCAGACCAAGAGAAAAACACCAGTCCCTTTTAAATTAAGTCCTCTTTCAGTGATGAGAAGCCACTGTTCTGTAGAATGCTTATGTAGAACGGTGCTCCATTTCGAAAGCTGCTCTGATGCTCATTGTAAGTCCCGCCCTCAGAGCCTTGCTACTGTGCAATTCGTTCATTCACTGCAACATACTATTTAACAGCCTGAAGTACAGGTCAGTAACCGGAAGGCTCAAGTTTACAACAAGCCGCAGACCAAGAGAAAAACACCAGTCCCTTTGAAATTAAGTCCACTTGCAGGGATGAGAAGCCACTGTTCTTTAGAATGCTCATTTAGAATGGCACATAGCCCCCCAACCAGGCGTTAATCCCTATGCAATGCCCAGTTATTTGGGCCCTCTTGCTTAAACATAGTAATTTAAAGTCCAGAGGGACACTGGGTCATTCATGTCCAATCTACTGCTTCATTAGCAGGGATGAAAAAATTATTCCATTCAAACATATATTCATTCATTTGGATCCCCTACCCACTCTACTATGGAGGGTACTCACTGATTCCCTTGGTAAGAAGATGTTTGTCTAGTCTTACCTTGCTGGCCTGTTCTGTCTTCATATCCATTGTTTCTGCTGGTAGACTGTTCTACAGGTTCAGTAACCTCTGGGAGAAAAAGGGCCTCCTAATGTTACCCCTGAATTTATCACTTCTGAGCTTCAGGGAGTGTTCCTGCATCCTGTTGCAGGACACCAGATTAAACATCCCTGTATGTTCATTCTGAGTGAGACCCTTATGAGTGAGATCATGTCCCCTCTTAGACTTCATTTTGTCCAGAGTGAACAGGTTGAGGAACAAACAACTGAAAAAAGGTGATCATATGCACAGGAAGCAATAGGTGCAGCAGCTACAGCAACACAAGCACAGAAACAAAAAGGGTTGCTGCACTCAAAAAAAAAAAAAAACAGAGTCAGACAATAAGAACTGGTGCAAAAGTAACAGTGTTTATTAGAATGCCCAAAGATAACCATGCACAGAAACATCCCAGTACTTCAAACCACAAAACAGTTCTTCCTCAGGTAGGCCATTTTGTTCCCGAACATAAGAACCTCTAAGCCTCTTATTATAGCTTTGTTCCTCATGCTCCTGATAATTTTGGTGGCCCTGTGTTGCATCCCCTCGACTGCTTCAATGTCCCTATTGTACTGAGGACCCCAAAACAGCACACAGCATTCATAATGGGCCTCAACAGGGCTTTGTAAAGAGGCAGGATTACTTCTCCTGCTCAGTGAGACACCCAGTTATGTTGCACCCCAGCATTCTGCTGGCCTCTTGAAGTAACCACACACTGCTTGCCCTGGTTTGGCCACATGTCTATTGTGACTCCCAAATCCTTTTCTACCTCAACTGCAGCAAGAGACGCCCCCTCAACCCACCCATTGTTTTTACTCCCCAACTGTGGCATCTTGCATTTGGCAACACTGAAGTGGAGGCTTCAGGAGTCTGATCAGTCAATGGTTGTTCAGATCCTCCTGATTTTTTTCCAGATCCTAAAGGAAGAAACCCATCCCAGCCATCTTAGTGTCATCGGTGAACTTAAGCTGCCTGCTGGAGTCCCCAGCTTCCAGAAGAAGTTAAACAGCAGTAGCCACAGCACCAAACCCCACTGAGTACACCTCTCCACCTGAAGTAGTGCCGTTCCTCCACTGCCCTCAATTTCCTGTCCCCAAGCCAGTGAACAATCCATCTTGACTTTGTCTCATGGTATTCCACACTGGTATACTTTGCCCAGAGGCTTGTCATGTGATACTAGTGACACAAATGGCAAACAGAGGTCAGGCAGAGGATGTGCTATACCTAGATTTTAGCAAGGCGTTGATTTGGTGGCACATGTGAAGCTAGTTAGGAAGATGAGCCAGCTAGGGTCGGGTGATGGAATAACTGGTTGGATTAAAAACTGGTTTACTAACAGAACCTAGAGGATGTTCCTAAATGGTAAAGTCTCTAAATACAGGACAGTGGCTAGCAGAGTATCACAGGGTTCATCGGTCCTGGGGCCACTACTGTTCAATATGTATATCTGTGACATATTTGAGTATATACTTATTGTGTCCTTGTAACTGTTGTTCATTTATTGTCTGTAACTCTCCCGGATTGTGCCTAAAAATAGGCAATGCTTTTGTCTCGTGCACCTAACCAGTCAACACAAACAAAATAAATATTCAGGGCAAGGGAAGTTTAGTTGTAGATGATGCAAAGCTCTGTGGGAGGGTTGACTGTGAAGGTGTTAACAACATGAGACAGGATGTGAGATGACTGAAAAAAATGATATAGTATTTGGCAGTTGAAAGACAATGCCAAAAAGTGCAAGGTGATGCTTATATGGGTGAAGAATCCTGAAACATTTATGGGATGCCAGTAGAGAGAGCATGGAGGAGGAGATAGGCCTTGGGGTGATGATAAGAAATAACCTAAAAGCATCTCCTTAATGCAATAAGGCATGTGGGAGGGATAATAGGATGCTGGGGTGCATATGGAGAGGACTTGCTAACAGGAGGAGAGAGGTGACACTGCCCTTGAATAGATCACTGGTCAGGCCACACAAAGAGTACTGTATGCAGTTCTCAGGTCTGTATCCGAGGATGAATTATGATACTTTAGGGGCAATGTAGAGAAGGGCAACAAAAAATTATTCATGGTAACCAAGGCAAAAAGTATGAGGAAAGACTGGAAAGTCTTAGTATGTACTCACTGGAAGATAGAAGGGAGGAGGGACATTATAGAGACTTGCCAGTTTATGAAAGGATCCTGAACAGAGTTGACACAGCAAGTTTAATAAGACAAACAGTAAGTCCACTAGGGGTCATGTGCTTAAGCTGGAAGGGGGATGATTTAAAAAATTCTATAGAAAATATTATTTCATAGAAAGGGTGGTGGACAGATGAAAGAGATTTCCAGACACATTTGTGGAGGCAGAGACAATATCAGCATTCAACAGAAACTGGGATTCATTTAAAGGAGTTATGGTAGAATGTAAAAAGAAGAGGGGAGGATAAGAGAAATAATTAACGTTAGTAAGATTCCGATTAGGGAATCTTGGGACAGATTAGATGGACTGTTCAGGTATTTTCTGTCCTTATCTTGTCTATGTTTTTATATGCCACAGTATTAAAGGCCTTGCTGAAGTCCAGATAGAGTACATCCACAGCCCTGCCCCTTTCCTCCTCCCTGGTCACCCACCTGAAAAAGGTGATATGATTGGTTTGTCATGATTTGCCCCTTATGAAACCATGCTGAGAGGGGACAACAGACTAACTACTGTACCTTACCTGCCTTCCTACCTTACAACCCTACTGTCCTGTCCTTTTTCCTTCCTCCTACCATCTCAACAATAATACTTGCCAGTCCCTCTCTATTCCTTCTAGAAAATCTACAGTTAGTCAATCTGCTTTCTCATACCGCTTTCTTAAACTCTGGTCCTTCCTTCTCCAGTCAATCTGCTCTGCCTTTTTGGCTTTCTCACTAAAGTCCCTTCTTCATGACTTTTCTTCTCCAGCCTGCAACTGTCCACGACCCTCTTCCTCTGTCTTCTTTTCCCCCTTCCCCCCAACTAGCTTTGCCCCAGCCAGTCTGTTCCTGTTCACCTTCTATACTTACAAGAGTAGTTTCCCCTGTCAATCACATCTCAGTTTTATCTACTACATGTATCTCTTCTACAGATTGCCTTCAATATTTATTATTATGCTCCTTTGATATAGTGTATTGCTGTACATGACTTTAATTTTTTTTATTATGTATTATTGTCCTTACTGTTTTGTTTTTTCTACCCCTTGGTCTTTCTCTACACCCCCTTACCTCCATGATGCATCTGGAAATGAGCTGTTAGCAGCTCAGTATGTCTTTCCCAGGGTACTTTTGAAATATATAAATAAACTAGATGGATTTTAAGTCTTTTTTTCCCATCACTGTCTATGTTTCTATGCTTTCAAAACTTTACTCAGCACCATTGATGTTAGCATGGCTCAGACTGGTGGGGGCATGTGGTGGCATGGCATTTAGGCACATTTTTGAAAAATGCTTCTTTCAGTACACCTGTACCCAAATCAGCCTTTAAAGTCTCCCTTGCCCCCCACACTTCAACCCCTGTACGTCAGACTGACTGGCCTATAGTTACTGCAAAAATTATTGGTGTCCAGTGCACTCGCCCCAACTGCTCAAAAGAGCCTGCATTTTTTTATATTTATGCATTCTTACTCACATACTTATCACTCTTTCTGATTTTCAAAGGGGGTTTCTTAGTTCTTCAGATGTCAGCTGATATCTGAAATGAGCCCATCCATTAACAAAAAGGTGACACCCATAGAAGGGTACCCACTCTAACATTTTTATGTTTGCTTGCACGCATGTGCAAGAAACATAGTGCCATCATCCGAGTTTTCGAAGGTGTGGCGGCCCTCTTCCAATTCAGGCAGTGTGTTTGCAAGCATGGCCGCAGTTCTCCAATGCCTTCTCGAGCTGTCTATGACAGCTCCAAAATGCAGTGGCGTACAGTTGAAAGGGGGCTACTTCCAGTGAGCAGTGATAAGATATCACCTCATGCGCTCCCCCACACACACACACACACACACACACACACACACACACACACACGCATACACGCGTCTCACCCCCACACACACACTGTGTAACCCGACCGGTGTGCCTAATCCCTGGGTCGTGCTGTAAAGGCGCCCCCAAACACAGAGTTCTTGTGTATGCCAGCGGGCTATGCTACTGTATAGCCCACTGGGGTGCCCAGCCTCCCGCCGCCCACTGGCCCCCAGAGTAAAGGGTGCCACGCTGGGAGCCCACCCCAGAGTGGCAACATGCTATCGCCGACGGGGTGCCAAATTCCTGTCAGCTCCACGCTCCGATCACTAGCCAACCTTGAGCCACGCTGGGAGCCCACCCCAGCGTGGCAAACATCCTGCATCGTCATCATTTGAAAGAAAAATACCTGAAATTCAAAACGGTCCCTCGCTGTCTCTGCCCCCACCCATGCCCACCACTGCGCACCCTGCCTCCCCACCCCCTTCACCCGATACTTACCTCTGGACTCCAGCGCAGCGATCTTGGTGGACGAGGAACACGTCTGCACTCTTCAAAGTCGACCGCGAACTGAGGAAATGCCGGTAAGCTGTATAATAGGATAGATAGGGTTTTTTAAACTTTGTTGCATATCTCAGGCATTTTTTGGAATTTTTGCACCAAATTTTCAACATGGGGTTTTTGGGACCCCTTCTCATGAATGATCTCACTGTCATAGCGTTAATCGGCCCTGAAGGGTGATTTCGCAGTCACTGGGTGAAATCACCTTTCGGGACTGAGTAACAAAACGACACTGCCACCGTTCATAAGGTGGGCTCTCAGAAAGCCTATGTTGAAAATTTGGTGGAAAAATTCCTAAAAATGACTGTTTTACGAGCGTGCATTGCGCAGTTCCTACGCACACTCGTAAGTTCGTGAATTTTTAATATTTTCACTCCAGATTTTCAACATTGCCATTTTACCACACCTCCTTATGAGCAGTACAGCTGCCATTTTTCACATCTTGCCCAAAACGTGTTTCCGCCCGTAGTGCACAATGGCCCAGTCGGTGTGCGAAATCAATGTATGGGACACATTAAGAAAATCACAGTGACACTGTTCATGAGCAGAGGTCTTAAAATGGCTATGTTGAAAATTTGGTGAAAAAATTCCTAAAAATGACTGTTTTACGAGCGCGCATTGCGCAGTTCCTATGCACACTCGTAAGTTTGAGAATTTTCAAAATTTTCACTCCAGATTTTCAACATTGCCATTTTATTACACTTCCTTATGAGCAGTGCAGCTGTCATTTTTCACATCTTGCCCAAAACATGTTTCCGCCCATGTAGCGCACAATGGTGCAGTCGCGTGCGAAATCAATGTATGGGACACATTAAGAAAATCACAGTGACACTGTTCATGAGCAGAGGTCTTGAAATGGCTATGTTGAAAATTTGGTGAAAAAATTCCTAGAAATGACTGTTTTACGCGTGTGTTTGTTGCGCAGTTCCTACGCACACTCGTAAGTTTGCGAATTTTATATATTTTCACTCCAGATTTTCCACATTGCCATTTTATTACACTTCCTTATGAACAGTACAGCTGCCATTTTTCACGTCACCCAAAATGTGTTTCCGCACATGTAGCGCACAATGGTGCAGTTGGTGTGCGAAAGCAATGTTTGGGACAGATTAGGAAAATCACAGTTACACTGTTCATGAGCAGAGGTCTTAAAATGGCTATGTTGAAAATTTGGTGACAAAAGTCCATAAAATGTCTGTGTTATGAGTGAGCATTGTGCAGTTTCCACGCACCATCGTAAGTTCATGACTTTGTAATATTTTCAGTCCAGATTTTCACCAGTGGCATTTTTCCACACTTCCTTATGAACAGTATAGCTGTCATTTTTCACAACATGGCCAAAATGTGTTTTCACACTTTCAGCGCAGAGATGCGTGATCACTGTGGGAAATCATTGTTCGGGACAGATAAAGAAAATCACAGAGACACTGTTCATGATCGGAGGTCCCAAAATGCCTGTGTTGACAATCTGCTGTAAAAAATCCCCAAACTAATTACATTACGAGTGTGCGTTGCACAGTTTCTATGCACGCTCATGACTTCACCAGTTTTTTTAATATTTTTACTGCAGATTTGCAACATTGCCATTTTTTACACCTCCCCATGAATAGTACAGCTGTCATTTTTCACATCCTGTTCGGAATGTGTTTTTGCACCTGTGGTGCTAAATGCTGTAGTCGCTATGCATAAGCAGCTTTCGGCTAACAAACTGATATTGCCACTGTTTATGAGGTCGGGGTCACAAAAAAATGTTAAAAATTTGGAGTGAAAATACCAACGAATGCCTGAGGTGTTAGGGTTTCCAACCATAACACCCCACCCTGTAGAGAATGACAGGCATCAGGGGTGTGACTTGGGATTCTTGCCTGTAATGCTCATACCATTCCACACCCTGCAGCCAGTGAGAGGCATCGAGATATGCCTTGGACTCTTTGCCACATCCCCCATTCCCATACCGCACTCCATCTCACTGTATTTCCTGATGGAATGGGATGACAGGCCAAAGACCCCAAGGCACACCGTGACAATTGCCAGTGTCTGCAGGGTAGGGTGTGATGAAATGCTGTGGCCGTTATGCCTGATGACCCAAAGGCACACCCCAATGCCTGTCACTCTCTGCAGGGTGGTGGTGGGGTTGGCTTCAGTTCATCACTTCACTGCCATTTCTGTTATGCAGCTCTGTAACTCCTACACTACAAATGCCAATGCCAGCAAGCAAACATTCGGCATTGACAAATGCTTGTTAAAGTATGACTCACTCATCTGAGCTGGAGTCCTCACTGCTTCTTTCTATGTAAAACTCCTCTCAAGCATCCCCATGTTAATATCTGTAAAGAAACTAGATAACGTGAAGCTTATGGCTGGTGTAGTAGTAGTAGTAGTAGCAGTAGATTTTATTTCTTTTGGGCACCCTTCTCTGAAGGCTCAGGGCACCCTTACAATAGTTAAAACAGACAAACAGCATATAAATATACACATACAACTATACAATAAGAATAAATAACAATAAATAACACACACTAATATAAAATAATTACTGCTAATCAAACATAAGCCGCTTGTCATATTTAATAGCATTGTCATTATTTAATTGAATTAAACTAACTGGTGCTATTTTCATTGACCTAACCAAAGCCTTTGATACTGTCCATCACTCCCTCCTGCTGAGCCAACTAAAAAAATGCTGGTCACTCCAATGATTCAATCTCTTGGTTCAAAAGCTATCTTGAAAACCGCTCCCAACGTGTAAAAATCGGGGATGTGCACTCTGATTCCAAACTTGTCCTCTCTGGAGTCCCCCCAGGGTTCAATACTGGGCACCCTACTCTTCAGCCTATTCCTTAACACCCTACCAGACTCCTGCACTGAACATATCACCCTGTATGCTGATGATGCAGTAATCCTTGCCACACACCAGGACCCGAAGAAATTGCAAGAAAATCTCCAACTCGGCTTCTCCTCAGTTGAGATTTGGTTCACAAATCACAAACTGATCCTTAATCAAAAAAAAACCAAGGCCATGATCTTAAGCAGCTCCCATAATAAACATAAGCACTTCCAACTCTCCGTTATCACCAGACAAAGTGCTGCACTGGAACAGGTCAAAAACGTTAAATACCTCGGGATCACCCTTGACCCTCACCTCTCCTACACTGCCCACATCTACCATGTTGCCAAAGCGGCTAACTCCCGACTAGGCCTGCTATTCCATCATAGGAAACACCTGACACCTGAAGCCCTCACTGTCGCTGTCCAGAGCTCCATCATATCCATCATTGATTATGGCATTATCATTTACGGCTCTGCTACAACCACTGCACTCAAACGTGTATCCACCGCCCTCAACAAGGCCTGTTGACTTGTCACTGGCTCCCAACGCCTAACCCACACCTGTGACCTCTATTCTCAAACTGGATGGTTGAATCTTTCCAATTGAATAAAACACCAAACTTGTATTACTACTAAGAAAATCTTGCTGGGCCTTGCCCCCCCCGGAGTCTGTGCCCTCATACAACTGAGAATCCACACCCACCATACCAGGGGATTGAAACCTCAGCTTCTGCAAATCCCGCATTGCCGCACAACACAAGGCCAAAGATCCTTTGCTAACCGGGCCGCTAGTTGGTACAACGGTTTTCCCAGTGACATCTCATCCTCACTATCGCTCAGCACTTTTAAGACTCGGCTCCACCTAATACTCACTGCCTCCAACCTCTGTGACTGTTGTGGCTAAGCATGTCTTTTGGTTCCATAGCTGAAGATGCCCTTTTGGATCCACATCTACTCCACTTTGCCAGTACCCCCCCCCCCATCTTCACCTCCCCTGCTGGCCCATGACAAATGCCACCCGGCTGCACTACCTCTATTCTTATCCGCCTTCCACCTCTACTCTCCTGTCCCCCCCCCACCTACCTCCCCTTTTCTCGCATCCACTTAGTCTCCCTGATTTCACCCTCCTCATTTCCCTTCCCCTCCCCACAGTTTCACCATTTTGTTCTTTTTTCCTCTACAAGACTATGTGTTTTTTTTTTTTAGTTTTATAAACTGCTATCTTTGCTTATGTTTGTCTCAATTGTACCAATAACTTGGAAGCTTTGTAAAAGAGCCTCGGCTCAAAGTATTTGTAATCCTAGAACAAATAAATAAAATAAAATAAAAAATAAATAGTTTCTTAGACCCCAAAGGTTTGTTAGAATAAGAAAGACTTTAATTTCTTTTTAAATATCTCAAGGAAAGACAACTCCTGCAGAGACCCTGGCAAGGAATTCCATAGGATCAGGGCAGCCCCGGAAGATTTTATCCTTGCTCTGGGGACCTCCAGGATGGCCTCTCCTGCAGATCAGAGCGAGAGACTCGGGGTGTAGGGATACAAGAGCTCCTTCAGGTAACCTGGACCCAGCCAATGTAGAGTCTTATAGGCCAACAGACCAATTTTGAAGGAGATGTGCCAGCGCACTGGCAGCCAGTGCAGTTCGCTCAACACTGGTGTGATATTACAGGACCTGGAATGGCCCATCAGTAGCCAGACTGCAGCGTTCTGCAGCAGCTGCAGGCATCACATTGCACCTCATCTGACCCCAAGGTAGAGTGTGTTACGGCAGTCTAGCCTTGAGGTAATGAACAAGTGCACCAGTGTGGCCAGGTCATCAGGGGATAACGGATTTAATTTGGGTGATATTACGCAGATGGCAAAAAAACATTCCTGACAGCGCCCGACACCTGAGCATCAAGTGTCAGTTCGCTGTCCAGAACAATGCCCAAATTTCTCACCTTGATGGAGGTCACCAGTTTGGCTGAGCCAGTAAAAAGTCCAAAATCCTCTCCAGGACCCTCCACTCCCCCCCCCCAACCTGGCTCAACCACCACTACTTCAGTCTCCCCTGGGTTGAGCCCCAACCAGTTTGATAATGTCCAAGCCCAGATCTCGGACAAGCACTTGTTCAGTACGTTGACCACATCAGATCTTCCCTGTGTAAAAGACAGATAGAGTTAAGTATCAGCGGCATAGCAATGAGATCCCAGCCTATACCATCTTATGACTTCACCCAGGGGCAGCATATACACTGCAAATAACATGGGGGAGAGGACAGAGCCTTGGGGCACTCCACAGGACAGGGACATTGGGCTTGAGGAATAATTCCCCAAAACCACCCTCTGGGACCAGTCCTGGAGGAAGGACTTGAACCAACTAATGACTTTGCCAGTAAGTCCCATATACTCCATCAGCCTGTTCAACGACACCCCATGAGGCACAGTGTCAAATGCTGAATACAGATAGAAGAGAATAAAAATCGATTGCTCGCCTCTATCCCTCACCCTGAGAAGGTCATTCAACACCAGTACTAATGTGGTCTCTGTGCTGTGCATAGCCCTAAACCAGGACTGGAATGGCTCATAAATCTGGAAGTCCATGAGGTGACTCTTGAGCTGCTCTGCAACCACCATCTCAAGAAACTTCCCTAGAAAGGGAAGGTTCGAGATAGGTTGGTAATTTGCCAAGACATCGGGGTCCAGAGAAGGTTTTTTCAACAGGGTCTTCACCAGAGCCAATTTAAGAAGCTCAGGGAAAACCCCTATCATCAAGGAACACCCAACAATCTCAGCAAAAACCTGGCCCAGGCCTCCAACACAATCAACAAGTAATCACGTCAGGCCTGGGTCCAGACTGCAGTAAGCTGGTTTTAGCCTCGAGATCACCCCACAGATCTCCACTGTCGTCACTGGTTGGAACTCTCCCAAGGGAGGCCGAATGCATCTGTCCGCCTTGAGGCCCAACCCTGTTGGATGATGACAAACTGACTGGAGAAATCCCAGCCCTAACAGAGGACACTTTGTCTGAGAAGAACCAAGCAAGCTCCTCACATATTTGAGCAGAACACGCTCTAACGGGTTCCAGACAGGCTGGATGTAAAAGCCTGTCCACAACCCAAAAATGCTGAGCTGGTCAGTTCTTTCCAGCTACAATCATCCTGGACATAAAAGCTGCTTTTTTTCAGGTGATTGCATTCTGATACTCATCAAACTGAGACATCAGAATCAGCTTGTCCTCCTGGGTCCTGGTTTTCCTTCAATGCCTCTCTAACCTCCACCCCCTGGTTTTCAGTGCCCTCAGCTTGCCATCACACCATGGTGAGCCAAGACATGAAACCAGCAGATATACACGAGCTGGTGCCAGATGGTCCAAGGCCCCTATGACAGTCCTATTATAGGCCGCCATGGCCTCCTCCAGACCCTCCGTGCATGCCTCCAGCACAGACGAAATGTCAAGTTCCGCCAGTAGTCCCTCTGGTGGTAGCTCTTTTAAAGGGCAGAACTGTACCATTTCCACAGGGTAAGGGACATTAGAAAGGGTCTGAAGCAGAATCTGATAGTGCAGCGATCCGACCAAATGACAGGATCAATCTCGAGGGTGTTAATCTCAAGCCCCAGGGAGAACACCAAATCGAGCATGTGTCTGGAGCAGTGGGTTCTGGCTGTGGTTTCAAGAGTTAGGCCCAGGGCCTTCATGTTAGACAGGAAGTCCCTGGCACCAGAGAAAGCCTCGTCATCCACCCAGGTGTTGAAATTGCCAAGAGCAAGCCATCTCAGTGATTCTAACACTCTCTCAGCGACAAAGGCCAGCACCTCTTGAAGGAAACTTCTGTCCCAACCAGGTGGATGGTAGACTAGGAGAACCCTAAAATCAACTCCAGGACCCCCACGTACTGCCACACACTCAAAAGATCAGGCATTCCCCACTGAGTGCCGCACATCTCCCAAATAATAATCGCATTTGATTATTAATTGGGAGCAGTGTGGTCATCTCTAATTGCAAGCTCCCCACACACCAGCCATAAACTTCAAGGTATCTTCTCTCTTTACAGACGTGAATATGGGAAAGCTTGATAGGAGTTTCATGTAGACAGAAACAGTAAGAACTCCAGCTGGATGAGTGAGTCATACTTTAAAAATGTTAGAGTAGTTACCCATCCATGGGTTTCACATTGTTGTTGGTAGATGGACTCATTTCAAATATCAGCTGGCATTTGAAAAACTGAGACACCCTTTTTGAAAATTATTAAGGGTGACAAGAAAGTAAAGTATAAATTAAAAAAAAAACTGCAGGCTCTTTTGAGCAATTGGGGGGGGGGATACACTGGGCACTGATGATTGTTTTGATATAGGCCCCAAATCAGTAGCACACCCCTAGAAATGTAGAAATTTATAAGAAATGTGATTACATTTGGTGAACAAGCAGGGGCAGAGCTTGCTAGTCCTTAGCTGTAGTTACTGTACCTGGATCCAACCTTGCCCCTGTCTAGAAGACTGAGACCACAATGGCCACTTTGCAGTCCTTCAGCACCACACCTATCCAGACAGATTCCTGAAAGATTACATCCCTGGGTTGCACCTGGAAATTAGTCCTGGCTCAGTGTGCCTTTCCCAGTTACCAATTTTTAAATTGATAAAATAAATAAATAAAGCTGACCTTAGCTCCACAGTGATCATGGGATGTGTGTTATCTGCCCCTTGGGACCTATCCATCCTGATCTTTACAAGGTAGTCAGCTACCAGGACATGCATGATGTCTGCTGGTTGGATTATCGCTACCTCAGATGTAGAAGCCCCTCCCAGTGAGCATGCTTCCCCTACTGGAGGCAGCTTGGCAAACACTAAAAGAAAGCACTCAGCCTCTCAGCCATCACATCTTGACCTTCCCCTTCTTCTACTGTCAGGGGCCCAATCCAGTCAACCTTCCATTCACATACTAGAAAAAGGCTTTGGTGTTGTCCGTAGCTCCTGCTCCTATCCTGGCTTTCAGATCTTCTTGGTTTTCTTAATTCTAATCTTGCAGTCCCTAAGGACTGCTGTGTATGCCTCTCTGGCCTAAGGGCAACCTTTCTGCTTCCAGGGGTCATAGACCTTCTTTTTGTCCAGGACCAGTTGCCCTAGGTCCACGTTCAGCAAAGATGGGCACTTCTTGGCCCTGTTCCATTATTGCTTATGGGGATGCAGACCTCCAAAGCTACTGGTTCAAGTGCCTTCTGCATTCAAACCCTGCGCAATTGAGAAAGGGAATTTTGGCCATGACACCAGGGACAATTCCCTGCTCTTTTGTCAAAAGTACTACTGTGTTTTTAATTTCTCCCTGGACAGCCAACAGAGTTAGGCAGAAGAGACCTCGATTAAAAGTCTCATCCGAAGGACAGCACCTCCAGAAGTGCAACATCCCCCCCCTCCACACACACACACACACACACACATGGTTCAGCACTGTACTGTCAGTGCTGGGTAGTAGCCAGGTGCCTAAATGAGGTAAGATTTGACTGAGACAAAGTCTATACAGTAGGCCAGGAGTCTGCAAGTCAGATGGGGCTGAAGAAGCTAGAGTGTGTTATATGCTCTATGGTGTTTATGGACCATTTTAGTATTTTAGTTTTTTGTGACAAAGATTTAACACACCATTTTGTGTATATTATTGTTATATATTTTTCTGTTCTTTGTATAGCCACACCATAAACAGAAATCAGTGTTCAGTCAAAATCTGTCCTACATGGGACAGGCGCAGCCGTCTGCACAGAGACTATGCTGGCATCCCCACGGTAAACTTTGACTTTAAAGCAGAAATTCAGAATACTATATGATAGAGAGGGCAGGTGCTAAATCAAAATTTAACTTTGCAGAAATAAAACACTGTTTTTCACATTGGTTTGTGCATATCTATGTATTTTTGATATGTCCCACATTTGCCAATCCTCCACATTTTCCCATATTTGAGTGTCTGTGTCCCAATTGTCTTACATTTCAGTGACAACACTGTGAAACATGAGCTAGTAAACATCACTGACATGAATGGTAGTGCAGCCCACCCCAGCCAGTAGAGGCCAGCCAGCACCATCTTATTGCCTCCAGTCTGATGTTTATCTGGTCTGTCTCCTTCACCCAGCATAGTGCCCCTGTTTGTTATGTTTGCTTGCGCACGCAGTGCACAAGAAACATATACAGATAGTACAGCATTGTAGAGGTGTGTCTGTGTTGTGGCCAATGCAGTGGACACTCTAATGGGTGCATCCCTTGGCCACCAATCAACCAGGAAACTGCTGATGACAGCAGTTTCAGAGCGAGAGCCACGCTTAAAAGAAATCTGCCACTGCAATCAGGGACAGTTTCGTCATTGCAGCAGCAGCTCCCCCCTTCCTCCCAACCAGGCACAAAGACATCCAGCCTACAAGAATTTGGCCATGCGCATTACAATACACAGTAATGGGCATGGGCAGAGTTTCGGTTCTTATTGGCTATTGTCCCCAGTTTGTTCAGTGTGCCTTTCCTGGTGAAACAGTTAAATAAATAAATGAGCCGCAGTGTGGCTTACCACTTTGGTGGCTCCTGCCATCCCCCACCCACACACTCTTCGGAAAGCCGACATCAAGGTGCCCAATCCCTGTGTCAGCATGTATCCCCCTCTCCCCCACTAATGTGGCATACTGGGAGCCCACCCCAGTGTGCCAAAATACTTCCTTATGTGTCTGACACTGGAATGCCCACTCCTGGTGTCAGATGTGCCAGACCACCTCCCCCCATACCCTTATTTTCTCAGCCAACCTCGGGGTGCCCAATCCCCAGGTCAGCATTGATCCCACCCCCCACCACTAGTCTGGCACACTCGGAGCCCACCCCAGTGTGCTGAAATCTGTTTTAATATTTCGCCTTTAAAAAAGAAAACTGTACCCTAAGGTCTTTTTTTTTTTAAACCTGAAAAAAAAGAAAACAGTCCCTCATCGTCCCTGCTGCCCCCTCCCGTCCCGACCCTCCTTCTGTGGACCCTCCTCCCGCACCTCCCCGCACCTCCCCGCACCCCATACTTACCTGCAGAGGACAGAAGCAGCAATCTTCAGTGGACTGGGAACACGTTTGCACTCTTCAAAGATGAACCGGGAACTGAAGAAATCATGGTAAGCCCTATAGTGGTAGTCAATGGGGGATTTCAACTTAGGTTGATATCTAAGCCAATGTTTGGAGTTTTGGTCCCAAATTTTCAACATGGGGTTCTTGGGACCCCACCCTCATGAACACTGGAACTGTCATTTAGTTTCTCAGTCCTGAAAGGTAATTTTACAGTCACTGCTTGGAATCCCCTTTCGGGATCAAGTAATGAAATGACAGTGCCACTGTTCATGAGGTGGGGTCCCCAAAAGCCCATGTTGCAAATTTGGTGGAAAAAAATCCTAAAAATGACTGCATTACGAGCATGTATTGTGCAGTTTCTATGCACGCTCCTAACTTCATCAATTTTTAATATTTTCACTCCAAATTTCTAACACTGCTATTTTCCCACACCCCGTGATGATCAGTACAGCTATCATTAATTGCATCCTGCCCAAAATGTGTTTTTGCACTAGTGGTGCAGAATGGCAGGATCGCTGCGTGAAATCAACTTTCAGGACAGAGTAATGAAATCACAGTGCCAGTGTTAATGAGGGGAGGTCCCAAAAAGGCCATGTTGAACATTTGGTGAAAACATTCCAAAAAATGGCTGCGTTATGAGTGTGCATTGCACAGTTTCTATGCACGCTTGTAGCTTCACCAATTTTTCATATTTTCACTCCAGATTTTCAGCATTGCCATTTTTTCACATCTCCTCATGAACAGTACAGCTGTCATTTTTCACATCCTGCCCAAAATGTGTTTTCGCACCTGTGGCACCGAATGGTGCAGTCGCTGTATGAAATCACCTTTTGGGACTGAGTAACAAAATGATAGTGCCACTGTTTATGAGGTGGAGTCCCAAAAAGCGAATGTTGAAAATTGGGAGTGAAAATACCAACAAACACCCAGGGCACTAGGGTTTCCAACCTTAACACCCACCTTGTACAGACTGACAGGTGTCAGGGGTGTGACTTGGGGTCATCAGCCATAATGCTCACACCATTCCACCCCACCTCACCCTGCAGCCAGTGACAGGCATCAAGGTGTACATTGGGGTCTTTGTCCCTAACGTTCACCCCATTCTCTTACACTGCACCCATCTCAACGTATTTCCTTATGGAATGGGGTGAGCGTAAGGGCTAAAGACCCCAAGGTGCACCACCACACCTGTCGGTGTCTGCAGGGTGGGGTGAGGTGGAATGGCATGAGCATTATGGCTGATGACCCAAAGGCACACCTCCAATGCCTGTCATTCTCTGCAGGGTGGGGTGGGGGTTAGCGTTATTTCAGTACTTCACTGCCATTCCTATTATGCATCTCTCTAACCCCTGCACTACCATTGCCAATACCAGCAAGCAAACATTCGGCATTGACAAATGCTTGTATAAAATGTATTTGGTGGCAGTTTGGAATCCTGGCTGAGCAACTTCACCTGACCCTACAGTTTTAAACAGCAGCATGCTACAGCAATAGTTAAATTACTTGTTCAATTAAATTCATTTTTAAAAATAGTCTAGTTCTGATATAGTCTGATGAGCTTAGATGCTTGCCGGCTGTTTCCAGTCACATGTTTTAGGTCCCTTTTTTTTTAATAAAACGGCAGTCATGTGGCTGTTACTTGAATCACTCACTGACAAGACCCAAACTCGCTTGTCAGCGCCTATGAACACTGTAATGAGGCTTCATCTCTCCCTTTTCAAAACAGCAGCATGCACACATCACCTAAAATGGTGCTGCAAATTTCACTACATATGTTTTTCTACTTTGTTGTTTAACTTTCTTTCAGTTCAGTTGAATAGGAATAAAAGTCTAAGTACAAGTATCTTACAGGGAGGAACAGGGTGCAGGAAAACACTATTTTTAAGTGAAAAAGATGTTCCAGGACTAGAGGGCATAGGATGAAGTTGGAGGGAGGACGATTCAGAGGAAACATAAGAAAGAATTTCTTCACAGAACGGGTGGTGGACAAGTGGAACACCCTGCCAGAGGAAGTGGTGGGGGCTGAAACAATCACGGGATTTAAGAATGCATGGGATAGACATAAAGGAATTCTGGAGGTCAGGGGTAAGGGGCAACAGACTTCTAGGAAAACAAACTGAACTTACAAGCTCAAATGGGCAGACTGGGTGGGCCTTAGGCCCTTATCTGCCGACACTGTCTATGTATCTATGTATCTATGTACCTCCTTGACTTAAAGTGAAAATAGCACCACATATCCAACACTCACTGTCCTTGCCTTCAATGCAACAATCACTGACAACTGTCTTCCCTGCTGTGTGCTGCGCAGTGGCCCTTGCTTCTGTGTGATGTTAGTGTGGTATCATTATATTCCACATGAGGCATAGGAGCCCTTTCTCAAGATAAAATCCTATCAGTTACTACACCACACACATCCATCAATTAAATCTATATACTGTATTTACTGGTTGGCATCGTTTATCACCTGCTGGCAGTGGCTGGCTAACTCTGTTATCCACACATGTGAATAATGAACTGTGTGTAACGGAGTTTGCCCAATGACCTTCCACATACCTTGTGCCAAGCTATGAGATGCCAGCTTACCAGCTTCATGGCTCACTTCCCTCGTGCTCTCACCTCACGTCACACGAAACTTCCAAATGGCAAACAGGTTCCTATTTCCACTTGACCTATAGCATTCCGTAATTCTTTGTGATTTTTAAAGTTTTTTTTTTTAAATATAAGAATTGTCTGCAATGCATTGTCTATTGTATGCCTCATAGGTATCTAGGGAGATTAGCATAGTAGCTAGGGTCTGTACGACCCTCCGTTTTGTTAACTGGCTCCTGTTGTCTGTGTGGGCGGGCTGAACAGTTGTGAAAACACCATGGTGGCAGCTCTCATTTAGCCAGGGAGTCATGTTCTTCTTACATAT
This sequence comes from Neoceratodus forsteri, assembly GCA_016271365.2. Classification (NCBI taxonomy): domain Eukaryota; kingdom Metazoa; phylum Chordata; order Ceratodontiformes; family Ceratodontidae; genus Neoceratodus; species Neoceratodus forsteri. The sequence goes on from CM057453.1 coordinate 424,477,660, forward strand.
TCTTTCCGGTTTTTTTTTTTGGAGGGGGGTGTTATTCTTTGGAAGTAAATGTATTTGTGCTGTGCTGTCTGGTTGATCCTGCTTTTTGTTTTGTGCTGGAATACCAAACAGCGAGCAGCGAGACATTCCTACTTTGAGCTGGTTGGAGGTAGGCTGTTTGATAATGTGAGTGGGAAGGGAAGGTGGTATTGGAGACTACCAGAATTGTGTGGTGAACATTTGTTGGCAGTGATTTCCACAGTGTTAAAAAATGTTATAAAATATGTTCAAATAACTTTGTTTAAACAGTTTCCTATGGGAAAAAAACATTCTCCTGTTTGTGTTGCAATAAATTCTCAAAGAATCAGTAAATATAAAAAATAAAACATGGGAAAGTCTGGAAAATTTGGATTTTATGCACACCGTCAGTGTGTGATGCCAAGAAAACCCTTGGGCTTCGCACTCTGGGTTTATGGGGCATCACACACCTCGGGTGTGCATAAAATCCTCATTAACCACACTTCCCCGTGCATTATTCTTTATATATTTACTGGTTTAGCATCGTTTATCACCCACTAGCAATGGCTGGCTAACTCTGTTATTCACATGTGTGAATACTGAACCGTGTATAATGGAGTTTGCCCAAGTACCTTCTATAAACCTTGTGCCAAGCTATGAGATGCCAGTTGACCAGCTCCACAGCTCCTTTCCCTTGCACTCTCACCTTGCGCTGCATGAAACTGCAAAATGGCAAACAGCTTCCTATTTCCACTTGACCCATAGCATTCAGTAATTCTTTGTGATTTTTAATGTTTTTTTTTTTTCAAATATAAGAATTTTCTGCAGTGCGTTGTCTATTGTATGCCTCAGAAGTATCTAGGGAGATTAGCATGGTAGCCAGGGTTTGTACGACCCTCCGTTTTGTTAATTGGCTCCCATTGTCTGTGTGGGTGGGCTGAGCAGTTGTGAAAACACCATGGGCGCAGCTTTCATTTAGCCAGGAAATCATGTTCTTCTTATAAATTCTTTCCAGATTTTTTTTTTTGTTATTCTTTGGAAGTAAATGTATTCATGCTGTGCTATCTGGTTGGTCCTGATTTTTGTTTTGTGCTGGAATACCAAGTAGCTAGCAGCGAGACATTCCTACTTTGAGCTAGTTGGAGGTAGGCTGTTTGATAATGTGAGTGGGAAGGGAGGGTGGTATTGGAGACTACCAGAATTGTGTGGTGAACATTTGTTGGCAGTGATTTCCACAGTGTTACAAAATGTTATAAAATATATTCAAATAACTTTGTTTAAAGAGTTTCCTATGGGAAAAAACATTCTCTTGTTTGTGTTGCAATAAACTTAGAAAACTGCAATTCTCAAACAACCAGTAAATATGAAAAATAAAACATGGGGAAGTTGGCAGGCCCGGTGGCTCTGAGGTCTGAGGCACTGGATGACTTACCTCGCCCTATGCCAGTGACCCATGTGCGGGAATGAGCACAGGCTGCTGGGGGTTGGCAGGGAAGAGGCAAAGAATCGAGCATCCGAGGGACTGCTCTCCATCTCCAGGGAGGGGGGACACCAGTGATTGGCGCTCGACTGCCACCTAGCAAAGGCTGGTGGGCAGTGTGCCGATGCTGCAGAAGAAGGGCAGAGATGAGGCAGACACCTGGAGGAGCCTGTGTGGATGCGTATGTGCTCCCTCCACTGGTATCATTGCACCCCCCACTCTCGCAACAGAGAAAAATGGAAAACACAGGAGTCCACCACCGCAGGATGATGATTGTTCCCCCGCAGCACCACTGGGAGGGCACCTCCCCAGAACTGGATCTGGTCTGGTGGGTTGAGGGTCTCCCCACCCCCATCATGAGGGGTAATTCGTGAGGGCTGAAGGGAAGGGGGTTCTCATACCAGGTCGGCTCACGGGGGGGGGGGGAGTCAGACAGCACCGGTGGGGACTCCAGGGGAGAAAAAGGACCAACAAAATCATGGGGATGTCTGGAAAATTTGGATTTTATGCACACCCTTGGTATATGATGCCAAGATAAACCCCTTGGGCTTTGCCCTCGGGGTTTATGAGACATCTCACACCTCAGGTGTGCATAAAATCCTCATTAACCACACTTTCCCATGCATTTTTCTATATATACTACAGCAATCAAATCCATGCACCACAGCAATTAATTGATACACAACAGCAATAAAAAACAATAACATAATCAAATGAACTAATAAATATGTCAATTACCACCTAGTTAACAATCAGTTAACCACAAATTACCATTCAGTTAACAAATGAAGGCGAACTACACATGAAATAAAGATGTTTCTACACTACAAAACTTTGTCTTGACCATGTATTATAAAACAGACACTAGGAAAGTGCTGTGTTCTCATAAAATAATACAATTTAGGGAAGCAAATGTGGTCATTATGCCACTCAGTCTTTGACCTCGTACATTACAGTCTCATTAGCCCACTTGAATTCCATTATTTCCTTGTGTACCACACTTTCCAAGCATAATATATATATATATATATATATATATATATATATATATATATATATATGATATCCATGCATGTTCTTTGGTTTGAAAACTGGCATTTGGCATTATTGCACACTTGCATGAGTGGCACAGACATGAGTGCATAGTGTCAATAACACCAGCATTTCAAACCAAATAACATGCATATTTGGAGCTACCTCATAGGATGTCCGATGTACCATAGCAGTTCCCAGTGTGTGTGTGTGTGTGTGTGTGTGTGTGTGTGTGTGTGTCTGTCTGTCTGTCTCTGGCAGGTAAAAAAACATGCTGTGTTATGTCAACTGATTATCTTCTTACAGATTTTCTTTTTTCCCCATTTTATTAAAGATGTTAAGCCAAGCCTTTAATTTTTATGGTTAAAGTGACAGCGCCACTGTTTGACATGCTGCTCACAGGGAACCAGTTCATGTGAAAAGCAAGGATTTTGGCTACTATGCAAATAACATAGTTAAAACATGTTATTTGCATAGTAGCTATGTCTCCAGTGAAAATACCTTTTATCCTCTAGATGTATTTGCATTCCCATGGTATACAAATATAACAAAGGCTATGACTGCAGTTCAATGGGAGGGAGCAACCAGCTACGCCCCCTCCCTGAGTTATTTAAGTCAGCTCCCTCAGTCTCACCCAGATGCATTGTTTCTCTGTTGCAGCTGAAGGCTCTGCTGGAGCTCCCCCCATCTCCATTTCTCCTGGTGCTTGCCTCTTGCTTCCTTCATGCTTTTGGGGATTTCTTCTGCCTTATGCCTTTGCTCCTCTAAGTCTGTATTTTACTTTTGCCTCCTGGCTGCAGTTTTGCTTTTGTTTTAGTCCCCTATTCTTGCTGCGCTTTCCTTCTCTGTTCCTGTGTTTGCCTCTGCTTTTCTTTCTTTTGGGGGTTCCTAGTTGTCGACATCCTGCCTGTGTCATTTTATTTTATTTTGCCATGTGCTTGTTCAGGCTCTAGAGTTTGCTGTTTTTATGTTGGCGCGCTTGTGCAGCCAACATCTTGTGGCAGTGGGGATTTGGAGGTGCAGCCACTGTTGGGCGAATGCAGGGCATGCATCAATATTTGCGTCAATCATTCCCCAATCAGCCTGCATGCTGGCACCACACCATGCATAATAATGTGGAGAGCATATCTGAGGAAAGGTCCACTGCAATTCAAGCAAAGCTCGTCAGATGCAGCAGGCCCTTTCTATGTGCTTGGCCACACTGTATTCATGGCGGGTGGCCGGTTGGCCGCCCAACTGCCGACTTCGGGGGTGCCCAATCCCCCTGCCGGCTTCCAGTTGCCACAAAGTATGTGCCGACGGGGAAGCCCATTCCCCATCAGCATAAAGCATTCCCCCCCATTTCTTATATGCTGAGAGGGGGGTGCCCAATCCCCCTCGGCTCTTGCCCCCCCTGCTTTCCTTGTGTGCCAACGGGGGTGCCCAATCCCCATCAGCATAAATTGACCCCCTTCTTGTGTGCTGATAAGGGTGCCCTATCCCGTTGGCTGCAGCCACCCCAAACAGTTAGGTGGCATGCTGGGAGCCCACCCCAGCGTGCCAAATCCCCTGTAAAATAAAAAAAAACTGTCCCGCGATGTTGTTTTGTTTTTTACACCCTGTAACACAAAAATGGTCCATCACAGTCTCCCTACCCACCACCCACACCCACCCACTGCGCACCCTGCCTCCCCACACCTCCCCACCCCATACTTACCTCCGGAGCTTGGCGTGACGATCTTCGGTGGACCGGGAACATGTCAGCACTCTTCAAAGCTGACCGTGGACTGAGGAAATGCCAGTATTTGTATAATGGAATACATAGGGGTTTTTCAACTTTACTGCATATCTCAGGCATTTTTGGGGAATTTTGGCATCAAATTTTCAACATGGGGTTTTTGGGACCCCTCGTCATGAATTCTTGCACTGTCAAGGCGTTATTCGGTCGCGAAAGGTGATTTCACAGTCACTGCGTGGAATCACCTTTCGGGAGTGAGGAATGAAATGACAGTGCCACTGTTCATGAGGGAGGGTCTCAAAAAGTCTATGTTACAAATTTTGTGGGAAAAATCCAAAAAATGACTGTTTTACAAGCATGCGTTGTGCAGACTCATAACTTAGCACATTTGCAATATTTTCACACCACATGTTCACCATTGCCATTTTTCCACACCTTCTTGTGAACGTACAGCTGTCATTTTTCACATCCTGCCCGAAATGTAATTTCGCACTTCCAGTGCAGAATAGCACGGTCGATGTGGGAAATCAATGTTTGGGACACATTATGAAAATGACAGTTACACTGTTCATGAGCAGAGGTCCTAAAATGCCTATGCTGAAAATTTGGTAATGATACTCTGTAACATGACTGTGTTATGAGAGCGCGTTGCGCAGTTTGCATGTACACTCGTAAGTTTGTGAATTTATAATATTTTCACTCCAGATTTTCAGCATTGCCATTGTTCTGCACCTCCTTATGAACAGTACAGCTGTCATTCTTCACATCCTGACCAAAACATGTTTTTGCAGTTCCGGCGCAGAATAGAGCGGTTGCTGTGGAAAGTCCATGTTCAAGACACATTATGAAAATGACAGTGACACTGTTCATTAGCAGATGTCCTAAAATGCCTATGTTGAAAATTTGGTGATGATACTCTGTAACATGACTGTGTTATGAGGGTGCGTTTCGCAGTTTGCATGTACACTCATAAGTTTGTGAATTTATAATATTTTCACACCAGATTTTCAACATTGCCATTGTTCTGCACCTCCTTATGAACAGTATAGCTGTCATTCTTCACATCCTGACCAAAACATGTTTTTGCAGTTCCGGCGCAGAATAGAGCGGTCGCTGTGGAAAGTCCATGTTCGAGGCACATTATGAAAATGACAGTGACACTGTTCATTAGCAGAGGTCCTAAAATGCCTATTTTGAAAATTTGGGGCCAAAAAGTCCATAAAATGAGTGCTTTACGAGCGTGCGTTGCACAGTTTGCATGCACACTCATGCCTTCGTGCATTTGTAGTATTTTCACTCCACATGTTCAAAATTGGCACTTTTCCGCACCTCCTTATGAACAGTACTGCTGTCATTTTGCATATCCTGCCTGAAATGTGTTTTCAGACGTCCGGCGCAGAATTGCACGGTCGCTGTGCAAAATCAGTTTTCGGGGCAGTTTAGTTGTCACTCCAGATTTTCAACGTTGCCATTTTTTACACCTCCTCATGAACAATACAGTTGCCATTCTCCACATCCTGCCCAAAACTGTGTTTTTGTCCCTCTGCCATCAAATGCCACAGCTGCTGTGCAAAACCACCTTTCAGCTAACAAAGTGATTGTGTGCCGCTTTTCATGAGGTGGCCTGACAAGCAGCCCATGTTGAACATGTAGAGTGAAACTACCACTACACGCCTACGGTGTTAGGGTTTCCAACTGTAGTATCCCACTTGGTATGGAATACCAGGCATTTGGGCTGTGACTTGGGATCATCGGATGTAATGCTCACGCCATTCCACACACCCCCACGCCCACCCTGCAGCCACTGACAGGCATTGTCGTGTGTCTTGCACTGTTTGGCCACAAACTTCACCCCGTGCTTCTATACTGCACCCACATCAGCGTATTTCCTTATGGAATGGGGTAAGTATAATGCCCAAAGACCCCAAAGCACACCATGACACTTGTCAGTGTCTACAGGGTAGGGTGAGGTACAATGGCATGAGCTTTATAGCTGACGACCCAATGGCACACCCCAATGCCTGTCATTCTCTACAGGGTGGGGGTGGGGTTGGCGTCACTTCAATACTTCACTGCCATTCCTATTATGCACCTCTACCTCTGCCAATGCCACTGCCAATGCCAGCGCGACAACATTTGGCATTGGCAAATGCTTGTTTTTGTACCATTGCAATCTCTCTGCTTGGCTACACTCCTTAACTGTCTGCACCTGGCTCCTAGCCAGGCAACCACTGCCTTTGGGTTCTGTGATTTCCCTAGTTCACTCCCACAGCACAATGGTTCCTAGTTTTAATTCTCATATGCTACTACTTCCCCATATACTACTGATTCGATGTGCTACTGCATTCCCTACTAGTATTTACTCATTGTTTTCTTCTGCTGCCTCTTGCAATTCTCAGTGCCTACTTCCCTAGCAGTTTAATTTGTTTATATTGTGTCCTGTTCTGGAGGCCGCATCTCTATAAGAACATAGACAGGGTGGAAACAGTTCAAAGAAGGACAACCAAGATGGTGCAGGGCCTGCACCAAAAGTCATATGAGGAGAGACTAGGAGATCTCAATATGTATACCATGGAGGACAGGAGAGACAGGGGACATATGATAGGAACCTACAAATATCTAAAGGGCATAAATAGGGTACTGGATGGTAGCATCTTTCAGAAAAGGAGATGTTCAGGAATGAGTGGGCTGGCATGACATGAGGTTGGAAGGAGGCAGACTAAGGGGTAACGTGAGAAAGTATTTCTTCATGCAAAGGACAACGAAAGCATGGAATAGACTCCCAGCGGAGGTGGTGGGTGAAAACAGTGGGGGAATTCAAAAATGCATGGGACAGGCATAGGGTAACCCTAGCGATAGGAACAAGAAGATAAAGCTGGAGATCAAGTAGGGTCTGCGGCTTTTGCAGTAGGTAGGGAAAATGTGAAAACTGGATGGACCTAGCAGTCCTTATCTGCTGTCACTTTCTATGTTCCAATGTTGCCTAGGTCTACCTGACCCTGCTTCCTTAGGAGTTTCAGTTGTTAATTTTACTGCTCAGTCCCCTCCTTGCAATGTATCAGCAATTAACACTAACCCTTATAGACCTGGTCGGCATGCATTCCCTCATGAGTCCAAGTTTGTAACATTCAGTCAATGTTCTAGTTGCCATTCCATGTTATTATCAGCAATCATCCAGTACTCAGTGCTAATAGTTGCACTCTGACTCATGCAGTTTTATGTCCTCAGTGCTACCAGTCCTTATGTATGCTCTATTTCTTTCGTGTGCTCATGGCCGCCAGCTCTCCATGGCCTCCCACTACTCCTGCATTCAGATAAAAGCAGCATTTAACCTTACTTCATTTCACTTCTTCCATGTGCACATGGCCATTAGGCTTCACCATGGCCTCCTATTACTCCTGCTTTCAGATACATGCCAGCCACAACCATATTACGGCTCCAGGGCACTGCCTTTCAGCAACATCTCGCTCAGTCCCTTGAAGTCCACATCTTGAGGGTGGTCCCTCACTGGGGACAGGGTCCTTCGCATTCTGCCCTTCATGAGAAGGTCCTCTACTCTGGGGGAAGTCTTTAGACATGCAAACAGTGTCAGCGGCACCTCTCAATGTAGCATTTAAGACTTCAGCTGGTGGAGGGTAGGGCTTCCAAGTCCCAGGAGGCTCTTTTAGCTGTGCAGGTGGTGTCGGCAGCACCTTCAAAAACTATTCTCCCTACAGCCGCCTGAGGTTCACCTGGTCTCCTCTTCTCCATTCTTTTCACTTCTTTGTCTTTCTTTCCCCTCAAGGGTGAAGACAGTGCAATCCTCCTGTTCTTGCCCCTCAAGGGTCCAGCTCCTGTGCCTTACTCCTCAAGGATTTGGCTCCTCTCTAGGCCTCCTCTTGTGGAAGCCAGGTGAGTGCCTTTCAGAAGCTGTTGCTCTCCTCCTCCTCCTCCTGCCTTGGGGTGGGCCCTGGCTGGGTTCCCTTTAGCTGCAGAGGTCAGCTACTCATGGCACCAAATGGCTTTCCTGTTGGAGGGATAGAGTAAGATCCCTTCCTCTAATATCTCCTCCTGAATTGGATCTCTAAATTACAGTAGTGAGTCATCATTAATTTATCCCAAGCCTGGAGGGAAGGCGACCAAGGCCTTGGACTGCCAGAGGTTCCCTCCATAGGGTTTTTTTCCTCTCCTTCATGTTGAAGGTCATAAAAGTTAGGTAGTCTGCAGTCAGTAATCCCTCAGGTAGTACATATATATAGTGTATTTTCACCCAGGTAAGTTTTCACTGTTAACTTGGGGTTGGATGGTGGCCTTTTAATTTTGATATTCCCTCTCTCCTTATGGAAGCCATCCCCTCTGCTATCAATACCGATATCGTCAGTCATTCCTCAATCCAGGCCATTGCTAGTCATTACTAGTTGCTTCAATTCCTGCTCATCCAGGTTCTATGTTCACCACTTGCTGCTTGCTGCTTTGTTTTTGGGCATTCTTCCTAAGGTACCTTAAGCCTAACAGAATTATCTGCCTGTGGCACCTCTAGGGCTGGAACCCTCCTCAAGAGGGTTCCTTTGCCTTTACGAGTACCCTAACAGGGTGGTAGTTCCCCATGGGACAGAGAGTGCGAACAGCCAAAGTATCTGCATAACAGTCACTACACATCATTCAAATACTATCAAACTATCTATGAAGCATAACTCCTCACTAAGTTGCATACATCCATTGAAATCAAAGGTTGTGCCTGCAGTTCAATGAGAGGGAGCAATCAGCCATGTCCCCACCTAAGATAGTTAAGTCAGCTCCCTCAGTCTTACTCAGATGCATTGTTTCTTTGTCACACCATTCTCCCCTCCTCCTCCAGCAGCACACCTCTCTCCCTGTGAGAATTCTTTCTAAGGTACCTTTAGCTTAAAGGAATTACCTTCCCGTGGCACCTCTAGGGGTGGAATCCTCCTCAAGAGGGTTCCATTTCTTTCACAGGTACACCAACAGTGTGGTAGTTCCCCATGGGAAACAGAGTGCAAACAGCCAAAGTATCTGCATAACAGTCACTATGCAGCACATCATTCAAATACTGTCAGACTGTCTATGAAATTGCACAAGCATAACTCCTCATTAAGTTGCATATGCCCATTGAAATATATATATATACACACACACAACAGGAGTGAGGGTAAAAACAGCAAGATAAAAAAGATATCTTAGCTAATGACAACAGTAACAGCAATATATCAATAAAATATTGCTTACTTTTGTCACAATGGCTATTTTTAAAATTATCATCACAGTGGAATACTGAACCAATCAGAGAGCACCTTTCTCAATGCTGATCACGTCACAATACCTAGTGCAGCACTGAAGCAAACTGTTAAAGAAAAGTAGCAAAGTCTTCATACAAACTGCTGATGAAAACATTATAACTTGTAAACTACTGTTGCATGTATCAAATATACAATAGCTTGACTCAAAATAGGCAATTTATCATCACTCGTGAGTGGGCAGGACTTTCATAACTCACACGTGGATCTGCCTCTCGTACGTTATGGTCCTGCCCCCGGCACTTGAAGATAAATTGCATATTTTGAGTCAGCCTATTGTATCCCCATATAACGCACTCGTGGCTTTGCCACTCATGTGACATTGTAAGAACACCTGCCTCTCTTGAAAATAAACGTATCTTCAGTCAGGGCACATCATATCCCATAGATACAGAAATATATATTCTGTAAAACTCGATATTTTCTCTACAAGTAAACATTTCCTATACTCACTAAATGGGATGACTGCTCCAAAATAAAATTACGCTAATTTGTCAAAATTGCACGTTTTCACTAGACGTGAATTAGGCACTAATCATTTAGCGCTACTTAAATTTACACTCATGATGCCAAAGTGTGCAGTGGAATCCCAAGTTCCTGCACTACCACTGGCAAATGCAAGCCCAGTTCCTAATGATTCCTATTGTTTCTTAAAGAGGAACAGTCAGCACTAAGAGCCCCACACCCAAGTGTGAGGCTGGTTCCAATTTGCACTTTGTGTGCACAAACTTTTTTTCCTACTTACTGTTTACTGTGGTACAGTAACTCGTATCAGGCTGTTTTTGCAGAGTTCCAAGCTGACATTTGCTTTAACCAAAAGTCCCAGAATCACCTGCTGCTGACATCAGAGGAAGGCTGCAGAACTAGGACTGTACTTAGTCCTTGGAGAACAGCAGGACTAGCAAACATCTGATCTGAGCTTATAAAATCTCTAACATGCACGGCGGGCTATTGAATCTAGTACTGCACTAAACAGTAAGTAAAAATCCATAATTTGTAGTATTTTGGTTAAGTTAAATACCTTACCCAATACCCAGATTGTATAATAGTTAACTGTAATGGGTCCACAGTAGGGACTTAACTGATGTTTATTTCAGTATTCCTACTGAGCTGTATTTTTAGTTGCAATTTTTCTTGTGTCCTTCTTTCCTTGTATTACTGCAGTGAATGAATGGTTGTCCTGTACTACTTGTTTGTGAAAAATTAAAAAAGTTTAATAAAAAAAATATGTTTTTGCACACAGTGCTCATTGTGACCAGCCCAATGCTTGGACATGGGGATTTTAGTGCTAACTGTTCCCCCTTAAGAGAGGGACTTTCTTACTAGGGCACATTTCAGAAAATATCATATTAAAAATCAAGATACTTTCACATATCCTGTTTTTTTCTTTGCTGTTACTGCTATTTACTAAATATGTTTTTACAACAGCTTTCTCGTCGCCACCTACTGTCCCTACTGACATCGTTTGATCAAGCAGTGAAATCACAACCCTGTATTTGTTTTTTTTATCATTTAAAATTTTTTTGTTCCCCCAGACAGCCCCCCATCTGACTAACCCCCAGCCCCATCACCCGGAATTACTGGGCTTACCTTACGCCCGGCCCGGGAGCGGAGCCTGCGAGGAGTCGGTCGCCATCCTGCCGCCGACTTTTTCCTCTGTTTTTACCTCAGGGGCCCCAGGAGTGGGTATGCATGTGTGTGGAGGCATGCATTAGTCCCATGGCCCCAGTAACGTCCCCTTTTCTCCCACCCCAGGCCTAGCACCTGGCTCCTCCTGGCCTGTGCTTCCCCCAGCCTCCACCAGGTGTCAGCCAACAGGCGGAGGAAGCCCCTGACACCTCCCCAGAGAGGAGAGCTTGTCTGTCAGCAGCTCCATCCAGCTCCATCTCCCCTGCTGACCTCCAACGGCCCTGGCTCATTCCCGAACCTGGGTCACCGGCGTGCCGCAAGGTAAGGCATCCAGCGCCTCAGCTTTCAGCACCACCGGGTTGGCACAACCCTGTATTTGTGACAATACCATCTGCTGCCCTGGGAAGGCTTGTGATGCTTCTATACAAATATAGAATTGGGACTTCATTGCATGTCCAAGCATATATAATATATGAGGTGTGAGGGAAAAAATTCTTGTTCTGACACAAATATTTTAAATGACTGTGATAATGGGAAGGGAAATACAGAAAAATACATTAAAGTCAACTTGACTTAACCAGAATTATATTTTTAAAGTTTGTTGAAGTACAAGAGTCCCTCTTTGATTGTTCATCAGACTCCATACTCTTCCTTTTTACCTTGGTAACTTTGTAATCATCTATTGTGTTCCTTTGAAAGTTCAAGTTCAGTTCAAGTTCAAGTTTATTGCAGGAAAACTACATTGAGCAAGCTCATTCACAAGGAGGTCCTTTGAAAATGGAAGTGCTTCTACATAAAGTAAAATATGTACACGACACGTGTTCCTTTTAGCTTACCGTCAGCATTACAGGACCATTTATTGTTCTCCAGTGTGTAGCCGGGCTGACAGGAGCAGATATAAGAACCTGGTATGTTGGTACAAATCTGTCCACAGGTACCTAGTCCACCTTCAGCACATTCATCAATATCTAAAAAACATTGCAGGAAAAGAAATATCAGAAACTAACATGTTATTATAGTTAATGGAAGACAGATTGTAAGTTAAAGGGTAACAGTTAGCTCTAAGTAAAAAAAAAAGTTTTTGCACACAAAGTGCAAACTGGGACCAGTCCCACACCTAGGTGTGAGGTTCTCACTACTGATTGTTCCTCTTTAATAAATATGGTAGTTATTTTTTTAATTCCAACATTTGATCTTTTTACAGCAATATATATGTAGTATTCTGTTTTGTGGGATATTAAGTATGCTTTTTGTTGCTCCAGTCTGAGGGGGATGTATAACTGTGATGAAAGAATGGCACAGCCATGCATTGCACCATGTCTGTGATTTGTAAATAAACTGCAACATTTCTTTTAGCTGGTAGACAAGTGCTGTCTCTCCCTCCAAAATGCTCTTGGGCATAAAACTACTAATAATCTCAATTGGTCTTACCTGGTTTGCAAATAAATTATATAAATGAAAACAAATATGATGAGTCCTGTTCGTCTTTACATCTATGGAATATTTTCAGGCCATGTCAGAGCCTTTTCGGAACACTTGCAAGTTACCTTTGGGACACTTGTTGATGCTGCTGCTGCTGCTGATGATGACATTTTTATTTGACTTTCATTTGGAAACCACTTTGAGTGTCTTACACAAAATTATTGAATGCCAGGGCCAATGAATTGTAAACAAACATATTAATAACCACAGTATCCAATATAACAATAGTCAGATGACATCAGAACAAGTCATCTCGAGTCTGCCTCAACCACGTGGGGCACTTGCTAGCCACTCATGGGACACTGTGGGACACTTATGAGACACTTGGGTGATTCTTGTGAGACACATATGGGACACTAGTGAAATACATGTGAACTGCATTTGGATCTCTTGTGGCACTCTTGTGGAATTCATGCAGAATAAGTGGAATGCTTGCATGGGACATAGGTTTTGTGAGACAAACTAAGACAGTGTGGCCATCTAGTTTGCTTCCCTGTTATCCTAATAGCGATAACTGGCTATGGTTTGTCACTTCAAATAGCATTTGAGCCTCATCTTGAAACTCTTGACACTATCTGCACTTATCACCCCCTCTTGTACTCTGTTCCATAACTCTGTCATTCTCTGGGTGAAAAAAGATTACTTACATCCTTAAAAAATCACAAATTAGAAGCGCTGAATGGTGCATGAAGTCCACGGATCAGCCATACATAGCAAGTAATCATTTAAACACAAGAAAACAGCGATACACGCTGACTGTGGCTGAAAAAATATTTTTAATAAATATTAAACATGAACAATCCCACCCTTAGTTCTTCTGGAAAGTCTGTATGGGTTTATTTTTGTATACTCTTTCAGGACATTGATTATCTTAATCATATAACCCCTGAATCTCCTTTTCTCTGGCAGAACAATCCCAGGTGCTTCAGCCTTTCTTCATACTGCATGTTTTCCAGCCCCCAATCATCTTTGTACTGTAGCTCTGTGCTGTACATTCCAGCTCCTATATATCCTTTCTGTAATGCAGTGCCCAGAACTGCACACAGTACTCTGAATGGCATCTAATTAATGCTCTGTAACATGGAATTACCATGCCCTTTTTTCTAATACTATGTTTTGGTGTTTTCGAAGCCTTTGGCTGTGAAAGTGAGGAAGAATTAGTACTGCCTGGGAGAAGAGTGAATATTTTAGCCTCACAAGATGAATGTTTATGGGTATTACACTTATACAGATACCAATTAAATTATGGGGGCTAATACCAAAATTCAGAAATTGTGCAAAAATCATTTTCTTTTTACATTTTATTTTTTAAAACCATCATGAAATTTTCCATGTCAATATTAAAAAAGTGCATCAATATACATTCTCTTTATGGAAAAGGTATATTGATAAAAACTGTTTTACAAAAAACAGTTTTGATGTGATGTAAATATATATATCAATGTAGCTAGAAAAAACTGCCTGTTTTTATACTGATAACATAATTACTACTGTTACATAATAACAATATAATAACACCACCATTTCCTAACAGTTGGACTCCAACAGTTCAATAGAAAAATTAATTTTCTAGGGCTAACAGTTTATTTATTTCTTTATTTTAAATGTTTTACCAGGGAAGACTTACCTGGAATGGTGTGAAGAAAGAAGATGAGTCCAGGAAGGAGGAGAGTTGAGAAAGGACTAGGTGTTCTTGTAGTTTGTCAAAGGTGGGTAGTAGAAGGATATGGCAATAGTTGCCTGGGACAGAGGAGTCTCCACCTTTAGGAAGGGGTATTACTGTGCCGTATTTCCAGGCATCTGGGACAAAAGCAAGAGACAAGGCGAGGTTCAGAAGGGAGGAGAGTGGAAGACACATGGCAGGGGCAGAGAGATGCAAGAGTTTAAGGCCCAGTCCATCTGGGATTTTGCCCTTGAGAGGGTTAAGAGCCAGGATGGCCTTAAGGGCATAGGATGGGGAGATGGGGGAAAAGGTGAAGGGAGGGGTGGAAGAGGGCTTTAGAGAGGCAGTAGGAGGGGGAGAGGAAGAGGGAAGGGGAGGAGTGAGGAAGGGTGGAGAGGAAGGAGGAGGAACAGTTAGTAAAGAAGCTCCAGAGTTAATCCTTTCAAAATATATATATTTTTAAATGTGATAACTTTGGAACTGTTAGGGCTAGAGGCTTCATTTTTTTAAACGAAAGCTTGGAGTCAGCTAAATATATTTATCATTAATATATCATTACAGTGAACATATAGCAGTATAAAAATAATAAAATGTTTCATATTGATATAACAAAAATACAAAATGGTTCACTGCATTTTTAAAGTCCTGTCATTTTTAACATAATATATGGACATGTATATGCATGTAGCAACACAGCAGAACTGTATTAAATGTTCAAATCTTACAGTTTTCAAAATGTTGTTTCAAGTATTATAAAAATAGCATATATGATTATTAATAGTCAGAAGATACTAGTGGTTATTCTGCCTAAGAACAAACACGTTCTTTTCTAGTTTATTCATCTTTTGATCATCAGTTTATTCAGTTCAATTAATTTGGAAAAGGAAAGACAATTGAGCATAGCACATTTACAATGGTATCCAAAGAGTTAAAACAAAGTAAATAAGAAATATACTATAGTGGCCGAGTTATAGTAACACTGGGTCAACAAATTCAGATCAGTGTTGATCACAATACAATTATAATACAATGATACATTGCAATATTACATCTAGTGTTATCTTCACTTAAGCTGCTAAAGATTACACGTTAGAAATTCTGTTGCTGAACGCTACTGCGTGTTAGTATCCCACACATCTAGACCAATTCAGAGGGACTGTGAAGGTTGTGGGATTGAAGACTCAGACACCAAAATCAGGATGCACGAATTGAACTTTTCTGTCCAATATTTATTAGTAAACAAAAATAAGGAAGTAAACTGAATGAACTTATAACGACAAAATAAACATCCAAAGGCATGAAAATAAAATGGATTCAAGAATGCATCTCTAGTACAGGCTAGAGAGTTGTTGATCCTTAGACAGACCAACTCACACTACTCAATAGCATGAAGCAAAGCTCTTTATACAGGAGCTGAATCAGATGACCCAATAACTCCTCCCACTTTCCATTATGTAACTTATATTTCTTTATTAAAACATCTTGTTAATTAGCTGACAGCTCTATGTATTTTTATATCATATAAGAATACGTTTTGCAGCTTAACGATAGTGCTTAAACATTTATTTAACATAAACCTTTCTATTCCTGCTTACCCTGACTCCTCCCACATTAAGTTTTACTATAAATGTCAACAGAAAGGGGACAGATGGCTCTTAGGGAGGTAAAACATAATGTGGAGAGGACGTTCCAGTTCAGCAGTGACGGAAAAGTAAAAGAACCACAACATGTTTTACTTACCGAAGTACGGCAAGTTCCTTTATACAAAATACATTTATTTATTAATTTTTGTACACCAGCTTCACAGTGCTTTAAGTTTTGTACACCAACTACACAGTGCTTTGATGTTTTTCTCGCCGCTCGCTCTTGCGGCATTTCTAGCTGCTCGAATGACAGCTCAATGTAATGGACAAAGCCGCTGGCTGCTAGAGTAAGCTGGGCTAAAACAAACCTGAGCCAGAATGGCAAAGTTAGACTAGCAGGCTGCAAAGAAAAAGGGGAAAGTAAAGACCGCCACTTCAACATTGCACTACGCGTCTGAGTAAGCCGGCTTTTCGAACAGAACCAGCCGGCATTGCTTACTCAGGCGCGGTGCAGTAAACATACATTCTCCTCATTTTGGTGCTTTTAAAGTACAGTCTGCCAAGCATCGAACAGCCCTTAACTCAGAATAGAGCTTTTTAAGTTGTAAACCTCTCGCTTTCTTTGGCTTACCCTTTTGTGAGTACATTATAGCACCTTGTAAATTCTAAACCCCTCGCTTTCTTTAGCTTGCCCGGAGCTAGACCACTGGAAACTGATGAAAGAGATATGAAAGCTTATGAGATGTTTAAACACATATTAGGCAGGTGGCCAGCCTACCAATATGCTGAAAAGGGGAAATCATTGTTTAAAAAAAAAGAGATACAAAAGAGAGAAGGGGGGGTTTACTGTTATGCAACAGACTTAGAATAAAATGAAAAGAGGGGAAGAAAGAAGGATACAGCTACAGTTATTCCAGCTCCAGGAAGGCAAGAGGAGTTCCCTCTGACATACCTTCCCCTTTTTGTACAAAATGATTCGGCCAAATATTTTGTACACTTCCATGTTCTAAAACACAAGCAAAGGACATCAATCAGATCTCTTCTTACAGAGGAAATGGAGCTTTAGCCCACCCTCTCCCAAAGTTCTACCTCGGGGTCCCTATTTACAAACTCTACATTTACAACATTTATTTGATGGTAACTGTCAAAGATTATGACTTACACTTTTACCCCAAGGTCTGATTGTTCCTTCATTCCTGACTATTTACTCCTGCACCAAATCGAGACAGGAAATCAGCATTTTTATGAGCTGAGCCAGGTTTATGTCTCACCATGAATGTGTAGGGTTGCAGGGTGAGATGCCACCTCATAATGCGAGGATTCTTATCCTTCATTACCATGAGCCAGAAAAGGGGGTTGTGATCCATAATTAATTCAAATTGTGCCCCCCATAAATAGAATTTAAGTGTTTCAATTGCTCAGAGAATTGCCAGACATTCTTTTTCAATTGTGGCATATTTTGTCTCTGGCACATGCAACTTCCTACTTATATACAAGATGGGGTGTTCCTGCCCATCTATTACCTGTGACAATACTGCACCAATCCCTGTAGCAGAAGCATCAGTTTGTACTAAGAAAGGTTTGGAAAAGTCTGGGCTTATTAATACCGGGGAAGAACACAATAATGCATTAATAGTACAAAAGGCTTCTTCACATTCAGGGGTCCATTTAACCTTAGTTGGATTGTTCTTTTTAGTAAGGTCTGTAAGAGGGCTGGCTAGGGAGGCAAAATTAGGTATAAAATGCCTATAATATCCAGCTAACCCAAGAAAGGATCTTACATGTTTCTTTGTAATGGTCTCGGACATTTGGCTACAGCATCTGTTTTCCCTACATCTGGTTTGATACACCCTTTACCTATCACAAACCCCAGATATTTAGTTTCTTGCATTGCCAATGCACATTTATTTGGATTAATGGTAAGGCCTGCTTTTTCCAGAGCTTGTAGAACCACTCTTAAATGTGTCATGTGGTCATCCCAGGTTGGGCTATAGATGATAACATCGTCTAAATATGCTGCACTATAGTCCATGTGAGATTGTAACACTCGATCCATTAACCTTTGGAATGTGGCTGGAGCTCCATGTAATCCAAAAGGCATCATGGTAAAACAAAAAAGTCCTTTTGGTTTACTTAATGCCTTCTTTTCTTTGGAGTTTTCATCCAGGGATATTTGCCAATATCCCTTCGATAAATCTAAAGTTGTTAAATAATGTGCCTTCCCTAGACGATCGACTATATCGTCGATTCGTGGCATAGGGTAGCTATCAAATTTAGATATCGCATTAAGTTTTCAAAAATCTAGATAAAGGCAAATTTCTCCTTCTTTTTTAGTTACTATCACCATAGGAAAAGACCAGTCGCTTTTAGAGGGTTCTATTACTTTCAATTTTAGCATCTTATCCAGTTCTCTAATTACTTCCTCTCTTAACTTCTCAGAAAGTCTATATGGTTTTACCCGAATAGGATTTGTGTGTAGGACTTCTATATGGTGCTGAATCAAGTCTGTTTTCCCAGGGGTGTTAGTAAACATCCCTTGGTAAAGTTGCAAAATCTGCTCCAATTCAACATTCTGTACACATGTTAATTCCTGATATATGGGTATATCTGTTAAAGAACCTACCCCTTCTAATCTTTTATATGCCATCTCTAGCTCACTTTCTATTGGCTCTGGACACACATAACAAACAGGGGGATCCCTTTCTCGCTAAAGTTTTAAAAGGTTAACATCATAAATTTTCCTTTTTATCCTTTTATCCAGCAACTCTATTTCATACGTCACTGGCCCACATTATTTATTGACAGTATAAGGTCATTGCCACTTCATATTCAGTTTATTGTCAGAAGAAGGCAAAAGTAGAAGGACTTTATCCCCTGTTTTAAATGATTTCTGCCCTACCCCTCTGTCATATAGGGCCTTCTGTTTTATCTGCTGTTGTAATCCCCTTTTGTGAGCCAGTTCAACATATCTCATTAGTTTTTGCCTCATTTTAGTTACAAACTCCAGGGTTGTTGTAGGGCCTACCTCCTGCCCTTCCTCCCATTGTTCTTTTATTATATCAAGAGGTCCTCTAGGGTTCCTCCCATATAATAATTCGAAGGGGGAATACCCTGTTGAAGCCTGAGGGACCTCTCTATATGCAAACATTAAAAATAGGAGATACTGGTCCCAATCCTTTCCCTCCTCTTGTACATATTTCCTTAACATTTGTTTCAGGGTCTAATTAAATCGCTCCACAAGCCCATCAGTCTGTGGGTGGTAAGGGGAAGTATGAATTGCATGTACATTTAAGACCTGGTACAGATGTTTTGGGACCTGTGAACAAAAAATAGTACCTCTATCTGTAAGGATTTCTTTGGGTACTCCCAACTGACTAAAAATTTTAACAAGCTGTTCTGCAATCTTGTTAGCAGTTATGGTCCATAAGGGAATAGCCTCTGGGTACTTAGTATGGTAGTTACATAACACTAGGATAAATCAATTTCCCTTCTTAGTTTTCTGTAGGTGACCCACAATGTCCATTGCCACTCGTTCAAATGGTGGTTTATAATGGGTAGAGGCTGTAGAGGGACTGTATCCTTTTTGCCTATTTTGGCTATCTTCTGGCATTCAGGGCAACCCAAACAATACTCCTCTACCTCCTTATGTATTCCAGGTAAAAAAAAAAACAATATAGAATTCTAGCTAGGGTACGATCCCTCCCCAAATGTCCAGCCATGGGACTATCATGGGCCACTTACAATATTTGCGTCCTATATTCCCTGGGCACCAGTAGCTCATCTACCTGCTCTCCTGTTCTAGGATGTATACAAGTTCTGTACAATAAATCATTTTTCACTTTATGATACAGTTTATTCCCTGCTTCTTCCTGGGATACCTGTGAATAAAGAGGCATTAATGCATCATCTGTTCTTTGTTTCTTTTTAAAATCACATTGACTGTTTATATCAGTCATATCAGTCCCCTCAACTTTAATATCTGGGATGTGAGTCTGAGTCCAGTGTAGTTTATCCAGGTGTCGCTCTTTCTTTGTTTTTCTATCTTTGCCTGGTATACCAAAAATATCCTCATCATACTGGAACAAGGGACTCTGGTCACTCTTTTCACTTTGTGCCCTCATGGTTACCGCAGATAGTTGATTAGCTGTAATAAAAGTCTTAAAGTCAGAATGATCCTGTCCCAACAACACAGGGACTGGTAACAGAGGTACTATTCCTACTTCCATTTCTCTTTTGGAGTATGTTGTCTGTAGCTCCACTGAGGTTGTTGGATAATAATGTACATCCCCATGAATACAGATTACCCCTGTCTTAGTAGACTTCCTAGGCATTCCCTCCACCAATTCTGCTCGAACCAATGTCTGTTTGCTCCCAGAATCAATAAGTCCCATAATAACCGTCTGTGTTCCAGGCTGTACTGGAATGGTGTAATGTCCCAAATTTGCCAAAGCCAAATGTACATTCCCAGATTGTTTCTTTGGGCAATAGCGGGCAATATGGCCTTTCTCATGACAGTCTCTACATATTATATCCAGAGGGAATGATCTATAGGGTCTGTTCCCAGTACACTCTCTCCCTTGTTTTACAGAATGTCCAACATTATTAGCAGGAATAGAAGTAGAAGGAGATCTTACCGTGCTGGTTGTATTAGGATGGCCAGCTTGAGTCTTCTTTCTGTAGGGTCTAGCTGTTAGATAGTCCTCTGCTAGGGGAGATGGCCTTTTCGGAAGTTTCTGGATGATGTTCCTTCACCCATAATTGTACATCCTGGGGTAAAACATGAATTTATTGCTCCACCACAATGGCCTCCATTATTTCGTCCAATGTCTTTATCCCGGGCTATAACCATTTATGACACAAATCATTTAGTCTCACATAAATCTCTCTTGGATGGTCAGCAGGTGGAAACCGGAGTGTACGAAACTGTTGTCGGTATGTCTTGGCATTAATGTCATACGTCTTTAATATCTCTCCTTTGACAGTATCGTAATTTTCAGCCTGTCAACTGTCCATGTTACCATAGGCCAACTGAGCCTTTCCAGTAAGATAGGGTGCCAAGTGGATAACCCATTGCTCCCACAGCCATCCACAGGCTCCTGCTACCCATTCAAAGGTGGTCAGGTAGGATTCCATATCATCCTGTTCTCCTAGCTTAGTTAGTTTAATGTCCTTCGGAGTCTCATTGGGAGCTGGGGAACTCCGGGGAGTACTTATTGTCTGAATAGCCCTTAAGGTCTCCTGCCATCTCCTCTCATTCCTTTCCTGCTCTTTCTCTCTCTCTCCTTATCCATGGCCAATTGCTTGAGACAGAGCCATCTCAGCAGGTCATGTGACTGTTCTGGTGGTTCTTCTTCAATTGGGGTCCCAGCTGTCACCCCCTGGAGGTCCTCATCTTCCTCCCTTAGGATTTGCTCTGCCTTAAGCCTTTTCTTTTTATGTTCAGGCAGCCCAAACAATAACGGTTCTCCCAACTTATCTGCCATAGTTCTGGTCAATACACCTTTGGGTCTTGTCACTGGTTCAGTTTCTATCTTTCCTTCCTCCATCCCTGGGCCGGTCCAACTGCTGCCTAGAAAATACGCCAAGTAGACTTCAACAGACCACAATCTCACTTCTGACACCAACTGTGAAGGCTGTGGGATTGAAGACTCGGACACCAAAATCAGGATGCACGAATTGGACTTTTCTGTCCAATATTTATTAGTAAACAAAAATAAGGAAGTAAACTGAATGAACTTATAATGACAAAATAAACATCCAAAGGCATGAAAATAACATGGATTCAAGAATGCATCTCTAGTACAGGCTAGAGAGTTGTTGATCCTTAGACAGACCAACTCACACTACTCAATAGCATGAAGCAAAGCTCTTTATGCAGGAGCTGAATCAGATGACCCAATAACTCCTCCCACTTTCCATTATGTAACTTATATTTCTTTATTAAAAATCTTTTTAATTAGCTGATAGCTCTATGTATTTTTACATCATATAAGAATACGTTTTGCAGCTTAACGATAGTGCTTAAACATTTATTTAACATAAACCTTTCTATTCCTGCTTACCCTGACTCCTCCCACATTAAGTTTTACTATAAATGTCAACAGAAAGGGGCCGGCTGGCTCTTAGGGAGGTAAAACATAATGTGGAGAGGACGTTCCAGCTCAGCAGTGAAGGAAAAGTAAAAGAACCACAACATGTTTTAATTACCGAAGTACGAGAAGTTCCTTTATACAAAATACATTTATTTATTAATTTTTGTACACCAGTTTCACAGTGCTTTAAGTTTTGTACACCAACTTCACAGTGCTTTAATGTTTTTCTCGCCGCTCTCTTGCGGCATTTCTAGCTGCTCGAATGACAGCTCATTGTAATGGACAAAGCCGCCAGCTCCTAGAGTAAGCTGGGCTAAAACAAATCTGAGCCAGAATGGCAAAGTTAGACTAGCGGGCAGCAAAAAAAAAGAGGGAAAGTAAAGACCTCTACTTCAACATTGCACTACGTGTCTGAGTAAGCCAGCTTTATGAACAGAACCAGCCGGCATTGCTTAATCAGGCGCGGTGCAGTAAACATACGTTCTCCTCATTTCGTGCTTTTAAAGTACAGTCTGCCAAGAACTGAACAGCCCTTTACTCGGAATAGAGCTTTTTAAGTTGTAAACCCCTCGCTTTCTTTGGCTTACCCTTTTGTGAGTACATTATAGCACCTTGTAAATTCTAAACCCCTTGCTTTCTTTAGCTTGCCCGGAGCTAGACCACTGGAAACTGATGAAAGAGATATGAAAGCTTATGAGATGTTTAAACACATATTAGGCAGGTGACCAGCCTACCAATATGCTGAAAAGGGGAAGTCATTGTTTTAAAAAATAAGAGATACAAAAGAGAAAAGAGGCAGTTTACTGTTGCGCAACGTACTTAGAATAAAATAAAAAGGGGGGAAGGAGGAAGGATACAGGTACAGTTATTCCAGCTCCAGGAAGGCAAGAGGAGTTCCCTCTGACAGGGACCTGTTCAATTAACCAGTGGAACAGCAGGTGAATTGAAGGCAGAGTGTCACTGCTTGGGGTCTTAAAAATGTTGAGAGGGTTTTCCAGCAGTGCAGACCATGGAATGCAAAACTTTGTCTGCCTATTTTGATGGGTACTGGAGGGTAGGCAAATTTGATGCCTAAGGGGAAGAGGAAGTCAGACTTGCTCCTCTGGATTCTATCTTGATCTACAATGTATCCTGGTACTTTATGGTGCAAGTACTTGTGTATCAGTTGTTATAGGTGTAGTTGCATGGAGTCCTTAAGTGGAGCCCACCTTAGCCTTCTATATAGTTGGCAGTTATGTGAATCTGGGGGTGCAGAACAATAAATCTATAATGTATATTATATAATATATACTATATTCAGTTTAGAGAGGTGGATAGCTGTAGCAGTTCCATACAGAAAGTTGTCATAATGCAAGGCCAACAGAATGTTAGGTTCCATTCCATAATGGAACCTAACATTCTTTTGTCCTTGCTGACTACTGCTAGTCACTATTTGGACATCTTCAAAAATGAGTCTATAACTTTCAAGTCCTTCTCCTATTCTGCTGCATCTAATACAATACCACTTAATTTGTAAGCACATTGTTAGGGCTGGTATGCATGCTGGACAAGTTCCTATTGTGATCAAAATGAGGAAGTGTTTTGGAGCACTACCATTGGAATATGCGTTGGAGGAGGTGCATGTGGCCAAAAACAAGTGAGTGGTCTGCTTTTCTATTGCTTCTTGTAGGTGTCCGTACCACTTTCTTTGCTTTACATTGACTGCGAGTAGGACTTTGCATTAGAACTGCATCAGTGAGTGGCTAACTTCTTAAAAATGAGGAGGCTGCCCTTTCAAGAACACGTCAGCAAATCTCCCAAGCACATGCTTGGCAACATCAGGATATAGCACTGCAAGCATACTCTCGGAATTACACTTCTGCTGCTGACATTGCTCTTAGGAATGATGGCAAGAGACTGTATGTGTTGCACATGGCACAAGGCTCAGCAGAGTCTGAACTTTAACAGAGCTGCTGACATCCCAGACGCAGCAGGGACTTTTACTTTTGTAAAACATACTTTAACTTTTGTGTGCTACAAACATGCTCCCTCTTTGTGTGATGGGGTGTTCCTGTCCCTGGTAACTAGTCTGCTGTGAGAGGACAGGGAAGGACCATGGCTGCAAAATCAGAGAACTAGAAAAGCCCTTCGTAGAAAAAGTGAAAATTCATCCCACCACCTCTGAGCTGACGCTGAAGAGGAGTGCCTCAGTTGAGAAAACAGCTGTGATGAGCAAAAGCAAGGTCTGCCTGTCTGCTCAGTAGGGAATACGTTTGGCAGCAGCAGGAGGAGAGAAGCTGCTCACTTGACTTCAGACTAGAAGCAGATGGACTCAGGCCATGCTGTCTCAATCACTATTGGTGAGTCAGGAGTGACAGTCAGAAATCATGGGGCGGGATGGCTCCACTCCAAGGAGAAGGGGCAATAGATCAGATTAGATCAGATCACCCCCCCCTTATGTGATTTAATTAAAAGGGGAGGGGCCTTTGAAAAATAAGGCTGTAAGAGTGTGAAGGGCCAAAGTGGGGAGGGAAGCTTGCCTTTCTTGATACCTTTCATGATGTTATAGCAGGCTGCCAATGAGTGGTAGTCTCGGTTAATACAGAGGTCATTCAGAAACTATATTCTAGCATTCCAGGGAAACAGATTAGAGCCCCGATGACACAAATTCTTTTTTGTAATTTCCAAAAAATATATTCTTTCTGTTATTAAAATGCTGGGTTACATTTATCTTTGCTGGAAATAATTCAGGCTTCCCCACTTCATTCTTGTAGTAGTGCTGAGTTGGGGGTGAAGACAAGAGCAGAGTGAACTAGTCTTTCAAATTTCTGTATGTACTGTATTGGACATGATTAGTAAGGTAGAGGTAGGTTGGCTAATATATTGGGATCATTCAAAACACATTAAAATTCTTTTAGATAAATCCCTTAATTTTAACTCAAATTTACACTGGCATATGCATTCATTTATGATTGAATATGTTCTTTAGAAACCCCAAATAACCTCTGGTGGTAGCATTCCAACTTGGTCTCATTCCATTTTATTTTTTTTAAAGAGAACTCTAGTGATATAGCTTTCTTGTGCTCCAACCTCCCCCACTTGCACAGCTACCCATCAAATAAGGGTTTCAAATGAATAATATATTTTTATCAGTATCCTATTGGGTACTAACACGGACAATATGGGGGCATATTGCTTTAGTTGACAAGTTCTACAGGACCAGTTAGTTTGGCACTTTTTGGAGCTCATTGGCTATAGGTAAGAAAATAGAAAAGCATGCCACACACCCCCTTTACCCAGTCAGCATTTCCAGCTATCATATATTTTTAACATACTTAAACTCACACTCCCCACACCCTTGCATCCACCCCTTACCATGGCCATCAAGTTATCCAGTGTACTGGAAGAAACATGTGCAACACAGTAGAAAGGTCTTCATCCTCACTTTCACTAGCAGACCACAACATGAGTATTCTCTTGCAAACAGAAAAGCACTACTTGAATGGGGTTACAGGTATTCAATCCTGTGAGTGAAAATGGTCTTCTCACTGCAGAGGAGATGGTAAGCAATGTCTACTACTACATCAGGGTACTCTGCTCATGGTGAGGTCTAGGTGATATAGTGGTTGTGCTGAGATGGCTTCAGCTGGAGACAATAAACAAATCAAATTTTGCCCTATGTAACCACATTGTCATACCAAGTCTAGCTTGGTTGGCACAAGCCAAATCTTATCTGTTCTTGCCCCTAGGTGCATTACTTTGCACTTTCCTACATTGCACTGCATCTGACATCTTTACAGCTTGGTTTATTTAGGTCCTGTTGTAATTGTTCATATTCCTTTTCACTGTTCACCAATTAGAAAGAAGGCAAGGGGTTCGGGGGTAGGGTCAGAGTGGATGGTTACCTTCCAGTTGCTGGAATTCAATACAATTTCACAATTTTGGAAATAATGAGGGTGTCAGGTTGGGGAGGTGGGATACTTTTCAAGATGCAGATGGTAGGGGGTACACTTGCTAGCTTCAAGTCATCTGCAATCCTCACTAAATAGCTCAAGTCCCCCAATTCTAAATCAGTAATGAATAAATTGAATGGGAATAGTCCACTAACTAACCCCTATGGAACCCCACTTTCCAGTCTGATGCTTGCCCCTACCACCACCACCACTCTCAGTCTCCTATTACCCAACACATTTCTAATATGTACTAATAGTTTTGCTCCCATTCCTTGCTTCCCATGTTTTGTAACAACTGTACCTGGTGTACCTTCTTAAAAACTTTACTAAAGTACAAATAGTCAAAGTCTAGAGCATTCCCATCTGTCTTCCTGATTACTGCATCAAAAAACATAATTAAATTCATTTGACAAGGCCTCTGCCCTACAAAAGCTTGTTGGCTATTAACTTACTCAGCATAGCCAATGTGCCACCAAGACATCCTTAATAATAACCTCTAATATTTTACCTATAACTGAGGTCAAATTAACTGGTCTAGTTGCAGAACATTTGCAAGCCACTTGCAGGTCACTTATAGGACATATGGAGGACAGTTGTGTGACACTTTTAGGATATTTACAGGCCTGTTGTTCTGCAAATAACCACAAGCCACAAGGTGGCCAGAACTGATGCAACTTTTGGGCATCTACTACTACAACTGGTGAAATGTGGCAGATCCCACAACAGCCACATCCTGCAAATTGTGAATAGTGGCACTTTCATTAGCCCTGGAAAATCTGACTGGCAAATGTGATGCCTTATTTGGAAGACTACTGACAGACTAGAAAGGGTGAAATAATAAAATAAAATAAAATGTAGAAAGCATAACAACTGTGAAAAATGGGACTGTTTGCACTATGTCATCACTCTGGAGCAATATTGTAGAATAAACTGTTCATACAGGTGACTATGGTGAAAAGTGCAGCAAACTGACATTTTTCTAAAATCGCACACTGTCCAGTGCTGCACGTCTTTAAAAAATCTGGTCACTTGACTTCAACAAAGATGAACTTACATTTACAAACACATGTGAATCAAGCCCAAACCATGTATTTTGTTTACACTGTTATCTCTGGGTCTTTAGCCTTTTTCCTATTTCTGTATGTACTGTATTGGACATGATTAGTAAGGTAGAGGTAGGTTGGCTAATATATTGGGATCATTCAAAACACATTAAAATTCTTTTAGATAAATCCCTTAATTTTAACTCAAATTTACACTGGCATATGCATTCATTTATGATTGAATATGTTCTTTAGAAACCCCAAATAACCTCTGGTGGTAGCATTCCAACTTGGTCTCATTTCATTTAATTTTTTTAAAAGAGAACTCTAGTGATATAGCTTTCTTGTGCTCCAACCTCCCCCACTTGCACAGCTACCCATCAAATAAGGGTTTCAAATGAATAATACATTTTTATCAGTATCCTATTGGGTACTAACACGGCCAATATGGGGGGGGGCATATTGCCTTAGTTGACAAGTTCTACAGGACCAGTTAGTTTGGCACTTTTTGGAGCACATTGGCTATAGGTAAGAAAATAGAAAAGCATGCCACACACCCCCTTTACTCAGTCAGCATTTCCAGCTATCATATATTTTTAACATACTTAAACTCACACTCCCCACACCCTTGCATCCACCCCTTACCATGGCCATCAAGTTATCCAGTGTACTGAAAGAAACATGTGCAACATAGTAGAAAGATCTTCATCCTCACTTTCACTAGCAGACCCCAACATGAGTATTCTCTTGCAAACAGAAAAGCACTACTTGAATGGGGTTACAGGTATTCAATCCTGTGAGTGAAAATGGTCTTCTCACTGCAGAGGAGATGGTAAGCAATGTCTACTACTGCATCAGGGTACTCTGCTCATGGTGAGGTCTAGGTGAGATAGTGGTTGTGCTGAGATGGCTTCAGCTGGAGACAATAAACAAATCAAATTTTGCCCTATGTAACCACATTGTCATACCAAGTCTAGCTTAGTTGTGCAAACCAAATCTTATCTGTTCTTGCCTTAGTTGCATTACTTTGCATTTTCCTACATTGCACTGCATCTGACATCTTTACAGCTTGGTTTATTTAGGTCCTGTCGTAATTGTTCATATTCCTTCTCACTGTTCACCAATTAAAAAGAAGGCAAGGGGTTCAGGGGGTAGGGTCAGAGTGGATGGTTACCTTCCAGTTGCTGGAATTCAATACAATTTCACAATTTTGGAAATTATGGGGGTGTCAGGTTGGGGAGGTGGGATACTTTTCAAGATGCAGATGGTAGGGGGTATACTTGCTAGCTTCAAGTCATCTGCAATCCTCACTAAATAGCTCAAGTCCCCCAATTCTAAATCAGTAATGAATAAGTTGAACAGGAATAGTCCACTAACTAACCCCTATGGAACCCCACTTTCCAGTCTGACGCTTGCCCCTACCACCACCACCACTCTCAGTCTCCTATTACCCAACACATTTCTAATATGTACTAATAGTTTTGCTCCCATTCCTTGCTTCCCATGTTTTGTAACAACTGTACCTGGTGTACCTTCTTAAAAACTTTACTAAATTACAAATAGTCAAAGTCTAGAGCATTCCCATCTGTCTTCCTGATTACTGCATCAAAAAACATAATTAAATTCATTTGACAAGGCCTCTGCCCTACAAAACCTTGTTGGCTATTAATTTACTCAGCATAGCCAATGTGCCACCAAGACATCCTTAATAATAACCTCTAATATTTTACCTATAACTGAGGTCAAATTAACTGGTCTAGTTGCAGAACATTTGCAAGCCCACTTGCAGGTCACTTATAGGACATATGGAGGACAGTTGTGTGACACTTTTAGGATATTTACAGGCCTGTTGTTCTGCAAATAACCACAAGCCACAAGGTGGCCAGAACTGATGCAACTTTTGGGCATCTACTACTACAACTGGTGAAATGTGGCAGAAATATTCCAATTAAAAAAATCCCACAACAGCCACATCCTGCAAATTGTGAATAGTGGCACTTTCATTAGCCCTGGAAAATCTGACTGGCAAATGTGATGCCTTATTTGGGAGACTACTGACAGACTAGAAAGGGTGAAATAATAAAATAAAATGTAGAAAGCATAAAAAACTGTGAAAAATGGGACTGTTTGCACTATGGCATCACTTTGGAGCAATATTGTAGAATAAACTGTTCATACAGGTGACTATGGTGAAAAGTGCAGCAAATTGACATTTTTCTAAAATTGCACACTGTCCAGTGCTGCACGTCTTTAAAAAATCTGGTCACGTGACTTCAACAAAGATGAACTTACATTTACAAACACATGTGAATCAAGCCCAAACCATGTATTTTGTTTACACTGTTATCTCTGGGTCTTTAGCCTTTTTCCTATTTCCTGCTCATCCAGCTGTCTGTCCTGACAAAGTCATTTAGCTTCCTTAGGTGTCCTTCTGTTTATCACTTCTGTCTCTGTGACTTACTCTCCTCCTGAATCATGGTTCTTCTACCTCCATTCCAGGGTCTAGTGGAGTAAACACTTCCAAGTGGCCCCTGATGGGTGCAAAGGTACATGGGTGGCATCATCCTAAACACTAACAAACCACTTTTTAGGTACCTCTTCCCATTACATAGGGGCAATAAAACCCACTTGACCTCTAAAATGGGAAAGCCTAATACTATGTAGATACCCACAGAACCAGTGTCACCCCATGCCTAACCAGAGGAGCTAATTTTGTGGTGGAATACCCAGCACCTTCCCCTGGAGTCACAGCATGCTACCACTATTACACTCCTGAGATTCCACTGACCTGGAGTTGGACAATGAGTTCAGGATGTGAGCCTAGGTGTCCCATGCAGCAGCACAATGCAATATCCCAATCCCACCAGGCTAGGCAAAATGCTTACTGTAAAAAGGTAACTTGGATAATGAAATTAATTGCTTTGCATTAAACATTTTATAAATCAATCACGTATTACTAGGGCCAGTGTTTTCCGGATATGGAATTATCACAATTCTGGTAGTTAAAAATTGTCAATTTTGGACAGTTCCAGATACCGTTCGGATAATACTGTAGAATTGGAACCTTTCACTATAAAAGTATTTTAGTTTTACAGTGAAAATGTTCATTAATTTCATTCATTTCCTACCTTCACATGTCCAAAATGTAACTGGAATCCCTACTTGCTGAAATTCTGTGCCCTGATCTTTGTGGTCTGAATTAAATGTCCTACTTGCTGCCCCTACGGTTCCCTCTGAAAAGAAAACCTGCCTGGATTGGCTGACTTTTTCAGCCTGTTGATTTTCTAATCTTAATTTGCTAAGTTAGCACTAACAGCATTGTTTTAGTAATGAATGATAGCAACAACTTTAGTTTGTTTTTATAAACTTTTTGTTCTTTAGCAAGCAGAGATGGGCAAAGTCATCAAACTTCACTCTGTGAATTAATTTGTGAAGAGTGGTGGGTGCCACTAAATACCAGGGAAAATAACAATATTATGGGGACAGTGATGGGAGGCGGGGGCACCACTAGACACCAAGAAAATGAAAACTAATCATGGGGCAGTGAGTCAGGGTGGGAGGGCACCGCTAGACACCAGGGAAGTAATACATAATTACAGGGTTGGCCACCAGAGGGTGGGGGTGTCACTAAACACCAGGGAAATATATTAAATATAACATATCCAAGCACTGCCTCTGATCTGTAGTTATTTCTGTTCTCCAACTATTGGCAGGGGAATTGAAGGGTGAGGAGTGCCACTAGATACCAGGGAAAAGATGCTGGGTAACAAAAAATGGATTTTCCCCTCACAAAAAAAGAATCTTTTTTTGTCACGCAATACGAAACATATTTAAAATGCTAAAAATCACTAATTTCAAGGCCATTTCTCAAACACCTCTGTGCAGAATCCAGCTAAGGGGTACTGATAAGCAAGCCACATGTCTTGGTAGCGCTCCACAATGTCATTTATATGGTTTTTGAAATTTGAATTTTTAGAGAAAATAGAAAACAAGATGGCAGCTAAACAAACAAGCATTTGTCAATGCTGAATGTTTGCTTGCTGGTATTGGCATTGGCAGTGCAGGAGTTAGAGAGATGCATAATAGGAATGGCAGTGAAGTACTGAACTAATGCCAAGCCCAACCCCCACCCTGCAGAGACTGACAGGCGTTGGGGTGTGCCTTTGGGTTGTCAGACATAACACTCACGCCATTTCATCTCACCCTGCAGACACCGACAGGTGTCACAGTGTGCCTGCCCTTACGTTCACCCCATTCCATAAGGAAATAAGGTGAAATGGGTGCAGTATAGGAGAATGGGGTGAATGTTAGGGTCAAAGACCCCAAGGCACACCTCAATGCCAGTCAGTGGCTGCAGGATGGGGGTGGGATGGTGTGAGCATTACAGCCGATGACCCCAAGTCACATCCCCAACGCCTGTCAGCCTGTACATGGTGGGGCATTACAGCTGGAAACCCTAACATCCCAGGCGTTTGTTGGTATTTTCACTCCAAATTTTCAACATGAGCTTTTTGGGAGCCCATCTCATGAACAGTGGCACTATCATTTTGTTACTCAATCCCGAAAGGTGATTTCGCAGAGTGAATGCGCCATTTGGTGCAACAGCTGCGAAAAGATATTTTGGGCAGGATGTGAAAAATGACATCTGTACTGTTAATGAGGAGGTGTGAAAAAATGGCAATGTTGAAAATCTGGAGTGAAAATATGAAAAATTCACAAAGTTACGAGCATACATTGAAATTGCATACCATACGCTCATAGCACAGTCATTTTTTGGAATCTGTTCATCAAATTTTCAACATGACTTTTTTGGGACCTCCCCTCATGAACAGAGCTGTGATTTTATTAATCTGTCCCAAAAGTTGATTTAGCACAGTGACTGGCCCTTCTGCGCCAAAGGTGCAAAAACATGTTTCAGGCAGGATGCTAAAAATTATAGCTATACTGTTCATAAGGAGGTGTGAAAAATGACAATGTTGGAAATTTGGAGTGAAAATATTAAAAATTGTTGAAGTTACAAGTGTGCATACAGACTGTGCAATGCACGCTTGTAATGCAGTCATTTTTTGGAGTTTTTTCACCAAACTTGCAACATAGGCTTTTTAGAACCCCACCTCATGAACAGTGGCACTGTTGTTTCATTAATTGGTCCCAAAAGGTGATTCCACGCAGCAACCACAAAATCACTTTTTGGGACCAAGAAATGAAATGACAGTGCTAATGTTCCTGAGTTGGGGTCCCAAAACCCCATGTTGAAAATTTGGGATCAAAACACCCAAAAATGGCTGAGATATCTATCTAAGTTGAAACCCCCCTATTGACTGCCATTATAGGGCTTACCGTGATTTTCTTTAGCTTGCGGTTGGCTTTTGAAGAGTGCAGACGTGTTCCCGGTCCACAGAAGATCGCAGCACCAGACCACTGAAGGTAAGTATGGGATGGAGGTACTGTGGGGAGGTAGGGGCACAGAGGAGGCGGATGGGAGGGGTGACTAAGACAACAAGGACCATTTTCTTTTCTTTAGGTTTAACAAAAAATAGACCACAAGGGACAGTTTTCTTTTATACAGGTGAAATAGTATGAAAATAAATTTCAGCACACTGAGGTGGGATCCCAGTGTGCCAGACTCTGGAGGGGGGATCAATGCCGGGCCGGGTATTGGGCACCCCAAGGTCGGCTGGAAAAAAGGGGGCATGGGGGTGCATCTGACACCTGGAGTGGGCATCCTGGTGTCAGAAAAAGATAAAGTGGGGGTGGGGGGCATGCCAACATGGGGATTTGGCACCCTGTTGTCAGTAAAAGATATGTTTGGGCTTGGGGAGGGGGAGTCATCTGACACTCAGAGTGGGCATCCCGGTGTAGGAAATATAATTAGTTTGGCACACTGGGGTGGGCGCCCAATGTGCCACATTAATGGGGGGAGGGGGATACATGCTGACACGGATATTGGGCACCCTGATGTTGGCTTTGGGGGAAGCGTGTAGTGGGCATCAGGTGCCGCCAATTATGCAAAGCCACAGAGTGGCTCACTTATTTATATATGTTTCACTGGGAAAGACACACTGAGCAAATGAGTTGCTCATAACTCCAGCCAGGTGCATTACTGTGCGTTGTAAGACGCAAGGCTGGAAGGTGTCTCATTGCCGGGGGGGGGGTTGAGATCTGCTGTCCCTGATTGCAGCAGTAGATTTCTTTCAAGTGTGGCACTCGCTCTGAAACTGCCATCATCTGCAGCTTCCTTGTTGATTGGTGGCTGATGGATGCACCCATTAAAGCGTCCCCTGCATTGGCCACAACACTGCCATGCCTCTGCAATACTCTACTATCTGTTTCTTGTGAGCTGCATATGCAAGCAGACATAAAAAAAGATTTTCGCTCATGAAAAAGGATGGCATCAGTAATAAAAGAAGATTATTTGTCTTTGTTTCATACAGTTATTTTGGGATGCTTACTGAGCATGCTCAGAACCAACTTATGAAAAATTTTAAAATTAAATAACTTTGGAACACATTAATATTTTTCCACCACACCAGCAAAAAGGCACATCTGTGAGCCAGCCCCTTTCTACCCAGAAAATGTCAGGCCAAAATCCCAAACTATCTGGACACAATAGGTGTCTGACAAAAACTCAGCAGAACCAATGGGAAAAAAGTGGTGAAAATTTCACTTTTTGCACTATCCAGAACTCAGAATCCACCCATCTGACCAGACCATAACTTGGCACATGCAGAGTTGTACCCCCACAAGACCACACATGCACTATTTCATGCAACTCCATTGAACAGTGGCAAAGTTATTAAAGTGCAAAAATTGGGGGTTAACATTGAACTGCCTACTCAACGCTAACTATAGGGGAGCAACCGCACCCCTATATATATATATATATATATATATATATATATATATATATATATATATATATATATATATATATATATATATATATATATATATATATATATATATATATATATTGTCTTGTCATTCTGACTCAGAAAAACATTAGGAAATTTTACCTGTTCAAATATTAACATATTGGACATTTGTATGCATTTTGGATCTCTGGTGGGGGATTAAGACTCAGCCCTTTTATGCTGTTCTTAGTAAGGACATTTGAGGTGACAGGGTTGTTCTTATGAGACGTGATTTAACTAATATGTAGGGGTAAACAATAACAGCTTGAATAGGTGGTCCATTTGCTTGATATTATTATCTTTATAAATCTGCAAAGTAATATATGATTGGTGGCATGCTTACTGTGGATAAACAATTGATTCACTGTGGCAAGAGGGTAGAAGTAATCTCTGTTTTGTATCCAGTTAGTGGCACAGGGTCATGTCGCTGCAAACAAAAAATGTGCGGCAATAAATGCCGCAAGGAAAATGGTGACCTCCCAAACATTGTCAGGTATAACAGCAACCTGACAGAAAAAGCGCAGCCCAATAGAAAACAACCCCACCCACACACACACACACACACACACACCAGACTTAAAATAATCAACTCCAGAGGGTTGTGGACTTCGGGGATGGGGAGAAAATCATGAGGGGGGGAGTTCTTGTTTTTTTTTACAAAAAAAAAAGTTTCATCTGGAGGAGACCTAACAAGAACTGAACCACAGTCCCAGGTCTCCTGCTTCACCATGTTCTGGTGCCCTAGCCACTCCACCATGGAAGCGGCTCAGCCAGGTACCCCAGGATACAGCAACTTGATCCCTTCCAGTTGAAGTGTAGAGCAACAGGGGTAGTGGCAATTCCCTACCACTGTTCTACCCCTGTAACTCCAAATCCTTTCATGCCTCACACAGAGCGGTTCCTGAGCGCCCTTCATGGTGCACTGTTTTGACCCAGTACCCAGTTAGCCCATGACTAGCAATGAATTGCTTTTTACCTGTTTTTCACTGTCACTTAAAGTTTGTATAGTATAAATAAGAAACATCAATAGGTGACAGTAACTCTTGACAAAGTGCGTGCACATGCATGAAACATTGAGTGTTTAGTCCCTGGATTGGTGTTTAAATTTGTTTGTGCTGCTATGGGATTGCACTTCAAGAGAAAGTATAAATAAGATTACACTCCACGTTTGTAGTCAGTGTGACTTACATGGTCAGTAAGACCATTGGTTTGTGCCCGGTTTATTGTTTTGTGTGGACTTTGGGTTTTTACTGTGTGCATCAGCCATCCCAGAGTCTCCCTTTTTATGGCTGCATAGTGGAGTTATGCATGATGTCTTGCTATTACGCAGAGAGAGAAGGGAGCTCCAGAAGCATGTCACTAGATTCCAAATGGAGCATAACATTTTGCAATTGAAGCATAATCACTCCACTACTTGAAGCACTCCGCTGTTTCCATTCAGTACTGCCTTCCCCCTGCACTATTTTCCTGCTCCACGCTCACTTCCGCTTCATTTTTAGCTTCGGAGTGAGCACATCTTTTCCTCCCATTATATATGTAATAATATTTCCATGGTGTCTAGTGGCACCCTCCCTCCCCACTTCTTGATCGCCATCACTGTATTGTTGTATTGAATCTGGTATGTTTTTATGAACATGTTAGCTACTATCTGGACAGGGGAGAACCCATGGACATGGTTTTATTGGACTTCAGGAGAGCATTTGACTGTGTACCACACTGGGCAGTTGTTAATAAAGTTACAAAATACAGCAGTGACAAACACCTTGTTATATGGATAACCAATTGGTTATACAATAGAAACACAAAGGGTATTGATTCAAGGTTATCTATCTGCAGATGGAAGGGTTACAAGTGGGGTATTCCAGCGATCGGGTCTGGGCCCCATTATATTTCAGCTATTTATGGCAGACATTGAAGACAACATCCACAATCTTTTATTCAAATATGCAGATGATGCAAAGCTAGGCTGGCCATGTAGAAGCACAGAGCAAAGAAACAGAATTCAAAAAGATCCAGATACTATATCTAGTTGGGCAGATAAGTGGGGAATGTCACTAAATACTGAATAATGCTACAGTCTACATATGGGGAGACATAATCCATTTAACAAATATGTTATAAACAATAGCATCTTAAAAACAAACAAAATTGAATGAGATTTGGGTATAATAATTGACACAAAACTCGATTTTAAGGATCAATGTACAAGCATAGTATCAAAGGCAAACAAAAATCTGGGGGCAATTAATAGAAATATCAAGAGCAGGACAGCAGAAGTGCTTACGCCTCTGTACTTGTCTTATGTAAGACCTTGGCTGGATTTTTGTAGCCAGCTTTGGTGCCCTTACACAAGGAAGGAGGTGGACAGAGAGAAGAGAGTACAAAGAAGGGTCACAAAATCCTTTGGGGGAACTAAAATCTGTACCATATCCATCTGAAACAACTAAAATTACATAGCCTGGAGATTCGAAGGAAGCATGTTGACGTGCTATTTTTCACGACATTATGAATGACTCATACCTGATAAACAAACTAAACACTGAATTTAAAGATATAAATTCAGTAACAAGGGGACAACCCTTACGGGTTAAAATTAATCAATTTAAAACCAATAAAAGAAATAATTTCTTCACACAGTGGACTGCAAGTTTATGGAATAAACTTCCAGAAAACATAATAATAAGCACAAACAAAGATATATTTAAAAGAAACATAGACAGATACATTGCTGAGGGAGGGAACTTGTGTTACTATGGAGTATTCTAAATGACCTGATTATGGGCCTTGGGATTTTTTTTGCTCCTTCATGCGTTAGTAATATTAGTGGCATTAGTGACCCCCCACCCTCTGATCACTGTCCTTGTATTGTTTTTATTGTTTTCCTGGTGTCTACTGGCACCCCCACCCTCTGATCGCCATCTCTGTATTGTTCTATTGTGTCCCTGGTGTCTAGTGGAACCCCCACCCTCCGATCACCATCACCATTAGAATTGTTTCCCTGATGTCTAGTGGTCCCCACCTTTTGATTGCCATCCCCGTATTTTGACAATGTGACTTGTAAAACAGAATACTGTGCCTCAATGAGTTTTTTTTTACCCTGTAAAAAAGAAAATGGTCCCTTGTTGATTTGATCCCCCACCCCAGTCTCCCACTCAGTAGTCACCACCCCACACCCCCCACACACCCTCCCTCACCTGAACAGGTCTCAGGGTGAAGAGCGACTCTCTGATCAAAGACACTTCTTGCTGCTAGAACCGCTGACTGCAATTTGAGAAACTGAGGTAAGGCAGTTCAATGTATTTCAATGGGGTTTTCAACTTTGATGCATAACTTTGTCAGTTTTGCATATTTTAGCCTCAAATGTTCAACATGGCCTTTTTGGGACCCCACGTCATGACCAATGGTGCTTGAATTATGCAAGTCTGGCCAAAAAGGTGCTTTCATGCTCATGTTGCTAATTCACCTTTCAGGTGGGATTTGAAAATTTTCACTACCCTGGTCTATCATCTAGGATCATAAGAAGGCTAAGTTGAAAATTTGGGGTCAAGATACATAAAAATGACAGTTACAAGCATATGCTTACATTTTTCTATGCTCACTCATAACTTTGATAATGTTCAATATTTTTGTCTCCAACTTTGCAACATGGTCATTTTTTCACACCATCTCATGAACATGACAGCTGTCATTTTTCAAACCCTGCCCAAAATGTGTTTTCCCACCTGGTGCACGGAATGACATTTCACTGACGTGGAAACACATTTTGGCAGGGATTTTAAAAATTTCACCTATGGGGTTCATGAGGTGGGATGAAGCAGCCTCTCACTTTTTTCCACCTGCAACACTACCATCATGATGCAGCTGTACTGGCTGTCACCAGAGTTTCTTGTCTTGGAAAACACAGAACTGCATGCAGTTGTCCAGGTGAGGCCTGACGAGGGCCTTGTAAAACTGCAGCTTGACTACACTGCTCTGTTGGGCTTCCCTTCTGATGCTCCTCGGTATCCTTCCAGCTGTCTCGGCAGTGGTTATCTGCTACCTGTCAGGCTTAGCCTATCGTCTATCATGAAACCTTATCCTTGTTCTCCACCTCTGCAGCAAGAGGAGAGCCACACAATGGGTAGGGCCTATATCCTTTTTTTTCTCCCCCAATGTAGCAATTTGCTTTTGGCTGTGCTGAAGTTAAGACCTGAGAAGTCTCATAATGTTCAGGTCCTCCTAAAATTTGTCATCATGACCAGGAGTTCACCACCCTAGCCCGTTTAGCATCATCAGCAAAGCTAAGTAGCCTGCTGCAGACAATAGCTTCTAGATTACTGACAAACATTGTGAATAGCAGTAGTCCAAGCACTGATCCCTAAGGGATGCCACTGAGTATCTCTGTCCACTTGAAGCAGTGCCCGTCCATTACAACCAATTACTTCCTGACCCCTAGCCAGTCAGTAATCCACTTTGCGTATGCCTTTTGTAAACTGTACTGGAACACTTTGCTCAGAAGCTTGGCCTGCACCACAGTGTCAAAGGTCTTGTTGAAGTTCAAATACACTACAGTGCTACCCACCAACGATGAAGCACTCTGTGATAAAGATGTTGCACTTTTCTGTATGATAAATCAGAGTAATTCCCATTGGATTGCATTGTGTTCTTACACTATTCTGCAAAAAATAACCGGCTGCACTACATATCTACAGCACTGCCCCAGTCCACCTCCTTGGTCATCCCCTCAAAAAAGTGATCAGATGTGTTTGGCATGACATACTCTTCAAAAAGCTACGCTGAGTGGAGTCAAGAACCTTGGCCTCAACCAAGCCTTCCATTATTCAGTCCTTGATATTTGATTCTAGGACCTTGCCCAGCTTCACTAGCTCCAGTGTGATTATGGGATGTATTCCTGTTCACCCCTTGGGAGTTACCCCACTCAGTCTTTGCCATGTAGTCAGTTAGTAGGATGGGCATGATGTCCACAGGATGCATCATGGTTATCTTTGAAGGTATGGACCCTATCAGTAAGTACCCTCCTACACCCACCCCTCCCCTTTTACTGAACACTGCAGCAAAGTATTTATTCAGCATTTCTACCATCCCTCTTGGCTCTTTACATGTCTCTCCTCATTCCCTGTTTTCAGAAGCCCCAGCTCCTTCTTCACCTTCCTCCTTCCATTTATGTACTGGAAGAAAGCTTTGGTGTTATCCACAGCTCCAACCACTATCCAGGTTTCCAGACCCTCCTTGACATCCTCAATTCTAGTCTTACAGTCCTTCAGTTGTACATAGCATATTTCTAAGGTGTGCCAAACATTTATGTAAATGTAAGACCTACTACATTTTTTATAGTGTGTGTTGTTGTTGTTTTGTTTTGTTTTGACTTTTGCAGCATACTGGTGCTATGATGTCAGGAGAGACTCCTGTGATGCATCATACATACAGTATCTCAAGGGGCTTATACTAGTTCAGTAAAAAAAACTGTACTGGTTGTATCAAAAGAGCAAATAAACATTTTAGTTTTTATTTAAAAACAAATGCTAAACAGATGCTTATCAGTCATACCTTATAACAGAATCAAAAGAAAACACATAAAAACTCTAATTTCCAATGAATACTAAACTAGTCATGACTCGCAGGGAAGGGAATCTTATTTTTCTGTTTTTGAAGTCAATCCAAAACAACTATCAGTAAAATCAACTACTGTACAAAACTGTATGCCTGCCAGGTGAACAGAAGAGTGGTG
Organism: Neoceratodus forsteri; assembly: GCA_016271365.2. NCBI lineage: Eukaryota > Metazoa > Chordata > Ceratodontiformes > Ceratodontidae > Neoceratodus > Neoceratodus forsteri. Next base: position 424,517,246 of record CM057453.1, read on the forward strand.
ATCCCCTCAAGGGAAAAAGACAAACATGAATAACTGTAAGCATTCTAAAATATGTGTAGTTGTTATGTCTATCAGGAAATAGCACGTGCTATCTCCTACACTCTACTTCATCTAGCAACTGACTCACTGGGGAGTCACATTTTTTTTCAGATTGAGTCATTAACAAAAAGAGTATGGTTTACATTTTGAGCAAGTGCATTCTCGCTTTTAACATGTCTGACACATGCTACAAAAATGTATTGATGATAAGCATCAATAAAAAACATGCAAAAGTCTAGAAGTGAATAGTTGTGGATGGCCCAACAACACCCATCATTGACTCACACTCTCCAGAGTCACTGCAGTGAGGTCTCTGTACCCTCCTGAGGTTACTCCTTTTGGTAGGTAATGCTCTCATCGAAACATAAAATCATAGAAGCTGAAGGCAGAAAAAGGCCTTGTTGCCCATCCAGTCTGCCCAGAACTCCCCAAGGCTGGATGTGGGGGTCGTAATGGCCATTCACTCCCCTTTTCCCCCCTCCCCTCTTCCTCATATCCTTACCAGTTTCAAGTGTCTGCCTCACCTATGTTTGAATCCTTCCTCTGATTTCATGTAGATGACTTCCTATGGCTCTTTTTCTGCATATCTACCACTCTTTTTATGAAGAAATATTTCCTGACGTCTTTTCTGAATGCCCACCCCCATCTGCTTCATTAAGTTGCCCCTGGTGCCTGTGTTTCCATTCAGTATGAACAGCTTTCTGCTATCACATGACTGAAGGACTGCTGCAGAGTGGAGGCATTTGGTTTCACTGAGGACTGGGGTTCCACCTGGAGGGATGCAGGCCTGTACTGGGGTAATGGCCTGCATCTATCAAGGGGGAGCCAGGATCCTCAGTGAGAGGTTTAAATGTTTCATCAGCAAGCATTTAAACTAGCCAAGGGGGGTGGTGGAAATATGTTGGCTGAAGCAAACACCCCCCCCCAAATAATACAGACAGCAGAGAGGACCCTAAGGTTGAGAAATCGTCAAAGATAACTAAAACCAAAACAGGTTAAAATGCAGAGAAAAGATAAACTGGGAGTAAGGACAAGAGGGGTATGGAGTGAAGACATGAGGATATGAGGTGAGTTATCTGGCGAGAAGGCAGTAAAAATGGGGAGGCTATGTGCACAAATGCCTGCAGTCTGGGAAACAAAATCCCAAACCTAGGGGCCCTGATGGTTGAGGTGAACCTGGACATTGTCACTGTTACCAAGACATGGTTCATGGGGAACTATGACCGAGATATGACAATACCAGGTTACACTCTATTTAGGAGGGACAGAGTGGGTAAAAAGGGAGGAGTGGCTATCTATATCAGGAAAGGAATTAAGGCAACTGAGGTACAGGGAATGCAGGAAGAGGCGGATGCACTGTGGATTACCCTGGAGACGGGAAATGGCACTGCCATTCACACTGGTGTGATCTACAAAGGGAAGAGCTGGACAGGATACTTGTAGAAGCCATCCACAGAATGACAGCTAAAGGGGAGGTGCTGCTGGTAAGTGACTTCAATCTGCCCAACGTGGATTGGAGCACCAGGCTGCAGCCTTGGCCAGGAACACAGACATCCTGGAAGCCCTGCAGAGGGTGTGCCTAAGACAGCTAGTGACGGAGCCCACCCAAGAAGGAGCGACTGTGGACCTGGTACTCACTAACGGGACAGAATTATAGATGTAAAAGTGGGAAGCCATCTGGGATCAAGTGATCACAGTATGGTTTGATTCAATGTGAACAGCAGAAGAGTCAAACCACATGAAAGCAAGGGTCCTGGATTTCAGACCCAACTTTGCAAATGAAATCACCCAGTCCCTAGGGGTTACTAGAATCCTCTCAATTACAGTGCTAGGCAGGGAGAGGCAGCTGGTGATCAACTAGTTGAATGGTTTCTCACCTGCTTACTCTTCTGTTTACTTGGCTTCAGCTGAGACTGAAGTGATGAGCTCATTTGGAACTCGCACAGCAGCATAACCCTTGTCTCAGCTGCTAGAGTAGGAGATAGAATGTTGGGAACAACAGTCAGTCATAGTTGCAGTTTCAAGTTGGTTAGAGAGAGAGAGTGTTTGAGTGAGGAAGGCAGAGGAGCTGTTCTGCCTGTGGGACCCAGCCTATGAGCCCTGGTATTTCTTACCCATGTCTGTTAACCCCCAGCTTGCCAAGTGAAGTGGTGGATGCCTTTCTTCAGCAGGAGTGCGTAGCAAAGAATCTCTCCCCAGGACCTGGTTTGTAAATACCAATGGTTGTTTTGTACACCCCAACCCCTTAATCTCTAGAGAATGAGCCTGGTATACATTACCAAAGCTAGAGGTGGTACCATTTTCTTATTTTGCGTGCATGCCAAGTATGGGTGCCAGTAATTAAATAAGGGGTGCTAACTGAGTAAAGTAGTGGGGAGTGGTTACAAAAATGGAGACTCGTATGGTGATGTTTAATTTGGGGACAGAACCAACGTGTTTTTTTTGCTGAGGGTATGTTTAGCATCTTTCTGTCTGGTAGCAGTGTACCCAAATAGAAAGGAAGCATTGGAAAAGTGATTTGTGCCCAGGAAAATGTCACCCAAATGAGAAAGAGAGAGAGAGATTATTTGTACGATATTGTGTGATTGGTCCAGTGAACCTAAAGTCAGTGTTGTGGAGCATTTGAGGAGGAGCAGCAAGCGGTGTGTGAGCAGTGTAGTAGGTCATGTAGCAGCAGGAGGAATAGCTAACAGAGAGAAGCTTTTTGTCAACCTGTATTGCAGCCAACTAGAGAGTGACCAAGGTGGTCGTGACTATGATCGGCAGGACAGCCAGCCCGTTTCACCCCAGAGATCTTCCTTGAATTGGCAGCAGGCCGAGATTTTCCATTAGAGGGAACCAGCTACTGAATACAGTGAGTAAACAAGTAAATGATGCAAATGAACTGTGTGTGAAAGCAAAGCCAGCTAAACCTGTATGCAAGCAGTGTGATTAATGTGCAAAGGAGGATTGTGAGTTGTATATTGCAGCAAACAGTAAATTCTGAGCAATAGATTGTGAGCATGAGGCATGGGTGCAGCAACAGTAAATTTCTAAGCGGCAGGACTGTAAGTTGTAGAAGTCGAATGCAGCACACAGGCAAACCTGAGCAAAGAAAAAAACTGTGGGGCTTGAGAGTGACTTTGAGCAACTGTGAATATGTAAATAGAATTTTTCGGAAAAGTGCTGATCGCAAAATCAAGTTACAAATGAAATCAGTATGAATGTGCTGGGATGTGCCACCAGAGACAATCATTTACAGTTTAAAGTAATTTCAGTAGCCAGAAAGGTCAGAAGGAAAAGTTTTTAAGCAAGTTTAACAAAGTGTGATGCATGATAAAAGTTACAGACACCATGACAGGGTGGGGTCAGCAATGTAAACACAGCAGCAGGGAGCCATTTTGTGAGATATTTCTAGAAGCCAGCAAGTGAATTGTGTAACAAGAGGTTTATATGTTTGCTTTCAGATATGGCTTCGGGATCACCCCAATACCCCGATCATGCCCAAGCTATGATCGCAGAGCAGGTGGCAATACTGAGAGAGATAGAGAGATCCTATTATGATGAAAGGTTACCTCCGGATGTAGCAATTCCTATTTATCCAGTGAGACTATCCATTGTGTGTCTAAAGGCTGGAAGGGATGTTTTTCCAATACCTCATTGCTCAGACTGCCTGGCAAGATTTGGAATGAGCCAGGGCAGTGGCACAGCTCCAGGAAGGGCAGAAAGAATTTGGTTGGCTCCCACATGAACCCTGGCAGGGGACCCTGCCAGCAGCACCAGGCTGAATCTGTTGGGGAAAGTTCTGTTGAGTGCGTCACAGAAAGAGCAAGTAAAAATGATGAAGATGATCCACAGCAAGGGCAGGAACGGGGAGAGGTTTTCACACTTGTGTCCCAAATGGACACTGCCACAGTGGGATCAGTTGGCCCATGGAGAGAAGGTCCGAGTCCTAGCCTGGCAGGGGAGGACAAAGTACATGAAACATTGAAGGTGGGAGATGTCCACCTCCATGCCCAGTGAGGAATGGAATGTCTTGGGGGTGAGGACGTTTGCTCACTCTTGGGCACAGATTATGAGTGATGAGGAAGAGGAGGATGAAGCAGAGTATCTTCACAGAGAGGGCCACCGTGAGTTTCCCCAATCTCTTTCCTCACAGGAGCCAGTAACAGTTCAAGGAGGCTCAAGTAACTGGTCCCAAGAAGTAGGGAAGGACAGTTCTCTTGTGCTAAAAGTTTAAAATACTGGATCAACCAGGACTGGCCACCCCAAGCTGTGCTGTTGGCTACAGACTAGTAAAGAGTAGTAAAGAGGAGAGACTAATCCATAGAAGGGCTGAGGCCATGTATGGGAAGTCCTATCCCACTTTTCCTCACCGAGTCTGGGAGGAGATCAAACAGAACAGGCAATCCTGGCTTATGGAGGAAGCAAGGAAGAATATGAATCCAGAGGCACCAGAATGTGTAAGGGACAAAATCAGCAATGACCACCTTAGATTCTGGAGACTGAGCAGGACTCTGTTCATTGACACCATTTGAATTGTGGATGGGGCCGGGCGTGAGACATTTCACAATGCTAACCTGGTACGTCCAGATGGGGTCACAGTTCTTGCCCCACACCCTGAGTGATACTACACTAATGGTGCCATCCCCTGAGAATATGCCCAGCATGCCTTAAGGAATTGAGCAGTGGCAGGCCAAATGTCTGTCATCTGAAGCAGCAGTATGTATGGAGGAAGATGCAGCTCGTCTGGTATTCCAGGATTTCATCACTGTGTATCCGGATTCATCAGCCTAGCAATTTTCCTGTTTCATCATTTTGGTCTTCCAGGACATCAGCCCAGCAGCATCCGAAGATTTCATCTGGTCCAAAGGGAGAAGATCCTCAGCTCACAGAGTAAGATTAAATTTTTGTTCTTCAAGGAGCTGGTAAGACCAGACTTTATTTTATATTTACTGCCTTGGCACAACACACCCTACATGTGAAGACTATCCAAGGAACATTAATATTTTCATCAAAGACTCTCCCTCTGGATTGCAGTGCTATGCAGGCCCTGTCCTGTCCAAGAGCTGTTCTTCAGCAGGCTTCTGCCTAGGAGAGGCTCTTTCATGGACAATGCCTACAGGCACCAGTGACACTGGTCCCTAGATCTGAACTTTGTAGGGAATTCCATCCCCAAAATGTGTTGTATAAATGTTTTCTTTCCATTTTTTACTTTAATACTTTCGTAGAAAATGTTTTTTGGGGTTCTTTAGTGTTGGGTGGAGGTTTAGGCACTGAGTGGAATGCAGAATGTGTTTTTGTGTTTTTCTTCTCGCAGGTGATCCTGAAGAAGAAGAAAAGAAGATAAGAAGAGGATGTTTGGAACTCATCCAAGTTCTCCTTTTCAGAGTGTTTTGAAAAAGTGTTTTATGATTAACAGGGTGTTAACATGTTTTACTTTACAGGTGTGGAAATGTAACGCAATGTAATGTATGCTTTCCTTCCTGTTGTCCGCAGGTACCCTGGGAAGTAGTTGGGTATAGGTGCTTTAGTAAGTAATACAGGTCAGACAGTTTTCCCTAGAGGGTTAGGGGGATGGCAGGCTGGTGGTCCTGAATCCGGAATAGGGATTATCAATGCTGTCAGTCACGACATACTTCAGGCAATTTCTGGGGTCACTGAGAATCCATAGCTAGATCATAGAATGGGGCTGAAGTTTCTTCAGCTGGCCTCTGTTCCTTTACCGTTGCCTGCCTGTGCCTAGCACATGGTAAGGAAGGGCCTGATCACCCCTCCTCGTAGGTAACATGATACGAAGGATGGCCTAGTGCCGGATGGAGCTATAACTGCAGACAGTCGTTCATCTGGTATGCGATGAGTATAACCACCCAGTTCATTGGGGTTACTAGAATCCCCTCAGTGACAATGCTAGATGGGGAGAGGCAGCTGGTGATTAACTAGTTAAATGATTTTTCCCTGCTCACTTTTCTGTTTACTTGGCTTCAGCTGAGACTGAAGTGATCAGATCATTTGGAACTCTTGCAGCAGCATAACCCTTGTGTCAGCTGCTGGGGTGGGAGATAGAATGTTGGGAACAACAGTCAGTCATAGTTGCAGTTTGGAATTGGTTAGAGAGAGTGTTGGAGTGAGGAAGACAGAGAAGCTGCTGTGCCTGTGGGCTCCAGTCTATGAGCCCTGGTATTTCTCACCCTAGTCTGGTAATCCCCAGCCTGCCAAGTGAAGTGATGAAGACCCTTCTTCAGCAGGATTTCCTGATTTTCACTCCAGGAGGGGTGAAAGGAACTGCAGTTCTGTGGATCCAAGGGGCAATCCCATGTATTGGCCCAGGATATTAAAAGCAGCCTGAAATTATGACAGTGAGTGAAATCTGACTTTTGCCAGAGGGAACAAGTACCTGTTCTGTTCTGTTGTGTTCCATGCCTAAAGGGAAGGCACAACTTTTTGTAAGTACAGATGTGCAAGACTGTTTTTGAAGTAAAGTTGACTGAGGTGTGTGATGTCCAGAGGCATGACTATATCATACTATTTGGGACTTTTACCTGTACACTACTTAGGTGGTGAACTGAATGCTGAATGCCAAGTTTTCATTCATAGCATTTCACGAGGTGTTGAAAATGTTTAAGGCGTATCTCTGAAAGAATGGCTGAGTATGGATTTGGGAGCAAAGGGTGAGCAGAACTCCATCTGGAGTAACCAGTTCAAGGCTAACAGGTTCAGACAGGGCATCTGGTTACCCTAGAGTTTTGGCCATAGTCTGAGGGAGATTCGACCCCTGTAGTGGGTTACAGTTTCTACAAACAGTTAAATGGAAGAATTGTGCTAATGATTAGCAAATGTGTTTACAGTTGTGGCCAAAATTCCACTTAATGCAAGTTATAAATGCAATGTCCTATGTCCTACACCTGTGGGAATACAAATGAAGTGTCCTATATTCTACGCCTGTGGGAATACAAAGAGGTGCTGTCAATTACAGTTCGAATTGGTTCTGCAAGTTTCAAGTGCCAAGATGTGTAAACCTTTGGGGGTCCACCCTTGTTTTAAAGAACATCTGTCTGAATAAAGTCCAACTCTAGAACCCCAACTATGGTCTGGACAGTTATGTTATTGCTTCCTGTGTGGAGTGACTGGGTACCCCTCCAGAAGATAGGTCTAGCATATGCCTAGCAAAACATCTCTCCCCAGAACCTGGTTTGTAAATACCAATGGTTGTTTTGTACACCCCCACCCCTTAATCTCTAGAGAATGAGCCTGGTATACATTCCCAAAGCTAGAGGTGGTACCATTTCTAATTTTCTGTGCATGCCAAGTATGGGTGCCAGTAATTCAATAAGGGGTGCTGATTAAAGTAGTGGGGGTGGTTACACAAAGATGGGGGGATGTCTTAGGAAATCACTGGCAGGAAAGGAGAAAAGGGGAGTGGGTGGAGGAACAATGGGAGAATCTTGAGGGAGCCATAGTGAAGGTAACGAGCCATTGCATTAGGCAAGTAAGCAAAACAAAGAGAAAGAAAAAACACTATGGTTCTCAAATGAAGTGGTGAGAAGGTAAGAGTGGAAAGGGTGGCATTCAGGAAGTACAAGGAAACACAGAGGGAAGAAGACAGGGAACTGTATCTGGAAAAGCAGAGTGGGGTGGGGAAAGTAGTCGGGAGCGGAAAGGTGCAAACAGAAGAAAAAATAGCCCAGGCAATAATAAAAGGGGACAAGAACTTTTTCAAGTATGTTAGTGAAAGAAAAAAACACTAAGGGTGGGATTATAAGACAAAAAAGGGAAGGAAGGAAGTGTGCAGAGGGGGACCAAAAAAAAAGCAGAAATCCTGAACATGTATTTTTGTCAAGTATTCACAGAGGAAGGGGAAGGAGAGGGACCAAAGTTAGGCAATGGAAGCACTGCTGGGAGGAAGGTGTACACCAGTCCATTTAAGGAGGAGAGAGTCTTAAAGGAAATCACTAATCTGAAAGTGGACAAGGCAATGGGGCCAGAGGGGATATATCACAGAGTATTAAGAGAACTCAGGGAGGTGCTGGCAGCACCACTGACAGCCTTGTTCAACAGTTCACTAGAAACAGGTGTGGTACCAAAGGATTGGAGGAGGGCAAATGTAATCCCTCTCCAAAAAAGTGGGAGCAAGGAGGAGGCTGGCAATTACAAGCCAGTCAGCCTGACCTCAGTGGTGGGGAAACTAATTAGAGATGTTGCAAAATAAAATTTCACCAGCTAAATTGCTGTGAAATCACCAATTTTGCCATGCAAAACATTTTGTGAAACTCTGCCATTCTGCGAAATTTTTCACTGGGTGTGAAATTGCAAATTTTCTCCCACAAAACATGAAATGTTGCTGTGAAAATGCACAATTTTGCCAAATTTCACCCGAATTTCACCATTTCATAGGTGAAATTTTACAGCAGAATTTCATGTTTCACGGTGAAATTTTGTACTTTCATTTACTTGAATTTCTCAGATTTCGCACCCTCGGGCCACATATTTTCAAAATGTATGATTCTTTATAAATATTTCGTGGAACGAAATTTTCTATTTTCGCACTTCTCTAAAACTAATGGAATCACTACTAAAAGAAAGGTTTGTGATATATCTTGAAGCACAGGATCTGAGGCAGCATGGATTCAAAGTGGGAAGATCTTGTCAAACAACTCTGATAGATTTCTTTGACTGGGTTACAACGGAGGTGGATCAGGGAGGGGCAGTGGATGTGGCCTACCAGGACTTCAGCAAGGCCTTTGACACCATCCCACATAGGAGGCTAATAAACAAGCTGGGCAGCGTGGGAGTGGATCCCAGGGTGGTAAACTGGGTCAAAAATTGGCTGCGTGATAGGGCACAGAGGGTGGTGGTGAACAGAGTTCAATCTGATGAGGGGGGGTGGCCAGCAGGGTCCTGCAGGGATGAGTGCTTGAACCAGTTCTCTTTAATGTCTTCAAATGGGACATTGCAGAGAGACTGGAAGGGAAGGTGTATCTCTTTACAGATGACACGAAGCTCTGCAGCTGGGTTGACACTCCAAAAGGGGTGGAGAAAATGAGAAAGGACCTAAGCAAGCTTGAGGAGTGGTCAAGAGTGTGGCAGATAAGATTCAGTGCAAAGAAGTGCAAGATCATGCTCTTGGGGCACAGAAATACAGGGGAGGAGTACATGATGGGGGGAGGTACTGAAGGCCACCAAACAGGAAAGGGACCTGGAAGTAATCATATCTGATTATCTAAAGGTTAACAAACAATGTGAGAAGGCTGTTAGGACAACCAGTGGATGTGGAATGCTGGGATGCATAGGAAGAGGTATCTCCAGCAGATGGAAGGAGATGGTGATGCCACTGTATAGAACATTGGTGAGACCTCATCTAAAGTACTGTTTCCAGTTCTGGAGGCGGCATCTCCAGAAGGACATAGACAGAGTAGAAGTGGTTCAGAGAAGGGTGACAAAAATTGTGCAGGGGCTGCATCAGAAGTCATATGACGAGAGACTGGAGGATCTTAATATGTATTCCCTGTAGGAGACTAAAATAAATTACACCAGATCCCATAAATTAAAATTAAAACTGATCACTAATAAAACTACAAGTAGGAATCAATTTTTCACTCAGAGAGTAGTACCGATTTGGAATACATTGCCAGTTGAAGTGGTAAACAGTAGTACCTTCCAATTATTCAAAAAAAACCTTGATTTCTTTATGGGTAATAGAAAATATGATTTCCATCCAGGTTAGGATGGTGAGTTCATTATGGGCTAGTCCCTTGAGCTCGTATATACCTACGAACCTATGAGAAGAGAGGGAGGGAGAGATGATAGGTACTTTCAAATACCTCAAGGGTGTAAATAAGGCACAAATTGGTAGCATCTTTAAAAAAAAAAGATGTTCAGGCACAAGGGGCCATGATATGAAAATAGAGGGAGGTAGACTTTGGAGTAATGTGAGAAAGTGTTTTTTCACAGAAAGGGTGGTGGATCCATGGAACAGCCTTCCGGCAGAGGTTGTAGGGGCAAAAACGGTAGGGGAATTCAAAAACACATGGGACAGACATAAAGGAACTCTTGCGATAGGAAAGAGAGGGTAAGCCGCAGATCATTTAGGATCTGCAGTATATGAAACAGGTAGGAAAAAATGGGCAGACTAGGTGGGCCAAGCGGTTCTTATCTGTCATCAAATTCTATGGTTCTATGTTTCTATCTACTGTTTTTTATCCCATGAAAGTATTTGAACATCTTTATCATATCCCCCCTCTCCCTTCTTACCTCCAGTGTGCACATGTTGAGTTCCTCTAACCTCACTATGTAGGACTTCCCCTGCTGTCCCTGAATCTGGTTACTCTCATCTGCACTGCCTCCACCCTTCCTCAAGTGTGGGTTCCAGAATTGCCTACAGTACTTCAGGTGAGGTTAAACCAGGAATCTGTACAGGGGTAGGATCACCTCTCCTCTAGCTGCTAATCCCCCCCTTATAATGCCTTCTAGCATCCCATTTGCCCTCCCCATGGGCCTGCCTGAAGGCACAGCGCTGATGTCTTCAAACTGTACTCAATTATCATTACTTGGTCCCTCTCCTCAGGTGCTCTTTCTACCGTTACTGCCCCCCACCCCCACCCACATCCTGTAGTCTGTTTTCGGGTTCCTGGCCCATATATGCATTGCCTTACATTACTTTGCATTACATTTCAACTGCAATTCTCTTAACCATTTATCTAGTCTTTTCATACCTTCCCTCATGGGTCTTACATCCTACTTGCTGTCAACTCCTCTGTGGATATTTGTGTCTTCTATAAAAATGCAGATCTTCCCTTGGATCTCTTCTCCAATGTCACAAATGAAGATATTTTTGAGGACTAGTCCTAGAACTGATAGCAGTGGCGCTCCACTGATGACCTCTTTGACCCATGACTGCTCCCCATTAAGGACAACCCTCTGGGTCATCCTACTTAGCCAGTTTTTTTTACCCATCATATAATCATATCCCCACTCCACAGTTGCTTAGCTTCTTGACTGGCTGCTCATGTGGGACATAGTCAAAGACTTTGCTGACTTCCAGGAACAGGACATCCACACCAAACAGAAAGCTAGCTCCAGCACACCAAACAAAAAGCTAGCTCCAGCACCCCAAACAGAAAGCTAGCTCCAGCACTCCAAACAAAAAGCTAGCTCCAGCACTCCAAACGGAAAGCTAGCTCCAGCACACCAAACAGAAAGCTAGTTCCAGCACTCCAAACAGAAGCTAGCTCCAGCACTCTAAACAAAAAGCTAGCTCCAGCACCCCAAACAGAAAGCTAGCTCCAGCACTCCAAACAAAAAGCTAGCTCCAGCACACCAAACAGAAAGCTAGCTCCAGCATTCCAAACAGAAAGCTAGCTCCAGCACTCCAAACAGATAGCTAGCTCTAGCACTCCAAGCAAAAAGCTAGCTCCAGCACACCAAACAGAAAGCTAGCTCCAGCACCCCAAACAGAAAGCTAGCTCCAGCACTCCAAACAAAAAGCTAGCTCCAGCACACCAAACAGAAAGCTAGCTCCAGCATTCCAAACAGAAAGCTAGCTCCAGCACACCAAACAGAAAGCTAGCTCCAGCATTTCAAACAGATAGCTAGCTCTAGCACTCCAAGCAAAAAGCTAGCTCCAGCACACAAAACAGAAAGCTAGCTCCAGCACATCAAACAGAAAGCTACTGTAGCTCCAGCACTCCAAACAGAAAGCTGCCTCCAGCACACCAAATAGAAAGCTAGCTCCAGTACACCACACCACACAGAAAGCTAGCTCCAGTACACCAGACAGAAAGCTAGCTCCAGCACACTACACAGAAAGCTAGCTCTAATTAGATTTTAGTGCTGCTGATTGCTGTTTTTACTGCAAACAAAAAGTAAACAAGCAGCTCTGCAACTGCAAGCTGATTCCTGTATCCTGGATTCCTTATACTGGCATGTGTACAGCCTAACCTTTTTACTGTGGGACAGTATGTTCACAATCTGACCCTTGTCCACCACCTTCATCACCCAATGAAAGAAATCAATCAAGTTCATCTGACAAGAGCCCGAACTCCCTCCCTTGAACCTGTACTGTCTAATGTCCTGAAGTCCGTTCGCTTCCGAGAACCACACAAGCTCTCCTTTTGTATGATCTCCTGTAACGTCCTCACTGTAGATGTCAGACTTACTGTCTATACTTTCCTGGTGTGTCCCTACTTCTGCTCTTCTGCAGGGACATCACATCTGGTGTCCTTCAATCCCTTGGCACCTCCCATTTCTAATGAGCTATAGAAGAGATCTGCCAGGGATGTGGCCAGGACTTGTCCCAGCTCCTTCAGCACTTATGGATGTAGCCCTTCTGGGCCCACTGACTCATCTACCATTAATGTGTTTAGTCCTTTAAATATCCACCCCTCTGTTATCAGGTCTATGTTGATGCCTTTAACGCCTCCCTTTCTGGCCTTGAAGACACATTCAGTCAGTTACCCCTTATCTTCCAGCATGAACATCAAACAGAAATACTGATTCAATATCGCTGCCTTTCCTCTGTCCTACTCCTTCCACCCCTTCACTCTTCCTCAGTCTGACTGTCCCCTCTGTGGGTGTGAGTTTCTCCCATATGTAACAAAAGAGTGCTTTGTCCCTTTTTTCAGTACCTTTACAATCTTCAGCTCAGTGTTCTACTCCGCCCTTTTTATTGTCTTGCTCTCCTCCCTCATCTCGTTAAGATACTCATCCCCATCATCCTCTGCCTGGTAGGTTTCGTACTTTATAAATGCCTTAATTTTCATCTTGTCTGCCTCCCCCACCTCTCTCATGTACCACAATGGTTGCTTTCCTGAGTTCCTCTTTCCTACCACTAGAGACGTGTGAAGCTGCAGAAATTTCCTCCGAAAAAATCCACAAATTTCAGCAAATTCATGGAACTGGGGACTGCAATTTGTGTTTATTTGCCAGGCAGATTGGCCAAATTCATGTGGCAAATAGGCAGTTCACTGGTGAATCCCAAAGTGAATTGGGTGTCAAAAAGGTTACTGCCTCCAGCACCTCCCCGGCTGGCACCCTCCTCCCCCACCACAGCAAACATCACACTCCTGCTCTGCTGCTGTAACAAAATGTAATCCCTACCCCCCACCCATGCATCAAATACACTCCCCCCACCTCCGAGCCCCGCTGTCTTCAATAGTTATTCCCAGTCCCTCACTCAACCACCCTCTGGTCCCTACCGCCCTCCTCCCCCCACCACTACCCACAGAACTATAACCTGCAAATAAAGAAAATGGTCCCTTGATGCTGATTCCCATCTCGTAATGGCTTTAATGAATGAATGGTGGTTCCTTAGCACCTAGTAAAACCTGACTGATTGAAAATTCAGCCAATCATGTTTTACCAGGAGCAAAGACATCACCACTCATTCATTCGCTCCATTACAAGATAGGGAGTCGACACTGAACAGAACAGGTGCTCTGCACCAGGGGACCGTTTTCTTTATTTGAAGGTTGTACTATATTTTGTAAGTGCTGGATTTTGGCCCCTAATGTTCAGAATATCCCCTGTGTTACCCCACCTGCTGAACATGAAAGGTATCATTTTTTAAATCCCTCCAAAACTTGTTTTTGCAGTCACTCTAAGGAATCACCTTCCGGATGGGATTTAAAAAATTCCACCTGTCTTGATCATAATGTCAGGTCATAAAAAGAGTGTTGAAAATGTGGGGTCAAAATGTGGGAGCCCATTAAAAATTAAATATTGCCTTTCAGCTGGCCTATCCTGAGTAAATACAATCTAAAAATGTGTAAAAGCAGGACACCACTGAAAATAAGATGCTGCATCTCATCTTGTCTATCCCAGGTAAATATATAGTAGAAATGTGAAATGTGTACAAGACCTGGTACAACAGCAATGCCAGCTGCAAACATTCGGCATTGACAAATGCTTGTTCTCAGTTGTCCTGATGCGGAAACACCATCTAACATGACTTTGTTAATATCCAACTGTGGTTCTGTTAGACCAACTCCCACTGAATACAAAAGGAGTCACTGTGACCTTTGGCACCAGACTAAAACTGTACAAACTCTTCCCTTCCCTAAGGACACTGGACAGTTCCTTCCTGAGGCACGTCACAACCTTCCAATACCTTGGAGTTTGGCTAAACCAGCACCTTGATTTCTCCTGTCATATTAATCTATAAATAGCAAACTCCTTTCCAAATGTAGCACCTTCTACCATAGCAAGGCCTGTATACCCCTAGAGCTAGCTGAGAGATCATCTCCAAAAAGATGTTCCCTGTCACTGACTTTGGCGATGTTGTATACAGTGCTACCCTCTACTTCTCCCAGGTCAGGAGCCCCTGTTCAACAGTTTCTGCCATTTTACACTACATTGCCTCATCACACCCATCACTGTAAACTGTACAGTCAGTTTACCTGTCATTCCCTGGAGGTGAGCTGTCTCATTCATAGCACATCCTTTATCTGCAAGTTCTTGTCAAGCAACTTTCATTGTTACTATTCTCCTTTCTTATTCCTAACTCCATCCTTATTCCCTGAGGAATTTCCCAATTATAGCTGTATTCTGGCTGGTTTCAGTGCCTTGGTTCGTGTTCTGGCATTTTAGATTTGGTTCTGAGGGGTTCTGGCAGGCACTCTGTTGCCATTCTCGTATCATCCTGGGTGGTTCTGGCTGGGGTCTGAGTGGTTTTGCAAACATTATGGTATGGTTCTTGGTGGTTCAAATACACATTCCAGTATCATTCCAGGTGGTTACATTGGACATTCCTGGTGGTGCCAATCGGTGGGTGTTCTGAGCCCTCAGTTCATGGAGTCATTCCATTATGAGCATTCTGTTTTTTTACCATTGGATCTGGGAGGTATTCCAGTTCCAAAATCATTCCAGTTGTGGATCTCTTTCAGTTTTCACTAATGCCCTTCCTCAGTACTAACATCAACTGCGTGGTGTAGATTTTTGGTTTTTAATTATTGTTTTTTAGCAATGTACCCAGGATAGCCTTGCTGAGATAAAATGCCTCATTTTCAGTCAGGACTTGTTTCTATCTACTTTTACAGAATGGAAGGCTGAAACACATGTGACCTGCTCAAGGGCAGTACATATAAAAAGCACTGAAAGTGGTCTATGACAATGCTATTGTTTGGAGCACTTTTACAACTTCTACTCCTGCTGCCACTAACACACCATGTGTAGCAAAGCATGCTGTTTTTGTATTTGGTTTGGAAAACTTTGCCTAGGCAGTAAGGTTCTTCTCAAGGATCTTAGAAGGGTACCCCATGTGAAAAATCATTGTACTATGCAGAAATCAGTAGTAGTGTTCCGTTCTCCATGTGCAGTCAAGATTAGTATTACTAAGCAGTAGCCATGCTGATTTAGGTACTTCCACATATCCTAGCAACGGCTTTGCCTAATAAAAGCTTTCCTGTCTGTATGTGTGTGAAATTAGCTTAACTCACACAAAAGCAGTCTGAGGTAACCTCACAAGCAGTTTTGTGAAGACTGTTCAAAAGTTCCTTTATACTCACTCAGCGTATAATGCTTTTCAGAATGGGGGAGGAGCTATGAATCATTTCACTGAGCCGACAGACTTGAATACCAGTACACATAAATATTCCAATTTATTTCACAGCTTGAGAAAAAATTAGAGCACTGAAAAATGGTGCATCTTGATGCTTGGCAGGCCACAAAGAATCTGCCTGTGAAGTAATTATGTTTGGTTGCTTGCACTTGCCAGTAAATGTAAGCACATTATAATTTAAAGAGAAAGAGCGAGAAATAAATTGATCAAGACGTTAGGAAGTGATATAACTTGGAGATGTGACAACTGTAAGTAAGAAAGCAATAGCGATAAAGAATAAAACATCTTAGGTAGATGTTTTATTCTCCACAGAGATGCAGTAAATAACACATCTGATAAGCACATACAGTGTGACTATTAAAGAGCCCTTTTTAAGACCTCAGCTGTCATTATTTAGATGTGCTGTGAATCCACAAAAAGACAATTACAACGGTTTAAGAGGTTTTCTCTAGACACTGATAAAAAATGTTTGCTTATTCAACGTGTCAGAGGAAGGGTCCAGCCATGCCATTCTAAAACTATTTCAGCATCAGAACTTGGACTTGTGTTACATAACGTGCGTTGAACTACATTAGTTATGAAATGAAACAGTGATAATACAAACTCAGTTAATATAACCACAAACAGAATTACAGTATTCTGTACATCTCCCTACAGATTACTTGATGCAAAAAGGTGCTACAGACAGCCAAAACTACATATGTGTAATGGCTGTACTTTTAATATGACCTCACTAAAGAGGTCGAAGATCTCCTCCTCCAGTTGGACACCAGAAAAAGTGCTGGTGCTGACACCTTCGATCCATACTACCTAAAGAATGCCTATCATGTCTTGGTCATACCTATTACGCATCTATTTAACTTGTCCCTTTCTCAAGGGACTCTCCCCAAACTGTGGAAGACCGCACGTGTTATTCCATTGTTTAAATCCGGAGACCCCTGTTATCTA
Organism: Neoceratodus forsteri; assembly: GCA_016271365.2. Classification (NCBI taxonomy): domain Eukaryota; kingdom Metazoa; phylum Chordata; order Ceratodontiformes; family Ceratodontidae; genus Neoceratodus; species Neoceratodus forsteri. The sequence goes on from CM057453.1 coordinate 424,533,765, forward strand.
AACAACTACAGGCCCATCTCCCTTCTCCCAGTACTATCAAAACATCTGGAAAAAATTGTGAATGCCCAGCTGAAATCTTTCATAGATGATACTAACCTGCTAAACCCAATGCAATCTGGTTTCAGAACTGAGCATAGTACAATCATGGCCCTGACAAATGACTGGCAGCATGAACTAGAGAACAAAAAATTTGTCTGCGCCATTTTTCTAGACCTAAGTAAGGCCTTCAACACTGTTTACCACAGCCTCCTTCTTTGTTCATTAAAAGCTATTGGTCTAGATTCTACCTCCTTGTGTTGGTTCCACAACTACCTTTCTGATAGGCACCAACAGGTCAAGGCCGAAGGTGAACTCTCCCCCTCAAATCTGTTAAAAAGAGGCATCCCGCTGGGATCCATCCTGGGGCCACTCCTATTTGCCACCTACATCAACAATATAGACTCAGGCATCAATGAGGCGAAAATTCATCTGTTCACAGATGGTACAGTGAGCCATACAACTCCTGAAACTGCCTGTAGTGACCTGCAAGCTGACTTCAACATACTTCAATACCAGCTCCTTAGTAAAACATTGTTACTTAATGCCAAAAAGACAAAGGCATTGCTATTTTCACCTATTAACCATGCAGGCTACCCTGCTCTACTCCCCATCACCACCCTCCTAGGAGAAACCCTGAAATTTGTGCCGAAATTCAAATACCTGGGGGTCTGGCTAGACTTCAAACTCTCCTTGCAGACCACCTGGAGGATTTGTTAAAAAAACTGAGGCAGAGACTAGGTCTCTTCTTCAGGTTAAACTGCTTACTAACTACAGAGGCCAAGAGATAGCTAGTTCAGTCTACGTTCCTTTCCCTAACTGATTACACTGACTTTATATACAGCCAATGTGCTACTTCATACCTCAGTAAATTGGACATACTTTACCGCAGACCCCTGTGCTTCATCACTGGTCTCCCCTTTTCCACCCATCACTGCTCTTTATGTGTGGCCGTAGGTTGGACCTCCCTACACTACAGACAAAATAAAAATGCAGCTCTCTGAACATACAGAGCTATCACTGACAAACTTCTGCAGTACATTGTTGATTGCCTGGCTCTCAATATGCCTGGAACCTATGCCCTAAGAAGCTGTTCACTGATTTCTCTGAAAGTGCCCAAAGCCCTAACGCGTTTTGGGAGAGCTGCCATAGGATTCGCTCTCATCATTACCTGAATGTGCTACAGAAATCACTGAAACTGAGGACTCCTGTTAGTCTCACTGTGTTTAAGACCTTATACTCAAAATACATTACAGAAGCCTGCAACTGTTTCCAATGATCCTAGCTTACTTACACCCCCCTTCCACATCCTCCCTGCTTTTCCGATCCTCCTTCCTTCTTGTATCAGTGCATAACTTGTCCCTGAGCCACTTACTTATCTACCACCCTAAATCTCACCCTCCCTCACCCATCTATTCCTTGTATACCCACAGCATATCATTCCTTCACTCCTAGTATTATCCCAGTTGCAGACCCCCCCCCCACTGGCTGCCCACTTCTCCTGACACATGTCTCCCCCTTGATACGCCTGGGTCTTTTAAAACTGACTATGTATGTATCTTTGCTTGTAGCATCCACTTCAACTAATCTCTTCGCTGGACAATAATGCCTTTAACCTTGCAGGAATACTAAACCATGTATGTTGTTGTATCTGGTATAAATTTTTGCTGACTTGCTACCCTATTGTTATGTATACCCTTAACGACTGTCTTTTACCTGAACCCAAATGTATTTTTACTTATCCTGTCTATTTCAGGCCTACCTGTACTGTTGTACTCTTGCATCTACTGTCTATTTGTCTGTATATAAATGCATTGTTACTTGACTTGTGTAATGCAAGTCCACCTTGTCAATGAGCTTGCTCAATGGTGTTCGCCAGGATAAACAATTTGATTGATTGATTGATTGACTTCACCTCCACTTGTGTTTTTTAACACACCTTTCTTAGGAATTTATATGTTTGTGATGGCTTTTTAATTAAAAACAGTCCTGTACTAGAATAAGAAATTATAGTGTAAAATTAAAATTGTGCATTTGCCTTTTTTTACATAAATTAAAATCTTTCATACTTATAGGAACATTTCCTGATTCAAAGCCTTCTTCAAATTGAAGCTAATTTACTGCACTTTCTTATCCCTTTACAAAATGTGTAGAAAAAATCTAGAAATTTCATTGGCCTAGAGACATCACCTGACCATGAATTAAATCTCTATAAATGCATGGTCAGGTGCCAAACCAAATTTTCCTCCTCAAAAAAAAACTACTTAGAGCCATTTTGTAAGCATAATAAGCCCCATCCAGGGTGTATGTTATAGGATTTTAATGCACTTCCCAAGGGCATAAGGATATGCTCAACAAAATAAGGTCTGCCATATTACAGGGGTATCCTTAAAATCCTATAATGTGCACCCTGTCATGGCTTGTTACTCCAGCCAGTGCAGCTCCTTGGCTGGTCATCATGGGGTACAGAGTGCAGACATCCTGAACTGTACACACCCCTTCCCCTGGAACCAAGTGCCTCAGTTCTACAATGTGCTCATATCCCAGATGGCCTTAGAGCAGGACTCAAGAATTCACACAACGTGAACCTCTCCAGGGCTACAGCAAGATGCGCAGGCATCACAGCAGTGTGCTAGTCAGGCATTTACATTGTTAAACCCGTGGCATCATTTCATGTGTTTGTTTTGTCACCAGGAACAAGGGTGTTATTTTACATTTAAAAGTTGTTGTGCAAAAGAAACTCATTCTGTATTCAAAAGCGCAAATCTGTTTTGTGCTAGTCATAGCTCTATAACATCAAAATAAAACCAAGCATTTGTCAATGCCGAAAGTTTGCTTGCTGGCATTGGCATTGGTAGTATGGAAGTTACAGAGCTGTATAACAGAAATGGCAGTGAAGTATTGAACTGAAGCCAACCCCACCACCACCCTGCAAAGAGTGACAGGCATTGGGGTGTGCCTTTGGGTTGTCAGGCATAACGGCCATGCCATTTCACCACACCCTACCCTACAGACACTGACAAGAGTCACGGTGTGCCTTGGGGTCTTTGGCCCTTATGCGCACCCCATTCCATCAGGAAATACAGCGAGATGGGTGTGGTATAGGAGAATGGGGTGAACTTTGGGGCCGAAGAGTCCAAGGCATACCTCAATGCCTCTCACTGGCTGCAGGGTGTGGAATGGTATGAGCATTACAGGCAAGAATCCCAAGTCACACCCCTGATGCCTGTCATTCTCTTCAGGGTGGGGTGTTATGGTTGGAAACCCTAACACCTCAGGCATTCGTTGGTATTTTCACTCCAAATTTTGAACATGTTTTTTTTGTGACCCCCACCCATGAACAGTGGCAATATCAGTTTGTTAGCCAAAAGTTGCTTATGCACAGTGACTATGGCATTTAGCACCACAGGTGCAAAAACACATTCCGAACAGGATGTGAAAAATGACAACTATACTGTTCATGGGGAGGTGTAAAAAATGGCAATGTTGCAAATCTGCAGTAAAAATATTAAAAAAACTGGTGAAGTCACGAGCGTGCATAGAAACTGTGCAATGCACACCTGTAATGTAATTAGTTTGGGGATTTTTTACAGCAGATTGTCAACACAGGCATTTTGGGACCTCCGATCATGAACAGTGTCACTGTGATTTTCTTTATCTGTCCCAAACAATGATTTCCCACAGCGACCATGCATCTTTGCGCTGAAAGTGTGAAATCACATTCCGGCCATGTTGTGAAACATGACAGCTGTACTGTTCATAAGGAAGTGTGGAAAAATGCCACTGGTGAAAATCTGGACTGAAAATATTACAAAGTCATGAACTTCTGACGGTGCGTGGAAGCATGCAATGCTCACTCGTGACACAGTCACTTTATGGACTTTTGGCACCAAATTTTCAACATAGCAAATTTTAAGACCTCTGCTCATGAACAGTGTAACTGTGATTTTCTTAATCTGTCCCAAACATTGCTTTCGCACACCGATTGCACCATTGTGCGCTACATGGACAGAAACATGTTTTGGGCAAGATGCAAAAAATAACAGCTGCACTGCTCATAAGGAAGTGTAATAAAATGGCAATGTTGAAAATCTGGAGTGAAAATATTGAAAATTCACAAACTTCATGACGTGCGTAGGAATTACTTGTCTTTTCGTAAAAACAATAATATTTAGAATTTTTCGCAAATTTTCAACATAACCATTTAAGACCTCTGCTCATGAACAGTGTTACTATGATTTTCTTAATGTTCCCATACATTGATTTAAGACACTCCGACTGCGCCATTGTTTCGCTACCTAGGCGGAAACATGTTTTGGGCAAGATGTGAAAAATGACAGCTGTACTGCTCATAAGGAGGTGTGGTAAAATGGCAATGTTGAAAATCTGGAGTAAAAATATTGAAAATTCGCTAACTTACGAGCGTGTGTAGGAACTGCACAACGCAGGCTTGTAAAACAGTCATTTTTATGAATTTTTCCACCAAATTTTCAACATGGGCCTTTTGAGAGCCCACCTTATGAACAGTGGCAGTGTCATTTCATTACTCAGACCCGCAAGGTGATTTCATGCAGTGACTGCGAAATCACCCTTCTGGGTCGATTAACGCCATGACAGTGAGATCATTTATGAGAAGGGGTCCCAAAAACCCCATGTTGAAAATTTGGTGCAAACACTCCAACAAATGCCTGAGATATGCAGCAAAGTTGAAATAACCCTATCTATCCCATTATACAGCTTACCGGCATTTCCTCAGTTCGCGGTCGGCTTTGAAGAGTGCAGACATGCTCCTGGTCCACCGAAGATCGTCGTGCTGGAGTCCGAAGGTAAGTATGGGGTGAAGGGGGGGTGTGGGGAGGCAGGGTGCACAGTGGGTGGGTGCAGGTGGGGACAGAGACACCGAGGACCATTTTTGAGTTTCAGGTGTTTTTTTTTTAAATGCGACGACGCGGGACATTTGCCACGCTGGGTGGGCTTCCAGCGAGCACAAGGATGACTGGTGGGGGGTGGAGCTGACGGGGATTGGGCAGCCCGTCGGCGATAGGATGTGTTGCCACGCTGGGGTGGGCTCCCAGCATAGCACCCTGTACTCTGGGGGCGGGAACCAATGGAGCCGACAGGATTGGGCACCCTGTCAGCAATATTGATGTGTAGCCACGTTGGGGTGGGCACCAGCGTGGCATATAGAACTCTGTTTTTGGGGGCACAGCACAGCTGATGGGGATTGCCCACCCCCTGTTGGCTGGGCACAGTGTGTATGTGGGGTGAGCACGCAGTATGCGTGCATGCGCGGTGGTGGTGTGTAGGGAGCGCCATGAGCAGGCGATATCTTATCGCTGTTCACTGAAGCGTAGCTCCCCCTTTCAACTGTACGCCACTGCATTTTGGACTGGTCATAGACAGCTCGAGCAGACATTGGAGAACTGCGGCCGCACCTGCAAACACACTGCCTGAATTGTAAGAGGGCTGCCACACCTCCGAAAACTCGGATGATGGCACTATGTTTCTTGCACATGCGTGCAAGCAAACATAATAACACAGATCCATGGGTGTAGAAGGACATATGACATGGCCTGCGGGTTGATTGGACAGTAGGACAGCTGTATGGACCCTGGCCACTGGTTTTTGTTACTCCTACTGTCTAATATCCACCCCTACTGGTGTTATGATTGTTGTGCTCTGTTTGAATTAAACAATATTTTTTTATTTACATTTTGTAAGTTTTCACCCATCCCTACCCGTGCACATCCAGGGTGTTGATGTACACAAGTGGAGGCATGCGCACGCCAAGCACTGCAGAGCACCCCACCCTACTAGCTGCCCCCTTCCCCACCTATGCCACTACAGGACCTCCAATCAGTGGTGACAGGACTATGGGAGGGACAGCGTTCACCACAGGAGAGGAGAGGAGAGCTGCTGAAAGGCTTCTTAGTCCTGCTCCTACCCTCCCCCCCGGCTGGCTCCCAAATGACCCATGGTCATTCCTGAACCCGGGTTGTTGGCGTGATGCGAGGTAAGGCTAGATGCCTCAACCTTCTACGCCACAGGGATGGCTCAATTAAACAATTTTAAAGGACTAAAACTAAGTACTGCTGTATTTGTTTCCTCCTATTAGGTAGTTCCCGAAGTACAATACGGGTGTACAATGGGTTTGGGTAACAAACACTGGCATGTCTACTATGGGGGTAGCAAAGTGGCACCAAAAGGGTTCTGGCATACAAATTTTATTTACCCAGCTACACCACTGGACAGAACATGTTGTAATCTCCACTTTACTGCAGTAGTTGTAATAGTTTCTAAAAAAAAACAAAAAAAAAAACATGTAATCGAAGGCTCTTGGAACGCATACAGTGGGGATGTAGAGTTTTTGAAGAACATATCCGACATAGAATCATAAGGGCTACAAAGACAATGACATGTCTGCCTCTGACTACTTCCTGGATGACATTAGGGTGGCAAGCATTTGTTAATGGGACAAAAACACATTTACATGACATCACCTAAGTTAGGATGTCAGAGCATTACTGTCTTGTATTTTCTTTGATTTGCAGTAACACAACATGTTGTTAACTGACTGCTTTCAACTGGAAAATAAACGAGTGATACTAAAGTCCTTAGTACAGACCACCTACCAAGAGCATGAGTGTGAGAGGAGATACTGAGGGCTAACAAATTGGAATTTGGAGCAAAGATACCATCAGGCAGGAAGGTCTCACAGCCAGAGGTCTTCACAAATAATATTGCATAGTTAGTAAGACTTGAACACTGACACTCAGATTACTATCCTGGTCCTGCTCTACCAGCAGAGCAACTAGGGTAACTAGGCGAACTGGTTAGCCTGAGCTTCCCATGTTTTTCTTAATTCTTTTTCTCTCTCTCTCCCTCTCCTCTCACTCTGTCTCACACTACCTCTAGTTATCTCTCTTTCTCTTTCTCTCTCTCTCCATCTCTTTCTCTCTCTTTCTCGTGTAGGCAGGCATACTCGCTAAACATATTTGTGTACATTTTTGGTTTTTAAATATCTATCCCAAGCCATATGTTTTTTCTAACCATTATAATTCTAATACACAGTAGAACAGCATATGCTAGTGCTGTCTTTGATTAAAGCAACTGAATAGTAGCTTTCTCAAGTTATGTTATTTAGGACATAGATATATGTATTCAACCTGTTTACCTTACCACTGTCAGCACTGCCTTTCTTCCTGTCAGGCGAGCTGTGTGTTGGGCTGCCAAACTCGGGATCCTGCATATCGGGATTCCAAATGTCGGCATTTAGTTATACTCCCGTTTTGAAGTTAGATGAGATATCTTCTGATAACAATATGATTTTGAAGACACATTCCCAGATGGAATAGGGATGGGGGGGCAGTAGGAGAGAGTATGTACAAAGCTGATATTTCTGGCTACTCTCTAGCTCTCTTTCCCACTCCACAAATCCTGCAGATTGGAGTGTTTTTCTATGTAACTGAGTTTTTGGTATAGTACTACCCACTGCCAGGCAATGGCAATACAAATCTAGTGGAAAAGAAATACAACACAGCCTCACTGGGAATTGAACCCACTACAAAAGAGAACCGGGGGAGGGGCCCATTTCTTTGTCTTTATCTCACTGTTAAAAACAAGATGAAAGAATGAAGCAGAAAATGTTCTGATTCATGGGCAGACCAGCAGGGACCAAGCAAAATAGTTCATTTGATGTGTGACTGGTATAATCCTGTCAGACAAGGAGATAAGGAAAAGCAAGACAACTATGAGCAACAGACTACATAGCTAAAACAAACAAGCATTTGTCAATGCTGAATGTTGTCGCACTGTCACTGGCAGTGGTGGAGCAAGAGACGCATAATAGGAATGGCAGTAAAGTATTGAAGCGACGCCAACCCCACCCCCACCCTGTAGGGAGCGACAGGCATTGGGGTGTGCCTTTGGGTCGTCAGATATAATGCTCATGGCATTGTACCTCACCCTACCTTGTAGACACTGACAAGTGTTGTGGTGTGCTTTGGGGTCTTTGGGCATCATACTTACCCCATTCCATAAGGAAATATGGTGACGTGGGTGCAGTATAGGAGCGTGGGGAGAAGTTTGTGGCCGAACAGTGCAAGACACACCACGATGCCTGTCAGTGGCTGCAGGGTGGGCATGGGGTGTGAAATGGAGTGAGCATTACATGCGATGATCCCAAGTCACAGCCCTGACACCTATCAGTCTGTACCAGGTGGGGTGCTACAGTTGGAAATCCTAACACCATAGGCGTGTAGTGGTAGTTTCACTCCACATTTTCAACATGGGCTGCTTCTCAGGCCAGCTCATGAAAAGCAGCACAATCACTTTGTTAGCTGAAACGTGGTTTTGCACAGCGGCTGTGCCATTTAGTGACAGAGGGACGAAAACACAGTTTTGGGCAGGATGTGGAGAATGACAACTGTATTGTTCATGAGGAGGCATAAAAAATGGCAATGCTGAAAATCTGGAGTGGCAATATGAAATATTGGTGAAGCAATGAAAATACATACAAACTGCGCAACAGACGTCCGCAACCCAATTATTTGTGGGAGTTTTTTAGGCACATTTTCAACATAGGTATTTTGGGACCTCCCCTCAAGAACAGTAGTGCTGCGATTTTGTGAATGTGTCCCAAAAGGTGATTTCCCACAGCGAGCACGCCATTGTGCACCACAGTTGCAGAAACGTGTTTTGGGCAGGCTGTGAAAAATGGCAGCTGTACTGTTGAAAAGGAGGTATGCACAAATGCCAGTGATGAAAATGAGGCATGAAAATATTGCAAATTTACGAAGTTACAAGGCTGCGTGGAAACTGCGCAATGCACGCTTGCAGCACAGTCATTTTATGGACTTTCGGCACCAAATGTTCAACATAGGCATTTTAGGACCTCTGCTCTTGAACAGTGTCATCATCATTTCCTCACACTATCCCGAAAACTGATTTCGCACATCAACCATGCGATTCTGCACCGGACATGAGAAAACACGTTTCAGGCAGGGTATGTAAAATGACAGCTGTACTATTCATCAAGAGGTGTAGAAAAATGCCAGTGGTGAAAATCCAGAGTGAAAATATTACAAATGCGCGTTACGAGTGTGCATGCAAGTTGCACAACGCACGCTTGTAACACAGTCATTTTAAGGAATATCGTCACCAAATTTTCAACATAGGCATTTCAGGACCTCTGCTCATGAATAGTGTCACTGTCATTTTTGTAATCTGCCCTGAACACTGATTTCCCACTGCAACTGCGCTATTGTGTGCCAGAAGTGTGGAAACACATTTCGGCCAGGATGTGAAAAATGACAGCTGTACTGTTCACAAGGAGGTGAAGAAAAATTACAATGTTGAAAATCTGACATGAAAATATTGCGAATTTGTGAAGTTATGAGGGTGCGTAGCAACTGTGCAATGCACACTCATAACACAGTCATTTTATGGAGTATCGTCACCAAATTTTCAACATAGGCATTTCAGGACCTCTGCTCATGAATAGTGTCACTGTCATTTTCATAATCTGCCCCGAACACTGATTTCCCACAGCAACTGCGCTATTGTGCGCCAGAAGTGCAGAAACACATTTCGGCCAGGATGTGAAAAATGACAGCTGTACTGTTCACAAGGAGGTGTAGAAAAATGACAATGTTGAAAATCTGGCATGAAAATATTATGAATTCGCAAAGTTATGAATGTGCGTAGCAACTGTGCAACGCATGTTCCTAAAACAGACATTTTTGGGATTTTTTCCACCAAATTTGCAACATAGGCTTTTTGAGAGCCCACCTCATGAACACTGCCACTGTCCTTGCGTTAATCGGTCCCGAAAGGTGATTCCGCACAGTGACTGCAAAATCACCTTTCGGGACTGATTAATGTCATAACAGTGACAGCATTCATGAGGAGGGGTCCCAAAAACCCCATGCTGAAAATATGGTGCAAAAAGTCCAAAATATGCCCGAGACATGCATCAAAGTTGAAAACCCCCTATTTATTCCATTATACAGCTTACCGGCATTTCCTCAGTTCACGGTCGTCTTTGAAGAGTTCAGACGTGATCCCGGTCCAACGAAGATCGTTGTGCCAGTCTCCAGAGGTAAGTATGGGGTGGGGGTGTGTGGGGAGGCAGGGTGCACAGTGGGTGGGATCAGGTAATGGGTAGGGAGACTACGAGGGATCATTTTTTGTTCATAGGGTAAAAAAAACATTGCGGGACAGTTTTTTTTTTACAGGGTATTTGCCACACTGGAGTTGGCTCCCTGCATGCCACCTAACTGTTTGGTGGGCTGCTGCAGTTGATGGGAGATTGTGCACCCTTGTTGGTGCACAACAAAAGGGGGGGGTTAATTTATGCTGATGGGGATTGGGCACCCCCGTCTACACACAAGGAAAGTGGGGCTAAGAGCCGAGGATTGGGCACCCACCCGCATATAACAAATGGGGGAGGTTTATGCCAACGGGGAGTGCCTCCATCAGCCACATGCATTAGCCACAGGAAGCCGGCAGGGGATTGGGCACCTGCCGGCAGTTACGCAGAGCCGGCATGCACACAATATGGCCGTAGGAAGGGTCTGCTGCATCTGACGAGGTTTGCTCGGATTGCAGCGGACTTTTCTTTAGATGTGCTTGCCACATTATGTATGCATGGTGTGGTGCCGGCATGCAGGCTGATTGGGGAATGAGGGACGCACTTACTGGTGCATGCCCTGCATTCGCCCAACAGCGACAGTGCCTCCAAATCTGCACTACCCCAAGATGTTGGCTGCGCAAGCACGCCAACATAAAAAGGGTACTCCTATAACCTGGCAGACCTTATTTTGTTGAGCACGGGAAGAATTTTGCTGCTTAATACAGGACTATTTAGCCACTGGAGCTACACAAAAACACCAGCAATTGGAAGTACCTTACAATAGCAACAAGGAAGGTGAGTTGCACTGACCTCTGGATGATGTAGATTTACTTCTCCTACTGTTTCACTACTGTGGGTACCTGACAACACCTGGAATATAGGTTTCCAGATCAATGGGTTATAGCATCCTAGAATGTATTTCGTAAGAAAATCCTTTAGGGTAAGAATGGGGTTGGATTTTTTTGCATTATTATTAAAGTTAGTGACCTGGAGCAAAGGTTCACAAGCTATGCCAAACTGAGTCTTTTTTTATGTTTGGCTGCATGCGCAGCATGAAGCGAGCATATTGTGGCTACTCAGGAGAGTAGAGAATGCAGAGGTGTGTCACTGTAGCATCCAATATGGTTCAGGCTGCAGGGGACTCACAGGTGGCAGCCCAGTGAGCAGCAAGCTCATGATGATGATGTTCAGTCTGGCTGATGGGTGGAAACTTGCTGCACTTGAAAGGAGACAGCCATACCAATCAGAGTGCAGCTGCATCCTTTCATCTTCAAGACACCACCCATCAGTCAGCTGAGTGGAGTCTTCATGTGAATGCTTCTCATCCTTCGCACCCTCACTAAAATTGCTGGTTCTTGTGACTTCCATCTCACCTGGTTCACTACAATTGCCACTCTGTGGCTTCCCTCCAGCCTGCCTGATTCACTTCAATTACTACTCCCCGTGGCTCCCCCCCCCGCCTGATTCACTACATTTGTCACTCCCTGCGCCTTCCCTCCTACCCTATCTAGTTCACAACAATTGACATTCCCTGTGGCTTCCTTCCCTTCTGCCAGGTTGAGCTACAATTGCCGCTTCCCATGACTTCCCTCCCCCCAGTTCACAGCAATTGCCACTCCATGTGACTTCCCTCACCCCACCCAGCTCAGCTACAGTTGCTGCTCCCTGCAGCTTCCTTCCCCCACCCTCTTCACAATAATAGTCACTGCCTGTGGCTTGCACCCCCCAACCGGTTCAGTACAATTGCTGCTTCATGCAGATTCCTTCCCCTAGTTCAGCTACAAGAGCCACTCCCTGTGGCTTCCCCCACCCAGTTCAGCTACAGCTGCCAATCCCTGCAGTTTCCCCTCTCTCCTCCATGCTTGCTAAATCTACAAGTGCCGCCACATGCACGGTTCAGCTACAGTTGCTGCTCCCTACCCCTTCTCTCCCACCCGCCTGGTTCACTACAATTGTTGCTCTCTGCAATGTCCCCTCCACCTGCCCAATACAGCTACAACCACTTCCTGCAGCTTCCCTCCCACCCAACCCGGTTCACTGTAATTGCCGCTCCATGTGACTTCCCTTACTCCCACCCAGTTCAACTACATTTGCTGCTCTCTGCAGCTTCCCTCTCACCCTGCCCAATTCACTGCAATTTCTGCCCCATGTAGCTTCCTTCCCCTCCACCCAGTTCGGCTACAGTTGCTGCTCTCAGCAGCTTCCCTCCCACTCACCTGGTTCACAACAATTGCTGCTCTATATGACTTCCCCCTTCCCTTCTGTTCAACTACAACTGCCGCACCCTGTAGATCCCTCTTCCCACCCAATTCACCACAATTGTCACTCTTTGTGGCTTCCTTGCCCCCCTACCCAGTTTAACTACAACTGTAGCTCCCTGTGACTTTCCTCAGTCCCCCAACCTTTCAGCTACAGTTGCCGCTTCCTGCAGTTTCCCTCTCACTCATCTGCTGTGCTATAACTGCTGCTCTATGTGGCTTCCTGACCTCCTGCCCGGTTCAGCTACAACTGCCATTCCCTGTTGCTTCCCCCCCCTCCCCCAGTTCACTACAATTGCTGCTCCCTGCATCTTCCATCTCCTCCCCCTCAAAGAGTCAGTCTTGGCCATTGTCACATAGTGAACCAGTAGCTGAGGAGAGATTCGAGTCTATGATAGTACAGTTGCACATCACAATACTCTGAACACTGGACAGAGTGCATCCTTATAATATGTGCTGCCCATCGGGCAAAAGGATGTACATTATTGCTTTTATGTTCACATTAGTCAATGTGGGAGAAATCTTATTGCACGTGAAGCAGATGGAGTTTAGTGGAAAAACAAAGGGTACAGGTCAGTTGTCAAGCTGTGCTTATTTAATATTGTACCTTTTCTAATGTTTTCCTGCTGTAATGAAGCCAAGTATAGGGGAAAGCTGTTTCCTTCAGAAAGTCATGTTTGTATTAAACACAGTTTAGACTCCAGGGACCAGCTTGGCAGTCACCACGTGCTTACAGTTTATTATCAGTACGAATACGAGATGAAGAGCACAACTTATGAAGGACATTATGTCATTAAGTGAAGACCCAGTCCACTGTGAGTTAAGGTGGTGTGAGTCTGCTTTATAGCACAGGCGGTGGGTCAGAGCTGCACTCAGTGGCAGTGACAGTCCTTTCCTCTCCCCTTCCCCTCAGAAACAAAACTACCCATCGGCAGTGTCAGTCCTTCCCGCTCCCCTCAGAAACAAAGCCAATCAGCAGTGTCAGCCCTTCCACCTCCATCCTTCTCCAAAATGGAGCCACTTTGTGGCAGTGGCAGTCCTTTCCGCACCCTCAGAAACAGTCACTCGGCAGCACAAGCAGTCCATTCCATTTCCCTTCCCCCAAATGGGGACGCTCAGGGGCAGTCCTTTTCACTCACCCACAACAAAGAAACATGACGGCAGATAAGGACTGCTTAGCCCATCCAGTCTGCCTATTTCTCCCAACCTACACTATTACTGCAGACCATGCCTGATCTACAGCTCTTCTCCCTCTCCCCTTCCTTTCCCCTAAGGTTCCCTTATGCCGATCCCATGTATTCCTGAACCCCACCACTGTTTTTGTCTCCACAACTGCTCCTGTAAGGTTGTTCTGGGAATCCACTACTTTCTGTGAAGAAGTACTTCTTCGGTTCCATGTGAAAATTGCGAGCGCTTTGTAGCGCCGGGCACTATAGCGAGGGAAAAATAGTGAAGCTCAATATCGCTACAGTAAATCCTAGTTAAATTCATTATCGCTAAACTGTGTTTATGGCCAATTGTTACCTTGCTTGTCCTCGCTTGCTTGTCCTCGTATGTGCAGGTCACCAGTACTGTTCTATTCCCTTTTTCCTAGCTTCCTGTTTACAGTACCATCATGCACAGCACTTGCTCCTCCTACATTGGTAGTTTTAAATGTTGAGGTGCACAGCCTTGGTTACCTGGAGGAGTGTAGTAATGCAGTGCAGGACTTTTAATGAGATAATGGAGTTTGAGCAGATAGTAAGTCAGAAAGGTAGGCCACTTGCTCTGTTTCATGACTATGTGTACAGGAAAGATAAATAGACGCCAGAAAAAACATATTGGCATTGTGTCGATTCGCATAAGTTTGGCACAAATTCATACTACTGGGAATACCGTGTTAAATATCATGAAAGAGCACACACATGTCCCTGATGCTGGTGATATGGGCTCACGTGAACTTATGGCACAAATTAGGGAAAGGGCAAGATCCAGCATAGAGTCCACATCACAAGTAGTTGTGCAGTGCACCAGTAGTGCACCTGATTGTTTGCCAGGTAGCTTACCTACAGTGCCACTGATTAAACGTACAGTTCAAAGGATCCGACAAGTGGAGCATGGTTGCCCAGCCACACCAGCCACCTTACAGGATATGGTAATTCCTTTTGAATTCACTGTCACTAAATCTAGTGAGCCATTCCTGCTTTTTGATAGTGGCTGTGAGTCAGACCGTTTTTTGGTGTTCAGTACAGTTGCTAACCTCAAGCTACTACAGGATAGCACTGACTGGATGGTGGATGGAACATTCAAGGTATGGCCTGCATAGTTTGAGCAGCTTTATACCATTCACTGCATGTGAACAGGCACTGTATGTACAGCTGTGTATGTACTTATGACATCACGCAAAAGCAGCTCATATGTTCGTGTTTTTACTAAGTTGCAGGAATTGGGGTATAAACTGAAACCCACCACTACCATAATGGACTTCGAGAAGTCAGCTTGGAAGGCATTCAGCTCTGCCTTTCCAGACACACAGATACGAGGATATTTCTTCCATTTCACACAGGCGGTGTGGCAGAATATTTAAAAATATCCTGATATACACAAAAAGTATTGTGAGGACCCAGATTTTGCCTTGCACCTTAGAATGCTACTGTCATTAGTGCCACCAGGTGATGTGGTAGACACCTTTGATGAGATGAGAGAATGGGAGTTCTTTGTAGCTAATGGGGAGTTAATAACTCCGCTCTTAGACTACTATGAATCTACATGGGTGGGAAGGCCTAGAGGATGTGCTGGTCATCAAACAGCTGCTTTTCAACCAGAGAAATGGAATTGTTACAAGGCAACAATCAAAGGTTTAACACATACAAACAATGCGGTCGAGGGTTGGCATCGCGGGTTCAACTCCCGCCTTGGTGCTTGTCATCCAAGTATTTGGAAATTAATTGAATGCCTGCAGGAGGAGCAGAGGCTCACCGAGCTAAAGATCGAGCAGATGGTGTCTGGAGTTGGAGTATGTCCACAAAAAAGGAAGTACAAAGATATGAATAGCAGAGTTGAAGGAATCGTGGCTCAGTACAAAGAAAGGAGTAGATACGACTATCTGCGCAGATTGGCGTATAACTTTCACTTTAAGGTGTAAACATGAATAATGCCCCTGAATATCTAATTTGTTGGTTTCTCAATAAAGGCTGAGTTTTAATGCTGGAACATCTCGCAATCATTGTGATTGTTTTTTTTTTTCCAAAAGACGGAAGTCGCTATTTTGACACCCTGTGCTGATTTCTGTAAATCTCTGCCTTTATTGCTGACATGCTTGCTATTTTGACACCATGCGCATTGATTCACTCTCAATCTCGCTAATATGGCATTTCGCTATAATGACATCTAAATACCGCATTTATTCGCTATTATAGTTCACACGATATTATTTTGACGTCGCTAAACTGACAGTCGCTATAATGCACTCGCTATTTTTTCCGTGCTATTATCACGGAATACCACTTCTTCACATCTCTCCTGAATCTACTTCCTCCAGCTTCATAACATGTCCCCTTTTCTTGAGCACCTTTTCTTTAGAAAAAATACTTCCCTTCTGTACCTTGTTTACCCCCGTGAGCTATTTAAAGGACTGTATCATATTTCCTCTCTCACTCCTCTGTTCTAAGGTGTACATATTGAGGCCCTTTAATCTTTCCTCATAGGGCTTTTGATGCAGACCCTGCACCATTTTAGTTGCCCTCCTCTGGACTGCCTCCATTCTGTCTATGTTCTTCCAGAGATGTGGTCTCCAGAACTGGACACAGTACTCTAGATGGGATCTTACCAGTGATTTATACAGACACAACACCGCCTCCCTCTTTCTGCTGGTGATACCCCTCCCTATGCATCCCAGCTCTAGCAGTTTTATGTGCTTATGGACTCCAGGGGTGACCAAACTCTCTGGGCTCTGTGATCTCCCAGGTGTTTTCTACACTTCACCAAAGACACGTCCATCGTGAACGTGATGGTTGGTTCTTGAATAACAAATGCGATTTCTTCCCCCAGATGTTCCAGGACTTGCCACCACTGGATGTTCCATATTGGCTGGCTCACTGTGACTGGCTGGTCCAAGTGGCCAAGGTACTGTGACCATTGATGGCCCAACTCCCACTGCAGGTGGCGCATCTTCCAGTGGGCTCAATGGACCATGCTGGTGAAGGATGCCAAGCACCCCAGCAGCTGTAGGAAATCCCAGAAAGGGCGTGAATGCCTAACCTTTCATGATTGAGCAAAGGAGTTAAGATCCAAGTTAAGTTAAGGGAGGCAGTATAGCGCAGTGGTTTAAGGCCCTGAGGTGCAAATCTGGTGACATCCAGCAGACCAGACCTGGATTTAAACCCCACAGCTTCCACCTGCATACTGTGTGACCCTGAGCAAGTCATTTAAATTCCCTGTGCTCCCAGGTCACACCTGTAAAAAAGCTTTCAGCTTAGTGTGCTACTCCTGGTTAAACAACTAAATAAATAAAAAATCCAGTGCCTGGTCTGCAGGGAGGTGAGCCTTAGCCTGCAGAGAGTCTTGTTTTATCCTGATGAACTTGATCACCTGTGAGTGTACCAGTTAGGATTACCTGGTTTGAGTAGCAGGCCCAAGTCTCAACAGATCTGAAGAGCCAGATCTCTGGACCTCTCGATGGTCTCATTGAATGGCCCAGCCAGTTGCCAGTCATTTAGGTGGGGATACACTTTGATGCCTTGACACTGCAGGAAGGCAGCCACCATTGCAATGTACTTAGTGAAGAGCCTGGACCCAGAGGAGATACTGAAGGGCATGATCTGGAATCGGTACAGAACCCCTTCTGTATGGAACTGATAGTAAAGACTGTGGGACAGATGGACTGGGATGTGGAAGAATGTATCCTGGAGGTCCAGGGAGCAAAACTACATGTTCTGCTCCAGAGATGGAATGATCTGATTCAGGGTGATCATCCAGAAATTAAATTAAGTACTCACCTTAATTCTTATCTTACAGAATATTTTTACCATTCATTCCCACCCACAGGTCCATGCCAGAGGCACCAGGACCCCACGGGAGGAAAAGAGCCCCCCCCCCACAGTCTGTAGCCCAAATTGAGCCAATCAGCAGCAGTGGCACTCCTTTCCACTCCAGTCTCTCCCAGAAAAGGAGCCACTTGGCGGCAGTGGCAGTCTTTCTGCTCCCCCCAGAAACAGATCATCTTGGCAGCATTGGTGCTCCTTCCACTCCCCCCACCTCAGAAATGGAGCCCCTCAGCAGCAGTGCCAGCCCTTTCCACCTCCCCACACCCAAACTGGAGCTGCTCTGTGGCAGTGGCAGTCCTTTCTACTCTCCCAGAATTGGAGCCACTTAGCCACAGTGGCAGCCTTCTCATCCCTTCCCCTCAAAATGGAGCTGCTCAGCAGCATTAGCAGTCCATTCCGCTTCTCTCTCCCTCAGAAACAGAGTTGCTCAGCAGCATTAGCAGTCCATTCCGCTTCTCTCTCCCCCAGAAACAGAGCTGCTCAGCAGCATTAGCAGTCCATTCCGCTTCTCTCTCCCCCAGAAACAGAGCTGCTCAGCAGCATTAGCAGTCCATTCCGCTTCTCTCTCCCCCAGAAACAGAGCTGCTCAGCAGCATTAGTAGTCCATTCCGCTTCTCTCTCCCCCAGAAACAGAGCTGCTCAGCAGCATTAGCAGTCCTTTATACTCCCCCAGAAATGGAGCCAGTTAGCAGCTGTGACAGTCTTTTTCTCTCCCCTTCCCCCAGAAACAGAGCCAGTTAGCAGTAGCGCAGTCTTTCCTCCCTCCCCAGAAACAGAGCCAGTTAGCAGCAGTGACAGTCTTTTCTCTCCTCCCCCAGAAACAGAGCCAGTTAGCAGTAGCGACAGTCTTTTCCTCTCCCTTCCCCAGAAACAGAGCCAGTTAGCAGCAGTGACAGTCTTTCCTCTCCCTCCCCAGAAACAGAGCCAGTTAGCAGCAGTGACAGTCTTTTTCTCTCCCCTCCCCAGAAACAGAGCCAGTTAGCAGCAGCGACAGTCTTTTCCTCTCCCCCTTCCCCAGAAACAGAGCCAGTTAGCAGCAGCGACAGTCTTTTCCTCTCCCCTTCCCCCAGAAACAGAGCCAGTTAGCAGCAGTGACAGTCTTTTCCTCTCCCTGTCCCCCAGAAACAGAGCTGTTCGGCAGCAGTGGCAGTCCTTTCTACTCTCCCAGAATTGGAGCCACTTAGCCATAGTGTCAGTCTTTTCTCCCCCCCCCCACAAAGAAACAGAGCCTCTCGGCAGCAGTGGCAGTCCATTCCGCTTCCCCTTCCCCCAGAAATGGAGCTGTTCAGCAGCAGTGGCAGTCCTTTCTACTCCCCCAGAAACAGAGACACTTATCGGCAGTGATAGTCTTTTCCTGTCGCTCTCCCCCAGAAATGGAGCTGTTCAGCAGCAGTGACAGTCCTTTCTACTCCCCCAGAAACAGAGACACTTATCGGCAGTGATAGTCTTTTCCTGTCGCTCTCCCCCAGAAATGGAGCTGTTCAGCAGCAGTGACAGTCCTTTCAACTCCCCCAGAAACAGAGACACTTATCGGCAGTGATAGTCTTTTCCTGTCGCTCTCCCCCAAAAATGGAGCTGTTCAGCAGCAGTGACAGTCCTTTCTACTCCTCCAGAAACAGAGACACTTATCGGCAGTGATAGTCTTTTCCTGTCGCTCTCCCCCAGAAATGGAGCTGTTCAGCAGCAGTGACAGTCCTTTCTACTCCCCCAGAAACAGAGACACTTACCGGCAGTGATAGTCTTTTCCTGTTGCTCTCCCCCAGAAATGGAGCTGTTCACAGCAGTGACAGTCCTTTCTACTCCCCCAGAAACAGAGACACTTATCAGCAGTGATAGTCTTTTCCTGGCCCTCTCCCCCAGAAATGGAGCTGCCCGGCAGCAGTGACAGTCCTTTCTACTTCCCCAGAAACAGAGTAGAACAGTAGAACAGTCAAAAGAAGAAAGTTACTTTGGAGACCATAACCCTCTGAAATTATCAAACCTCCCTCGCTGCTATCACAGAAGCCCTGTAGTATTAGGATTCAGAGCTAGGAGGTGTAACTCGATGTGAGCCTGTCATTTAATAACTCCACACAGTATTTTGAGAATACAAACTCTGCATAATATTTTGAGAATCAGTATGGGACATTGCATCTAAGCAGTTTTTACACTGTCGTATGTGTTCAGCAGTTCACTCTCTCCCCTGGTGCATCCTACAATTATTATTGGACTGTGAAATTGACTTTCTGTGACTGCATACGATATATACAAACACACATCAAAGCACTTCTGATGAATTCTCTGCAGGGCCAGAGTTTTCATAGCAGCACCCGCTCCCTACTCTCCTCCAGTGTACATATGTGAGGTCTTTTAATCTGTCCCAATATGTCTTTTGATACAAGCCCTGCACCATCTTGGTTGCCTTTCTCTGATCGGCCTCTACCCTTTCTATGTCCTTGCGAAGATGCGATCTCCAGAACCGAACACTGTATTACAGATGAGGCCTCACCAGCTTTTTGTACAATGCCATCACCGCCACCCTTCTTGTGCTAGTGATACCCCTTCCTATACATCCCAACATCCCACTGTCCCTCCCCACAGCCCTGTTACACTGTTTGGCCAGCTTTAGGTCATCTGAGATGATTATCCCTAAATTCCCTTCCTCCCTGGTATCTGCCATTAACTCCCGCCTCCCCATTCTGTAATTCTCCAGAGGGTTTCTCTGCCACAGGTGCATGACTTTGCACTTCTTGGCATTGAATTTTAATTGCCACCCTTTGGACCATCTTTCCAGCCTTCCCAGATCCCTCCTCATTCTATCGTCCCCCTCTGGAGTGTGTATTCTGTTGCAGATCTTGATGTCATCTGCAAACAGACAGACCTTCCCCTCCAGCCCTTCAGCAATGTCTCTGACAAAAGACATTAAAAAGGACTGTCCCCAGGACCGATGCCTGGGGCACCCCACTGGTCACTCTTGTTACCTCGGATTTGTTATAAATATTATATTATAAATGTGTACTCCATGACTTAACATTGAACAAATAATGACTGGCAAACATCTTTGTTTGATTGTATTCTTTATTCATTCACAGCCTCATGAGAATAGTAAAAAGCCGGCAAAATAAGGCCACTTGGTCTGTCTAATCTGCTTGTACTGCAGGGTTCACAGCGAAGTTATTGATCTTGTCCTCCTGTCCTCAGTTCTTCCATCCTTTCCATCCACCCTTCCCGTGACCCTTACTTTCTCCTTAGGTCTATCCCAGCCTCTCTTGAAGCTGCTCACCATCTTCAACAAGACCACCTCTTCTAGCAGCACATTCCAACTTGCCACCACTCTCTCCATGAAGAAGTGCTTCCTAACCTCCCTCCTAAACTCCCCCCCCCAACTTAAGACCATACCCCATCATGTTTTGGCTATCAATTAGCTTAACGAGACCCTCCTTATCCACCCTAGTTATCCCTTTCAAGTACTTGAAGGTCTCTATCATGTCTTCTCTTTCCTTCTTCTCTTCCAGGGAGTACATGTGCAGGGCCCCCAACTGCTCCTCATATGCTTTACCCTGCTGACCTGCAGTCCTCTTCATTGCACTCCTCTGGATCATCTCCAACAAGTTAATGTCTTTTTAAAGTGTGGGCACCAGTACTATCATCCATATTCTAGGTGTGGCCTCACCAGTAACATGTACAAGGGCAGCATAACCTCCTCTCGCCTACTCCTGATCCTCCCGGCTATGCATTCCAACATCTTATTTGCCCTTGCTGTTGCTTTCCTGCACTGTGTGGGATGCTTCAGGTTGCTAGTGATCAGCAGAAGTGTGGGTGGGGGCACTCACTCTAAAGATGAGAGAGTGACCAGTGGGGTGCCGTAGCACTCAGTAGTGGGACAGGTCCTCTTCAATGTCTGCCTAAGTGACATTGCATATGAATTGGAAGGGAAGATATACTTTTTGCAGAAGACACCAAAATCTGTAACAGGGTGGACACTCAGAACTGGGTGGAGAGAATGCGTAGGAACATTGGGAAACTTGAGCGGTGGTCAAAAGCATGGCAGTTGGGGTTCAATGCCAAACAGTGCAAAATCATGCACCTAAAGTATAGGAACCCAGGAACTGAATATAGATTAAGGGGTGGTACTGGCAGTCACTAACCAAGAAAGGGACCTTGGGGTTATCATAGCTAATGTCCTCAAAGTGGCAGGGCAGTGTGACAAACATACATTACAGAATGGGTGTGCTGCGATCGGTGAATCAGGCAGTGTGACAAACATTGCAGAATGGGTGTGCTGCGATCGGTGAATCAGGCAGTGTGACAAACATTACAGAACGGGTGTGCTGCGATCAGTGAATCAGGCAGTGTGACAAACATTGCAGAACGGGTGTGCTGCAATCGGTGAATCAGGCAGCGTGACAAACATTACAGAATGGGTGACTGCGATCGGTGAATCAGGCAGTGTGACAAACATTACAGAATGGGTGTGCTGAGATCGGTGAATCAGGCAGCACAAACACTGAAGGGTAATCAGCCCATGCACAGCACAGAAAAGCAACAAGTTACAAATGCACACAATTACCTCTTAGGCATAAAACACAGGTCCAGGTAAGGGAAAGTAAAGTTGCTTTATTGCTAATGCAAAGACTAGACCAGAGGTCCACAGTTGGAACTTATTGCCTTCCCCAAAACAGTGGGTAGTTCTAGCGAGATGCTGGGGCACATAGAGAGAGATCTCCAGCAGGAGGAGGGAGTAGGTGTTGCTTCGCTATCACTCGCTGGTGAGACCAAACTGGGAGTATTGTGTCCAGTTTTAGAGGCCGCACCTCAGAAAGGACATAGACAGGGTGGAAGCAGTCCAGAGAGGGCAACTAAAATGGTGCAGTGGTTGCTCCAGAAGCCATACGAGGAGTGACTGAAGATACACCCTGAAGGAGTGAACAGCAAGAGGGGACATGATAGAGACCTACAGGTAGCTTCACAGGGGTGAACAGGGTGCAGGACAGGAGTCTCTTTCAAATGAGATACAGCACCAGGACCAGAGGGCATGCAATGAATCTTTTGGGGGGAGTTTAAGAGGGATATGAGGAAGTGCTACTTAACTGAAAGAGGGGTGAACACCTGAAACAGACTGGCAGCAGAAGTGGTGCAGGTGAAAACAGTAAGGGGCTTCATGCATGTGTGGAATAGACACTGGGGAATATTAGGAAATAGGCTGGGGGGGGCAGATCCCTAGAGACCAGTTAGGGTCTGTGGAGACGGACTAGGCAGGGACCACCTGGGCAGACTAGGTGGGCCAAGTGGTCCTCTTCTGCTGACAAATTGTATGTTTCTATTTAGTTAGTGTTTGTAGACTGGGAAAGGAGAGCCAGACAATTCTGCTTCTTTTCAGCCTCATCTGGGGGGAGGTGCGATACAGATGCGAACTGGCACATTAAATCAGTTGAAGGTGTTGGTTGTATTTTAGTGAATGGGAGAAATCTGGGCAGGGCACTAGGGAAATTCCTGTACTCTCTTTGGGAATTTCACATACAGTACTGTACCTCCTTATAAATAAAGAGGGTTTAAATATGTTGAATCCTCCAGTCTTTTTCTTTCCTTTGTTCTTTTATGACAGTATTTCTGGATTATATTCTGCAGCTGGGTCATTTTGTGGCATTTTATTGCAGGAAAGAGTGATGCTGTTTTACGTCAAGTGAGAGAGGGGTAGATGGGTTGTTCCCTCTGCTGCATGAGTTTCTCATATTCCCATTTACATGTTGGTGGCTAAAGAAAGTCAGATTCTGGAAACTGAAAAAAGATCATTTTAGGACTTCTTCAAGGAAACAGATATATGTTGATATTCTACAAAACTGGTGTACAAAACAGCTGGTATTTCTGGGAGGTTCAGTTTAAACCTGTGAAACTACCTTAAACAGTTGACTGATCTGAGAAGTCCATAAGTATGGGATATGGTGTGGCTCAGCTGTGATGGGACGCTTGGAGTCTGCAACTCTCATAAACAGAAGAGTTTAACAGAATGAAACTGTCTCAGGGATACATGTGCTGGAATTCTTAAGATGCAGGAACATCTCTTTCTAGAATGCCTGTATATTATAAGCCTTTGGGTTACATTTGCAACGGTTGCCAGTATGTCTGAATTTTCAATTACTGACTTATGCAATCCTGGTATTAGGCGTGATTATGGCAATATCTAAATTACTGATTTGGCAGTTTCACTGTCGATTAGTTCTCCAACAGCAATACCTGACACAGGATACAGTACTAGTGGATATAAGTAAACATTTGGTATCTGTTTATGAAAAAGATAAGCTTATATTTAAACAGGGGGAAACACAGATATTATGGAGACATTGCTAGTCGATATTAACTTTTAGTCTGAATGTCTGGGACATTTTGTTGTAATGTATTGAGTATATATTTTGTTTACTATTTTGTTTCATATCTTGTACTGTATATTTTTGAATAAAAAATTCTTCAACTCTTTTTAAGAAGTACCATGGGAACTTTAATGTCCACCTGAAAAAATACCAAAACAGGCATACACAACCTCGGTTTACTGACTCATCCAAAAGGCACCACCCCAAGAGTGCTGTAACCCCTTCATGCTGCACCACAGTGTCTATAATGGAATTTACCCCAGGTTCTTGGTGTGGGGCTAGAACCCACAACCTTATGATCATCTGGCCTCAGAGACAAGTGTGCAACCTGCTGTGTCACTGACACTATGAACCTCCTGTGGCACCATGAAAGCACTGTAACACATTATTTATTTATTTATTTATGCCTTTGACTACCGGGTAGGTGCACTGATCCAAGGGACCGTTTTCAGGCCCGACCTCAGCCATAAAAGATGGCAATGGTAAACAATAATTACAATCACAAGGAACAAGATATATACAATTAAACAGAAGCCAAACATTTTTACATACGGGAATATTAAATACAGGAATACTGGCATCAGGGTACAGGTAAATAAGTTTAGGGTTAGGTAGCCATGCAGGACATAAGAGGGTACAGCAGTCCTACCCCACCCTCCTATTCATCAGACCTCTGAGAGTCACAGCAAGACAGAGAGAGAGAGAGGGAGAGGGAGGAACTTAAGAACAGCTTGAGTAGAGTAGATAAGAAACTCCCAGCAGAAGTCAGGTTAGTGCGGGGTTTGAGCTGTTGGGTGTGGGGGATGGGGGGCTACCACAGTGAGCAGGAGCAATGCTCCCTGTCCATAAGACAGGTTTTGAAGAGGGAGTTGAAGGCTGAATGGGTGTTGGATAAGCGGAGGGGAGTAGGGATCCCATTCCACAGTGTAGGGACAGCAACTGATAAAGCTTTCCCTCCCATGCTGGTAAAGACCCTCGGTACCTGGAGGGGAGGGACAGTGGACAAGTGGAGACATCTAGGTAGGGTTCTAACTTTGAGTAGGGGAGAGAGGGGGGCCACATCACCACTTCTGATGGTATTATCCACGATACAGCTGAGAACAATATCAAAGTGGCCTTGGAGGGGTAGCCAGCCAAGGGTTCTGTAGAGGTCACAGTGATGGGTTGAGAATGGTGCCATAAGAGCAAAGTGGCAAGCACTGTTTTAAGCAGACATGAGCCTGGTTCTGAGGGCAGAGGATGCATGAGAGTAGATGGGTGAGCAGTAATCGATGATAGGAAGTAGTTTACCTTGGACGATTGCTATTCGAGACTCGGGATTAATAGGTGGCGTAGACAATAGGCGGACCCTAGTTTTTTATTGATCCTGAGAATGACAGTGTTGATGTGGTCCAAGAGGGTTAGTGCTGGCTCAAGTGTTACCCCCAGGAATTTGAATGAGGCAATGTCTTCTAGAACTAGACCATCAGGGGATAGTATTTGGAGGGAGGAGCCGGAACTATGAATTTTGGCGAGGTGGGGTTTGGACGCAAATAGCGTGTTTTTCCCCCCCATTAACCAATAACAGGTTGGATGTGAACCAGCTAAAATTGCTGCCATAGTTCTGGGTGAGGACTGAAGAGATCTGGGTGAGGGACTTATCGCTGTGGTAAATAACACGGTCGTCTGCATACAGAAGCAATTTACAGTTTAGGCTTTCCAATGGGAGAGAATTAATGAAAACGGAGAAAAAGTAGTGGGCCCAAGTTAGAACCCTGGGGGATGCCAGTTGAGACCAGGATGGTCGGAGAGATGGCAGAACCAATGTACACCGACTGTGAGTGGCCTGAGAAGTAGTTCCTAAACCAATCAGTGGAGCAACCACGGAGGTGCAACTTGGAGAGGAGAAGTGCATGGTTGACCATGTTGAAGGCTTAAGTAAGGTCCATAAAGACAGCCCCAGTAGTGTGCCCACGATCCATACTAGTAAAGACATGGTTAGTAAAGAGTGCAAGAGCAGAGGTGGTGCAGTGAGTTTTGCGAAAACCGTGCTGTTGGCTACACATAAGATTGTATTTATTGATGTGTTCCAGCAGTTGGCAGTGGATAATTTTTTCTAGAAATTTGCTCAGGTGGGGGAGGACAGAAATAGGTTGGTAATTATCGGACGAGTGGAGGTCCCCAGCTTTGAAGATTGGAATAACTTTTGCAGATTTCCAGGCAGCAGGCATGGAGGAGGTATTCAGGGCCAAATTGAAAATAAAAGTGAGAGGTTTGAATGTAGTGGAGGAGATGAGTTTGAATCCGAGTTTGGGAGATTCCTTAGAAGTATGATGCTGCCTGAATGGATATGGTCTTGAAGTGAAAGAAGGGGGGGAAGATGGCTGTGGGTTTGCTCAGGCTCCTGGGTTGGAAGGTGGGCTGCCAGTGAGTTTGCCGAGATGTGCCGATAGATCCATGAATTTTATGTTAAAAGACTCAGATGTCTTGGTCAGAGGGCCAGAGGAGGAGCTGAGTTGGATACAGGGGGTTGGTGAGGGAGCTAAGGGAGGTGCAGAATTTCATGGGATTACCTAGGCTGTCCTTCTGAAGGTTAATGTAATGGTTCCATTTTAGGGATTTAGCCAGCTGCTTACACTGATTTCTCAGACACCTATATTCGTTTCACAAGGAAGGGGAGGGGAACGATTTATGATCAGCCCACTTACGATCTCAGGCTTTCATGAGTGTTAGGAGTTCCCTAGTGATTCAGTGTGTGCAACCTCCCTGTACCCTCCTCATCTTAAAGAGGAAGTGGCTATCCTGAATCTTCGGAATGACATTCATGAAATAAGTCACTGCCAAGGTCACTTCAGGTTGTGTGTAAAGGCATGACCAGTTTATAGCCCTAACTTTCTCCAGGATGGCAGAGGCATCAGGACAGCAGAAATTGTAGAAGAAGAGGTTCTTGGGGGGTGGGCATCTAAACTTAGTGGACCAGATGATGTAGGTGGGAGAGTGGTCACTTATGGAGTCTGCGAGCTTCCCAGCCTGAATTACACTGTCGTCCTGATTGGTGACTATCCAGTCCAGCAGGGTATGTGAAGAGGTGCGTGGGTTTTGCCTGATAGGAATAGAGATGGTCTGAACCAGGTTATGCAGTTTCAGTAGATTGGTGTAGTCGATTTCCTGGGTGCTTAACCAGATAAGGTTAAAGTCACCAAGGAGGATGGTGCCTCTGAGGGGGGAGAGAGAGCTGAGACAAGACAGAAGGTTCTGAAGGCCATCATTGCCCCTTGCTGAAGGATAATGGCAACACCCCAGGAAGAGCTTTTTGAAGGAGCCCAAGACCAGCTCAGCAATGAGCCACCCACTAAGGGAGGATGGATCAGAGCTGAGGGAGATGGTGGCAGATAGTGATTCCCTTAGGTAAATTGCCATGCCACCGCCCTTTTTCTTTCCTGTCCTGTTGTGGCAGAGCATGGTGTAGCCGGCCAGTTGGCACGTGCCATTGGAGATGTATGGCTTTAGCCAGGTTTCTGAGATCCCGATAACATGAGGTTTGTGGAGGGCTACCCAGGCCTGAAGCTCGGCGTACTTAGAAGGCAGGCTGCATGTATTTAGGTGAGCAATTTTCAGTCCATGGGGGTTGGACCAGATACTATGAGAGGAAGTAATAGGGATGTTTACTGGGCCAGGGTTGATCTCAATACCACCCACAAGTAGTAGGAAGGAAAATAGTAGAATGTAAGGGTGAGCTAGCCAGGGGGAAGAGAATGAGCTGGTGTACAGGAAGGAGCCAAGAAGTCATTTATCAGAGTTAGGTAGGAACAAGATGGTGTGTGGGCTGTTAGATTTATGTTCCCATCTAAGTGGTATGGAGGGGAGATCTAACGGCAGTTGAGAGATGAAGAACAAGTACAGTTCATGAACCTTTAAGTACTCATGGAGTACCATACTTACTTGGCTATTCATAAAGTACTTTTACAGTGTTAGTTGGCATTACATGACTTAGAAATAGGAACATAGAAACTGTTGTCAAAAAAGGACCAGTAGGCCTATCCAGTCTGTCCTGTTTTTTCCTGCATCTTCTGAGACCACGGATCCTAGTTGGTCATCAGCATCCCTCTTGCTTCCCTTTCTTCTACTTATTATGCCTCTATGCCTATCCCATGCATGCTTGAAGCTCCCCACTGTTTTCACATCCACCACCTTTTCTGGCAGGCTGTCCCAGTGTTCACCATCCCTTTCTCTGAAGAAATATTTCCTCTTATCCCTGTTAAAATGTCCTCTCTCTAGCTTCATTGCATGCCCCCATGTTCTGGTGCTTTTCCTTCTCTGAAAGAGACTACCCACCTGCACCTTGTTCACCCCTGTGAGGTACTTATAGGGTTCAGTCATATCCTCTCTTACTCTGCTCTCCTCCAGGGAGTACATATTCAGCTCCTAAACCTTCTCCTCATATGACTTTCTGTGCAACCCCTGCACCATTTTGGTAGCCCTCCTCTGAATCACTTCCATCCTTTTAATGTCTTGTGGAGTTACAGCCTCCAGAACTGGACAAAGTACTCTAGGTGGGGTCTCACTAGTGAAAAATACAGTGGCAACACCACCTCCATTCGCCTGATGAAAATCCACCTCCATCTGCACCCCAGCATCCCACTAGTCTTGCCAACTGCCTTGTCACACTGCCCTGTCATCAGATATGATTACCCTAAGGTCCCTTTTCTGCTTGGCGACTGCAAGTACCCCCCCCCCATATACAGATCCCAGGCTTCCCCAACCCACATGCATGACTGCACTTTTTGGTATTGAAACCCAGTTGCTACATCTAAGACTATTTCTCCAGTTTCCCAGATCCCTTTCCATTCTGTCCTTCCCTTCCTGAGTGTCCACCCTGTTTCAGAATTTTGTGTCATCCACAAAGAGATACAACTTCCCTTCCAGTTCCTCAGCAATATGACTTATGAATACATTGAAGAGGACCAGTCCCAGTACTGATCCCTGTGGCACCCCGCTAGTCATGCTTCCATCCCCCAAGTGTCTGCTGTTTACCACCACCCTCTGCCTCCTATCCTTTGACTAATTTGCTATCCAGCTTACCACTTTCTCCCCAACCCCCAGGCTGCTTAGTTTTTTTACTAGTCTCCTGTGTGGCACAATGTCGAAGGCCTTACTGAAGTCCAGATAGGTCATATTCACTGCCCTCCTCTGCTCCACCTTTCTAGTCACCCAATAAAAGATATCCATGAAATTTGTTTGGTATGACCTCCCCCTGTGAAACCGTGCTGTCAGCAGGTACTCCATCAGGCTCTCCAACACTAAGGTCTCTATTAATTTCCCCACCACTGATGTGAGTCTGACTGACCTATAGTTCCAGCCTCCTCCCAGCTGCCGCTCTTGTGCAGAGGGACCACATCAACCCTCCTCCAATTCTCTGGAACTACCCCATCTCCAATGAGGTGTTGAACAGTGTTGCTAGAGGGGTGGCTAACACTGTGCTCAGTTCTTTTAGAACCCTTGGGTGAATCCTGTCCGGTCCCATCACCCTGTTCTCCTTTAAGGATTCCAGTCCCTTCCGGACTGTCTCGTATGAAAATGGACTTGTGTCCCCTCCACCCAGTGGCTGCTAATACCTGTTGGTCCATCCCCCTCCCTACTTCATTTTAGTATTTGCTTTTACTGAACTCCCAAAAAGCAGTGGTGAATCAGGAGGGGCCCCCTGATTAAAATCGATTCAGAATAAAGCACTCCGGCATTTGAATACTGCTGTCCCCTCTGTCAGTGTTACCTGCACAATTACAGCTTTGTAAGCTTTGCAGATTTTAGGGTTATAAGCATCTGTTTTTTTTTATTGAAAGTTTATTGATTTTCAATCAGAACAAACAACCAACAAAATAATCTAAACTCAGTAACAGTAATACAGCAATATAAAATCAACCCCAACCCCTCCCCCTCCCCAACCTAGCAAAAGAAACACCAAACATGAGAACATGTATTAGGAATGAGGACAACCCCCCTCCCAGCCCCAAAAATACTCTTCACTCCAACCCCCCTCCGAGAGCACCCAAAAAAAAAGTACATCTAAAGTTAGGGTAATAAGGAAACAAGAGGGCAGCCCGAGCCAAGTCAATCCTACTCTGTTACTTGGTGCGTAGACAAGAGAATGTGCACTGTCTTCCATCTTTGCTGAAAGAGATCATCTAGTTGGTGAAGCATCTGTGTTGTTTTAATAAAGGGGACTGGAGTAAAACTCCTGGGTGCAGAGTGGTTGTTTTATCTTGAACAGTGTGTTTACTTTTGTCCTGTTCTCACTGAATTGGGAGTGGAATAAAACTGCAAGAGGTTTATAAAAACAGTTTCACTGAGAAAAAAGCTTCATGAATCGTGGGAAATGAAATGTCTTGGAAAGCAGCATCTTGAATATAGACCTTGGTTTGTTAGTAGGTTGTAGATGTTAGACTTCCACTCCACCCCACCAGGCCCAGTTTTCTGAGGATTAGGTGTTTTGCAAACTTTTAATTTGCCCACAAATTGTGGTGAATTTTGTAGCTATACACTATGTGTATCATTACTGTAGTGTACACTATATAATTCGTCTCAGGTGCAGCAAATTTTACTCTGCGAATTGAAGTAATTCACACCTTGCTGCAAATTTTTGCCACAAATTGTGCAGTAGAATTCACTGCAGCTGTGGAGTGCGTGCATAGTGCAGCACTTCACATAGTAAAATTTGTGCAGCTGTGTGAATTTCACCATGCGAAATGTAGCACTCCGCTCAGTGCTATGCAAATTGCAGAGTTTTTTAACTTGCCATGAGGCTAATGAGGATGCAATGCCATCATGGGCAAAAGGTATGAAATAAAAGCAGCTTTTTTCTTCTTTCATGTTGTTTCCTACCGTGCTCAGTACTTTTTTACAGAGTTAATCTGCCCCATGTTCCTTCTGGCCTACCTGTCCCACTCTGTTGATCAGGTTCGCTGTAGGGTAGCTTTTCCTCTAGCTGGGTGGGTGTCCAAGCAGCTGGCAACTGATGTAAATTTTCAGTTGTCTAGTTATTTAAATGTGTTGACAGGCAGAGGCACACTGAGCCAGTGCTTGTATCCAGATGTGACCTGGGGTAGGGGATGTGGTGGGAAGTTACTGGGGGTTGGGGGGAATACAATAAATAGTAATGTGACAAATGCAATGTACACCACACAATATAGACTATAAGACAATGTAAGATGCAAAATTTGTAAAAATTACAAACATTTACACTTGTAACAGGTACTAGGTAATAAATCATTAAAATAGTTGGATAGTGCAAGATATGAAGGTGTGCTCTGGGTTAAATATGAGCCAGCCCAACCCAATGTGAGTGGCTATCTTCAGGAGCAGAGTCAGGAGAGACAAGCCAAGAGGTGTGGTTTAAGATGTCAACGTGAGGACAAGAGACGAACAAAGAGAGGGAAATGATTCCAGAGAGCTGGAAGGCAGAATGACCAGCGAAGCTTTTGTAGTGAGGGATGTGGAAAGATGGGGCATCAGAGGAGAGAAGGAGCAATGCCCCACTGATGCACTTCTGCACTAATGCTGCTCTGTCAATGGCAGGCAGGTACTCTCAGCCAGGACCCAATCATGTCATCTACAGCACATGATGCACTCTGCTCACAATGATTCCAGACTAAGGACTTCAGGTCAGATAAGCGGCAGTAGGGAGAGATGCTGCTGCGACATTGCTCCAGCCTAAATTATTTCTTATTGTTTGTACAGTATTTACATGTAGGTATGCAAGATGTAAGTTTCTAATCTCCTTTTTAAATTTGTACTATGAGCCAAGATCTTTATATGTTCTGATGTGCCTGCAACCATATTACTACAGCACAGGATGACAGCTTTGCATGCACTAAAGAAAGAAACTGTATTGATCCCTTAAGGTTATGTGTCACTGACTTAGCAATGCTTACTCATGACCAGCTGGTTCAGAAACTCTGTGTCTGCTAACAGTTTACTGCTACTAGGCTTGACATATGCCTAATGCCCTAATGTGATAGCATCTTTTGGCATTCTAAAACTTTTCACTGTGTTCCTGTTTACCATGTAGATTCATCTAATTAGCAAGGGGAGCACTTCCAACTGTCTTACTATACTATATAGGACATCAGCAAACTCAGTGGGTACTTGTTTCTAAAACCCTTTGCCTTTGATCATTTATCATTACAGTATTATTCATGATTAGTATTCAGAAGGCATAGCCAGTTTTAGGCTCCAACAATCCTGTAATTGCTGGGGGCTCCTATGCATGGAGGAGCCCACAACCAGAGCAGTGTTAGTTTTTAATTTTTTTTTTTATTTTCTTAAAACAGAAATTTAAGGCTGTGCTGCTCCTTCTGATGTGGCCTCATGATGTTATGAAATGTCTCACCAAGCTATGAACCGGCCAATAAGAGGCAGATAGGCAGCAATAGATGAGAACATCCCCAAGTAGTAGCACTGCTGCCCCACTCCCCAAAAAAATATAGATATAACACTGGCTATAATGAAACAAAAATAAAATGTTGTGCTTAAGGACTACAGTCAAGCACATGGGGTGAAGGTCAATCAAGTAGGGGAGAACCCATGACTTCATTAATCCTTCTGAGGCCCCTAAAATCCTAAAGCCAGCCCAGTCAGAGGGACATTACATGCCATCATCACTGATCTAAACAATACAGATACAATGTTACAGTTAAACATACACATTTTCAAGTACACAAAGGACACAAGAATAAATGTAGTAATGAAAAGAATATCATGCGGTATGTAAAGGTCATTCAAAGATCCCCGACACCATTGTGGCAATAATGAAAACGTGTAATATTTAGACACAATTCAGCTTATATTTCTTATGTTCTTCTGTAATTCTCACCTTTATTCACCATTTTTTACTGAGAGCATTTACATAAAAATGGGATCTCTGAACTCTCTGCTGTGTGGCTCCTTGTCTACAGCTGACATCACAATTCAGTTTATGATATCACAAACTGTTACTGTGTAGATAATTATGATTATTATGATAATTAATTGTGTAACCCCCCTGCAAATGGGGGTTCCCACAAGACTTCCAGGAGCTTGCTTGAATGCTCCAAGCCTGAATGGTGTTTGGCATTTAAGCCATTTATCAGTGAGTGTTTTTAGAACCTCTGGTACTGTCTCTTTAAGAGCTGTCTGCTTGCAGACATAATTAGTTTGTATGGGGGACTGTGTGTTTCTTTGATTGAGTACCACTCAAGCTGCTGCCAATTCACTTCATTTTGCAGTCACTAGGAGTGCAAAGGAACCTATCTGAAAGATGTAACTGTTTGCCAGGAATTATTTAGAGTAATAATGAAATTACAGTTTGTCTAACCTGCTTTCTTTGCAGTCAGAACTGTGTCTGCTAGTTCCCCATTCTAGTTTTGAACTGCTGAACTGGACCAATCAGTGTGGGGTAAGCTAGCTCTAAAATGGTGCCTTGACGAATCAGAACTTGGACTCATAATCTGAGCCAGCCACAAGAGGATTGTATGGGCAGTGACTCTGGGAGATGTAGTTTAGACTTCAGTGCCTTTTGGACCAACAGCAGCAGTCTATTGTGAGTGACAGCCAATCCAGTCAAGAACTGGGAGGAACTCAAAGGAAGTGCCAGTTTTGTCGGTTGGAGTTTCAGTTGAGCTTTGGCAGTGAAGAAGGAAGGAGCCCTGTGCTTTTTCAGTGTGCAGTTTTAGTCAAAAAGCGTGTGTAAGGCCCAGAGTTCGGTCTGCAGCTTGTGTAACAGCTTGTTAGGACTGAATCCGTCCTGTGAAAAGAATCAAAGGATCTCTGAAGAGTAGAAACCAGGCTCACCCTGTAGAAGACTGGAGGAATTGCTGAAAATTGCACTCTGTCTGTCAGGAACTGAATCTGCTGTGTGTTCTCCGGGTATTGTGCAGTAATTGCGATCGGGATACAGATGCAGCCTGCCTGGTATAGTGCTTTCTTTTATATGGATGTGTGAAGAGGTTTGTGTACCTCAAGTGAGCCCTGCTGACATTGAAGGACCCTATCTTATTTGGAGGTCGTAGTACTAATTCAGGGTCGCTCCCTGTTGAATGCCACATTAAATCCAAATGGAATTACTGTACTGCTGACTGTTTAATTCTCCTTTTCTCTGTGTGAAAGGGCCCCTACCAGCTGCCACGGTTTGGACTAGCCACTAGGGCTTGGGTACCCAGGGACAGTAACTGATAGGGATAGGCCTGTGCACAGAGCCATAAATGTAGATTATTAGGTGATAATCTAATTAACCTGATTTCCCCTGTCCTTGTTATATCCCCTAAATAAATCAGAGCTGCTTGTTTCACAAAGTTATACTGCCTGAGGTCTATGTTAAAGTACTGTACTGTGATTGTTGCACTGTATCTCATTTCACAGGAGGTCCCAGTGCCGGAACCAGACCTGGGGGTAAGTGTATACTGTGAAGGTAATTCTGATATATTGTGTGGGCCACTAGTGGGAAGAAAGGGGGGTTGCAGTGTCCCAGAGGGCTGTGACCAAGTTAGTTTAACTATTGCAAACCCTGACCTCTGGGTGGAGGCACCCGCCATTGGATCCAGGCCCCTCAACCTGTTAGTGGCAAATCAGGCAGGGGTAGTAGCCCCTGGGATAGCGCCATCTAGGGGTTACAATTGCTATGATAATTATGATGTCATAAGATGGAGTTTATGATGTCAGGTTTAGGCAAGCAGCCAGGGAAGGAAGCAGTGATCATGTGTTCATGCAGTTGTCCTCAAGAATAAAGAAAAAGGGAAAATAATGGCAGAAAATATATGAAACACAAACTGTGGACTGTATCTAAATTTTACATATTTCAGAGTTTCCCAGTGGTGTCAGGGGCTCTTTAGGCACCATAAAATAACAAAACCTAGAGAAAGTTTTATCTGTTACTACAATCATCAAAGTTGAAAAATGCAGAATGACTGCTGTCACACACTAAATTTTCTGAAGACCAATGCCAATTATAGCACCTCCTGTGGAACATCTTCATGTGTTGTGCTGTGATCTTCGTTTGGGTGCAACTGTATGAGGGCCCTTGTTCTACAGCAGGGCGCTAAGGACAGCAAATGTTAACTTAAATGACTTTTACAGAGAGCAAGATTGCCTACTCTGTATGTTAATACTGCTGCCGAGACCACTCTTATGGTCTTCTTAGGGTAGGAGAACCATGAAATGATGGTGAATGGTTCTGGTACCCCAAGAATGTAAGTAAGACTACTGCTACAACTGCAAAAGTGGTTTCAGTGGTGGTATTAACATATTATTGATCGAGTTCGATCAATAATAAGATTTTTTTTAAAACCTTACCCAAACATGCCAGTTTCCAGGGCAACTGCACATGAGACAGTCTTCACAGAGTAAAAGTGTCTCACGCACAGAGGAAAGGAACACTCTGATTGGTCAGGAGTGTTCCCCTGATCTACAGTGTGGTGATTAGTGGTAGGGCACTGTTCTGCACACTGATGACCTGGGATCATACCAAAAACCCAGGACATTAGAAGTGGAGGCAGGCAGGGAAGGATTGAGCATCTGTTTAGATGCTCATCTCACTGGGGGGAGAAGGACATATTATTCTGCTACTCAGCTGCTTCCTAATGCTAGGATGGAGGCAGCACTTGGAGTCACTGGGCAGTTAGGGGCATAGGGGATGAGTGACACTCAGACATGCAGCTTCATAGTAGGCCCTGCATCCCAAGAGGAGAGAGAAGAACAGGTGAAAAATCCATTCCTGGTGTCTGATGAAAGGGTGGTTCCCTCCCCATCTATGCCAAGGGGTCTGTGCTCAAAACAGCCCTCCTTCCCTGTTGCCTTGGCCAACCCCATACAATTCATATGCCTTCCTCTTCTCAGCAAATTCCTGTCCATGTGGGAAGGGGGCCCTCTACTGCTATACATATGGAGCCAGGGGACCAGAGTGAACCTCTTGAGGACCAAACATATGCTAGCCTGAGACACAATTACCAAAGGTGGAGCTGGGGTGCTGGCTAGCCCAAAAGAATGACACAGGTGTGGCACAAATCAAAAAAAGTGCAGACATCATTTAGTAACTTCTATAAGAGGCAGTACTTTAAGAATTCTAAATTCAGGAGGGAGGTAAATAGGGCCAAAACAAGGCTTATCCAAGGTCACTACAACCTCAGGTTTTACACCCTGGGATGAGTGGAGGGGCTGTGAGTTTCATAAATGTGAATCATCAACTCCCAGGGAGGACACAGTTCATGGAGCATTTGAACACACCCCAAAAGACAACCACAGAGCACTCCATTGGGGAACTACTAGCCCCCCTTTTGGCTATAAGAACGTGTATAACTGTGGCAGCCTGTGATGACTGGGAAGAGGATGGAGAATAAACATGCAGTAGGCATGTAGGTGCAGTGAGACAATGTTACATTATACAGCCCGTCAAAGTTGCCTGCCTTTTACCTTAACAGAAATAACCAGGAATGCCGTATCCATGTATCTCTTGAGCCTAGACTTAAAAATCCTTAAATATTTGTACCCTCTTTCCTTGTCTGCTCTTGCAGTTTAACATCCTCTGTTGATGTGTGCCACAGACACTCTATTACATACTTACAGTTGTCCTGGGAACCCCCCAGGTTTTTGTACTGGGACCCCTGTTATTTACAGTTTTCATAAGTGACCTCCACAGAGCCCTTGCCGCATGCAGATTCCATATGTATGCTGACAATACCGTCATCTATTCCTCAGGGCCCTACACCTCATTTATTGAATGGAACCTACAACTGGAGTACAGCAAATCCCAAAACTGGTTCCATACCAGTCAACTAAACATAAGCCAAAAGAAACCTGTCTTAATCCTGTTAAGCACCAAACATAATCCCACCCTCTAAGCATCCGCTCCTTATCAGGTGAGTGCCTTGACAAAGTAGCATGCTACAAATATCTTGGCCTATTGCTTGAGGAACATATGGATTAGTCTGTTCATATGAATGGTCTGGTTTCTAGGTGTTTTACTAAACTAGGGTTATGTACAGGATGAGCAGTTCCCTCCCCCTTAGCACCATAAAGAGTATTGTTGAACATAGGATTTTTCCTACACTGGAGTATAGGGATATGGTTTTCTCTACTGCCTCTCAATCTTACATCTCCAAACTTACTACCTTATTCAGTTCCCATTGCTGGTTTGCCCTGGCCTGACACCTTCGCAACCAACACTATATTGTGTACACCAAGCTGGGATGGGCTCATCCTGAGTCAAGGTATTCTCTTCACACCAGACTCCTGAGAATTAAATTCTGGGCAGGAAAACTTCTAGGGTACCAAAATGGAATTTTGACCTCTGGTTTTAATGCCTCCTATTCCCTCCGGTCAGAACTGGAAAATAGGTTCCAACAATCTCTCTGTAAATGCAAAGCAAGCCAAGCCTCCATTTGTTACAGACTCCCTCACTTGTGGAATGGCTTACCAATTACCCAGTCCAGTTACAGAGCTTTTCATCTGCCAAGGCCCCACTGAAACAGTATTATGGGGCCCTTGGCCCTGCCTCAACTGCCCTCTTCCACCTGCTACTTGAATGTGCTGCTCACCACTTATGCTGATCTTTGACTACTCTGGTTATCTAAGCTATGTCATGCTGATTCCTCATGATATTCATTTTGCTTATGGAGATCACATTCTTTATGCTGCTTTTGATGTCCGAGGATATTATCGAATCTTGCAAATCTTGCAAATTCCATTACTCTGATTCTTGTACAGTGTTATTTTTATTTGTACTTGTAGTTATTTTACTATTATTGTTTTCAATTCTGTCATAATCCCCCCACCCCATCTTGACTGAAAAAAAATCCATGGCTCTGCTTGCTAACCTGGTAAAATATTTTTAAGTAAAAAAATTATTATTCTCTGAATCAAACAATTTTTTTAAGTCTCTCCAGTCTTCCTCCCCCTATAGCTTGTACTTATGCCACCTGGTCCTACTATTTGGGATACTCTAAACAGTATGCCCCAGTCTATTTTTGTATAGTCTATTATATTCCCTGAGGAGGGGTGGCATCTGGCCCCATATGAATATGGTCCACAAGTGACTGATGGCATTCCATTATTTATTGAGCCACACAGTATAAGTATTTATCCACACACAGTGGCAACTACAGTAGTACACAGTGTGCATTACACATCCGAGGCAGAGTTTGTAGCCCTTAATCACTGGGGCCACCACACATGCTGTACATGAAGTTGTGGAGTCCTGGCAACCCAGGTTCAAACCCTGAGTCCAAGTATCTGAGGGATGGCAGGTGAAGGACTGACAATCCCACAAGCTATCCTCCTCCTCTGGGCGGGGTGGCTTATGCTCCCTATTGCTCTACCACACCTCCTGAGGAAAACAGTGGTTGAAGTGCCGGGGCTAGTGCTGTGAGGTCAGGAGCTGCCTGATTAGTAATCCACTGGAGCGTTCTCAATAAAAAGTTTATGCACTGACTGTTTCTGACCTCAGATTTATTGCCTATATGGACTGT
The DNA here is from genome assembly GCA_016271365.2 of Neoceratodus forsteri. Lineage (NCBI taxonomy): Eukaryota > Metazoa > Chordata > Ceratodontiformes > Ceratodontidae > Neoceratodus > Neoceratodus forsteri. Next base: position 424,572,033 of record CM057453.1, read on the forward strand.
GAGCTGCTGTTAGGAGTACTGATCTACCACAATCTGGTTGGTTGCTGGCACCCGATAGCATCACCATGCCTGCTCTCAAGGGTGGGACAAAAACTGGAAAATGAACTGCCAGCTGAGAGAATGACACTAAGCCTGCCCACCATAGCCAGTGTGGATTTCAGTACCCCACCTCTGAAGAAGAGTTCAGGTGCCTCTACCTCCACAGCCCAGCCATACTGCAGAGCCTTACCTGCAGAAGCACTGGCTGCAGAGCCCCCACCTCTGGGGAAATCTGAGCAGGGGTGCAAGGTTACATCAGAGTGAGACTCCAGAGTCGGGAAAGTGGCAGCTGGCAGAACAAGATACCAACTGGGTGACTCTGAGGTAGAAAAGTAGGTTGAATAAAAGATCTGTCACAAGTAGTCTGCATGGCTGTGACCACAAACAATCAGAGCAGCAGTGATGCAGTGGCAATATTAGCTACAGAGAGCTCCACCCCCCTATCCTGTCCCATCCCATCCAGGTGAGGCACCATTGAGCGACAGTGAGCAAAACAGATATGTACTAATCACGGGGTAGAAATGAAACATTACAAAGTAAGATGAAATAAGTTCATTTTTTGATGTTGCATCTGTTACACTTCATATCAGCTGAAGTTTCGGATTCACTTGGCCCTAATGGATTAAAGCAGGACCACAACCTTCAAGCCTCCCTCGATGACAGGCTCGTTTCACTGTTTACCAGTTGAAAGCAGAAGTACTTCTGGGTAGTGTTAAATGTTACAACAAAAACAAATCTATAAACTGCTAAAATCTGTGCAACCTAACACCACTCAAGTAAGTGTCACTTCAGAAACGCAGAACAAAGCCTTTTCATTTTCTCTCAGTAAACAGAAGTGGAGAAAGAGCAAACCTTCAGAGCAATAACTCAAAATATTTCAGCCTTGCTATCAGATTTCTTTTTTACCATAGAAAGGGGAAAACTCTTGTTATCATTAAAGTGAGCTGTAGCAGAGACATCGAGACACTGAAAAAAATGTTTCAGAACTCAGACGCACATGAACTATGACTACTAAGATAATGTTGTCATTCCATAAAGCAAGACTCCAAATATTTTACTTACCGATGCAGGAGGTGTTATCATTAGCCACCCGATAGCCCTCCAAGCAGCTCCATTCCCGGAATAAGGCAACACTAGCGAAACTAATCTTGAAGTTCACTGTCAAAAGTGTTATAAGTAACAGGAGCATAATCTTTCACGCAGTGGCCACAAGCAAGGTGCAGTTCACTTGTACAGCAGCATATCTGGATCCAGAGAAGAGAAGAGAGTCCTGAAGACCATCTTCTCAGGCCCACTCATGTTTTTGCATCGCCTCACACAATGTCAAACTCTTGGTATCTCCTCACATCACTGAGGGGCTTCACTGCCGTGAACTGCAACCTTCAATTAACTTCTGCTAGGCCTTCTTAGTTTGTTTAGAAGCAAAGCATGAGATGCCTGACACCCTTGTGACACATTTTACACATTTTTAAAACGAAGCTGACAGGGACAGTAACACAATAGCATTCTAGCCATCAAGGCTGGGTAACCATCCGAAATAAAAGGCAGGCTACTCGTGGAAGGCTTTTGTGCTTGGATTCATTTGTGACTGGATGGGCATGTATTCCCCCCAGCCCGTTTTCATTTATGTCAGGGACTCCAAGAAGACACCCCTCCTTTAAACTCTGATTGCCCTTCCCCCTTCCTTTCTAGTGCCAGTTGACAGCAGCCCATGCTTGCAAATATTAATGCGGGCAGCACAGTATCACAGGGAAGTCAGCCAAAGAGCAGCTAGGCAGCCACTTATAAGAGCTGCTCTGTGTGAGAATGTTTGCTGTCTGGAACTTACCTGCTGAATGCAGATTATAAACAACACTGCTTCCAGCTTTCAGCACAGCCTGAACAGTGGTATCTAAAGACTCCACTAATCGCGGGGATACAGCTGTAACCTCAGCCACAGCACAACTTTAAGCACAATATTATTTTCAGAACTAAAACAGAAAAATGTTTCAGTTTATCTGTTTTCCAGTTTAGCACTGCATGCACTGAAATGTCTCAGGTGGGAATCTGAAAAGAAATGAATTGTGCACTCTTATTCTGACATTGTTTCCTTTAAAACAAAACCATTCCTGGATAGTGCACATCGTGTATTAGCATTACAGAGAAAGCAAAAACTGGCCTTTTATTATCTGATGCAGTTAATAGCAGTGAAGCAGAGATTTTGAGTGAAGCAGTATTTTGTCATACCGATTGATTTTACCAATAAGAAAAACTTGAATCTATTCAGTCACTTTTCCACACAGTTTTGTGAATTAAAGGCTGCACTTGCTGCTGGAATTCATACTGTAAGGCTGAGCCCTCGTTGTCCAACAGCTGTTAGCGCTGGCAAGTAGATTCAACTGCAGCTGTATGAGAGTTCATCCCTGGGAACTGGCCCATGTTCGTATGACTTGACACCACTTTGGGTCTGGTTTTGATTGGGGGGATAAGAAGCATGAAGCATTAATTATGAATCTTGGTCTCTGCCAGGCTTAATAGGGACTGTGTGAAAATGCTTCTCATCACTCACACACAGCAATGAAGGCATACATCAAAATACATTGAGGTCAAGAAAGTCCATTGGGTTGGGCAGGGGACCTGAGTGCCCCAAATTTCTATGCAAGTAGTGCTTTTTGGGCTAAGAAAGGCTGTAAAACTATAATGTTTCCCCTGGATTCATTTTCAGTTGGTGACCATAACCAAAAACAAACAAAAAAATTGCCTTGGTATCAAGTCCCTTTCTACGTTGATAATTATTTCTAGCACTGTTAATAAGCTGGAAGTATAAGGAATGGAACAGAGCAGAAGCAGAACAGAATACCATAAAAGCAAACAAAAAAACAAATCCCAGCCCAAACACACACACACACACACTTATCACAGAATGCATGTTTTCTGTATGTAACCCCTAGGTGGCGCTATCCCAAGGTTACTACCTCTACCTGCTTGGCTAGTAGCAGGTTAAGGGGCCTGGGTACTGAAGCGGGTGCCTTCACCCGGAGGTCAGGGTTGTTAGTGGTCAAGCTAACCTGGGTACTGCCCTCCAGGACACTGTAAGCCCCCCACTTTCCGTTCTAGTTGCCTGAACAATATACAATAATCACTTTTGCAATGACCCTTATTCACCATGCAAGTACCCACATTGTTTGAGCTTACCACCAGGGCTGGTTCCACCAGTTCGACCCTGGAGACCCCCTGTAAAGCAAGGTTAGACACAGCAAACAACAACAGTACAGTGCTTTCGATACAAACTGGAACCACAGTCAGGTTAAATGCAAAAAGAGTTATATCTGATTTTTTAGGGGGCTTGAACAGGGAAGGGGCATAATCAGGTTGATTGGCTTAAAGGCTAAATCAATCAAACAGTCATGCATGCACTTCAGAGTCCCTACACAGTCTCACGCTATGCATACCCAGGTAGGAAAATGGTGGGCTAGCCAGAAACGTTGCCCAGGGTAGGCCAGCATTGCAGCTGGTTGGGGCCCTGTGATGGAAGAAAGCAACATACAGAACACACACTATTTGTAATCCAGAGCTGGAGGGATCAGTTTGTGAAAGAAAAGACAACAAGACAATCAGATGACAACACTTTAGATTTAGCTGTGGTTGCAGGGATCTACCCTGATGTTTACTCATGATACCCAATACTGGACACAGGCAGGATGAAATCGAGACTGCAGGTTGTTGAGCTGGAGTGCCAGGAGAAGCAGGACCCACACGAATCACCAAGGTGCACATTCCTGTTCAAAGCGTTGAGCAGGGGGCCGAACCCCAGGCAGGTCTCTTGTCGATGGCTTCCTCTGTGTAGTGGGTAATCTGGCTGGGCCAGTGTGACAAGGCCCAGACCAAGTGGAGATGAATGCGGATTCAGTCCGGTGGGGCTGGATGCAGCCTCCAGCAAGCAGAACACAGTTCAGCACATAGTGGGGAACCAGATCGTGACCCACTAACAGCACACAGCACATAATAGCACATTTACATGTAAGGAAATTCTACTGTACCAGGCAGCTTGCTATCCGGTCGCATTTACAGAGTCTCTCCACAAACCAGGAGTTCAGAGGTGGCTGACGGTCCTGACAGGCCGATCGCATTCAGCAAATCTTCGGTCTTCTTCAGGTTTTGAGCCTGGTCACAGTTCAGTGGCTTTAATCATTCTCACAAATCAGATTTAGTCCAATAGGTTTCAAAGTTCCCTCTCAGAGACAGCAGGCAAGCAAGCAGGCCAAAACTCAACCCTTCCACAGTTCTCCCACGCGAAACTACGCAGAACTGCTGCTCGACTATCTTGAGCTGTTCACTCTCACTTCCCAACTCAGACTGACTATAGCTGCAAGCAGCCTGGGACTTTCCCCAGGATCCAAAAGGTTCTGTTGTCTGATCTATCAGTCAGTCACAACAAAGGCTCCCCCTCCAGGTCCATTTGGGTGCCAAAGTTCCAAAACTACAATTCCTACAGAATTTTGCTCCCATAAGACCCCTGGGGACAGGTTCCATTTTAGAGTCCCCAAAGGTACTGATTGGCCCATTCCAGCAGTCCAGGACCAAGACGGTGATAAATGAAACTGTCCATGCTGCAAAGAAGGCAGGTTAGACAAACTACAATATCATTACTACTGTAATAGATAATCAGCAAATAAGTACAGCTTCTAACAGAGCTCCTTCTGCGCAAATAGCGATGGCAGAACGGAGTGATTATCTGGCAGCCCAGGCAGGACTCAAGCATAGAAACACTCATCCCCCCCCTCCCAGATTAGTTATAACTGAGATATAGGCAGCTGTTAAAGAGACAATACACAGAGGCTATACAGGCACTCTCTGGCAATAATGGTTAAACTGCTAAAACACAGGACACCAGCCTGGCAGTGAGCATTAAGGCAAGCCCAAGGAAGACTTTTCGGGAACCCCCATTTGTAGGGGGGTTACATGTAAAATAGATAGAAAACACCAGTCATCAAACAGGGAGTCATGGTATTTCATATAATGGCGAAATCCATCACTTTGTTCAAATATCATCATACAATCCAGCTACCTCACTGTACTTAGGATGCTTTGACTTACTGTTAAAGGAGAATTGCACTGAACATGTAGGTCATTTTCCCAGTAGAAGTTGATTTTTAAGTACTAGTTCAAATTGTGTAATTGTTTCATCTCTGCAGGCCATTTTGTTATCCTGATTGGTGTTTCTGATTTACACATAGATAGTAAGTGCCATTTTAGAACAGTATGATGTAGTTTATGTCCCTTCTTGCTCAGATCTTCCATTGTTGCAACAATGCATTCATGTTCTAATATAGAACTTCATGGCCAGAGAGGGACATAAACTACATCATACAATTCTAAAATGGCACTCAGCACCAGACTTTCAATCAGAAACAACCACCAAGGTCACTAATAGGCAAGTATAGATAGAACAATAATTGGAAAGGCTTTGACTGGAGTTTGATGGCCAAGCAGCCAGCCACTCCCACTTCCTGAGCTATATAAGCAGTTCCTCTCAGCCTCATTGTGAAGCACTTTTTCTTTGTCCCACCATCCTCCCCTCCTCCTCCAGTGGCAGCACTTCTCTACTTAGGATCATTCCTAAGGTACCTTTAGCTATGGGAATCATCCTATGGCACCTCTAGGGGTGAAACCCTCTCTGAGGGCTCCTTGCCTTTGGTACCCCCTACAGGCTGGTAAATCCTCTGGAATAGAGAGTGCGAATGGCCAAAACCAAATTAACACAGTTTGCACAAGCATAACACAATACTGGCTGCACAGGACACTGAACATAATTTGAGCCAGTTTTTATAAAACTGCTTCTAGTGGGAAAAATAACCTTCAAGTTCAGCGCAGTTCTCCTTTAAAGCAGCAGCACTTGTTAGTAACCATATAGTATTTATTTTTCAGCATTAATGTCAGTCTGGCAAAAATATCAAGATACACATTTTTCTTTTCATTTTCTTTCATTCCTGAACCAAGATACAGGATTTTGAAGTTCTTTAAAGTTCCAACTCCAGTGCCATGACTGCTATAAAAGAATTAAGTTATCTTGATGTAACCACTTCCCCGCTACAGTACTTTACTCAGTTAGCACCCATGGCACCCATACTGGGCACAGACTCAAACATTTAGAAATGGTACCACCCCTAGCTTTGGGGAATGTTACCAGGCTCATTCTTCTAGAGAACAAGGCGTGGAGGTGTACAAAAGAATAACTATTTGGTATGTTCAAAACCAGGTCCTGGGGAGATATTTTTTGCTAGGCATGTGCTAGACCTATCTTCTGGAGTAGTACCAAGTAAATCCACACAGGCAGCAATAATGTAACTGTCCAGATCATAGTTGGGGTTCTAGAGTGGGACTTTGTTCAAAAGATGTTCTTCAAAGCAAGGGTGGACCCCCAAGGTTTGCACATTTTGGCACCAGGAACTTGCAGAACAACAAAACTGAACTGTATCTGAGAGAAACTCTTTGTATTCCCACCGCAATAGGACATAGGACACTTGCACTTGTATTCCCACATCTCGTAGGACATAGAACATTGCTTCCAGTGGCATATTGGCCACAACTGAAAACACATTTTGCTAACATTAGCATCATTCTTCATAACCAGAGAAGAAACTGTGACCCACTCCAGGGGTTAAAAATATTCTCTTCAGACATTTGGCCATTTGTCTAAAGTAACCAGGCACTGTTACTTAACCTGTTAGTCCTGAACTGGTTACTCCAGATGGGGTTCTTCCCACCCTTTGCTCCCAAATTCATACTCTGCCATTCTTTCAGAGTTACACCTTAAACATTTGGAGACCTTTCAAATTGCTTTTGAATGAAACTTGGCATTCAGAATTCAAATTCACCACCTCAGTAGTGTAAAGGTAAAAAAGTCCTGAACAGTGTGGCATAGTCATACCTCTGGACATCACATACCTCAGCCAACATTAATTCAAAGACAGTCTTGCATGTCTGTACTTACAGGAAAATAAATTGTGCCTTCCCTCTGGGCATGGAACACAACAGAACAGGTACTTGCTCTCTGTAGCAAAAGTCAGAATCCACTCACTATTAGACATTTCAGGCAGCTTCAAAACATCCTGGATCAAAAAGGGGATTGCACCATGGATCCATCAACTAACAGTCAGGTTCACCCCTCCTGGGATGAAAATCAGGAAATCCTGCTGTAGAAAAGGTCTCCACCACTTCTCTTGGTAAGCTGGAGAATACCAGAACTAGGGTGAGAATTAGGGCTCTCAAGTCACAGCCCACTGGCAGCAGCTCTCACTCCCTCACTCCAACTCTAAACACTGACTCCAACTGACTCACACTGACTCCCATCTTAACATTCTTTCTCCCACCTCAACAGCTGGCACAAGGGTTATGCTGCTGCGAGAGTTCCAAATGAGTTCATCACTTCAGTCTCAGCTGAGGCCAAGTAAACTGAAGAGTGAGCAGGTGAAAAACCATTTAACTAGTTAATCACCAGCTGCCTCTCTCTGTCTAGCACTGTTACTGAGGAGATTCTAGGAACCCCAGGGGACTGGGTGGTTACATTGATACAGTGTTGTGCTGCTTACCATCAGAAACACGTGGTATCACAATCCTAATATATCTTCAGTATGAATCTAGCATGTACATTCAACAGGTAACCTCAGATGACAAGATTTGTAAAAATTGCGAGTAGCGACCATCTTTAATGATGTGTCTTATTAATTACACAATTACCTGCAAAAGCTGTTGAAACAATACCTCAGAAAACTAAAAATGTACTGAGTATGAAACTATGGCAGAAATAAAATAACTATGTGATGACAATACTGCTGCTTTAATTCACAGAAGCTGTATAAAAGACACAGTGCTCTTTGTGCAAAGAGGTACTGGGGTTAGAGACTTGTGTGGGGACCCAAGAACTGTATCTTGATACTCGCCATAGGACAAAGCACCTGCTGAGTTTAAGAAGGTAAGTGCAGTGCAGAGACACCGGAGGGGGGTGGGGTAACAGAGTCTGTGTGGGGACCTAAGAATAGGAACCTCTGAGTCTTCAGGACACAGAGCCCATTGTATATGTCATCTGGGCATTGAGGAGAAAGAGATATAGATCCAGCCAGAATACAAGGAAAAGTAATAAATGTAAGGCCGTCACTCTTCCAGTTGCCTTAGGGGACAGAGTACCACTGCCTTACACCACCACCAGATCCCCGTAGGTGTTAGTGGTGGTTCCTCAGTTCTTTGCTCTCTCACTAGTGGATGGGGGTCATGTCCAGAAAGAAGAGACTGTGCAGTGCCTCCACCCAGAGAAAGGAATAAATGGGCCTGGTGACTGGTTAGTACAACACCCTGGGATGCTTCAACTGCCCACCTGCTCACTCTGGTCACCCCTCCCACAGACAGTAAGCAAACACAACAGTTCCCCCAAATTAGCATGCACTGTAAACCCTTGTAGTCAATAACAAGATGTGGCTTTCAACAACAAACATAACCTCCTTTAGGTACACAGCCCTAAGAAGGGAAAACAGTTAGTGCAGTAATCCACAGTGAATGTGACCAGTCTTCTAGTGCCCTATACAGGCTCAACCTTAACCATGTGCTTCAGGGTGGCTGTAGAAGTCACCCTTACAGACACAAATGCCCTATGCCAGTGCAGTCTAAATACACTACTTCTGGGGCTGCCACTAACTAGCCCACCAAGGTGCAGCCCCACACTCTGTACCTGCACCCCCACACCACTTATCACAGTACATTAACCTTAGGTGGTCACTGTACTGGAGGCTGCTACCCTCTCCCACCAGGTACTAGGATTTTCCCTTTTTACATTTATGGGAGCTCATAGACACAGAGAAACCAAGAATTTGACAGCAGACAGACGAAGACCACTTGGCCCAGTCAGTCTGCTTATTTTTCCTCATCTCCAGTATCACCACAGACCCTCCTTGATCTCCAGCTCTTCCCACTCCCCCCTTCTTTTCCACTAAGACACCTTTATGCCACCGGCCCAGTGGCACTGAGTGTTGAGGCACTGGATGTCACGCCTCGTGCCACACTGGCAACCCTGGTCCAGGAACAGACTTGGGTCATTTGGGGGTCGGCCAGAGGAAATAAGGATTGAGCATCTGGAGGACTGCTCTCTTTCCTCAGGGAGGGAGGGAGGTTTGTGCTATAAGCATCAGCACAACAAGAGGGGCTTGGTCTGCACCAAGGGTGCTTGGCTGCCTCCACGCAGGTGAAGACAGCTGCTGCACCCATTGCACGGGTGCTTGGGAGAAAAAACAGAAGAAAATACTGGGACCTGGCAGGACCCATGATGGCCCTGATGGGCCGGAGGATGTACCCCTCTGGGGGGGAGGGGATCATAGACCCTGTCAGGTCCACAGAGGAGGTAAATAATATTGTGATAAAAAAGACTCTCTTATGCCTATCCCATGTATTTTTCAACCCCTCCCGTTGTTGTTGCCCTCACCACCTCCACTGGAAGGCTGTTCCAGGAATCCACCACTCTTTCTGTGAAGAAGAACTTCCTCACATCTCCCCTGAATCTATTCCCTTCCAGCTTCATAGCATGTGCCCTTGTTCTTGAGCACCTTTTTTTCTGAAAAATACTTCCCTCCTGTACTTTATTTACCTCAGAGAGGTATTTAAAGGTCTCTCTCATATCCCCCTTCCCTCCACTCTTCCAGGGTGTACATATTAAAGTCCTTTAGTCTCTCCTCATAGGGCTTTTGATACAGACCCTGCACCATCCAGAGATTTGGTCTCCAGAACTCGACACAGTACTCTAGGTGCGGTCTTACCAGTGATCTATGCAGAGGCAACACCACCTCCCTCTTTCTGCTTCTGATATCCCTCTTTATGCACCCCAGCATCCCACTAGCTATCCCAACTACCTTGTTGCGGTGCCTAGCCACCTTTGGGTCATCCAATATGATTAACCCCAGGTCTCTTTCCTGCCTGATGGTCATCAATACCACTCCACCCATTTTGTACTCCATCCCATGGTTTAACACAGCTGCTGCACCCTTGACCTCTCCTTGAGTTTTCTCCCTTCCCATCCCCCCTCTGGAGTGTCCACCATATTGCAGATTTTGATGTCATCTGCAAAGAGGCAGACCTTCCCTGCAGTTCTTTGGCAATGTCACTTATAAAGGCATTAAACAGCAACTGACTCATTTGGGGCAGGAAACTTGTACTAAGTTGCTGCCTGCCTGAGGAGCTTTTCTAGACCAAAATGAACATTTTTAGTTAAGTAATTAAATAATAACTTACATTTAAAAGCTTGGCTCGTTACTTCTGAGTACAAGCAAAGTCCCTGCCGAGTGCTGCAGCCCCGACCTTAAAAATAGCACTTTGATGACATATACTCAGGAATGGGGCTGCAGGCATGCTATATGTATAACACTGAGACAGGGGGAAGGGGGACATCTAAATATACATATAGTACCTTTGTCTGCAGTTTCACACGTATGGGGCTAAAGTATATATTAGCCCCATACATGTAAAACTGCAGACAAAGGTACTGTAAGTATATTTATACATTCCCCCATCTCCAATCTCAGTGTTATACATATAGCATAGATGCAGCCCTGTTCCCGAGTATACGTCATCAAAGTGCTGTTTTTGCTGCAACACTTGGCGGCAGCTCACCTCGTACTCAAAAGTTACAAGCTGAGATTTTAGATTTAAGTTATTATTTTATTACGTAGCAAACAATTTTCATTTTGGTCTAGAAAATCTCCTCGGGCAGGCAGCTACTTAATATGAGTTGCCTGCCCAAGCATGAAGACAATGACAGTTGCTCTTTAAAGAAGACTGGTCCCAGCACTGATCCCCAATCTCATAGTGAACTCTGTTTACCATCACCCTCTGTCGCCTATTCCCTAACCAAGTTCTTACCTAGTTCACCACCTTTGGATCAACTCCTAAGCTACCCAATTTACTTACTAGACTCCTGTGGAACGGTGTCGAAAGCCTTACTGAAATCTAGGTAGGCCATGTCTACTTCTCCACCCTGATCTAATTCCTTGGTCACCCATTCAAAGAAATCTATCTGATTCGTTTGACAAGACCTCCCCCTTGTGAAATCATGCTGCCTCGGGTCTTGTAACCCACTGGATTCTATATATCATACAATCCTTTCCTTAGACAGTAATTCCATTAACTCACCTGCTACTGATGATGAGCTGACTGGCGTATAATTGCAAGCCTCCTCCCTGCTACCACTTTTGCAAAGTGGGACTAAACCTGCAGTCCTCCTGCCCTCCGGAATCACTCCTGTTTCCAGTGAGCCGTTAAGTAAAACTGCCAGAGGTGTAGCCAGTGCCTCCCTGAGCTCCCTCAATACCCTTGGATGCACCCCATCTGTCCCGATTGCTTTGTCCACTTTCAGATTAACAAGTCCCTTCAGGACTCTGTCCTCTTCTGCTCCTTCCTCTGAACACTGAACAAAAGTATTTATCGAGGATGTCTGCCTTTCCTTGCCTCCTCTACATAGTCACCTCTTCCCTTTTTAACCTTACAATCCCTCCTCTGGTCTTCCTGTTTTCACTTACATGCCTAAAAAATATCTTGTCCTCTTTTGTTGCAGCCTGGACTACTCTCTCTTCAGTTTGCACCTTCGCACTCCTTCCTTTCCTGCTTCTCCCTGTTTCCCTGCTACACCTCCCTGTCCTCCACCCTGGGTCTCCTCATACCTTTTGAATGTTACCCTTTTAGCAATTGCCTTTTCAGCCACCTCTTTCAAGAACCACCGCTGTCTCATAGTCTTCTTGCTTTTGCTCACTTGCATGACACAGAGATCTGTTACTTTCACTTTGCCCCTTTTTAGCTTCACCCACTGTTCCTCAACCTCACCGAGGTCATTCACCCATCAGGTCATTCCCGAGGCATTCACCCATCTTTGTAAAATATGCCCTCCTGAAATCCAGGACCCTGGCCTTTGTGTAGTTAATTTCTGCAGCCGTCCTTATATTGCATCACACTGTACGGTGATCACTGGTCCCCAGGTGGCCTCCCACCTACATAGAAACATAGAAACATAGAATTTGATGGCAGCTAAGGACCGCTTGGCCCACCCAGTCTGCCCATTTCCCTACCTACTGGATAAGCTGCAGATCCTAGTTAACCAGCAGCCTACTTCTTCCTACCCCAACCCCCTAGAATGGCCTTATGACTGTCCCATGCATGCTTGAATTCCACCACTGATTTTGACTCCACAACCTCCTCCGGAAGGCCGTTCCATGCATCCACAACTCTCTCTGTGAAAAAATACTTCTTTAAATTACCTCTGAGCTGCTCCCCACCCCTCTATCTTCAAATTGTACCCTATTGTTCTTGCACACCTCTTTTTTTGAAAGATGCTACCCTCTTGGACTTTGTTGATTCCCTTGAGGTACTTGAACGTTTCTATCATGTCCCCCCTCTCCCTCCTTTCCTTGAGGCTATACATATTAAGCTCCTTTCATCTCTCTTCATATGTCTTCCGGTGCAGACCCTGCACCATTTAGTGCCCTCCTCTGGACAGCTTCCATCCTGTCTATGTCTTTGCGGATTGGGTCTCCAGAACTGCACACAGTACTCCAGATGGGGTCTCACCAGCTGTCTGTACAGAGGATAATAACTTCTTGTTTTCTACTGGTGATGCCTCTTCCTATGCATCCCAGTATCCCCCAACCCTCCTTGCTGCCCTATCACATTGCTTGTCCACCTTTAGGTCATCTGATATGACTACCCCAGGTCCCTTTCCATTTTGTTGTTGTTAGTATCTCACCCCCATTGTGACTCTTCCCTGGGTTTTGTTTCCCAGGTGCATTACTGCACTTCTTAGCACTGAATCTAGCTGCCATACATTTGACCATTCCTCTAACCTTGCCAAGTCCTTTCTCATCCTTTCCACCCCACCCTGTGCATCAACTCTGCTGCAGATCTTTGTGTCATCTGCAAAGAGACATACTTTTCTTTCCAGTCCCTCTGCAATGTCGCCTATAAAGACACTGAAGAGGACCGTTCCTAATACTGAACCTTGCGGTACCCCACTAGTAACCCTCCTTTCTTCTGAGTGGACTCCATTTACTATTACTCTCTGTGTCCTATTCTGTGTCAAATGCCTTGCTAAAGTCTAGGTAGGCCATGTCCACAGCCCCTCCCTGATCTACTACTTTGGTCACCCAGTCAAAGAAATCTATCAGATTCGTCTGGCATGACCTTCCCGCTGTGAATCCATGCTGCCTAGGGTCCTGTGCCCCGATGGCCTCTAGATACTCGACAATTCTTTCCTTCAGAAGTGATTCCATCATTTTCCCTGTCACTGAGGTTAAACTAACAGGTCTGTAGTTTCCTGCTTCTGCCTTGCTCCCACTTTTGTGAAGGGAATCACATCTGCTCTCCTCCAGTCCTTTGGTACCACCCCATCCTCCATGATTCGTTAAAAGGGTAGTCAGTGGTGTCACTAGTTCTACCCTTAGTTCTTTCTAAATTCTGAGATGATCCCATCAGGCCCCATTGCTTTGTCCACCTTCAGTTTTAAGAGTTCTTTCAGAATCCTTTCTTCTGTAAATGGGCTGGTATCAACTTCTGTATCCAGAGTGTTTCTACTGTTTGTTTTCATACCTCCCTCTTCATTTGTAAATACTGAGCAAAAATATTTGTTTAGTATCTCTGCCTTTCACAGTCTCCTCTGCCCACCCTCCCTCCCCTTTATTAAGCCTCACTATCCCTCCCTTGGTCTTCCTTCACTCCCTGATGTACCTATAAAAGGTTTTATCCCCCTTCTTAACTGAGTTGGCTATCTTTTCCTCGGTTTGGGCCTTTGCTGTTCTGACTGCCTTCTCAGCCTCCTTTTGCTTTAACTGATACAGTTCTCTGTCCTGCTCCTTCTGCGATTCCTTGTACTTCCTGAATGCTTTCTTTTTCTCTTGAACCTTCACTGCCACTTCCTTTGAGAACCATAGTGGTTTCTTACATCGTTTTGTTTTGTTTATTTGCTTCACACAAAGGCTCGTTACCTCTGTGATGGCAGTTTTTATTATTCCCCATTGTTCTTCCACCCCTCCTTCCTGCCCATTTGCTAGTGCATTCCTTAGGCACTCACCCATTTTGGCAAAGTCAGCTCTCCTAAAGTCCAGTACTTTTGCCTTTGTATGGCTTGACTCTATTGCTGTGTTTATTGTGAACGTACTGTTCGATGGTCGCTAGTTCCCAGATGGCTACCCACTTCTACATCTGTGATCCTCTCTCCATCTCCATTTGAGAGAATCAGGTCTAAGATTGCTCCCTCTCGAGTGGGCTCCAATACTAGTTGTCTAAGGCATGCCCCTGTGGGCATCTAGAATAACTCCACTCTTGAAGTGGCTGCTGCAACTGCACTCCAGTTAACATCTGGCATATTCAGATCACCCATCAGCAATATCTCCCTTTTCTGCCATTCTAAGTATACTTTCTATCATTTCCTTGTCCATTTCCTCCCCTGAGAAGAGGTCTGCTCTAACCCTGTACGGATTGTGGTGCCATTGCCTGTCTCCAAATTTACCCACAGTGCTTCTTCTCCTCCCTGTTTACCCTTTTGTTCTGTTGCTTTTATTCCTTCCCTTATGTAAGAGCTACTCCTTCTCCTCTTTACCCTCCCTGTCCCTCCTGTAGATAATGTATCCTGGTATGTTTATCCCAGTCATGGTTTTATTGTGTACCATGTTTCTGTGACTGCCACGATATCAGATGTTCCTCCTCCATCAAGGCCACTAATTCAGGAAGCTTGTTACCCAGACTACGGCATTGGTACTCATTGCTCTCCATTTTTGATGGCTTTACCTTCTGTTGCAGCATCCCCACTGACCTTTCTACCTCGATCTTTTTCATTTAGTACCCTGTTTTGTAGGGAGGCTGGGATTTTCCTGCTGCTTATCAGTGCCTCCCCCTTTGACTAGTTTAAAAGCTTGCCAAGGAAGCATTTAAACTGATTGCTCAAAAGACTTGTTCCCTTCCTGGACAGATGCAGACCATCCTGCCAGTATAGGCTGGTGTCTCTCCAGGTGGAACCCCAGTCCCAATGAAGCCAAACCCTGTGCTCACACCATTTTCAACCATTCATTAAACTGCATGGTGCTAATTACCCTCCCTCCCCATGCCATTGACAGGCAGCACCTCTGAGAAGGATACTGTGTGTGCTACTTGTCTTAGGCCCTCCCCAACTCTGCAATGTCCTCCTGCACTGCTCTAACCTCATGATGAGCCAAGTCATTTGTCCCTAGGTGGACAATTCGTCCAGCTCAGACTCCTTGCAGCTGTTCTCGTGATCCTGAGGATTCGCTTCCTGTCCCTCCAAGCCATGGCACCAGGCAGGCACCTTACTTCAGTTTTCCCAGCTTCCCCAGTTCTATCCCTAATAATTGAGTCCCCACCAGGAGCTGCTTCCTTTCCTGTGGTGTCCTCTGCTTCCTTCCTGTGGGCCTCCCTTGTGACAGTTGTCATCAGTCTTCTTTATGGTGCATCCATGGGGACTATGCTCCCCAGAATAGTGTATGGATTGTGGAGTGGAACAACTGACTGGGTGTGCCTCTGTTCCACCATCCTCACCCTCTCTGAGCCCACTGTGGTCCAACTGCTGTGCTTTCTTCACAACCTCTGAGGTAGTGGTGGTGGCGCTAGTGCTCCCTGGATGGGGAGGTTCCTTCCTACTGTCCAGTGTGGCCTGGGGAAGGTTCTCTTACTACTGTCCAGTGCAGCCTGAAGGCGGGCAGCTTCCTCCCTCAGGGCAGAGGTTGTCTGCAAATAGGGCAGCATCTCAGCCTCCAGAAAGACTCCCGGAAGACTGCTGCCCCACAGCCATTACATTGCACTACTCCCCACATGTTTATCTACTTTTTTTTTGCTTGTTTTTGTGTGTGTGTGTGTGTGTATGTGTGTGTGTGTGTGTGCGCGTGTGTGATTGGTTTGTTATATAGAAATATATATATTATACAATGTGTTTGCAACACTGTCCCTGTTAGTGAGTACCAGGTCCAGTTTTGCCCCATTATGAGTGGGTTTACTGGCTAGATGCCTGAGGAATGCCACCCACAGGGAGTCCAAAATGTCCCTGTTTCTTGCAAAGCCACAGCTCTGAGTCTCCAGTCTACATACAACAGATTGAAGTCCCCCAACAGCAGCACCTCAGCCTTTTCTGCCCTCTGCCAGTGACTTCCACCAATACCTTATCTAACTCCTCCCCCTGTGCTGGAGGTCTTTAGATTATGCCAGTGTGAACAGTAGCTCCATTCTCTGTCCCAGGATGACCCACCGCACCTCTGCCTCCCCCTGTATTCCCTGTATATCTATCACTGTTATGCTTTCCCTCACATAAAGCACCATACCCACTCCTTTCCCTCCTATCCTCTCCTTCCTGAACATGGTAAAGCCTGATATAGCCATGTTCCAGTCATAGTTTTCATTGCACCATGACTCAGTAATGTTCGCAGTATCCAGCTCAGCCTCTGCCATGGGCTCTACCACGCCAGTTCAACACCTCTGATGTCGACCGGCGTTACAGCGACAGGAATCATGTCGACAGCAAATCGTGGTCGGCATGATTCCTTGACAGACTCCTGGTCCTGCTTTCATCAGGGTCTCTGCCCCCCCCACTCCCCACTAAAGTTCTGCTCAGTTGGAGTTAAGTCGAGCGAGGATGCAGGCCGGGGAGACAGCATGCCCCTGTCTCGGGCACACCAATACAGCGACCTGTTGGCAAAGTGTTGATTTTGCCAACAGGAGCATAGTCTGCTGTGTTGGTGTCGCCGTAAAGGGGGCATAGCTATGCCATGATGACCTCTAGGTCCAGAATCTTATTTTCTAGCTCCATTAATAGGAGTTCCTGGGTACCCAGGGATGAATTGTTGCAGACTGTTGATGTAGCTATAGGTTAACTGGTGGTGGTGCACTTCAATTAACACACTCAGCAACATGCTTAATTATAAACCCCACAACCCAAAGGCTGTGCACTTGCTTAAATAGCTGTGAAAACCTCAAACATGAGGTATTTGTAAGATCCTGGCCTGATGACCAAATGCAAGAAACAAATTCCTAAATCACACAGTTCACTTTCCTTAGAACAGGGCAAGGTCTGATCTAACTCATGGTTCCCAATCAGATTGCTCTTCCCTTGCTGAACAGGACCTCTGGACCTGCGATCTCAACAAGGTCTCGATTATCAGGGTCACCTCTCCAGTCTTGCTCCACTCATTCTCAGGCACTGGCTTCACTTGCTCCATCTGCAGATTTATTTATTTATGTTTTTCATAACCAGGTAAGTGCACTGATCCAGAAGACCATTTCCAGTCACGATCTGGGCCACAAAGTGGCGAAACAGCAAACAACAACAGAACACTTTACATACAGCATACAGGCGTGGCTTCTAAAATTACATTACATTAAGGATACAGGCATTAGTAGAAGGAAGATACAGTGCATTTGTATAGCTCAACAAGTGAGCAGTTAAACATCCACGTTTGGAAACAATTAGTCTATGCAACAAAACCTGTGCTCTCTGTAACGGAGAGCAGGCCAGGCTGAAAAGCGCTGTGTTGAACAGAACGTGGTCCACAGACAAAGCACCATACACTGACAGCAAAGAACATAGGCTGTAGTGCAGGAGACATGAAAGGACATGTCCTAATGAGTGTATGCTGAGTCTTGGCCTAACATAGGATACCAGTCGTGGGAAGGGTCAGACAGGTAGGCTATGTGGGTTGCAAAGATCAGAAGACAAATATGGGGTGCATGCAAATTAGAGAGTATGGGGGCAGGGTAGGACAGAGGGGAAAGGAGGGCGCAAGGACCAAGGGGGCACAAAATCACCAGCTGGGGTGAGTTATGGTGGTTTACGGGCTCCTGCATGGCCTAGAGAGCAGTTGCAGGTAGACTGTGCCAGGAGCCAGGCCTTCAGGTTAGAATTGAAGGACACGTGGGATGGGGAAATGTGAATGGATGGGAGAGTCAGTTCCAAAGGGAAGAGACAGAGACAGAGAAGGCCTTAGTACCCTTGTTCTGGCTCTCGTGCTCCCTGGCCACTGCATGTTCTTACTGACCCACACATCATTGCTTTAAATCCCTCCAGGCAGTTGCAGCCAGACATCTTACTGTAGTGCCTGGTAAATGACCTGGCAGCAACCTTGCTGCAGCTTTGCTGTCTCTCTCTCTTGCATACTGCTATGCCCTGGTACTTTAGCATTGCCTTCCATGCTGGCTGTCACACAAATGCCACTCTTTTCTTCCTCTCCAGGCAAAAGACTTACTCATAGTCTGTCTTTCAGTGTGGTGGCACAGCTTGAACTCTCCCTCTGGACAGCAGTCTTGCATCTGTGAGTTCCATCACAGATCAGAACAAAGTCAGCACAGCCCCTTGTCCTTTGCCTCATAATGTTTAGTTCCCCTTGGTCCAGCAGTCTGTCAGTCAAGTACAGGCGGTCCTGGAGGCATTGCCCTATGACAGTCCATTTGCCGACAAAAAGGCAAATTAATTAATCAGTCCTCCAGAATCCCAGAGGCTCCTGCAGAGCTGGTTTGCAGTCCAGATCCCTGATTGGCAGGCAGCCAGGGTCAGGGATCACCAAGATGGTGGCAGCCATGCAGTCCAGGGGCACTGGCCTGAAAGTTTCTCTTCCAGAAGACCCCTTCTCACAAGGAAATGGATATGCCCTCCAATTCTTGTTGTGTGGGCGCACTTACATGTCCGATGTTGTCTGGGCAATGATGATGTGTCACTCCGGCGGCAGCTAATGGCCTGTGATGTGCGACCAGAGTAACATTGTTCAAAGCCTTTTTTTTGTTGAGGTTCAGTAGATTATAGAACAAGTCTTGCAGCTTCCTGTTGATTTCCAGCAGCACAGTTCAAGTTCTGAGGATCAGAGGGAGGAGAACTAAGGTGGCAGCAGTTCTTTTGGGGTGTGGGGAAGGCAAGGTAAGGTAAGCCCCACACTTTTCTGGAGGGGTTACATAAAAAAGCCAGAAAAACACATTTTCAAAACATGAAACTGCCTGCAGCCTTCTTGTCAGGAGCTGCATGTTGGAGGAGAAAGGATGAGAATGCACCAAATAAAATGCACCCACACTTGACTGTAGTAAACTTTGTGGACAATCTGGTATTTTTGGTGACACAATTTCCCTTAAAAATTATTTATTTATTTAGCTTTTGTTTACTGGGTAAGTACACTAGACAAGTATTATGCCTATTTTCAGGAACGACCTGGAAGAGTACAACATGAGGAACAACAGTCAAGGAGACATGGCAAAGAGAGTACAGTTTTTTGTCACAGTAAACAAACATGTGGGAAATACATCATTTGACGCTAGGGCAAACATACAGTAGTAAGCACATTTCAGATTATACACTCCAGACTAGCTAGTTCAACTGACAGATATATACAGGACATCATACATAGGAGTGGAGCATAGCTCAAGGACTGGATTGGTCATGATATTAAAGCAGGGCATCATGATAAGGACCCTGGCCAGCCCCCTCAAAGTAAGGGTAAACACCCAGAGCCCCCCAGAGAGTACTAGGTAATTTAAGATTGACCCTTTCTCTTGTTACGTAGGATACACCCCCCCATTTTTGGTCTACTTTCGCATTTTTTTATTACTTGAAATAAGTAAGAGAGGGGTCCTTTAAATAAGACAGTACCAGGTTACCAGGTTACCAGCAGTATTGCTGTGTCGTTTTTGACGCCAATCATTTAACATCACTCTTCCTGTGACTAAGATGAACTACTGGATCATGCAACAGACACTGCTTTCTGACATTAGTGACATGAAGCACATTAGTGCTAACTCCAGGCCAAAAAAGTAAAGCTCTAACACAATGAACACAAAATGAAATGTGGCACCATATTAATGGATTTGAGAATAAAAATTAGAGGGGACCAACTGGTTTGGGAAAACCCGAACCAACAATGTTATATGGAGTCGAGCCACATCTGAACTTTTTCTGCAGTTCAGATTGGTTCGGAAAATGTTAAAAAAAAATTAGATTTTGGCTTTTTAACCAGGCCTTAAGCACCCAATTAATTTCCCTGGTGTCTAGCAGATCCCACCTACTGGTTTCCTTTCCTGGTGTCATAGCCCCCCGTGTTTTCCTTTCCCTAGTGTCTAGCGGACCCCCACCCCCAGATGTCCTTTCTCTGGTGTCAAGTGACCACCACCCCCTGCAGGTAGCAACCCTACCACCCCGCCCCCATCCCCGAGCTGGTGACCAACACAGCCCTCTCTCTCTCTCTCTCTCTCCACCACGGCTGGCCGCCAGACTGAGCTCTATCAATGAATGAGTGCATACTTGTACAAGTACATGCTTATTTATTCAGCTCATTCAGCTCTATCTGCAGCCACCCGTGGTGGTTGGAGTCAAGAGCGGAGGGCTGTTCCAGTCGCCCACAAGGAGTCAGGATGCAGTGGACCTCAAGAGGGTGCCCACAATGCTGTTCTCCCCCATTCTGACCCCTCCACGGGCGGCCGGAACAGGCCTCTGCTCTTGTCTCCAACCACCACAGGTGGCCGCAGACAGAGCTGTCATGTCAAGGAATGAGTGCATACTTGTACAGGTACATACTCATTTATTGATAGAGCTCAGTTCAGTAGCTAGTCTTGGTGGAAAAGGAGGGCTGTGCCAGTCACTGTCTTAGGGATGGAGGGGAGTGGGGTGGTGGGGTACCACCTGTCAGGGTGGGGGGAGTCCGCTAGGCACAAGGGAAATGGAAAACCGGAGGATGGGGGGTCTGCTAGACACCAAGAAAGAGGAAGATTGGATGTGGGGGGTTCCCTAGACACCAGGGAAAAGGAAAACTGGGGGGGTCCGCTAGACACCAGGGAAAAGTTTGTATTCTATTTTTAAATAATGGGAGTGCTCGGGGACAACTACAATAGATACCCTAATGCTGCTGCATAAAGGTTCTAAAAAGTTTGGATAAGGCTTGGATAACTATACAAACCTTTTGATCCATATCAGAACTTTTTAGGAATCTCCGAACCTTTTGAGGTTCGCCCATCTCTAATACAAATGAACAGCAAAAATCAATAGCAGGGACTGAAGTACATAATACACATATATACTCATTCTAGGGGGATCAAATATCTCGAAATCCAATCCATCTACCTATTGTCAGATCTTTGGAATATCTGAGTAATCCAGTTTAAATCCAAGTACTCAAACTTCCAATTTCATCTTTAAATTTTGAATCTCGGGATCAGATTTCAGAATCTGAATCCAATGGGAATTACTGATTAAGATTTTGAATTTTCTGCAAACCAAATCTGAAAATCATAAATCCTTAAATCCCATTGCATTTGAATATGAAACCTAGAAACCAGTCGATTTCATACATACTTGTAACTCCTGTCCACAAGGATCATTCAAGCCCTGGGACAAAATAAGGGACTTAGTGGGTCTGTTCTTTGGACAGATAGCCCAGGGTTTCTGGGTGTAAATGTTAATAGATTAATCAGTGTACCATGCCTTCACCATAGGCTGGCCTAGAGGTGCTGCCCCTAGAAAATGTACTGTAGGTACAGTGGTACTTAGCATTAGCTGTCCCCTTGGAGGGATGGTGGGTCTCTTGTGCAAGCTCATTGGCTGCAGTCTCATATAACTAGAATTTTTCAACACTTAAGATGACTAGCCTTAAACTTCATTAAATAACAGTTTCCAAGTTTAGCTTTCCATCTTCAGTGCATCCCCCAATACCATCGATTCTCTGCTTACAGCATTAAGCCAAGTGAGGCAGCGCACATAGACTTCCAGTAGCATCTTCAGATCGGAAAATAGGAGACTGTGGCCGAGGAAGTAGTCTCCTGGGAATGACATGGGACCCGAGACACCACTTACATGGCTATAAGGAGTAAATTGGCCATGTTATGACAATCTAAACATTTTAAGGATGTGGAAAAAAAGTCCTCATGCATGTGCAGTGCACAATTTCTAGGGCTTATTTTTTCAGCCTTCAGATATTTAGATGGCCATAACTTTGCCATTTTTATATTGGCGCGCTTGTGCAGCCAACATCTTGTGGCAGTGGGGATTTGGAGGCACGGCCGCTGTTGGGCGAATGCAGGGCACGCATCAGTAGGTGCGTCCCTCATTCCCCAGTCAGCCTGCATGCCGGTGCCTCACCATGCATAGATAATGTGGTGAGCACATCTAAGGAAAGGTCCATTGCAATCCGAGCAAAGCTCGTCAGATGCAGCAGACCCTTCCTACGTGCTCAGCCACATAGTATTCATGGTGGGCTGGCTGCTGGCTTGCTGTGGCCACAATGTATGTGCCGATGGGGGAGCCCACTCCCCATTGGCATAAAGCATCCCCCCCATTTCTTATATGCTGAGGGGGTGCCCAATCACCCTCGGCTCGTGCCCCCCTGGCTTTCCTTGTGTGCTGACGGGTGCCCAAACCCCATCAGCATAAATTACACCCCTTTTTGTTCTGTGCTGATGAGGGAGCCTAATCCCCCATTGGCTGCAGCAAACCCCCCCCAAACAGTTAGGTGGCATGCTGGGAGCCCACCCCAGTGCGCAAAATCCCCTGAGAAGAAAAAAACTGTCCCGCAATGTTGGTTTTTTTTGCCCTGTAACACAAAAAGGGTCCCTCGTAGTCTCCCTACCCACCACCCGCACCCACCCACTGCGCGCCCTGCCTCCCCACCCATACTTACCTCCAGAGCTCGGCGCGACGATCTTTTCTGGACCGGGAACACGTCTGCTCTCTTCAAAGCAGACCGTGAACTGAGGAAATGCTGGTAAGCTGTACAATGTAATAAATAGGTTTTTTTTCAACTTTGCTGCATATCTCAAGCATTTTTTGGAATTTTTGCACCAAATTTTCAACATGGGGTTTTTGGGACCCCTCCTCATGATTCCTGTCACAGTTATGACGTTAATCAGTCCCAAAAGGTGATTTCAGAGTCACTGCGCAGAATCATCTTTTGGGGCTGATTAATGCAAGGACAGTGGCAGTGTTCATGAGGTGGGCTCTCAAAAAGCCTATGTTGCAAATTTGGTGGAAAAAATCCAAAAAATGGCTGTTTTACGAGCGTGCGTTGCGCATTTGCTACACACGATCATAACTTCGGGAATTCGCAATATTTTCATGCCAGATTTTCAACATTGTTATTTTTCTACACCTCCTTATGAACAGTACAGCTGTCATTTTTCACTTCCTGGCCGAAATGTGTTTCCGCACTTCCGGTGCACAATACCGCGGTCACTGTAGGAAATCAGTGTTTGGGGCAGATTACAAAGATGACAGTTACACTGTTCATGAGCAGAGGTCCTAAAATGCCTATGCTGAAAATTTGGTGACAATACTCCATGACATGACTGTGTTATGAGCATGAGTTGCACAGTTTGCACACACGCTCGTAAGTTCGCAAATTTATAATATTTTCACTTCAGATTTTCAACATTGCCATTGTTCTGCACATCCTTATGAACAGTACAGCCCCTCATTTTTCACATTCTGACCAAAATGTGTTTTCGCAGTTCCGGCACAGAATAGTGCGGTCGCTATGGAAAGTCTATGTTCAAGACACATTATGAAAATGACAGTGACACTGTTCATTAGCAGAGGTTCTAAAATGCCTATCTTGAAAATTTAGGGCCGAAAGTCCATAAAATTAGTGTTTTACGAGCTTGCGTTGCGCAGTTTGCACACACGCTTGTGACTTCGTGCATTTGTAGTATTTTCACTCCACATGTTCAAAATTGGCATTTTTTCCACACCTCCTTATGAACAGCACAGCTGTCATTTTACATATCCTGCCTGAAATGTGTTTTCGTATATCTGGCGCAGAATCGCACGGTTGCTGTGCAAAATCAGTTTTCGGGATAATTTGAGAAAATGACGATGACACTGTTCATAAGCAAAGGTCCTAAAATGCCTATGTTGAAAATTTGGTGCCAAACGTCCATGAAATGACTATGCTGCAACCGTGCATTGCGCAGTTTCCACGCAGCCTTGTAACTTCGTACATTTGCAATAGTTTCATGCCACATTTTCACCACTGGCATTTGTGCACACCTCCTTTTCAACAGTACAGATGCCATTTTTCACAGCCTGCCCAAAATGCGTTCCCGCAACTGTGGCGCACAATGGCGTGTTCGCTGTGGGAAATCATCTTTTGGGACACATTAACAAAATCACAGCACCACTGTTCATGAGAGGAGGTCCCAAAATACCAATGTTGAAAATGTGCCTAAAAAACTCCCACAAATAATTGGGTTGCAGACATCTGCTGCGCAGTTTGTATGCATGTTCATTGCTTCACCAATATTTCATATTGCCACTCCAGATTTTCAACATTGCCATTTTTTATGCCTCCTCATGAACAATACAGTTGTCATTCTCCACATCCTGCCCAAAGCTATGTTTTCATCCCTCTTTCACCAAATGCCACAGCCGCTGTGCAAAACCACCTTTCAGCTAACAAAGTGATTGTGCCGCTTTTCATGAGGTGGCTTGACAAGCAGCCCATGTTGAACATGTAGAGTGAAACTACCAATACACGCCTACAGTGTTAGGGTTTCCAACTGTAGCACCCAACCCGATACAGACTGACAGGTGTCAGGGCTGTGACTTGGGATCATTGGATGTAATGCTCATGCCATTCCACCACCCCCCCACGCCCACCCTCCTGCCACTGACAGGCACTGTGGTGCATCTTGCACTGTTCGGCCACAAACTTCACCCCATGCTCCTATACTGCATCTACGTCAGTGTATTTCCTTATGGAATGGGGTAAGTATGATGCCCAAAGACCCCAAAGCACACCATGACACTTGTCAGGGTCTACAGGGTAGGGTGAGGTACACTGGCATGAGCATTATAGCTGACGACCCAAAGGCACACCCTACTGCCTCTCGCTCTCTACAGGGTGGGGGTGGCATTGGCACCACTTCAATACTTCACTGCCATTCCTATGATGCGCCTCTACCTCTGCCAGTGCCAATGCCAGCGCGGCAACATTCGGCATTGACAAATGCTTATTAAACATCTGGGATCCAAACTTGGGGAGTAACTTAGTTAAGACCCCTCACACAGGCGCACAAGTGCGCGCACGCCCACACACACACAGTCACTTAAGTGGTTAAATGTAATTCCCCTGAAATGTGTTTTTGGGGATAACCCCAAAAAAACATTTAGGAAGGACTTTAACTTTCATGACTTATGAGATACTTTAGAGGGGGCCACTCTTACTTATCCCACAAGTTTGGCCTAAAATGTTTAAGACTGGCCAAAGTATGCCCATCTGAACATTTTGAGCCTGAAAAGAAATAAATTAGTGTGCATACGCAGTTAGTCTTTTTTCTGATTTGTTTTTTCAGGCTTTTTGTTTACTGCAATCATTCAGATCTGGCCAAGGTGGAGGAAGGGTTGTGCCGGTCACCCTCTGTGGAATCAGCTAGTCAGTCTTCAGTATGCCTGACACTGGCATTGGGGTCCTGGTTTTGGAAGGGGAGAGTGGATTATGGGGTAATTTCATGGCCACCGGAGATGGGCTCTTACTTGCCATATTTGTATTTTTCCATTTTATTAATGTCCAACACTGGGGATTGGGGTCCCAGTGTCCAAAAGTGGGGGAAAGGATGAGCAGCAACCTACAAAAACTTGAATGGTTAAGGATATGACAGCTGGGTTTCAATGTGAAAAAGTGCAAAATAATGCACTTGGGGCACAGAAACCCAGGGTCAGAGTACAAAATGGGGGTGTGGTTCTGATAACCACCAAGCAGGAAAGAAACCTGAGGGTGATCATATCGGATGATCTAATGGTGGCCAGGCAGTGCTGCCAGGCAGTTGGGAGGGCGAGTGGGATGCTGGGATGCATAGGGAGGGGTATTACCAGCAGAAAGAGGGAGGAAGTGTTGCCTCTGTATAGATCACTGTTAAGACCCCACCTAGAGTACTGTACCCAGTTCTGGTGATCAGATCTCAGAAAGGACATAGACAAAGTGGAAGCAGTCCAGAGGAGGACAACAGAAATGGTGCAGGGTCTGCATCAGAAGCCCTACAAGAAGAAATTATAGGACCTAAATATGTACACCCTGGAAGAAAGGAGAGAGGTGAGGATATGTTAGAGACATTTTAATACCTCACAGGGGTAAACAAAGTACAAGAAGAAAGTATTTTTCAGAAAAAAATGTGCTCCAGGATAAGGGGGCATGATAAGAAGCTGGAGAGGAGTAGATTCAGGAGAGATGTGAGAAATAATTCTTCACAGAAAGGGTGGTGGATTCCTGAAACAGCCTTCCAGTAGGAGGGTGGGGGCAAAAATAGCGATGGGGTTCAGGAATGCATGGGACAGGCATAAGAGAATCTTAGGGAAAGGGGAGGGTGGGTGAATGGGCCAGAGTTCAAGTATGACCTGTGGTGATACTATAGACAGGGAAAAATGAGCAGATTAGGTGGGCCAAGTGGTCCTTATCTGCCAGCAAATTCTATGTTTCTATGTTTACAATATGACAGGTGGGGTGGCAGTTGAGGTGTGATGGCCACTGGAGACAGACTCCTGGAGACCACATTATTATTCTTTAAATTTCATTAATATCCAACACCAGGGTATGGGGCCTGGTGTTAAAAAGGAGTGGGGGGGTGGAATTTAGCAAGCCACCAGAGTTAGGCACCCAATGGCCACATGTTTAGCATATGTGCAGGTGAGACAGAGTTTAAATTAATTGCCTATAGAAGAAGTTACACTTAGTCCCTATGCATACATGATTTAAGAAAAGTCACACTCTGCATGTTCAAGGTCTTGGGGGGTTTAGTTCCATGGCCATTTTAAGATGACCATTAGGTAGCCAAACTTTTACATTTTCACCCCAAACTTAGCGGCTTCTCTAGTTAAGCTGCCTTCTGGTAACAACTCCTTCCCCCAAATGTGTTTATGGGAGGTTGGATTCTGACATTTCATGACCTGTACAAGTCATCAAAATGGTAGACTCTCTTATGAAAATAATGTATGTTGCCCATAATTCTGGTGTACCGTGCTTCTGTCATTTTCGCAAAAATCAATGAATGAAACATCTGTACAAAAATGAACTGCGCATGCTGCATACAAACCCCAAAGAACATCATAGCACAGAGTCACCAAGGCTGCAGGGCACTTTGTCTCTAACATTTTAGGTGCAAACAGCATAGCTGTTAGCACCTATTATATACACTCAAAAATTGGGCACACACTACCTTGTTGAATTAAATGATACCACAGGACTAGGGTGTTATTTCAAAGGTACAAAAAGTGCACTTTTTGTGCAAATAATGCCAAAAATCAATCTGCATTTGGTTACAGAAATCATAACGCATTTCAGATCTTAATGATCCCGTTTCAAAGGTAAAGTTGCTAGTCCTTTGTTTCCTTTACATAGGCAATGGATGACGACATCACAGAAAACATCATAATGCCTCTATCAAAAAGTATCCATCACTGGAAACATGGGCTAGTTCAAGTTAGCCATTATATGGACTGCATGTCAAAAATAAATACATAGTGCAAAGTGATGATTAAAATACATATGTTTGAAAATATATCACTGGAAAATCTATTTATCTATAACATATAATTTACCTCGCAGCAGTAACAACATTTCTTACAGTGATTTAGTTACTCATTGAAACAAAGGAATAGTAACATTGCCTTCAGAAAAAGATCCTTAAGCACTGAAACGCATTGGGTGCTATGTGGGTTGCTGTAACCAAATGATGATTGACTCTGCATTATTTGCACAAATAAAATGGCACTTTTTGTAGCTCTGAAGTAACAATGTGGTCCTTTGGCGTCATTTGATTCAACAAGGTGGTGAGTGCCAAAGTTTTTGGTGTGTGTACATTGATTGTACTATGAGCACCACCATCCATGTGAGAACTTTGTTCCTTTGTTTTACAAATTGTTAGCACCTATTGTGGACATGCGTACTCTTTTGTGTATTTAGTCAAAGTTAAGGTTACATTCACTGAGAGTGATTTGGCTGCATGATGTCTTTGATAATGTCAGTGATACAACTTTTAGGTCTAAGTGTAGGGTTTCAGACCTACACAAGCCTGGGTTTGATCCCCTGTATTGTACATTTTTTTTCTGTCTCACTACAACTTTTGTTGTGTGAGAGAAATTGTTAGATGCTGTTGCCGATGTACTGAAGGGCTTCTGCAGAGCTAAATAGCAGACCTTCAGATAACTGAACTTAGTTCTACAGTAACTGGCTGGATGCCTCTCTGGTAGCACTTTTTAGCACCTCAGTGGAGATGGATAAGTTCCAGAGGACTGGAGGAGAGACGTTGTAGTTCCTCTGCACAACAGTGGAAGTAGGGAAGATGCTAGTGACTACAGGCCAGTCAGTCTCACAAAACTGGTGTGGAAATTAATGGAGACACTACTGATGGAGAGGTTTATGGAGACACCACTGAAGGAAAGGCTCTTGGGGCAACTGGAGGCAAAAAGGCTACAGGACCGTCAACAGCATAATGTCACATGGGGGGATCATGTCAAACTAATCTCATAGATTTTTTTAACTGGGTTACCAGAGAGGTGGATCAAGGGAAAGCAGTGGGTGTGGCCTATCTGGACTTCAGTAAGGCTTTTGACACTGTGCTGCACAAGGGGCTAATTAAGAAACTAGGAAACTCCAAAAGTATTTGCACTCCCAGAAAATAAAACTGCAGGATAGCTCAGTTTGTTTGAACTCTGAATTTTTTAGCGCTCACTGCACTTATTTTCTGTGTACTACTCAAGCACATCATGATGCTCTTAGTGCTACGAATACAATAAATTCAAAGCGCTGTCACTGAGCTTCTGTTCTGACAAAGAGCCCTAACCCTGCCGCTTTGACTCTGGCTTGAGTCTTCATCAGGGCATATCCCTGATGGAAATTTGAAAGCCAGAGTCAAAATGACAATTATTGTATGAAACAGGAGCTCAGTAGCAGCAGGACTTTAGCATTAAGATCTTATTGATCTGCTTGAGTGGTACACTGAAAATAAGTGCAGCGAGTGCTAACAAATTCCGAGTTCAAGCAGACTGAGCTGTCCTGCTGTTTTATTTTCTATTGAAGAATGTTTTCATAAGCAAAAATGCGGAGGAACTTGAGTGGAAAGTGTGTCTCTTTGCAGATGATACAAAAATCTGCAGCAGGGTTGACACTCAGGAGGGGATGGACGGAATGGAAAGGGATCGGAATGGAAAGGGATCGGAATGGAAAGGGATCGGAATGGAAAGGGATCGGAAGAAACTAGAGGAATGGTATTGGGGGTGCCATCTGGGTCTCAATGCCAAAAAGTGCAAGGTTATTGTAATGCCCCAAGTTGGGGCATCCCAGAAAAACTAAAATAAGTAGATAAAGTAGGGGTTTACAGGCGCCCAGGGTGCCTGCTGTAGGTGTGGGAAGCAGGATACAATGAAAAAGGGGCCCCCTAAGAGTAAAGTTTCCCCTCCTGATAAAGGGAAACACTGTAAATAGTAAAAAAGTGCCTTGTGCACCTAAATCCTGGTCCTATCGGAGATTCCTCAGTGTTAGCTGGCCCTTGGAGTGCTGCAGCATCAGTCAGGTCATGGCAGTCCTCCATTGGATTCATCACCATGCAGGTCCTGATTTCTCTTCATCCTTGGCAACCCCGGAAGTGGGTGTTGGCTGAGGAACCATTTGTTTTCAGTTGGAATCCGACAGCCCATTAGTGGGTTATTTCAGGAACCAGTTGCTCTGGTTCTTTATTATTGGAGAGAGTGGGCTTTTGCCGAAGAAACACATGGTCTGTTTAACAAACCTCTCACCACCCAGTGGCCTTGACAAGGTCCTTGCTGGGAATTGCGTTAGCATCTATTGTTCTGTTTGCTTCCCCTTCATAGCTACCATCACAGACCGATGGTGTACACAAAGACGCCAGACCTCTGGGCTCATGTAACATCTGGACTTTGATAGAAGTGTGTAGTGATAGCTTAATCAGATACTGTTCTGAGTAGTGTATGTCATCTGATCCTCACCTAAGCTTATTGATAGGAACAAGAATTGTAGAATAATTATAGAATAAGAGTGGCAAAAGGCCGTGGTGCACCCATAGAGAAGAATAACCTAGAGTTTAGACATTTTAGAGTTTAGTTGTAACTGTTTAGATATTCATTATGCTGTCCATACTCCCTACTGTATTTGTGGTTGATATGTTTCTGTACAACCATGTCCTCTGTCCCATCCTGTCTAATAAACTTCTTTGCTTCATCCAATCTCTGTGTATGACTCCTGCCTCTCCTTGACAGGTGATTCACCAGCCCAGCCCCATTCGGACCTTAAGTGGCCCCTCACCATCCCATCTGCTGATGGTGTCGCTAGCGCTGCTGATAGTGAGACAGTTCCCTTCACCACTCCAAGTGAAGAACCCCAAGGTCTATCAGTGCAGCAACCATCACATTATACACTTATGGCTGCAGAACCAAGGAGCTGTGTATAAGATGGGGGAGTGCAGCTTACAGTCACCAAGCAAGAAAGAAACCTAGGTGTCATCATATCTGATTACCTCAAAGTGGCTGAGCAGTGTGAAAAAGCAGTAGAAAAAGCTAGCAGGATACTGGAGTGCATTAGGAGAGGGATTTCTAGCAGGAGTAAGAAGGAGGTACTGCCATTGTATCGCTCACTAGTGAGTCGGAGTACTGTGTCCAGTTCTGGAGGCTGCATTTGGATGAGATGTTAAACCAAGATCCCTTCTACCCATCCTGGTGCTGTCCTGGTGGGTGTCCAGGTGGAAGTGAAAGAACCCCGGGCATTCTTCGCAAAGAGTAGGGGCCATTCCCAGTGTCCTGGCCAACATTCCCCTTCCCATAAAACCAGTTCATGTAATTGTCCAGGCTGTGTGTGCGTGTGTGTGTTGATGTGCGATATGGCTGCCTCTACACATTCAGTCACTTCATTACCAGTCTAGCATTGCTTGTAAAGTGCTTTGGGATACACTGTGTATGAAAAGCGCTGAGATAAATGATGATTCTTCCTCTACAGTATACTGTGTTTTAATACATAATTGTTCACACTTTACAGATGTTATTTGGCACCTTTAGTACCATTGAAACATAGAAACATAGAAGATATTGGCAGAAAAGACCTCATGGCCCATTCAGTCTGACATATAATTCCCTACCTACAGCTGCACCATAGACCCTAATTAGTCTTCAGACTTCCCTCGGCCTTACTTTCAGGATCCCATTGTATCTATCCCATACATTCTTGAATACTGCCACCATTTTAGCCTCCTCTACCTCTGCTGGGAGGGTGTTCCATGCATCCATCACCTTCTCCATGAAACTTTTTTACATTTCCTTTGAGTCCTCCCTCCACCTTCATAGTGTGACCCCTTATCCTTGAGCCTTTTCTTCTTTAAAAAATGCTGCTTTCCTGTATCCTGTTGTTACCGTTGTTATCTGTAAGGTACTGAATGTGCATGTTTCTATCATATCCCCCCTTTCCCTCCTATTCTCTAGGGACTACAAACTCAGCTCCTTAAGCCTTTCTTCATACAACATTTTATGCAGGCCCTGCACCATTTTGGTTGCTCTCCTTTGTTCTGCCTCCATCCTATCTATGTCCTTTCAGAGATGGGACCTCCAGAATGGGACACAGTACTCTAGGAATGGTCTCACCAGTGACCTATACAGGGGTATCACTACATCCTTCCTTCTGTTGGTGATCCCCCTGCCTATGCAACCCAGCATCCTATTTGTCTTCCCCACTGCCTTGTCACACTGTTTAGCTACCTTCAGGTCATTCAAAATGATTACCCCAGGTCTCTTTCCTGGTCTCTTTCCTGCTTTTTGACTGCTAATTCCATTCCTCCAAGCTGATATGTTGCCCTCGAGTTTCTGTGCCCCAAGTGCATGGTTTTGCCCTTTTTGCATTGAAACCCAGCTGCCAGATTTGTGACCATTCTTCTAGCTTATGTAGATTACTCATCATTCTTTCTACTCCATGGGCAGCAGTCACGATCCAGCCATAGCACCTCTACGGTGCAAGAAGCCTGATCCATCTACCCCCAAAGAGATAGATAAGGTGCCACTTGCCCCTATGAGCAGCGGTCATGATCAAGCCATTGCACCTCTTACGGTGTAAGGACCCTGATCCACCTACCCTCCAAAGAGATAGATAAGGTACGACGCTTGAAAAATTGCTACGATTTCTCTGGGCTGCATGAACACTGAACCCGATCATCACTTGCAATTTGCTGTTTTCAATTTCAGTGCCTTCTCAGGGTAGCATTATTGGCTCCACGTCTGTGTAGAGCTCCCCTGATTGGCTCGTTTCATTCACCTAACACAGGATCACCCGAGACGTGTGGCTTAATGTAAACCTGCATCCCTGTACTCAACTTCTAATTTATATATTTTAATTTAGCCTGTTCTTCTCCGCCTGTGTAAAGTAACTTACCATTCCCCCCTCTGCAGTTCCTCTCCAACTGTATGTGCACTGATTCAGTGCTAGCTCTGCAAACTTCCCATTGATTTTTCGTCCCACCCCACCCCCCGCCTCCCAGGCCTCCTTTAAATGCACACAGTCTCCGCACACTCCTATCTGATGTTTCAATTTATTGGTTACTTACTGCCAACAACTGCAATTCCTCCCATCCCCTTTTTGCAACAAAGCCTTCTAGCAACTTTATCTCATTCTGTCTTGCTGAGGCATACCATTTTGGTACTTTAGGTTTGCTTATTGCTAACTAGCATATCCTGTCTTGCTGACTAGCATAGCCTGTCTTGCTAAGGCACTGTTTTACTTGAAAATTGTACTACAAATTACTGAACTGTGACTAATTTGCCAAAAAACTGTGTTTATTGTCTAAAAATGTTCTCAGCAGCCAAGTGTTACAGCCCCTTCGTAAATTCGTAGCTCTCACCAGACTGCAAGGCGCCAAGGAAATCGCTGGCTTTTCAGTTGCTAATTGAGCTGTTTTCGCTCAGACTGCTAGCCTTTGTGTTGCCCCACTATTAATTCAAGCTCCTCTCTCCTTTCTGTAGCCGGGAACCCACTAGGGATCCCATCTCAGACGTCCTCCTCGTGGACCGCGGACACCAGGTGGTCGGCGCTTCCAAAGTCGCCGACCAAGACTTCCTCATTGGACTCCACCACTTGAGAGGTACGGCAAAGCCGCAATTTTTCACCCACCTGCCCATCCCCCCCCCTGTATGCTATTATATAGACCCGTTAGCACCGCCCACTCCCATTCCTGACGAATCTCCTGCCTTCTCTTTCTTGCAAAAACAATTTGTTACTGCCAGGGTTCCACCAGGGGAATCCTGCAACCAGCAGCCGGTGAGCTACCTTTGTTATCAGCCCATCGCAACGTGGGTGCTTTCTCGAAGCAAGCCCTGATTGGCTCAGATGAAAGGCATTGCATATCTATGCTCTGGGTTCAGTCCCTGCCGGGCTTTTTTCTTCCCACCCCCACCCTCCCAGGCCTCCATTAAATACCTAATTAGCTCTGCCCCCTTTAGAGCTGTTTCACTGTATTCGCTCACGTTAGGGGCATAGACTGTGCTGCAAGCCACCTTCTCTCTAGGCACCCCACCCCTTTCCCCTGTACTAGCCTGCTATGCTAAACCATGACTCGCCTCCCCATTGTCATTTTATTTTTGCTCACTAACATCCTAACTATATGCTATCACAATGAAGTCCCAGGTTTAAAACCTACCCTGGAACATCTCACTGCTATTCACGTCACCCCCTTTCACTGCACTAACGCTCATCCAAAGCCCACTCCTCCCTTTAATTACAACCCACTCCCCACTCACCTGCTTTTATTACCCTATTCTCACATGTCACTCAGAGCATTATCCCTACTATCTATTAAGTGCCACATTAGACTGTACCATAATAGCACTAAAATGGTATCCTCTAACAATACTATTAGCCGGTCACAACTTAAAAAAGCATCTAGATCCATCACAACAGCTATTAAAAAACTCCTGCTCCAGCTCCTTCTCTGCTCAGGTAATGTAGAACAAAACCCAGGCCCTCTTTCAACATTCTCCTCACCTACCGAGTTTGCTGCCACTCCTGGCCTTAAATTTACGTTGGTCAACATTTTAAGTTTGCCCCCAAAAATTGACCTTTTACAAGCTTGGACCGCACACACTGAGCCCAACCTTGTTATTATCACGGAATCCTGGCTCAAAAATACTATTATGGACCAGCAAATAACTCTCCTCAACTATAATCTCTATAGGGCTGATAGGAATACCGAGGGGTGGAGTAGTTATTTATGCCAAATCCAAATT
This sequence comes from Neoceratodus forsteri, assembly GCA_016271365.2. NCBI lineage: Eukaryota > Metazoa > Chordata > Ceratodontiformes > Ceratodontidae > Neoceratodus > Neoceratodus forsteri. The sequence continues at coordinate 424,606,306 of CM057453.1, forward strand.
CACTATTAGTAACATCTTCTGCAATTATAAATCTAAGGAATACAAAATCATATCTTTGAAACTCCACCTTCCTTCCAATGAAATTATTACAGTAATTGGTGGCTACAGACCTTCAACTGGTGGAACTGAAATCACCAATGTCCTAAAATCCCTAGTTACAACAGCCAACACAGAAACACTGATGCTCGGGGACCTCAACATGGATTGGCTCACACACAAATCACATAGCCTGAAATCCCTTTGTGATGAACTAAGTCTTGCTCAGATAATTAGTGAGCCCACTAGGATTAACACCACCAACATTGGCAATAGTTCTCTCATCGATGTCATACTTACCACCCATCCCCACAAAATACTACAATCAGCTGTTTTTTCCAATAATATGAGTGATCATAGAGTTGTGGTCTGTACAAGACATCAAACCAAAGCCCGCAATCAACCTAAGTTCATAATCAAGCGTTCCTTTCATAAATTCAACACCCTGAGCTATCTGACCGACCTTAGCAAGGTCAAATGGCAAGATCTGTACCTCTCTAAAACAGTCGATGAGGCTGTCTCTAACCTAAATGAAAATCTCACCACCCTGGCTACAAGCATGCCCCATTTATTAAGGTGTGTACGCTCAAGGTCTCCCACCCCTGGTTTACACCGGCGTTCAAAACCACACTTATAAACTGAGATAAACTCTGGGCTCTAGCAAGAAGAACTAAGAATCCCAACAGATTGACAGACATTTAGAGCAGCTAGGAATGCCTGCGTAAAACATATTCGCTCTACCAAAGCAAATTACTATGTTTCCACGCTGGAAAAAGCCAAAGGAAATTCGCAGAAAATTTGGAGGACCATCAAGTCTATTAAAGGTTGACTGGCTGCTCCCTCCATCCCAACTAAGATCAACATAAATGGCACAGTTATTGAGAACAATTACCAAATCCTCGAAGAACTGAATTCTCACTTTGCCACAGCTGGTCTAGCTTTCGATGCAGCACCGTATGCATCTCGTACTAGTATTCATGCTAGCCCTATCACTGTCCCGAAAGCTGCAGCCCATCCTTTCCAGCTGCTCCCCCTCAGCTTCAAAGAAGTCGAGGATTCACTCATCAATTTAGATACCACAAAAAGTGCCGGAGACGATGGCTTAGAACCATTTTTCTTAAAAGCCGGCTACCGCTGTCTTACTGCTCCCATTCTCCATATATTCAACCTCTCTATCTCTTCTGCCGCAGTTCCATTATGCTGGAAATCTGCTCATATCATACCCTTATTTAAATCCGGCGACCTATGTGACTTAAACAATTACAGATGAGTCTCAATCTTGCCTATCTTTTCAAAAGTACTCCAAAAATTGATTTATATACAATTGAAGAATCATCTGGAAACCTACTCTCTCCTCAATCCAGCCCAATCAGACTTTCAATCTAATAATAGCACCATTACTGCTCTAGCTAAAGTCACCGATGACTGGATCTCAGCCAAGGATGCTAAAAAAATTACAGGTGCAGTGTTCTTAGATTTGAGTAAAGCATTTGACACCGTTGCCCATACTCTAATTGTGAACAGCCTCACCAATATTGGTGCTACCCTAGCTACTACCAAATGGTTCTCCAGTTACCTATCAGGTAGGATGCACAAAGTCAAAGCTGGTGGGCTGTTCTCTGACTCCTTACCAGTTACTAGGGGAGTCCTGCAAGGTTCCATCTTAGGTCCTATACTTCGTCTCCCTATATATCAACAACCTCAGATTCTCAAATAACCAGGTCAACCTTGCATTTCTTTGCTGACTCATACAGTTTTGTATACATCCGGCCATACAATATCAGAAGTCAGGGATATACTTCAAGTCGATTTCGCACAGCTAGAAACAAATCTCATCAATACCAAACTCCTCCTAAATGCTAAAAAAACTAAGGCCATGATTTTCCCCCCAATACTTCCTCCATCACCCTCACTGTCCCACCTAAAGACTTCATCGTTACATCCCTAGGTGAACCACTGAAAGTTGTCTCTAAATTTAAATACCTTGGCTTTTGGTTAGACAACAAGCTCTCCTTCACCGAGTACATTGACGACCTGTCCAGAAGACTAAAAGCTAGACTAGGCTTCTTCTTCCGAAATAGGTCCCTCTTTCCCCAGGAGACCAGACTCAGGCTTGTTCAGACTACCTTCCTCCCTTTACTTGACTATGGGGGCATATTATACACTTCTGCAGCAATTACTAACCTAAACACATTGAACATTCTCTATCACCGCGCCCTGCACTTCATTACAAACTACTCATACTGAACCCACCATTGCAAACTATACGCAGTTGCTGGTTGGACTTCACTTACCATTAGACGCACACTCCATGCTGGCATTTGGACCCTAAAACTTCTGAATAAATTACCAAGCTATTTAGTAGCATTTATCTGTACTGCCCACAGCTCTTATTTCCTTAGGAAATCAGATTTTATCCTACTGGACGCACCTAGGACTCGTACCTCCTTTGCCAGACGAGCCTTATCAAGTGTCCTACCAACTATTTGGAACCAGCTGCAATCCACTCTGAAACTATCCAGTGTAGTCTCAGTAAATTTCTTCAAAAAACTGGTCGCTTCAAAAATAAAGGACACCTGTAACTGTTTCTAAACTCCCTCCCTAGCTTTCTCCTTACATCTTTAGTTTGTTCTCACTACACTGCCTTCCTTAAACAACTTGTACTAAATATTTTTTTGGTTTTTGTTTTTCACCCAAGACTGTTTACCCATTTACCTTGTAGGACATGGTCCGCCATCTATGTATTGTTATGTTATTGCCTGCATTGTATATTTGTTGTAACCATGCCCCCAGGACCTCCTTGTGAATGAGCTTACTCGATGGAGCTTTCCTGCAATAAACTTGAACTTGAAACTTGAACTTGAACTACCCCCCATGTGTCAACTCTGTTGCAGAGCTTTGGTACTCTGATTATTAGTGAAATTGGTCTGTTGTGAGTCACAAAAACAGAGCTTGTTTTTGTGACTCAAAAACTTATTTTGTGACAGGTAAACCCATTTTCATGAGTGGTAGCATTCACAAAAGTGGGAATGATGACCTCTATTCACAAATACAGATCAGTTATACTCAAAAGGAGCGTAACTGAGCTGCATTATCCTGCACTTGTAGTGTCGCGCATCTCTTGCCATACCACAAAACATGGTGGGCAAGTTTCCAGTGCTGACCCGCACCCACTTAACTGCACATGGGAGTGGCGGTTCAGGCATGGTGATTGACTGCAAACATCCAATCAGATGGCCTAGCCGCTGTGCGAGTGGATTCCCCTTCGGCATGATACAGGGGATTATGGGATACAGCTAGTCCTCCAGGGAGTGGCATACCCCTTAAAGGGACTCTCTACATCAACTACAGGTCTGGAACCATGCATGTGATGATGCAGCTGCTTTGTGAGTAACCTGCAGTCCCACTCGCTACATCCACTTTAGGCCTGGTACCATGCATGTGATGATGATGCAGCTGCTTTGGGAGTAGTCTAAAGGCCCACTCGCTACATCCACTATAGGCCTGGTATCATGCATGTGATGATGATGCAACTGCTTTGTGAGTAGTCTAAAGGCCCACTCACCACATCCACTACAGGCCTGGTACCATGCATATGGTGATGTAGCTGCTTTGTGAGTAGCCTGTAGGCCCACTCACTACATCCACTATAGGCCTGGTACCATGCATGTGATGATGATGCAGCTGCTTTGGGAGTAGTCTAAAGGCCCACTCGCACTCACTACATCCACTATAGGCCTGCTACCATGCATATGGTGATGTAGCTGCTTTGTGAGTAGCCTGCAGGCCCGCTCACTACATCCATCACAGGTCTGACACCATGCATGTGATGATGTAGCTGCTCTGTGCGTAGCTTACAGGCCCACTTGCTACATCTGGTACAGCTCTGGTACAGCTCTCGCTGCTCTAGTGGTTCCTATTACCAATCTACTCAATTGCTCCCTCTGTTCAGGGTCCTTCCCTAACACCTGGAAAACCGCCACCGGAAAACCATTATTCAAGTCTGGATCCAGAAATGAAGTTGGAAACTACCGCCTCTATTTCCCCCTCCTTGCCCCTCTCTCAAAAATAGTTGAGAAAGTAGTTCACTCTCAACTCACCACCTACCTCGATTCCTACAACTTACTCTCTAGCACCCAGCATTGTTTTAGATCCAGTCACAGCACCGAAACAGCCCTGGTCAGGTTCACTAGCGATGCCCTTAAGGCTAACGACAAAGGTCATTATACCAGATCTATCTTTGTCGACCTGACCAAGGCATTCGACCTTGTAGACCATGCCCTCCTCCCTGACACCCTTTGAGGTCTGCACCTCTCCGATAATGTTGTCAAATGAGTTGATGGTTACCTTTCTGGGAGATCCCATCAAACCTCCATTGAAGGTCACCTCTCCTCTGCATGTCTGATCAAATATGGGGTCCTCCAGGGTTCTATCCTGGGCCCCCTTCTTTTCTCACTTTTCATTAATAACCTTCCCATTATCTGCTAATCCACTCAACTAGTACTATACTTCGACGATACGGCCCTATTCTGCAGCCATGAAAACCAGGCCACTATGTTCCACAACTTACAGTCCAATTTTAGGAAACTTCACTCCTGGTTCTCCAGGAAAGGCATGGTCCTTAACTCCAAGAAGACTAAATTCATGATCTTCTCCAGCCCTCAAAAAGTCCCTGCAACTGGCCTCACCCGTCTCGACAACTCTGGTAATCTCATCAAACAGGTGACTGAATTCAAATACCTTGGTCTCTACCTGAACCTCCACTTCTCCTACAATCTGCATATAAACAATCTTATAAAGAAGATTCATATTTGGCTTGGTCTTCTCTACAGGATGATAAAGTTCCTGCTTTCCACCTCTAGGCTATGCCTGGATACCTCTCTACTCTTGCCCCTCATCAACTATGGTTCCATCTTCTTCTCTTCTCCATCATCCTCTCTCCTTTACTCCAAATTAAGAACCAACTACAACAGTATAGCATGCTTCGTCACTGGTCTCCACTGGAAAACTCACCACTGCATCCTCTAGTCCTCCGTCAGCTGGCCCACCCTCAAAGGGAGGTTCCACCTTAAAACACTCTCCTTCCTTCACAAAATCAACCTCAAACTGCTGCCGGCTGCATCAACTCCCTTTTCCCACTCTCAGTCCCTAGGTGGTTGACCAGATGTTCCACCGCCATAGTCTTCGACACCCCATTCTACTGGACCAAACAGGCTCAGAACTCTGTCTCCTATGCTGGGACAAAGTTGTACAAGTTACCCCATGAAATCCAGGCCTGTAAGATCGTCCACTCCTTCAACACCTCCCTCTAGGCCTACCTCCTTAATACAGCCAACTGCAGTTGTGCCACCCAGTCTCATCACTGAACCTAGCCTGGCTCCCAAGTTCACTTAAGACTCCCATAATGCTACCTTCTCCAGTAGGCTTGCACTATCCCCACACTTCTGCACTTATTATTCTCCCTGTTTGTTTCTTCCTACCAGCCTTAAAATTATTGAGGTACTTTTTTTTTCCTCCGTCCATCCTGTGAAGGTGTGTGATCATCAGCTGAACTGTTTATCATTTTGCATTGTATTATATCACTACCCTTGAAATTTATTCTTTGTATCTGCTGTACACTGTTAATTATATTTTTACCCTCTCTTTGTATTCCTACACTGGACGTTTGTAAAAACAGGTATTTTTGCTCACATACTTTCCAGTATACAAATAAAAATTGATTGACTCGATTGATTGCTTGATTGATTGACCATGCATGTGATGATGTAGCTGCTTTGTGAGTAGGCTACAGGCCCACTCACTACATCTGCTACAGGTTGTTGGGTTCTGGCAGGATCTAAACCTGATGGCAAAACATGACACAAAGACAGCTGCTGCAGAATAAAGGTTTAATCCCCAATACACGTAAAAAGGACAGCTTACCACAGCTGGGAGTCCAGAACCTCTGAACACCCTGTGCTGTCATAGGAAAACGAAGTGAAAAACAGGATTATACAAACTCTTATAGTTAGAGATAAGAGGGTCCGTTACCTGGTAATGGACTCATCTGCATATTAGAAAAGCTAAATGAAACACTTCTATTGGTGGGTACAGTGGGCAGCTCACATCCAAAGTCATTAGGTTTTGCACGTACACAGTGAGAAGCATTAGGCTGATTAACACTACTTTTGGGTCACAATAGAATGATTCATATAATATGCTGATCATAGCATTATGGCTAATAACTCTAGGTGGTGTGCTAAGACTACAAATATAATACTGAATAGTATATCATAGCAAGCATGAGTAAATACTAATATCCCTTATGCTGTAATTAGAATCATAGCAGTCCATATTAGGGACTATAGGTCAGGCAGGTCTACAAGGTGTGGCACCACGCATGTGATGATGTAGCTGCTTTGTGGGTAGCCTAAAGGCCCACTCGCTACTTCCACTATGGGGTCTGGCACCATGCATGTGATAATGCAACAGCTTTAAAAGTAGCCTGCAGGCCCACTCACTACATCTACTACAGGTCTGGCATGATGCATGTGATGATACAGCTACATCCGGTACAGCTCTGGCACCATGCATGCGATGATGTAGCTGCTTTGCGAGTACCCTGCAGGCCCACTCACTACATTTTTTTATTGTTTTTATTGTTCTTTTATTGTTGTTATGTTTATGTTTTTTAGTAGGGGTTATGAGTTTTGAAATATTGTGTAAGTGAGAATAGTGTGATTTGGGTGGGTTGTTTACAAGTGTTATTGGACAGAGTGTTAATTAGGGTTGTCTGAAGGGTTGGATTTGGAGGGTGTTATTTGCATTAATGAAGATTTTGTTTATTCCATAAGTTGTGTGGAATGTGCTGGGTGCCTGCCTCCACAGTTGTGCACTATTCACCCTCTACTCTTCATGCCCTCCACCCTTTTTTCATTCCTCCCCTTCAGTTTACAACTTACCGGTGCTGTAGAGCACTGGGTATTATGCATAGGATATGGAAGGGGATGGGGGGCTACGAACAGTGGAGGGTGAATGAGGGGGGTCACCGTATCGGGATAGTATTATCCGGGAGATGCCCTGGGATGAAATGGAACCCAGAACATGGTCCTTCATGTCTGGTTTCTACACCCAAGGGCACCACCGATTGTAGTGGGCAGGTGGCTCAGACGGCCCCGAAGGTTCGTCCAACTCGGGCGGTGTTGTGCAATGCCAGGTCCACCAAGAACAAGACTGCAGTTATTGCAGATCTGGTTGAAATGGTGGATCTGGCATGCAACACTAAGACCTGGCTGGATGAGAATTCTGGCCCCATTTTGGAGGCTTTAACTCCAGCCGGGTACTCGGTGACACACCGCCTGAGATTGGACCGCAAGGTGGGGTGCGGTCTGTTTCAAGACCGAACTGGCCCTCACAAATGTACTAGTTGAGGAGGCTGAGTCATTCGGGTGTGTCGTAGTGGCAGGTATAGGTTGTCGGATCGCCCTCATTTATCGTCCACCCAGTGATGAGAAGCGATTCCTTCAGGAAGTGGCAGACTTCATCGTCGACATGGCATTTGAGTCACCCAGACTGATGGTTCTGGGTGACTTTAATGCCTGGGTCGATGACAAACTCTCACAATTTGGTCAGCGCTTCCTGCAGTTGATGACACCACTGGGCCTTACACAGGTGGTTACCACTGCAACTCATAAACACGGACACTCTCTTGGCTTAGTCTTCCTCCTAGGGATTGAAACATTGGACTTGGGGGTTGGAACCAGTTGGGTGGTCCGATCATTACGTCGTGGAGTTCAGTTTTAGCACCCTCCTCATAGGCCTACCCCTGTGGAGATGGTTAGGTACCGTCCTTTACAAGATATAAGTTCTCATAGCCTGGCGGCTGTGCTTGACCTATCATCCCTCTCGTTGGCAAGTAGTGATCCAGAGACCCTTGTGACAGCCTATAATTCAGCCGTCTCAGCGGCTCTGGATTCCATTGCTCCAGTCTGTGTTCATCCTTTCTCCCTTTACACTCAATCCCCTTGGTTTGATGTGACTCTGAGGGAGATGTAGAGACTAGGACAAAGGTTGGAGCGTTGCTAGCGGAAGTTCACCCTTGATACTGACCGCCTTAGATTGATGGACCATTATCAAGTCTTTCAATCTGCAATCACCAGTAAGAAGGAAGAATTCCTGTCTGGGGAGATTGCAGCCACTCAGAATTGGCCAGCTCAGCTTTTCCGTACTGTAGACAGACTGTGCAACCCAGCTTGTCTACATGTCCGGAAAGCCTTTTCGCAATTAGAGTGTGATGAACTTTCTTGATTCTTTCCTAATAAGGTGGCTGATATCAGGGCAGTACTCCAACCAGCACACTCTATGGGCGTTGCTTTTGATCAGTGCGTGGTTTCTGTGCCTCGGCCTTCTTGGAGTACCTTCAGCTGACTAGAGTTCATGGATGTCATGCGGATCATCCAGGGTGTGCACCCTACATGCTGTAGTTTGGATCCTGGACAGACTTCCCTAATCTTGGGTTGTATTGATATTATCAGTCCGGTCCTTGCACGGATAGTCTGGTGCTCCTTGGAATCTGGAGAGTTTCCTAGCTCCCTGAAAGAGGCGGTGGTTACACCACTTTTGAAGAAAGCTACCTTGTCCCAGACTGCCATGCAAACTACAGACCTATCTCTCTCTAACCTCCCCTTTTTAGGGAAGGTGATTGAGAAAGTAGTGGCAGCACAACTGGAGGACCATTTGACCACCCATGACATCTATGAACTGCTCCAGTCCAGTTTTCGAAAGAGACATACTGTAGTACCGAGACAGCACTGGTTCAGGTGCTCAATGATCTCCTGATGGCTAGAGATCAGAAGAACTGCTCCATCTTGGTTCTTCTAGATCTCTCTTCAGCATTTGACACCATGGACCGTGAGGTGTTGCTTGGTCACCTGAGGTACATCAGTGGACTGTCTGGTATGGTCCTCAGGTGGCTTACATCATTCCTCATGGGTAGAACTCAGAGAGTGGTGTCTGGGTTCTTTTCCTCAGACCCCATCTATCTGTCATGCGGGGTCCCTCAGGGGTCAGTGCTATCACCCATGTTGTTCGCGGTGTACATGCTGCCCCTTGGAGACATTGTAAGAGGGTATGGCTGAGGTTTCACTGCTATGCTGATGATACCCAGCTCTACCTTTCTTTTGCACCTGACCAGGATGGAGCTCTCTCAGTCTTTAATAACTGTCTGAAAGAAATCCAGGAGTGGATGGATTCCAGCTGGCTGAAGTTGAACTTGGAAAAGACTGAGGTGTTGGTTGTGGACCCAGGTCACCAGATAGGGGAGTTGGTTCGCCCTCGGGATTATTTCTCGGTGGCGCTTCTCTCCTGACCTCTGAACAGGTGCATAACCTGGGGGTAATTTTTGATGAAGGGCTGACCCTGCATTCGTAGGTGTCAGCTGTCATCAAATCTTCCTTTTACCATCTTAGGAATATCGCCAGGATTAGGCACCTGGTTCCATCTGGTGACCTGCCTACTTTGGTCCACGCCATTGTGTCCTTGTGCTTGGATTATTGCAACTCCCTTTATCTAGGGCTTTCTGGGATGGAAATCTGCCGCTTGCAGCAGGTGTAGAACGTGGCAGCTCGGCTTTTGATGGGAACTGCTCGATCATGTCATATTTCGCCAGTGCTGCACAAACTGCACTGGCTGCCAGTACAGTGGTGGATCACCTTTAAAGTCGGTCTGCTGACTTTTAAAGCCCTACATGGACTGGGCTTGGACTACCTGAAAGAGCTCCTCCTTTCTTACTGCCCTGGATGATCACTCCACTCAGCTGACGAGGGGTTGCTAGAGATTCCAAGAGTAGATCTGAAATCATGGGGGGCGAGAGCATTTATGTATGCAGCCCCTACCCTTTGGAATTCTCTACCCTGTCGGTTAAGGGCGTGCACAACTGTGGAAGGATTTAAACAAGATTTAAAAACTTTTTTGTGGCTCCAGACATTTCATGACCGATCTTCCTTTCTGATGAATATTTTATTGTTGTTTTACTGATAATGTATTGTTGTTTGATTCTGTTTTAAATTGTTAGGCGCCTTGGTCTTGGATAAGGCGCCATATAAATAAAAGTTTATTATTATTATTATTAATGTTCCTTTGGTAATGTCCCATATTCATGATCTATATCAGAAAGTGAGCCTCACCGATTATTACTGAAATACTTCTTCCCTACACTTCATTTTTGGTTAATGTCTCTCTCATTCCATGGAGTGATTAGGAGACCAAATCCAATAGCTGAAGGTGTGCTGCCAAGGTCAAAGTAGGATTTTGTCAGGATATAAGCATAGTGAGAGGTGGAAATGAGGGAGAACCCAGGGGAACCTAATTTCGGGATTGAAATTCTAACTCTGGCTCTGTTCAAGGAGCAAATTGGGGAATGATTACTCATATGAAGAAGCTAGCCCCTAAAGGCATAACTCTGGCTAAATGAAGCTTAAAAAGGCAGCAAATATTGAGGAAATGTCTACCTAGACACCAGCCAGGTATAGTTTTGATCTTACACCAAAGGTGCTGAGTTCCCACAGTCTAATTTTTCCATTTCCATCACTGACGCACAGCTAAATATAATTTCTTAATATCCATTTACTAAGTGAAAAGCTATCAGTGCCAAATTAATGTCTACAATATTTTCGTTAACTATGAAAACTTTTTTGATTGGCCACATGACACTTAGGCCAGTATTGTGGAAACAAGCCAGTTAGTCTGTTAAGGACAACAGGTGTACGGACTAGGTTTTCGGGTTCTGACAGCTCTGACCATCCTTGGGGTTGTACTAGCAGTTCTATGTTAAACCCCAATTTATTGCAATCTTTCAACAGATTTACATGAAATTATGCAAACACCATCTTGTGGGGTAGATCTCTGGGATGTGCCAAGTTTCATTCTGGTCAGATGTGCAGTTTCCGAGTTGTGGATAGTGCAAAAAGTACATTTTCGCAAGTGTTTTCCCATTGGTTATAATGGGTTTTTGTTTGTCACCTGTAGGGTCCAGACAGTTTGGAATTTTGGCCTGAAATTTTCTGGGTAGAAAGGGGCCTGCTCACAGATATGCATTTTGCAGGTATGGTGAAAAAAATATTAATCTGTCCCAAAGTTATATTAAACTTTTCATAAATTGGTATTGAGCATGCTCAGTAAGCACCTCAAGATAGCTGCATGAATGAAAAAATAATCTTATTTCATTTCTGATGCCATCCTTTTTCATGAGTGTGGAAAATCCTTTTTTGTTTGGCCACCATCTTGTTTTCCGTTTGTGCCTAAAAATTCCAAATTTGAAAACCCACAAAAAATGATATCCCGACAGCGACCAACACATTTAGCTTTCTTATTAGGACCGCCTTAGCTGGATTCTGCATTTAACTGTTCAAGAAATGCCCTTAAAATCTGTTTTGTATAACATTATAAATCTTTTTTCGGATGGCATGATATGAAAAAAGATTTTTTGGTATCATAAGTGATGAAAAAAGATATTTTTTCATGAGAAAAACCTTTGGACAGCTTTGCCACTTCTTCATCAATCCTGATCTTATGAATCCCTCAGTGGCAGAAGGGATAGAACAGATTCTGGAGTAACAACATTTCAGGATTGACTTTTCTTGACTAATAAACCGAATGGACACAGGAAGATAGTGGTAAACAACTAATGCAAGAACAAAAATTTCAGGAAACACTGGGGCTCTAGATTCAGAGATGCATCTGTTCACAGCTTGATGGTCTCTCTGATTAAAAAGAAAAGTAAACGCTGTGTACTGTGTGATTGCAACAACACAGTGGCTAAAAACATGTGTCTTAATTTATTTTCCCAGAGAGTTTGTAAGGGATAAATTGATTGATTTTGTGAAGGCAAAGCATGAACGTTTTACTTTTTCTAGGCACTCTGTTGTATGCACTGCTCACTTTGAAAAAGAAGTTTTAGATATTAGCTGTGAGCTGAAATTGTCTTTCGGTATACATGACAGTACTGGGTAAACATCTGCCATGAAACTACATTTTTTTTTTCTAAAGGGTGGGTTTGCCTGATGGATACCATGTTATAATGTATGGGGAGCCCTAATTACTGTCTGAATTCAGACAGTTTACCACGTTGTTATGGTATCGATGTGACATCAAGAGGTTGTTAGCCCCTCTTGACTACATCACATAGATACTGTAACAACGCAATCCACAGTGTGCATGCTCAGATCCAGGGCTGCAGTGGTGAGTGCTACTACAGAAGAAACATGGACTCGGAGCAACAGACAAAAAAAGTAAGCTTGTTTTAGCCCCTATCATAGGGCTTCTGACCAAGGACCGTGGTGGTTCCTCCATTAACTTTTATAGTGTATTTAGCCCCATACACTATAAAATCTAATGGATGGGCAACAGACAATAATCACTCTGTAATCGCATCTCACAGTTTCCGTGACAACTGTAAACCTCGAAAGCTACCTAGTTGTCATGGAAACCATTTGCTGCAATTACAGTGTGGTTATTGTCTGTTGCCCATCCATTATCCTCTATCTAGTGACAATGATTTTCCTTATTGGCACAGTAATAGTACTTTTGTTTCATCATAGGTGTGGTATTCTTTCTTACATGGTTCATCTATCATACAGGCTAACATAAGCACTGCTGTACAATGAATAACTTTGCCAGTACTACCAGTTATTTTTTTTTGTCAACCGCTCTCACTACTTGCTTTTTGAACTGTATACTGTATGACTGCAACAACACAGAGGCTAAAAACATATTAACATACTAATTGCCAACAGATTAGACCTTACGGTCTATCGAGTCTGCTTGAACCTCAGATCTCTAGTTGGGTACCGAGGTCCCACCCCTTGTGTTCCAGAAACCCCTACCATCCATCCCCATCCCCCTGGGCCAGGCCATCATCTGATACATCCACTTTCTGTGTCTGTCCCACCCTCTCTTAAAGCCCTCCACTGTGGATCTCTGAACTAGCTCACCAGGCAGCACGTTCCAAGGATCCACCACCCTATCAGTGAAAAACCACCTCCTCTTTCCCCCCTCACCCTTCCACCTTCCAACTTCAAACCACTACCTCCCTGCTTTGGTCTAAAGATCCCCTCTGTGTTTACCCTATTTATTCCCTTGAGGTACTTGAAGACCTCAGTCATGTTCCCCCCTTCTCTCCTCTCCTCCAATGAAAACAGGCAGAGCTCCTCAAGTCTGTCCTCATACGTCAAATCCCCTAGTCCTCATATCATCTTAGTTGCCCTCCTCTGTACCCTCTCAAGGAGCTGTATGTCCCTCTTCAAGTGTGGTTTCCAGTACTCAAGGTGTGGTCTAACCAATCCATTGTACAGCGGCAGAATCACTTCCCTGCTGCTAGAGGTGATCCCCCTTATGATGCATCCCAATATCCTGTTTGCTTTGCTAGCTGCTCTCCTGCACTGCTCGGAGTTATTCATACATGCATCCACCATGACCCTTAGGTCTTTTTCTCTGTTGAGGCCTGCAGTGCCTCCCCTCCCAGGGTGTATCTGTGTTTAGGGTTTCCCTGCCCAAGATGTAACACCTTGCACTTGGTGATATTGAAATTTAATTTCCATGTGTGAGCCCACCTTTCCATGGTGTCCAGGTCCCATTGCAGGGCCAGCCTCCCCTCTTCCCCCTCAACTACTGCTCCCATCTTGGAATCATCAGCAAAGAGACTCATTTCACACCCTATACCCTCCCTGATGTCCGAAATGTATGCATTAAACAGGATTGGACCCAGGACTGAGCCCTGCGGTACCCCACTACCGAACTCTCTAGGGTTTGAGAGCTCCCCACCGAGCATTACTCTCTGAGTGCATCCAGCTAGCCAGTTTTCAATCCATCTGACCACCAAAAGGCCTACTCCCAACCCCGTCAGTTTCTCCACCAGACCATTGTGGGGGACAGAGTCAAAAACCTTGCTGAAGTCCAAGAATAATACATCCACAGGCTTTCCCCTGTCCAGTTCTGATGTTACCCATTTGTAGAACTCCACAAGATTGGTTTGACACGATCTACCTGGCACAAACCCTGTCGACTCATCCAGACCTCCCACCTCCTCCAAGTACACCCCCAGTCGTTCCTTTAGTATACTCTCCATTAATTTTCCCACCACCGAGGTCAAACTGATGGGTCTATAGTTACCTTGTACTTCCTTCTACCCTCCTTTATGGATTGGCACCACATGTGCCTATCGCCAATCCCTAGGTACCCTCCCTGTCTCAAGCGACCTGTTGAAGAGCTCCGCCAGGGGTGCAGCCAGTATGTCTGCCAAATCCCATAGTACTCTCAGATGAATGCCATCCGGTCCAGGAGATTTATCTTTCTTTAGGCCCTTAAGGGCTAACCACACCCTTTCGTTGGAGATAGCATCATCTGTCCCCTCCACCTTACTGGCCTTTTTATGTCTTTATTTTCCCATGGAGTTTGTAAGGAATAAATTGATTACTTTTGTAAAGGCAAAGCATGGACATTTTACTTTTTGTAGGCACTGTGTTATATATACTGCTCATTTAGAGAAAGAAGATTTACTGTAAATCTTAGCTGTGAATTGAAATTGTCTTTTGTTATACATGACAGTTCTGGGTAAACTTCTGCCATGAAACTAAATATTTTTTTTTTCTAAAGGGTGGGTTTGCCTGATAGATATCATTTTCTAGTGACAATGATTTTCTTAATTGGCACAATAATAGCACTTTTGTTTTATCATAGGTCAGGTGTTGTATTCTTTCTAATTCAGTTTATCTATCATATAGGCTAACATAAGCACTGCTGTACAATAAATAACTTTGCCAGTACTCCCAGTGATTTGTCAGCCGCTCAAACTACTTGCTTTTTTTTATCTGACAAAACATGAATGACAAAATGTGTATTTGCAAGTGTTTTCCAAGAGAAGCAGGAGTACCCAGCATTAATGTTATGTTTTTTTGGGGGGGGAGTTGATACTAGGGGGTGCATGAGCAGGGGAGAGTACTATAACAAATGAAAAGGGCATTCAACTAATGTAAAACATGCAATCCACATAAATTAAAGGAAGTATGTCAGAAACAGCATAAGATGAAAACATTTTAAGACATGTTCTTAAATTCTCTGAGTGAAACAGTCAGCATTAAGAGACACAATGAAATTTTAAGAACATAAGAAGATGATGGCAGATGGGGACCTTGTGATCCATCTAGTCTGCCTGTGAATCCAACCCCCATCCCTATAGGTTGCTTGTTTTGCTTTTACTGTAGTGTTGGTCCCATGCATGTTTAAATTCATTCACTGTCTTTGCTGCAACCACCTCTGCTGGCAGGCTGCTCCGTGGTTCTATCACCCTCTCCATGATAAAGTACTTCCTGACATTATTTCTTAGCCTTGCCCCTCTCAGGCATAGGTTGTGTCCTCTAGTTCATGCCTCTTTGTTGGCCTGGAAGAGGTTGTCTGCCTAAACTGTGTATATACACTTGATGAATTTGAACGTTTCTATCATGTCCCCCCTTCTCGTCTCTGTTCCAGGAAGGACAAGTTCAAGGCTCTGACTCTAGAATCATATGGCTTGTGATGGAGGCACTGCACCATCTTAGTGGCCCTTCTTGGAATAGTCTCCAAGCGCTCCTTGTCCTTCTTTAGGTGGGGCCTCCAGAACTGGACATAGTATTCCAGGTGTTGCCTCACCAAGGATCTATACAGTGGGATGAATACTTCTTGTTTCCTGCTCGTAATTCCCCTGCCTATGCATCTGAGGATACTGCTTGCCTTTCCTGCTGCTGCTTCACATTGTTTTCCTACTTTAAGGTCATCTGATATGATTACGCCTAAGTTCCTTTCCATCTTGGTCACCTCAAGTGTATACCTGTCTAGGATATACTGTATTCCTGGGTTCTATTTACCCAGATGCATCACTTTGCATTTTTTAGCATTGAATCTAAGTTTACAGTCTTTAGACCACTGTTCAAGTCTTTTAAGATTTTCTATCATACTAGAAGCTCCCTGTAGAGTATTCACCCTATTACAGAGTTTTGTATTGTCTGAGAACAGGCAGACTTTACCCTCTAGACCATCAGCAATGTCGCTGATGAATATGTTGAAGAGGATTGGACCCAGCACTGACTCCTGAGGCACTCCGCTGGTCACATAACCCTCTTTGGACATGGTGCCATTTACAGTGCCCTTCTGAGTCCTATCTTGCAGCCAGTGTGCAATCCAGCTTACTATCTTATGAACGACACCTGTGTGTTCAAGTTTTTGATTAGCCTCCTGTATGGGGTGGTGTCAAAGGCCTTGCTGATGTGCAGGTATACCACATCCACCGCCCCACCCTGGTCCACTGTCCTGGTCACCAAATCGAAAATCTCAATCAGGTTATTCTGGCATGATCTGCCGGTGGTAAACCCATGTTGTTTAGGGTCGAGTTTTCCTGCCCTCTTTAGGAAGTTTACTATCCACTCTTTAAAGAGTGTCTCCATGATTTTACCCACATTTTACTACTGAGGTCAAGCTGACCGGGCGGTAGTTACCTGCCTCCTCCCTGCTGCCACTGTTGAGCAAGGGCACCACTGTGTTACCCTCTTCCAATCTTGTGGCACCCTGCTTCTTTAAAGATTCATTATATAATTCTGTTAATGGTGTGGCTAATTCCTCTCAAAGTTCTCTCAATATTCTTGGGTGATTTCTTTCCAGTCCCCAAGCTTTGTCTATCTTCAACTTCATCAGTTCTTTCAGCACCCATTCCCTTGTGAAGGGACTTGTATCTGTACCCTCTGTGGGGTGCTCTGTTATGTTTAGTGTTGGCCCATTGCCATTTAGCTCATTTGTGAAGACTGAACAAAAGAATACATTGAGTGCTTCAGCTTTGTCCTGGTCTTTTTCCACCATCTGACCCTTGCTTGTTACTATTCTGACTATCCCTCCTTTGTGCCTCCTTTTTTCACTGATATATCTGAAAAAAGGTTTTGTCCCCCTCCTTGACACCAAGTGCTATTCTTTCCTCCATTTGAGCTTTTGCCAGTCTGACAGCTTTTCCAGCCTCCTTAAGCTTTTCCATGTAGAGCTCTCTATCAACTTCCCTCTGTGTCTCCTTGAACCACCTAAAGGCTTTTTTATTTTCCCTACTATTTAGTGCTACCTCTCTAGAAAATCAGAGAGGGTTCCTCTTCCTTTTTGATTTAGTTATTAGCCATGTACAATCTGCAGTTACTGTGTTCAATGAGTCTTTTATGGACTTCCAGCAAACTTCTACAAACCCAGTGGTGCTGTTTCCTAACAATGCCTTAATAATGGATCTCATTTTTGGAAATCTGCTTTTTTGAAGTCAATCACTTTTTGTCTGGTGTGGCCTGAAACCTCCATATTAATTTATAGATAGACAGACCTGTAATCACTGGTTCCAAGATTGATGCTGACATGGAAATTGGATATTCTGGGACTGTTACTGAGAACCAGATCCAGTGTTGCTTTATCCCTGGTGGGTGAGCCCACTAGATGGTTCATCCTTGCTTCTTTTAGAGTGATAAGAAATTATTTGCTCTTTTCTGTGGAAGCTGTGCAAGTGGACCAATCTACATCTGGTAGATTGAAGTCCCCAACCAGAAGCCACTCCCCTTTGTCAACCATTGTGTGAATGGTCTGAAGGAGCCCCTTGTCCACACCAATGTCCTGGGTTGGGGGTCTGTATATGGCACCCAGGTGGATAGGAGCCCTGCTCCCAGCTCACAGAGTGACCCATAAGGGTTCTGCTTTGCTATATTCCTCCTGAATTTCTGCAGCCTTAATTCCTTTTTTGACATACAATGCAAATCCCCCTCCTCTATTTGTTTTCAGGTACTTTCAGAAAAGTGAGTAGCCAGGTATGCTAATATGTCAGTTGTGGTTTTCAGAGAACCACGTTTCTGTGACTACTGCCCAGTCTAGTTGTGCCTCTGCCATAATAGCCGAGAGTTCAGGGATTTTGTTCGAAAGGCTAGGGATGTTGATGCATATTGCTTTCCATTCTTGAACAACTGGTCCACCTGGTTGGCTACTTGTATTTTGTTGTTGTTTTCCCCCAGGGGCTTTGCATTCTTTTGGTTCAGTAAGGCTTTGTGGCTTGTGATGCTGTCAGATGAAAATATGTTCCCTGGTGTTAATGTCTGAATGTTGGCATGCTCTTTCATCCAAGTGGTTATCAGGAGTTGATGCTGGTGTAGGTACCTGCTGGATGGAAATATAATTCTTTGCAGGTGTAGGAACCTAGTGGATGAAATTTGATAATTGTTGCTAATAATGATATGCTTATAGTGTTCATCTGATCGATTGTTGTAGGGAGCTGATGGGAGAGGGGCAGATGGTGATCCATGTGATATGCTGGGTGCCTGTGCCTCCTCCCCGCCCTCTAGTTTAACTGACCAAGTTGGACCTCAAACTTCTGGCCTAGTGCCCTAGTTCCTTGTCTTGTAAGATGTAGCCCATCAAATTTAAAAAAACATCTGTCCCAGAAGTTCTGCCAATTACCAATGAAGCAGTGTCCTTTCTCCTGGCACCACTGTTTTAGCCAGCTGTTTAGTTCGGTAATATCCCTTTCTCTGATTTATCGCCTGCTGCCCCCTTTTTCCCACACAGGCAGGATCTCAGAGAATGAGATGCTGGACAAAATGGAAGATAGTTTATCACCTAGCTTGGACAGGTTTAACTTTGTCTGTTCTACAAATTGACTGGCCAGGCCATTTGCTCCCATGTGGATGAGAACATGTATGTTCTGTGGTGCCATGCATACAAGTTTTTCTATATGGTCCATGTCCCTCCACGCCGACGTCTCAGGGAGGCACCTGACCATAACCATAGCATGATCCTGATGCTGGATATGTGACTCCACTCATCGCATCATTGAGTCATCTAGTATAAGTATGGTTTTATCTGCTTTGTGATTGCTGGGGTGGCGGGTGCACTTCCAGATTGCAAAGTGTTACTCCCCGAATTGATGTTAGTTTCATTTAATGATGTGGATGCTAGTGGGTGAATCTGTTTGTTGTTTGAATTGTGTTACTCAATAAGCTAGGTGTGGCTACTTTGGATCCTTTACGCTTTGTGACTAACTGCCACTGTCCTTGTCTGTTAGTCCTTTGGGGTAGGGGTGCTTGCACAATGTGAGTGTGTGAAGGAGGCATATTATTAGATCGCTGTGTGTGTGGTGTAGTTGCGATCTAAGGTAACAGATTTCAGCATGTGCAGTCATGAGTTGGGATCTAAGTTCAGTGATGGCTGTACATGTACGGTAATGTCCCTACTGATGGGAAAAAGCCTGGTAGAGAGGGTTCTGTAGGCATTGCAGTTCACAAAGTTTATTATTGTGGATAAAAGGTAGAAAGTGTGCTGTATACCTAGTGGTGAGCGGATGAAAAGGCAAAAAGAGGTGAATAAGAAATTTTTATTTTGTGTTGCAGTCCCTAGTGCAATGATGTCATAAGGAACTGCCTATAATGGAAGTGAGAATCCAGGAGTGGATGGGATGAGGGGCAGTGTGGGGGGGGTTGCCCTGGACCTCCAGAAACAATCAGCGACATCCCAGAGTCTAAGTTGCTGTCTGCCTCCCCAGCCTAAAAAGACAGAGAAGGATATCAATGCCTCTCTCCTGTGACATCACTCTTTTGTTTGTAGGAGTGCAGATGGAAACAAATACAACAGATAGTCACCTAAAAGTAAAGATGTAAAGTTAGTTACAGTAGCAATAAAACAAACCTTTAAAATGAAGCAGCTACTAGCAACCTGTTAGAGAAATGAACATGCCTGGAAGCCTGTGGGGAGGGTGAGTCTTGGGGGTGCTAGTTCACCCTGTTGTCAGGACAAGGGTATTGCTCAAGGATGGCTGCTAATAGCAGCCTATGCAGGAACTGCAGAAAAATGGAGTACTTGAGCTGAGGACAGGACAGACCCAGAGAATCACACCTGCTTAGTGGCAGCCAACCTCTGTGGGCATCCTTGTCCTCCGGTAGCTTGCTGCTTGTCTCTCTTGGAGCAGGTGTTTGTGCCACTCACTGGTATGCCTGAATTGTTACATGGAGCCACTTGCTTTGGGCTCTGTTACTGTTGCCACAATCTCAAGTGTTGGGGAGTAGTGTGGGTGCAGCCACCATTCTTCAGAAGTCATCGCTGTAGTGCGACACTATCCCTGGTGGGTATCAATCCAGTAGCTGAGGCAGAGACTAGAGATCCACTCTGCCAAGCTGCTACATCACACGGGACCTGGAGTTAGAAGATCTGTCAGACAGAAAAGAGGTACAGTGGCTGGCGATGAGGGATTTGAAAGTACCCGCTTGCCAAAGGAACCACCCTCCTGTGATGTCACTTCTTAGTTTGTAGAAGCGGGAAGTACGGATGGAAACAAACACTACAGGTAGTCACCTAAAATAAAAGATGTAAAGTTAGTTTCTGTAGCAATAAATCAAACCTTTAAAATAAAGCAGCTACTACCAACCTGTAAGAGAAATAAACACACCTGAAACCTATGAGGAGGGTGAGTCTTGGGGGTGCTAGTTCACCCTGTTGTCAGGACAAGGGTATTGCTCAAGGATGGCTGCTAATAGCAGCCTATGCAGGAACTGCAGAAAAATGGAGTACTTGAGCTGAGGGCAGGGTAGACCCAGAGAATTATACCTGTTAATTGGCAGCCGACTTCTGTGGGCGTCCTTGTCCTCCGGTAGCTTGCTCCTTGTCTCTCCTGGAGCAGGTGCTCATGCCGCTCACTGATATGCCTGGATTGTTACATGGAGCTGCTTGCTTTAGGGCTATGTTATTGCCACCACAATCTCACGTGTCGGGGAGCAGTGCAAGTGCAGCCACCATTCCTCAGAAGTCACCGCTGGAGTGTGACACTATCCCTGGTGGGTCCCAATCCAGTAGCTGTGGCAGAGACTAGAGATTCGCTCTGCCCAGCTGCTGTATCACACAGGACCTGGAGTTAGAAGATCTGCTAGATGGAAAACAGAGCTGAGAGAGAAGCTGCTGGCTGGGTCAGAGCAGAGCAAGCGAGGAGAGAAGTCGCCACAGCAGAGAAATTAGCCCGGACTGTGCATTCCACAGGGGATTTATCCAGGTAGAACTGCTGTCAAGGAATCCCTGCTTCTGCACCTGTTGAAGTCTGCCTTCCTCTGTGATTTGTCTCTCTCCCAGTTGGTGAAGATCAGTGAAGCTCAGCAGACAGTAAGGCTAGGGGCTGGACTACACTTGGCATATGCCTCCTAGGGTTGCCCTTTTTGTCTGAGCTGTTGCTTCTGGTTGTTTCTGTCTGAGAGCTTTCTATTAGCCAACCGCTATTTCAGTAGTGGGTACAGCAGCCAATGAAGATCAGTGAAGCTCAGAAGACAGTAAGGTTAGGGGCTGGACTGTTCTTGGTATATGTCTCCTAGGGGTGCCCTTTGTGTCTGATCTGTTGCTTCTGGCTGAGAGCTTTCTATTAGCCGACCACTATTTCAGTAGTGGGTACAGCTGTACAAATGCTGATTTACATACAGCAGCCAGGAATTCTGGATAAGTGTTCCAACAGCTCGTTATGCTGAGAGAGCAGCCACTGGCTAGGTCTGAGCAGAGCTAGCCAGGAGAGAAGCCGCCTCAGTGGAGAAAGGAGCCCGGACTGTGCACTCCAAAGGGTATTCACCCAGGTAAAACTACTGTCAAGAAATCTCTGCTTCTGCACTTGTTGGAGTCTGCCTTTCCTCCATGATTTTGCTCTCTCCCAGTTGGTGAAGATCAATGAAACTCAGCAGACAATAAGGCTAGGGGCAGGACCAGACATGGCATATGCCTTCTAGGGTTGCCCTTTGTGTCTGAGCTGTCTTTTAAATGGATTATTCAACATTATACAATGGTACTTTTTAAACTAAGAAGCTGATTGGCTGTCTGGGTCTTTTATCCATGAGTAAATTCCTGCCTAACTCACGGATAAAAGATCCAGTCATCCTCGTCAGCCCCATCACCTAAAAATCAATACAACCCCCAACAACAGAAACCATTTCTTTCCTTTTTTTTTTTGACTCCCACCCCGTGCCCTGGCTGGTCACTCCTTCAGGCCCTCACATGGACTTCCCCACTGTGGCTACTCCTGACCCCTACCACCCCACATCACAGCCAACACCAGGTGAACCCAGTGTTACCCTTCACTGGACGAGTCTCTTACCTTCGGAGAAGGGCCTTGACTGCCATGCCAACATTCCTGGGTGCTGCTGTGGTGGCATATGGAGGTCTGGGAGCCCAGTGATGAGGGTCTGGGGAGGCCATCACCCAATTGGCCAGGGTGCCATTTTCCATTTACTCCCCTGGAGAGTGATGTGCCACAGACGTCATGGCATATGCCGACATCTGTCTCTCCTCTAGTGCACTGTGAGTTGACATCTTGCTGTACCCCCAGCCTCCACCAGGGGCTAGCAAGAGCCGAGCCACATCCCCACCTTCCCCCAGGAGAAGGTGAGCCGTTGTCAGATGCTCCTTTCCTTCTTCCCCGGCCGGCCCTCCAGGAACCTGAGTCTGTTCCTGAACCTGGGTCACTGGCGTCACAGATGGAAATCCAACTGCTGCGCTGACAAGCAACAGAAACCATTTCAGAAGAGAGCGACAGCATGCTGGCCACTACAGTGCTGAAGGTCCGTGAGCATCATGGACGGCTCACACCATCACCCTTCAATTAATTACATATTTTAACATTTTCAGGAATGTTCAACTTGGGAAAGTGTTTGTTATTTAAAAATGAAGCCTAAAACATACAGAAATCACAGCCGAAAAGCTGAATTGCGATACTGGGCATGCGCGTATCCATATGCATAGGCACATGCCCAGTGTCACAGCTCGGGTTTTCAGCCGTGATTTCTTTATGTTTTAGCCCTTGTTTAAAAAAAAAAAAAACTTTTCTGACTTGAGCATAAAACAGCCAGTATAAAAAAAGTCTGACAGTTGACTGTAAACCACTCGCCTCACCCAAATATCAATGCTGTTAGCTGGCAGCTCCTCTAATGGTCCCTGCCTCCAGTCAGTGCTGTCTCCTGTACAAGATACTCCCTCCCACCTCTATTGCACTGCCTTAGCTCTCAGTCCAAGTACATGAGTCCCATGCTGTCCAATTCCCATCCCATTACCCAAAGTACAAAAAAAAACAAAACAGCATTGTAGCAAGCAGACTGTGTAAGGGAGCAGCAGTGTTTTATTTACAAACTGCTGGCGTGGTGGACTTACACACTCCCACTATACAGTGAGTGCGAGGTAGTGCCAGACTGTTGTGTGAGCGAGCAAGAGGTGCCGTTACTGTGATCAGAGTTAGCGTCAGCAGCTTTGAAGAGTGCAGTACAAGGGCAGGTTCTGATGAAGGGACACAACATGTTTAAAAAATGTTTGGTGAGAGGAAATGGGTGCAGGGAGGGGGGCCTGGCAATGATGAACTGAGTGGCCTTGCAAAGAGGAATTGTGTGGAGGCAAGGTGTCATGGGAGAGAGCTGACAGAGAGAACGAAAACTGGCATCAAGGAGGTACAAGCCTTCTTTTACAAGGTAAAATAAAAGAATAAAATGGTTATAAAAGGTGCTGCTTGTAGTGTGTGTGTGTGTGTGTGTGTGTGTGTGTGTGCTAGCAACAAGGAACTACTTTACCGACAGAGGAAGGATATTACATAGAAAAATCAATTAGAAAAACAGTTTCTTTTAAGCAAAAAACACTTTAATCTTTTTTTTTTTAAATCCTTAATTCCTCCCCATTGCATAATCACAATAAACCACTCCAGGGTGTGGGATATGCTGGGAATTACTCACACCTGGTGCAGATTTGGTCACTTGGCCTGCGGCTCCTGACCAAACCACACCAGGCGTGAGTAAATCCCAGCATAACCCACATTCTGTCGTGATTTATTGCTTAAATACAGAATGTATTTGAAACAGCTGACTGAGTAATTCAGCAAGAAAACAATGTAAATTTACCAAACAAACTAACAATGAAAACGAATATGACAGTGCCATCGACGGTCTCTCTGAATAAAAAGAAAAGATAAATATTAGTGTAACTCCATGAAGTAAAAAAAAAAAAAACAGATTTTGTCAGTTTATGTTTATAAATTTAATCATCATATGAGGTAATTACTGAAAGTGGCATAAAGAATACATAGCAGTCCCCAATCCTGTCAGTGCCCAGATGTCAAGTGGCCTACTTTAGCTTTCCTCCTCTAGAGTTACTACCTTTCTCAGCAGGCAGCACAAGTGGTGACCAGTTCAAGATAGTTTCTACTGAGAAATGTGTGCCACCAGTATTTTGAAGGTTTTGTACTAAAGTAATCAGAGAGCAAATTACATATATGGTCATACCCACTAACATAATACTCCAGTCATAACCCTACAACCACGCTGACTCATTTCACTAGCTCTTTAACGACAATCAAATCAAAATCAAATCCAATTAGACTTTATTTATATAGCTCCTTTCAAAACCAAGGTGCTGCACATTAAAATACAGACAGAGCTTAAAACTTAGAATAATAATTATATCAATAAATTCAACATCATTTGGGAAGGCTAAACTGAATAAATATGTCTTTAAATCAGTTTTGAATATATCGACGATCAGGCATTCTCTTAACCGATGAGGTAGAGAATTCCACAGGGTTGGTGCCGCAAAAGAAAAAGCAAAGCACCAGATGTTTTTAAATGAACCCTGGAAATTTCCAGCAATCCCTCATCGGCGGATCAGAGAGGAAGGAGGGGGCAGTAGGGATTCAGGAGGTCTTGCAGGTAGCCATGTCCCTGCTCATGTAAGGCTTTAAAGGTTAGCAAGCCAACCTTAAAGATGATCCACCACTGAACAGGCAGCCAGTGCAGCTCGCGCAGCACAGGCGTACTATGACTGGCCCTCAAGGTCCCAGTCAAAAGCCTGGCTGCCGCATCCTGCACTAGCTGCAGGTGGCAGATATCAACCCTTGGAAGCCCTAGGTAGATGGCATTGCAGTAGTCAAGGTGGGCAGTGACAAAGGCATGGACCAATGTTGGAAGGTCATCAGGAGGAACCAGGTGTCTCACCCCGGGCAATATTCCTCAGATGGTAAAATGAGGATTTAACCACAGCCAATACCTAAGATTTCAGGGTCAGGCCATCATCAAATATAACGTCCAGGTTATGCACCCGGCCTGAGGTAGTGAGCTGAACACCATCAATCCATAGGCCCGATGTCTGTCCATCCCCAACCCCCGGATGACCTTGGTCCAATACCAACACTTCAGTCTTATCTGGATTCAGTCTCAGCCAGCAGGTGCTCATCCAGTTCCTGATCTCAGCAAGACAGTTGTTTAGCACAGAGACTGCACCAACCTGTCCGGGCAGAAAGGACATATACAGCTGAGTATCATCTGCATAGCAGTGAAAACTTAAACTGTATTGCCTAATGATATCTCCCAATGGCAGCATATACACTGCAAACAACGTGGGTGCCAAGATGGAGCCCTGTGGCATCCCGCAGGATAGGGGAAGAGCGCCAGAAGAATAAATTCCAGTGACCACCCTCTGAGACCTGTTCATGAGGAAAGATTGAAGCCATTTGATGACTGTACCTGACAGCCTACGAAGGAGCCGCAAGCACTCCAAAAGCACACCATGGTCTACAGTGTCAGATGCTGCAGAGAGATCAAGAAGGACCAAGATGGTATGTGCCTTTTGATCTCTCGTTATTAGATCATTCAATACTCGGACAAGTGCAGTCTCAGTGCTGTGTCTCTTCCTAAATCCAGACTTGAGGGCATCATAGACATTGTGAGTTTCAAGGTGATCATCCAGTTGCAACACAACCACCTTCTCAATAACCCTGCCAACAAATGGCAGGTTAGAGATGGGCTGGTAGTTAACTAAACAGTCTGGATCCAAGGAGGGTTTCTTAAGAATTGGTTGTACAACCGCTTTCTTGAGGGAATCTGGAAAGACCCCACTCTCCAAGGAACTCCAGACAATTTCAGCTAGGATTGGGCAGATAACACCTACACAACCCACTAATAGGGGTGTAGGGCCCGGATCCAAACTACAACTGGTTGGGTGCAAAGTCTGGATGATCTTCACAATGTCCATGAATTCCAGCCGACTGAAGTCCGACCAGATAGACCGAGTGCATGCCACCTCCTGCTGACCTCTGCAATCTCTGATTGGGGGAGCCAGGGTGATGCCGGGCCTGATGCTGACAACCTTATCTGCGAAGAATCGTGCAAACTCCTCACATTTAAGCTGAGAAAAGGTTTCTCTGGGCTGGAGTCAGATTGGATTGCACAATCTGTCAACAATCTGGAAGAGCTGAGCTGGTTGATTCTGCGCAGCAGAAATCTCCCTGGATTGGAATTCTGCCTTCTTAAGGGTGATTTTTGATTGATATCCCTTATAATCTTCCATCAGCCTAAGCCTGTTAGCATCCAGGCTGGACCTCTGCCATGCTCTCTCCATCCTTCGACCAACTCGCCTCAGCTCCTTCAAGGAACCATCAAACCAAGGGTTCCTTGGGTGAAGAGTGAGAGGTTGAACATGAACAGGAGCAATTTTGCCCAGGGCATCTCCCACCGCCATATTATAGGCCAGTACAAGATCCCCCGGACTCATGCATTCATCCAACAATCCTGATAGGTCCAGCACCATCGATAGACCATCTGGGGAAACTCCCTTTAAAGGGTGATACTGGACCATCTCCATAGGGGCAGGCCCATTGGGGGGAGCCCAGAAACTGAACCTTATGATGTGATGGTCAGACCAGCTGACTGGTTCCACCACCAAATCAGTGATCTCTATTCCCAGGAGAAACACCAGGTCCAATGAGTGACCCCCTGTAAGGGTAGGGGAGTTAACCACCTGTGTAAGGCCCAGCATCATCATTAACTGGAGGAGACTTTGACCAAATTGTGAGGGTTCATTGTTGACCCTGGCATTGAAGTCCCCTGGAACTGTCCATCTGGGGGACCTCAATACCATGTCAACAATGAAGTCTGCTATCTCCTGCAGGAATTCTCCACCATCACCTGGTGGACGGTATATGAGGAGTATCCCGCAACCTACAATCTCTCCCAGGATACACTCGAAGGATCTGGCGGGCCCCACTGGCACATCCACAAGGCCCAGTTCCGTCCTAAATATAATGGCTACACCCCTCCCCTATGATCCAACCTTGGGTGATGTATCACTGAGAACCCAGCTGGAACAGCAGAGGCCAGTACAGGGCCTACATTTTCATCCAGCCAGGTCTCGGTGATGCATGCCAGTTTTGCTGTTCCAACAAGATCAGCTATAATAGCTGTCTTATTCTTTTTTTTTTGTGTTATGTGTTTATCTCCCCTGCAACTCCCCTACTACTCCTTCAGGCGAATTGCCCAAGGACACTCACCTCTCGCTCGGTTCCACCGCCTACTCGACCCCACATTACAGCCACCACAGGGTACCCCGACGTAACCCTTGCATCGGGTAGGTCCTCCTCTTCCGAGGAGAAAAGGCCTATCGGCCTATTCATTGGACCTGGGTGCTGCTGTGGTCGGGTCAGCTGCCACGGATCCTAAGGGGGCACTGGTCCAGGTGGCCATCATCCGGCAGGAGGAGACACCATTTTTGGTTTTTTCCTCCAATTTCCCTCAGTCGCGCTGTCTCGGAGCTTCCCCTGGTCTCCACCAGGGGCCGCTGCAGAGTGACGCCAGTCCTCAACCCACCCCAGGAGAGGAGAGCAGTCCTCTGGATGCTCAGTCCTATTCCTTCCCCTGCCTACCCTCTGGCGCCTGAGTCCGTTCCCGAACCTGGGTCGCCAGTGTTGTGTAAGGTAAGGTGCCAGCACCTCAGTCCTCTGCGCCACTGGGCCGGCGACAGCTGTCTTGTTCTTAATAGATCTGGCATTACCTAACACTGCCCAGGTAGGATGGGTTGTCAGGGAAGACCTCAGCTCCTGCACATTTACTTCAGAGCCCTTTGGTATGGGAACAAGACAGGGAATACCTCTATCCTGGCTCCATTTCACCCCAGGGCACCTCCTGGTCCCCACAACCCCAATCCACCCTCCCCTTTCCCTTCCTCCACTAGGCCCAACTCTCCTCCTTCTCCTATGCCTCCTAAATATCCCTAAAGCTCGACACCTTATATAGGTCTCCGATGATAAAGGGGGACACTCAAAAGGACGCAGTTCCCTGAGCCTAGTGGGGGACTAGAGCCTGACTGTCTTTAAACCTCCCCAGCACATACTTCAATAATAAAACCAAGCACAATCAAATCAAATATTCACAAAGCTCACAATAACAATTTCCAACACAATTCCCACCCCAATTCAATAAAAAACTTTCTTTAATCCTTAACTAATAACTACCCTCTAAAATCCCCCAAAACAACCCCCCAAAAAATACAGTTAACACAAATAATTATCTACTAAAGAAGCTGTAGCGCCAATTTAAATCATTAAATTTTTATCCAGCAAATAATTTAGCTGTTCAATGTCTTCTTAACTTAAATGGTAGTGTTCACAAGGATTTTCCAAGTCCTACCAGCAGTTTGAAACAGAGAAAGTTCTCACCAACCCCTCATCCCAACGATGTATCCAAAAAAACGTGGCCCTCTCACTGCCACAATCACACTTCTGTATTGTTTATCAAATTTCAGACGAGGACCTCTCACTGCCTCCCAACATAAGTAATACAGAATTACAGTACCTGCCAAAGATCTACCTCAAGAAAAAATGACGGGAAAAGCTCACCCCATGAATACTCTTCTTATACAGGAGATCCATTAGGAGCCGATCCAAAATGCAAAAATAACCAGACCCCAACTCAGCCTTGAGACAGGCACCACCATCAAAGGATCAAAGGAAACACAACAGTTAGCCCACCGGCACCATCCAACCTAAGCTGGAAGGCCCACGATTGACAAAGAAGAAAGAGTTTTGCACCCTCCCTCTGGCCAGTGCCCTCTATCCCCATGGGAAATTCCTAGACCAGACACCTACCCGAAGCTGGCTGGCCCAGCTTGCAATCCACCACTCTCTCTCCCGGATGACTCCACAGACACAATCGGTCACAAAGGATTGCTTCATTCTCTCATTCTTCTTTGCATTTTTTTTCCCCCAATAAAAGTTGGAGGTTTTTTACATTTTTCATCACTATTAACACTGGTGATTGTTGGATGTGATCCATAATCAGATCAAAATTATGAATGAGAAATAAAAACAAACTGTGCACGTTTGCTTCTGTGGTGGGGGTATTGGAAATCGCAGTCTATTGATTTTTTTTTTGGGGGGTGGCAACTATTTTTTCCCCTCCTAATTCTGGATTTCTAAATAAATTTTGTATCCCACAAGATGCCCTGCATTTGGAAAAAAAATACAAACTTTAATAGTTCTGTTACAGAACTGCTGCTTCCTAGTACTGTACCCCCGGCCCCGTAAACCTGGAGTGCAGCGTGACTAATGCCTTGTGCT
This sequence comes from Neoceratodus forsteri, assembly GCA_016271365.2. NCBI lineage: Eukaryota > Metazoa > Chordata > Ceratodontiformes > Ceratodontidae > Neoceratodus > Neoceratodus forsteri. The sequence goes on from CM057453.1 coordinate 424,635,740, forward strand.
ACATTTGCATTTCTCTTGTTTGTGTTTTATTTCAGACCTTTGTGACAAAACTATTCAAGTTTTGACTGTTTTGATAATTAATTTTGCAGAAGATGAATTTAAACTCCCCTTCTGTTCTGAATTTCATTGTGCAGTTTTGAAAGTCTCGCTAATAGCGCTAGCTTCACACGGTGGAGTGAAATGACATAGCTGACTCCGGTGACTGACCAGAACTGGGCACTACACAGTAATGGAAACCCTGCCTTTGCCTTGAGTTTATTTTAGATGTTTTCAGTGCTTTGGCATATTACATTGTTTGGAAGCGTGGTCATCTCTCATGATTAAAGGTAAACAGTGTGCCTGACTTTAATATAGGCATCTTCAGTATATTTTACATGAAGTGCTGTGTCACACCCTCTCTAACACTGTCATTTATGAACATAAGAAAATGCCAGCAGAAAAAGGTCTCACTGTCTGTCGAGTCTGCTTGATTGTGCAGCAAGCCCCTCAAACTTGCAGCTGCCTCACCCACCCCTCCCCTCCTCACAATTAGCCCCCTCATTCTGTTGCATCCCCTCTTAAAACTGCCTACCATGCTACAGGCTACTACCTCCTCCGGCAGAGTATTCCACTTATCTATCACCTTCTCAGTGAAATAATGTCTCCTGACTTCCCTCCTGAATCTCTCCCCCTCCAGTCTCATCTGGTGCCCCCTCGTGATCCTCCCCCTTCTAATCTGGAAAAATCCCTTCTTTACTAGCCTTGTTAATCCCCTTTAAATATTTAACGGTTTCGATCATGTCCACCTATCCCTCCTCTCCTCTAGGGAATACATGTTCAACTCACCCAGCCTCTCCTCATAGGAGTATCCCCTCTAATCCCTGGATCATCTTTGTCGCTCTCCACTGGACACCTTCCAACAATCTGATGTCCTTCTGCAGGAATGGGTGCCAGTACTGTATGCAGTATTTCAGGTGTGGCCTGACCAGCAACCTGTAGAGGGGCAGGATCACCTCCCTATTTCTGGAAAAGATTCCCCTCGCTATACACCCCAGCATCCTGTTAGCTTTTGCTGCCACCTTCCTGCACTGAGCTGAGTTTTCATACTCTCTGTTATAAGCACCCCTAGATCCTTCTCCCTGGTGCATTCTAACTGTACACCCCCCCCCCAGCTGATAGCACCTCCCCTGGTTGTTAGCCCCGAAGTGCAAGACCTTGCACTTTTTGGTGTTAAACCCTAGCTGCCATGCATCCAACCACTCATGTAGTTTGGTCAGATCTTCCTGCAGCCCTCTCCATCCTTTGATGTCATCTACCACAGCACCCATCTTTGTGTCATCTGTGAAGAGACTGATCTTACTCCGGACCCATGGGAGATATCAGCTACGAATATCCCGAACAACACTGGTCCCACTTGGTAAGCAATCCCTAGTATCCAGTGACACTGCTCACTTACATCATCCAAAACCAAGTACAATCCTCCCTCACTACAATGAAGTTTGCCCTTTAAGGGGCAGACCAAGTTGTCCTGGTGGACCCATACCTTGTGGACAGGATGGTTTACTCAGATGGGGGGGGGGAGGGACAGATAGCCAGGACAAGGGACAAGAAACAGGAAGGGGAGGAGCCAAGAAAGGAAAGAGGCAGGGATAGGTAAAGAAGAAAATGGGAGGGGACCCAAATTATAGGGTACATAATGGTCAGCACAGAGGTTTTCTGCCTCTTTTGCTGATGTTTTTGTTGGTTAAAGCAATCAATAGAGCTTCAGCACATCAGATTGGCTTTTTGATTTTTCAGCTTTTTTTGTGAGAACAAAGGTTTGTGTACCAGGACTAATTGAAAGGTAAGAATCGGAGATAAAAAAACATATGGAGGAGCAATGATGTGAAAGAACTATAGGACAAGCGCTTTTATGCAGCCCTGGAGTGAAGGCATAGTGTGAGGAGGTAAAAAGCTTGTTGGTGTTCTGTGGTAGGGCCTCAGTCTATCAGCAAGGACAGCGAATGTGAAAAAGTCGAGCAGCAAGATGGGAGGTGGCAAGAGCCGCAACAGTGGGCAGGGGCGAAAGGGCGAGTCCAGGAGCACGGAGCTGCATACGCAGAGTACGTGCTGATCAGCAGCGTGGGAGATTGGTAGGCTGAATGAGCAAGAGAATGGTGGGTTTTTTTTCAATACAGAGCCGAGTGGGGAGCAGTGGCCTAAGACGCATATTCAGCATTTGCAGAGAGAAGCATTTGGTTGGTGGGGAGAGGAAAAAAAAAGAGACAAGGTGAGCGCAGGGAGGGACAGTTAAAGGCCTATAGGAAAGATGAGAGCTGCACCCATCAGAGTGGAGTACCCAGGATTGACAGTAAGGTGGTGGGGGAAGGAGAGGGGTCAAACAGTGGCCTGCCAGATGGGCCTAGCGGGAATGGCCACGTGGTCGCAACTTGGCGTCTGATGTCACAGACCACCCTGGCGGGGCAGTTTTGCCCCTTGGAGGGCAGAGAGTGGGTTACACAGCAGGAGCCATAGCAGGGTGATGGAAAAAGAAGTGAGATGGGCCAAGGAGTGGCCGGCCAGAAGGGCCTAGTTTGAGAGACCACGCGGCTTAAAAACTTGGTGTCTGACATCACACCACATGGCATCGCGGAGTTAGGCGGCAGGGCCTGGGAAGGCTTTCTGTTTGGTTAGAGAAGAGATGCCTGGCCTTACAGTTTTAAAGAGTGATGGGAAGGAATGAAGGGGACTGTGCAGGGCTGAGCCAGGCACAAGAGACAGTGGCGGGGGGGTGAATTTCAAGCATGGTAGGAGGCGATGGGGGGGGGGACTACTGAAACTGGCACCTGCGCCCAGAGGGCTCAATGTGGAGGGCTTTTGTGTGCTACCAAGGAGTAGAAATGAACAGATGTGGTGGCGCATGGAGTTTTTAGGGGTGTCTTTGGCAAGGATAAGAACGGGGGTACGATTCCCCATTTGTCATTTGAAGCACATGGATTCAGTATTTACTGAAGAGCAGGTATGGCAGGGCCCACAGCTCAGCACCATGGACACGGGGGGGGAGGTGTGCACTAATCCCTTCACAAAAGAAAGGGTCCTATGAGAGCTCGATAAGCTCAGGGTGGACAAGGCAATGGGACCTGATAGCATACATCCCAGGGTACTAAAGGAGCTAAGGGTGGAACTAGCAGAGCCATTATCAGAACTGTTTAGTGAGTCTCTGAGCACAGGAGAGGTCCCAGAAGACTGGAGAAGGGCTCATGTGATCCTGCTCCACAAGAGTGGCAGCAGGGAGGAGGCAGGGGACTACAGACCAGTCAGTCTTACCTCAGTAGTGGGCAAGATTATGGAGGCACTTCTTAAGAAAAGGATAGTGCAACACCTGGAATCCATAGCAGCACAGGATCCAAGACAGCATGGGTTTACAAAAGGAAGGTCCTGTCAAACTCATCTCATAGATTTCTTTGACTGGGTAACCAGAGTGGTGGACCAAGGGGGAGCAGTTGATGTCACCTACCTTGACTTCAGCAAAGCTTTCGATACTGTTCCACATAGAAGATTGATTAATAAGCTGGATAGGCTCGGGGTGGGTCAGAAGTTGGTCAACTGGGTGACAAACTGGTTGATGGGCAGGAAACAGAGAGTGGTGATAAACGGTATACAGTCAGAAGAGATGCAGCTCACAAGTGGGGTACCTCAGGGATCAGTCTTGCGGCCAGTCCTCTTCAATATCTTCATCAGTGACATTGCAGATGGACTGGAGGGAAAATTTTGTCTGTTTGCAGATGACACCAAGATCTGCAACAGACTAGATGATCCAGATGGGGTGGGCAGAATGAAAAGAGATCTGGATAAACTAGCAAAATGGTCGGGATAGTGGCAACTGGGGTTTAATGCAAAGAAGTGCAAGATCATGCACATAGGGAAGAGAAACCCTGAAGCCACCTATAACCTCGGAGGGGATTTTCTGGCAGTCACAAGGGAAGAAAGAGACTTGGGCATCATCATTACCGATGACCTGAAATCATCCAAGCAGACCTCTAAAGCAGTAGGTAAGGCTAGGGGGATGTTGGGGTGTATTAGTAGGGATATCACAAGTCAGAAGAGGGAGGTAATAATCCCTCTTTACAAGACACTGGTTAGGCCCCATCTGGAGTACTGTGTGCAGTACTGGAGGCCACACCTTCACAAGGACATTAACCAAACTGAGGCAGTCCAGAGAACGGCAACCAAAATGGTGCAGGGACAGAGGGACTGCATCAGAAAACATATGAAGACGGATTAACAGGCCTCAATATGTATACCCTAGAGCAAAGGAGAGAGAGAGAGGTGATATGATCGAAACATTCAAACACCTTAAGGGCATTAACAAGGTGAAAGAGTCTAACATGTTTCAATATAAGAAAAATAGCAGGACAAGAGGACACAGCATGAGATTAGAGGGAGGCAGATTAAGGGGTAATGTGAGGAAGTTCTTTTTCTCAGAAAGGGTGGTGGATGCAGGAACAGCCTACATCAGGAAGTGGTGGATATGAATACAGTGCAGGGCTTCAAACAGGCATGGGATAGGCATAAGGGAGCAATACAGATGAGTATGAATAGATAGGCCATTGACAGAGCAAAGGCTGATGGCACATTTATAAGGTAGAAAGAGAAATGGGCAGACTGGATGGGCCTTGTGGTCCTTATCTGCCATCAACTTCTATGGACAGTGCCTGGAGTGAGGGACACCACAGCAAGGTGGTGTACCTGCTGGCTGCACATGTGGGGGAGCCGGCCTGTGACGGGGGAGGATACGAGGGCGGGGGTGTTTGGACAATGGCACGCAAGGAGTCCAAGCTCCGATAAGGGACAAAAATACAGGGGCCATGGACAGGGGTTTTGGAACAGAAGGCAAAATAAGAAGAGCGGGGATATTTGGGGTTGCTGTTATTCAAAAAACAAATATATATATATATATATATATATGTGTGTGTATATACTGTATATATATGTGTGTGTGTGTGTGTGTGTGTGTGTGTGAAATAAATAACTAAATATAGATAGCTAAGGCATGATGGTAGGCACTAACAAAGGCGTTTTGTTAGTTTTATCCACAGCGTTTTCTGCAGGCAATTTGGAGACAAAAAGGCACCAAGGAAGAACAAGCCATCAAAGGAGGAAGCATACAAAGCGATAGTGGAGTTGGCAGAGAAGGCCAACATGATGTGGCAGCTGGTGGAGGGGGTGGAACCAGGGAGGTCAGGGGAGAAATGGAAAGCGGACAAAGGAAAGAGGGGCAATGGAAAACAACCTGCAGGAAGGCCGCGCAGCCCGAAAAGGCCGCAGCCACCACAGGTGGTGTCTCCTCGAGTGGGTAGCCCAGTACCACTGCAGCCCTTTTTGCCAGAACCGTTAGTGTCTCCCCTGAAGCCAATTGCAGTACCGATGCCAGAACCCAGACCAGAGCCCCCAGCCATAATGGCTCCACTGCCCCCGATGCCGCCGCCAGTGGTCCCACCACAAGAAACCAGACCGGTGCAGATGGGCAACAACAGGTCACATGGAGTGGACAAGCCCGCAGGTAGTGTAGCAGGTTCCGTAGGAGAGAGTATTAAAGATTACATTGGGCAAATTATAGCGGCCTTTGGGGTGGGTGGTTTAGGACAGATGGAAAATGCACTGGCAGAGATTAGGTCAGATAAAGAGATGGTTGTGGAGGGGGACAAGTTGGTGGAGGGAGCGGGTAAAGGGACGAGGGATATAGGAGCCCCGGGGATGAGAATAGGGGAACACGTGCCGCTGGCCACGAAGGAGAAGATATGGAAAGGGGAGTATGTGGACATATTTGCTTTAGTAAGTAGAGAGGCGGCAAATATGAGGAGACTGAGAATATAGGGAAGAGTGAGATGGCAGCGGCTGTGGTTTTATTGGGTAAGAAAGAGGAGGATATGTTCACCAAAGGAAAGACAAGGGAGGGGTGGTTCATGGGTTTTGCCACATATTCGGCCATGATGATGGAAAAGAAACCAGAACTGGGCATCCCACTTATCATATATTCCCTGATCATATGAAGGGCAAAAGCAAAAGGGGGGGTGGATATATTATAACGAGTTTTTCCGCCAAAGGATGGTGACGTATGGGGACGTGAGATGGGACACAAAACTGCTAGACTTGTGGACAGACTATGTTACTGATCAATCCACATCGGAAGGAGAAATGGATAGAAAGGGGGGGGATACCACAGAAGTGCTGTTGGGGATATAACAGGGCATTTTGTTCATGGCCCCAATGTCGTTTCCGACACGCCTGCTTGAGATGTGGTGGTTCCCATCTGGCAACAAGATGCAGGAACACATGGACCCAAGGAGCCCAGGTGGGAGGAGCTTAGGGGACAGGCAACGAGCTCTTCTGGGAGGGCCCGGGGTATAGGGAGCAGACATGGAGCAGGGGGTCTAGAGGCAGGGGTTACGGGGGTAGGGGAGCCCAGTCTTATTGAAAGGAGTGACAAGGAAGAAACAGTCAGGGAGGGTAGCAGAGGTCGGGAGAGAGGGCATATTGGGGGAAGAGAGCAATTCCACATGGCAAAAACCCCCATCAAGACAGAGGTCTGGGAAAAGTGGTTCAAAGGTAGAGGGGTGGCAGAAACCATAAGGAGACATTTTAGAACAGGTTTCCCTCTACAGTGCACAGGTCCAAGAAAGGCAAGGGAGGCTAACAACTTGTGGTCAGTCAGGGGAAAAGAAGACATTTTGAGATGAAAAATAGAAAAAGAAAAAGCTGCAGGTAGGGTGGAAGGGCTGCATCCATTTCCCCCTTTACACAACCTGAGAACTTCCCCATTGGGGTTGGTCCTGTAAAAACAAACAGGGGACTACAGGGTGATTCACCATTTGTCATTCCCAGAGGGACAGTTGGTTAATGATTTTATAGCAGAAGAGCATAGCAGGGTCACCTATGCCACATTGGAAGAGGCAGTACAGATTATCTGAGTGACCCCTGATGTGTGGATGGCCAAGATAGATATAGAATCTGGCTTCCGGTTGCTCCAAGTGAGGAGGGAGTACTGAGACCTATTAGTTTTTAAGGTAGGGGACCAGTATTACTTTGATAAGGCTATGCACACGGGTTGTTCCTTAGCTTGTTCTACATTTGAAACATTTAGCACCTGCCTGCAATGGATATTCCAGTAAAGAACAGGGTACAAGACAGTCATACACTATTTAGATGATTTTCTGTTACTAGGCAGTGGACACCCGGAGGCAGAGAGGATGTTGGCTAGCTTTCAAGAGCTGTGTGGTGAGTTTGGGGTGCCATTGGCACCGGACAAAACAGAAGGCCCCAGCAAGGTCCTAGAGTTTTTAGGGATTGAGATAGATGCACTGGGGGAAGTGTTTAGGTTGTAACACAAGAAAAAGCAGCTCCAGCTCTAGTTGTGCTAGTGTGAGTTAGTAGCCAAACAAACAAAAAACACAGCACCAACACTTCTTTGGTAAATAACGCTGTATTAAACTCACATATAAAGAGATGAAATACAGTGGCACCATACAAGGTGACAACAGCTCCCAGAAAACAAACAGCCTGATTGGCTTCATGCCAAAAGTGCCTCCTCAGGGACTCAGTCATTAGGAATGGGGGTATCTGAGAGGAAAATGGTTTTTGGAGCCATGGCCAGCAGACTGGGTAAGAGACAGAAGAGTAAGGGGCATCACATTATTGGAAATCATGCCAGTTTGGGCCTGCACCCTGGTATGGAGAGAGGAATTGCAGAATCAGAAGGTTACATTTTGGTGTGACAACAAGGCGGTGGTGGATGTTCTGAACAACAGGGGAGCTAGGTCCGAGACAGTGATGCAAGTGCTGAGACAGCTAGTATTAAGAGGCTTGCAATTGAATATGTCATTCAGCGCCAGGCACATAGATTGGGTAAAGAATATCTGGGCCGACAGCCTTTCCTGTCTGCAGCTGGACCGGTTCCAGATGCTGGCACCTACAGCAGAGGAGCGTAAAGTGCCTGTTCCAATGAACATCTGGGACATTGGCAAGAGGGAGCCGAAATGCTGTTCCACAATTCATGGGCACCACAAACCTTGAGGTCCTATGAAGGGGCATGGCGGGCACTGCAAACATTCAGGGAAGCACACCACATGGAGGTAAGTGGGCCAGCTATGGAAGAACAGTTAGGAAAATTTACGGCAGATCAGTGGCAAAAAGGGATGGCTCACACCATGGCTCACACACGGAAGGCAGATTCTATATCTGTCTTGGCCATCCACACATCAGGGGTCACTCAGATAATCTGTACTGCCACTTCCAATGTGGCATAGGTGACCCTGCTATGCTCTTTCCCTATAAAATCATTAACCAACTGTCCCTCTGGGAACGTACCTAGCGGGGATCAGCTTAGTTTGTAATTTGAAAAATGGAAGGATCCTACGAAGTCAATACTGATACGGAGGATGATGCTAGGTTGGAGTAGGTTGAAGAACAGGGACAAGTAAGGTATGCGTCCGATAGCAGATCAGTGATTAGCCAGACTAGGGGGGATACTGCCTGCAATTTGTAAATCCAAGAACGAGGCTCAGCTGTTCCATAAGATTTATTTAGTGATGCTCGTGGGGGCCTTGAGAGTGAGTGAGGCTGTGGGGCATGGCAGAAAGAATGAAGAGGGAGGTTTGGAATGGGAAGATATAACCTGGGGGACAAGGGAAATACAACTTCTAATTAGGAAATCCAAGATGGATCAGGAAAGGAAGGGGTGTGTCGTAGCCATTAAGGCTCACCCAAATGGGGTTTTGTGCCCAGTGAAGGCTTTGTGGGCTTATGCTGCAGAGCATTATAACAAAGTAGGGAAACTATTTGTGCCTGGAGATGGGAAGAAGGTGACAAGTTACCAGGTAACAGCCATACTCAAAAAAGGCATGGAGTTCCTGGGTGAAGACCCAGGCAGTTATTCTTTCCATTCTTTTCGAATAGGGGCTGCTTCAAAATGAGCAGCGGAGAGGAAGTCAGTGACCAGTATGCTGGAAAGGGGAAAGTGGCAGTCTGCCAGCAACAAGAGATACATTCGGGTTTTTAAAGATGGAGATTAACCTGTCATCATGTGTTTTGTCTTACAGGAACAGAACCTAAAATGGGGGGGGGAGGTAGGGGAAAAAATGGAACGGAATAAGAACGATCAAGAAAAGATGGTTTGAGGTTTAAGACATATTTTGCTTGATTTACTAGGCAGAGGGAGGATCATAGAAGTATGGATCTGCAGGCACTCCTACATTTGCTGGGCAGAAAGGAGAGCGGAAAAGAAGGCCAAGGGAAAGCAGCTGTATCAGGACGTCAGACAATGTAGGCTGGTATGGCGTGGCATTCGAGGGATGAAATGGGCACATTTACTCCCGACCTTGATAGAGATGAGACAGCGGCGACCCACCCAAGATTTAATCATTATACACCTCGGGGGAATGATATTGGAGGAAAGCCATAGGTGGACACATATCTGCGGGTTAAGCAGGACTTGGAGAAAATAAAGCAATGGTGGCCAGGGGTGAGCATGGCGTGGTCAGATATGATACCAAAGAGGATATGGAGACAAACACGTCCACGTAGCAGTGGATAGGGCCAAAAGGAAGATGAATAGAAGGGTGGGGACATCAATAAGGAGCATGGGAGGGCATGTAATATTGAGAGGGGTGGAAGAGTGTGGGTAGAGGATTTTTACAGATCAGATGGGGTCCATTTGTCGGACTTAGCAATAGACATGTCTAATACAGAAATTATGGGTTTTATTGAAGCTTGGAGAAGACAGGAAGGAAGATTGCGGGGGGGTCAAAAAGGGGTAAGGCCAGTCATCCAACACAAGCTGGAGACAGGCTATGGGGAAAAAAAAGGGGGAAGGAAAGGGAGGGGGAAATGATAAAGGAATATGAGGAGAAGAAGAAGCAACAGAAGCAGAGAAAAGCGGTCTCGGTTTTCACTGTTACCTACAAAAAAAAGAGAAGAAGGCACCCAGGTTTTCACCTGGGGAGGCGCGAAGAAGAGGAGGAAGAAGGAGAAAGGAGGATCAGAGATGGATATTTTAATACAATATAAACAAAGAATTGTGGAAAGACAATAATGGAAACTGGTGATGGTATTTGTAAATATGAATATGAAAGATAATAAATTAATTGCCAATCTGAGCACAAGAACACACAAATGTTCTGTCTTTTGTGGAGGAAAAGGGAGGAATCTGGGACAATGAACTCCGAATACTAACCACAAATGCTAACCCATAGCAAATGATTGGTATGCTCCCAACTGCTTCCATACAAGCTCCTTACTGCGATTAGCAGATTGTCACTGACTGTCACTAATTGTGATTGCCATCTAGTAGTGATCAGCTCAGTCATACCTTTTAAACTTGCAAAGTGTAGCAATATAAATTCAGTCTTTCCCCCTGCTACTCTGGTTTTCGCCAGATAGTGTATCTGTGCTGTGTGTGTGTGACCTGCAGCAATCATGTTACCTGGTCGAAACAAAATTTAAAATACTGCACTAGATCAGAAGCCAATGTTAGCAAAGGATTTGTAATCTCTATAGACGGTCTCACATTCATATTATACAATGGCAAGAAAGAATGCTGGTCCCTGATTGGTCAGACTGAACTGGACCCGGGATGTTATCCCAACATAACATCCTGGCTCTAGTCCCAGCACAATCATAACTGCATAAAATGTTAAGAAAGAAAAAAATCAATCCACACCTGCCCCTCACATTGACTTCACCGCCCCCGCTCCCAGCCGAAGTGAAAGCCACGGTGCCGATCAACTTCACATTACTGGAAATCCCTGCAACTCCATTTTTTAAGTAAATCCCCAGTACACTTTCCATAATGAACTTTTATTTTTTACAGTGCTAAACAAAACAACATCAGTCTACAATGATCGCCTTCACCAGTCTCCCGCTTGTCTCCTGGTCCACAGACACTGAGCCCAAGACACGGCACTTCCATTCTCCCGCCCACCCCGAACAGACTCAGTTGTCAGTGAGCGCGAGTATTAAAAAGCGCACTGCACTTCAAACACTTACAGTTTCTTGACATATTTTCTTCTCCCAGTAAAAAAAAATATTCCAACATCACAAGAAAGCCAAAATGAAATCCCACAATGGCAGCTGGTGGGGGGGCAGCTTTTGCCAAAACATAAAACAGGAAGCACAGCCACAGTAACACTGCAGCACCTACACCTACTGGCAAGAACAGCCCAACAGAACTATTTTTAAAAAAGTATTCCTACCCATTCAAAAAATAGACTTCTAAATAAACTTTTTCATCTTTTTAATTGTTTTTTTTTTTTTACACAGGAGCCATTGTTTATTAGGAATAATGCACTCCAGGGTGGGTGTTTTGCTGGGATAACATCCTTTCTAGGGTGTTGGATGCCCTTGGTCTCAGCCTCAGGCTCAACCATCCGAGGCAGAATGTTATCCCGGCATAACACCCACCCTGTCATGCATTATTGCTTTATTTTACAGCAACTTAACAGGCAGCTACAATGACCAATGACAACTGTCACTTTAAAAGCACGGTCTAGGTACTTATACATAGCGCAAATGTTTTACGGCCTTTGTGACAGTTTATTTTGTCATAAAAACCTTATGTTTTACTGACCACTGCAACTTGAAAAGCAAAGCCTGGGGACTTTCAGCCAGCGCTTGAGAAGTGTTCACCTCATCTTTGGCAGTTGAGTTTGTTAGCAATAACTCACAACAAGGTATGGGGTTAAGTAAACATTAAACCACAACAGAGCATGGTTCTACTGTGTGTAACCCTTAGGCGGCGCTATTCTAAGGGCTACTACCCCTACCTATATGGCTATACACAGGTTAAAGGCTCTGAGTTCGCTAACAAGGTGCCTCCACCCAGAGAAATGGTACTGGGGTAGCTTAGCTGCTCTGGTACAGCCCTTTGGGAAGCTATAACCACCCACCAGCCCTCCTAGTGGCCTAGTATAGAACACAGTGGTAAATTCACAATCAATAGGAAGCAGTAATAATGTGCTCATACGCTTCTCACTTACCACCAGGGCTGGACCTGCAGCAGCTGTCCTGGAGACCCCCTGGAAAATGAGGTTAGCAATGCAGCAGTGCAATCTCAATATTGTAACCCAACTGATATGCACACTAGCCAGGTTAAACATGAAAAAGACAAATCAGGTTTATTAAGGGGACATGAACAAGGAAGGGGTGTGAATCTGGTCAAATTATTTGTATTCTGACTTAAATCAGGTTTTACTGGCATGCACTTTAAGTCCCAATTATACAGTTCAACAACACTGAGTACCCAGAATGTTATGCGGGCTAAATCCACAGAGAGTGTGCACCTGGATGTGGTGCAAGGAAACTCACCAAACAGTCACCTGCATAAGGTTTCCTGCACACACCAACCCACAAATGAACACCACAGCAAAGTTGCTGATAAAACTACATTTATTGTTTAAAAGCAAAAGGTGCAGACAGACAGTTACCCAACATGTGCCTTTGAAGAAGGACCGTTACAGGTTCAAAACATGTCAGGTGATTGTCTGTCCGCACTTTCTGCTTTTAAACAATAAATGTAGTTTTATCTTCGACTTTGCTGTAGTGTCCCTTTGTGGGTTGGGGTGTACAAGAAACCTTATGCAGGGAACTGTTATACTGGCTAGCCTGAAGTGTTTCCGGGGTGGCCAGCGTTGCAGCTGAAGTTGAGACCCTTGATGGAAGAAAAGACAGTTGGAACATGCAAACAACCCCATTCTTTGTAATCCAAGCCGGTTGGCTCAGTCCTTTGTAAACCCAAGAAAGAGTGAGACAATTAGATGGTACCACAGTTGATTTAAGCCCTTGTTGCAGAGTGCTACCCTGATTGTACTCACACAACCAGAAATTCACTGCAAGACTGGCAACATGTAGACCTTGTGGTGATGATTGATGGGCAGGAGGAAGCTGAGCCAACACGACAAACCTCCAGATAGTCACAACCTGTGCGATGTTGTGATGAAGGGGGCCAAATCCTCAAGCCGATCTCTCACCGAAATGGTCTGTGGTGCAGGAGTAGCGGCCTAGGCCAAAATGACAGGGCCTGGGCAGGGTGAACAGTTCTGGCAAAGTTTGTGATCTTCTGCTAGTGGAGCCTCCAGCTAGTGTAACAGATTTGATCTTAGGGAACCAAATTACAACCCACGAAACACATTCAGCACATTTAAATCAATCACTACTTCTGTTAACAGTTCAGACTCAGTCCTGTTGCAAATTAAGAGCTTTACAGTGTAAATCTTTCGATCCATATACTCCACGCACAAGCTGGGCCGATCGCTTCAGGAGCAAGTCTTCGGTCCAAATCGCAAGTTGCACTGGCAAATTTCTTCTTCTCTTCTGCTGCCATTCCAGGCTGGAATCGGACAGGTCCGACTTCTGCAATTAGGCAGTTCAATGCAGGAGAGGGTGGGAGGAAGGCAAGTCTAGCCTCTACCCCCCAATTCCCCTACATTCCTTCTGGGAGCAGCTGCTCGAAAACTCAAGCTGTTCACACTTCAATCTCCAACTCTAACTGATCCACTGTCTCTTGGCACACAGGGCATTTCCCTTGTAAGTCCAAAGGTTTAGTTGGCTAAAGGAGCTGTCAGTCACAATAAGGGCTCCCCTCCAGGTCCATTTGGGCACCAACTGGATAAAACTACACAACTACAGAATTTCTGTCCCACAAGACCCCTGGGGACAGGATCTAGTTTAGGTCCCCAGTGGTTCAATTGGTCCAATTACTGGAAGTCCAGGACCTAACATGGTGGCTCCCATTCAAGTGTTTGTGCTGCAAACAAAGCAGGTTAGACAAACTTCTCTGTCATTACTACAACAGCAGATAAACAGTAAATAATCACAGTTCCTACATAGGCTCCCTCTGTGCAAGTAGCAAGTGCAGATTGGAGCAAATCAGACCAGTGTCTGGCTGGTCGCAAGCCCTAAATCACTTGAACCCAGCACAGACCATTTTCTAAACACAGATTAGCTATTCTCTTAAAGGGAGAGGCGAGGAGGCTAAAATATGGTACTCTCACACAGAAACATAAAACTACTTAAGACAGGACACCAGCCTGACAGTGGGCATTAAGTAGCCCAGGAAGACATTATAGTAAACCCCAATTTATAGGGGAGGTTACATGTGGATTTAATCCATGGTTGGAGGGGTTGAGTGTCTCCAACCACCCAACCATGGATTAAATCCAAAGTAGAGCCATGCTCTGGAGTGGTTTAATGCGCTTGTAACATGGCAAACGTTTGTAGGATAAGCAGATGTATGGTTAGTTATTTCTCAAAGAAAGACAGAGACACAGTTATGATTTTACTTATTTTAAAGCCTGTATTTAATGCACACATTCTGCTGAATGAAGCTTTCCTCAGATACATTTTGGGTGTGCAGAGCTATAATTAACACATTTTTAAACTCACTCTATGGTGCTAACATTGTTAATTCAGGTAATCTGTGTCTGCATTTATTAATATGGTACTTTTTCTCCTAATTTACTGTCAGGATTGGTGCTAGGTACTTCGATTTTTGTCTGCATGTATTACAAGATATGGGTTGCACTGCATGATGGGACATGTGCTAGGGTACATCTTTATGTTTTGTTCCAGCAGTTCCCTTGGCAGGCCAACAGATGGCTGTGAAACAATGCTAGCAGCACAGCACTATTTCACAGCCATTCTTAGATCAAATGTACTGAATTAAGTCAATCTGAAAAAATGATTTCATAGATCAAGTAGTATTTTTGTATTAACTTCACTTTTTTTCCTCTCTAAATTATCTAGCTCAACAGGAGATAGAACAACATGACGTTTACTGCTCTCACCTTTCAAATACTTCTTTTGACTTGTATTGTCGTCCTCTTTCTTTGATTTCCTTTTGCTTTTTGTGTTTCCTTGTTCTTGTGCAAGAAACACCTTGGGACAGTACCACATTTGAGAAGTGTGACAGGGACAAGTCCGATGCAGAGCACTGTACAGTGGGCTTGACCCTGACACACCAATGACCACTGAAGCCAAGTGTGACGGCCGTCAGAATTTCACAGCAGGGAGCCAGCCTGCACGTGAGAGAAACGAACTACACCAATGAGAGAGTGAGCTTCATTCCTCTCATTTGCATAACCAGCATTGCAACTCTGCAGACCCTTTCACTCCCTCCCACTGCTGCAGTCCGCACCGCACGCACCCTCCATTCCCCCACTGGCCTGGCATCTTTCATTGAACCCTCCCGCTGCCTCCCACTGCTGCAGTCCGCACCGCACGCACCCTCCATTCCCCCACTGGCCTGGCATCTTTCATTGGACCCTCTCACTGCCTCCCACTGCTGCAGTCCGCACCGCACGCACCCTCCATTCCCCCACTGGCCTGGCATCTTTCATTGAACCCTCCCGCTGCCTCCCACTGCTGCAGTCCGCACCGCACGCACCCTCCATTCCCCCACTGGCCTGGCATCTTTCATTGAACCCTCCCGCTGCCTCCCACTGCTGCTGTCCTCCCCGATCCTGTCCCAGTCCTGGGCATCTAATCAAACCCTCCCACTCCCTTCCACTGTGTGCTGTCTGCCCTGCACCCTCCATTCTCCCGTACTGACAACAGGGGGCCCAATCCCCATGTCGGTGTCATGTACCCCCCAACATATGTGGCACACTGGGAGCCCACCCTAGTGTGCCCAAATTTATTTATTTTTTGTACCTGTAAATAAAGAAAACCGTCCCCTGACCTCTAGTTTTTTAATCTATAATAAAGAAAATGACCCCTCATCCGCTCCCCAGTCCCCCTCCCCATCCCAACCTTCCCACTGACCACCCACTACCCCGCAACCGCACCTTACCCCATACCGGCCTCCGGAGGTCAGCGCTGTCATCTTCTGAGGGCCAGGACACATCTGCACTCTTTGAAGCCGACCGGCAAAAAGAAGAATCAAAGGCAGGCATCGTATAATGGCAGACAGCGGGTATTTCAACTTAGGTTGATATCTGAACCATTATTAGGAATTCTGGCCCCGAATTTTCAACATGGGGTTCTTGGGACCCCGCCTCATGAACACGGTCACTGTAATTTCATTACTCAGTCCAGAAAGGTGATTTCATGGTTGCTGCACTGAATCACATTTCGGGACTGAGTAATGAAATGACAGTGCCACTGTTCATGAGGTGTGATCCCAAAAAGCCCATGTTGCAAGTTTGGTGAAAAAATTCCAAAAAACAACTGTGTTATGACTGTGCGTTGCACAGTTTCTACGCACGCTCCTAACTTCACCAATTTTTAATATTTTCACTCCAGATTTTCAACATTGCCATTTTTTCACACATCCTTATGAACAGTACTGCTGTCATTTTTCACATCCTGCCTGAAATGTGTTTTTACACCTGTGGTGCAGAATGGTGAGGTTGTTCTGCGAAATCACTTTTCTGGATAAGTGAACAAAATGACAGTGGCACTCTTCATGAGGTGGAGTCCCAAAAAGGCCATGTTGAAAACTTGGTGAAACAACTCCAAAAAATGTCTAAGTTACACCCAGTCATTCCACATTTTCTACGCACACATGTAACTTTGGTCATTTTCAATGTTTTCACTCCAAATTTTCAATATAGCCTTTGTATCAGACCACCTCATGACCAGTTCAGCTGTCATTTTTCACATCCTGCCCATAATGTGTTTTTATACCTGTGGCATGGAATACTGTTTTCCCATGGATTTGAAAATTTTCACCTACAGGGTTCATGAGGTGGGGTAATAAGAAAACTATGTTCAATATTTAGGGTCAAAATATGAAAAAATGACAAAGTTATGGCCACTTCTTGCAATTTC
Organism: Neoceratodus forsteri; assembly: GCA_016271365.2. Taxonomy (NCBI): domain Eukaryota; kingdom Metazoa; phylum Chordata; order Ceratodontiformes; family Ceratodontidae; genus Neoceratodus; species Neoceratodus forsteri. The sequence continues at coordinate 424,652,519 of CM057453.1, forward strand.
GCTACGCATGCTAGTAACTACAGTATGGAAATCTTAAATATTTTCACCCCACATTTTTTTTTTACTTATGTGTACTCCTGCTCCACGGCCCTCTTTATCTGGAGGGAGCCCCGGCACTGCCCCCGACATCCACCAGCCAACCAGCTACCCACAGGGCTTAACCCCTGGCGTGGTCATCGGGGGGGGGGCTCACCCCCAACAAGATCAGATCCAGTACAGGGGTTGCCGCCATGACTATTCGGGGATGGGATCTGCGAGCTCCCTCCATCATCCACCACAAGCTTTTTTCCTCCTGGTTTTTCCCCTTCAGGGGCAGAATGTGCAAAGACTCCGGCAATGGTGCTGTGCATGCTCCTGTGCATGCACCCCATCAGGCATCTGCTCTGCCTCTGACCTGCTGTCTGCAGCTTCAGTGTGCCAGCTCCCAGTCGAAGCTAGGGGCCAGGCATGCACCGACAACTGGTCGCCCCTCTCCCCAGAGAAGGAGAGCTGTCCCTGGGATGTTAGATCCTTCTCCTCCCCTACCAAGCCCCAGTGGCCTGTGCTTGCTCCTGAACATGGGTCACCGGCATGACGTGAGGTGTGGCATCCAGTGCCTCAATCCCCAGCACCAGTGGCCCGGCGATGTACCCCACATTTTCAAGATAGCCTTCTTATTACCCAAGCTTCTGTGTTCAACTGCTGTTCAAAATATGACAGCTTGTCAAAACATAGTTCAGGCAGGTTTTTCTTCCCACCAGAAGTTCAGCTAACACAATACACACCTGCCACATAAACCATGCAAGGAAACATTTGGCATTGATAAATGCTTGTCTCATTTTTAAACTCACTCCATGGTGCTAACATTGTTAATTCAGGTAATCCTTGTCTGCATTTGCTAATATGGTACTTTTTCTCCTAACTTACTGTCAGGATTGGTACTAGGTACTTCGATTTTCATCTGCATGTATTACTAGATATTGGTTGCACTGCATGATGGGGCATGTGCTAGGGTACATCTTTATGTTTTACATAGATACATAGACAGTGTCATCAGATAAGGGCCTACGGCCCACCCAGTCTGCCCATTTGAGCTTGTAAGTTCACTTTATGTTTTCCTAGAAGTCTGTTGCCCCTTACCCCGACCTCCAGAATTCCTTTATGTCTATCCCATGCATTCTTGAATCTTGTGATTGTTTCAGCCCCCACCACTTCCTCTGGTGGGTGTTCCACTTGTCCACTACCTGTTCTGTGAAGAAATTCTTCCTCATGTTTCCTCTGAATCATCCTCCCTCCGACTTCATCCCATGCCCTCTAGTCCTGGAACATCTTTTTCACTTAAAAATAGTGTATTCCTGCACCCTACTGCTCCCTGTAAGACACTTGTATGTCTCTATCATATTCCATCTTTCCCTCCTCTCATCCAGGGAGTACATATTCAAGTCCTTTAACCTGTCCTCATAGGACTTGTGATGCAATCTATGTACCATCTTTGTTGCCCTCCTCTGAACCTTCTCTACCCTGTCTATGTCCTTACGTAGGTAAGGTCTCCAGAACTGTACACTGTACTTCAGGTGGGGCCTCACTAATGTCTTGTATAGTGGAATTATGACCTCCCTTTTCCTGCTGGTGATGCCCCTGCCTATGCATCCCAGCATCCTATTTGCTTTACCTACTGCCTTGTTGCACTATTTCCCTACCTTGAGATCATCAGAGATGATAACCCCAAGATCCCTTTCCTGCTTGGTGCATGCTATATCCTCACACCCCCAACTGATACATAGTGTATGGTGGAATGCTGTTGCGCATGGAAATCCATGCCTGGAACAGTGTTGTTGTGCTGCACTCGGTGCGTCATGATCTTGTTGTGCTGCACCGAGTACGTCACCAGTGGAGCACAACAAGCTCGAATGCATTCGCGCATGCACAATTGAGCGGCCCACAGCGATGCGGAAGTCAGCACGCTGCTACACATCCCGAAGTAAGCCTTATTTATACTTGTAGACTTGTTTGGGGGATCACGGAGTGCTGATTATGGTTGCCCATACACTATAAAAGATTATGTATGAGCAACCATACACAAACAAGGCAGTTGTGGAAGAGCTTGAGGTTACCATGCATGAGACCTCTCGAGCTGTGCCTCGAGGTCTCTGGTTTACCATGAAACCCCTAGATCACACTGCCTTGTTGTGTATGATTGCTCATACAATCCTCTATATTGTGCCAGGGTTTTGTGCCCCATATGGATTATCTTGCACTTCTTTGCATTGAATTTCAGCTGCCAAACCCCTGACCGTTCTTCAAGTTTCTGCAGGTCCCTTCTCATTCTGTCTACACCCTCTGGTGTATCTACTCTGTTACAGAGCTTTGTGTCATCAGTGAACAGGGAAATTCTGCCTTCTAGGTCCTGCGCAAGACGTTGAATAGGACCAGTCCCAGCACTGATCCCTGTGGTACCCCACTGGTCACTCTTCCCTCTGTGGAGTGACAGCCATTTACCACCACCCTCTGTGTCCTGTCACCCAGCCAGTTACCTACCCACTACACTACTGTCCTACCCACACTCATATTCCCCAGTTTGTGTAATAGTCTTCTATGTGGCACAGTGTCAAAAGCCTTGCTGAAGTCCAGATAGGCCATGTCCACTGCCCTCCCCTGATCCACTTCCCTAGTCACCCAGTCAAACAATTCAGTGATGTTGGTCTGACATAACCTCCACCTGGTCAAACCATGCTGCCTTGGGTCCTGTAGTACACTGACAACCAGATGTTAAACCAATCTCTTTTGTTTCTGCAGTTCCCTTGGCAGGTCAAAGGATGGCTGCGTATCAATGCTAGCAGCACTGTACTGTTTTACAGCCATTTTAGATCAATTTCTAAATTACTGAATTGAGCCAATCTGAAGAAAAACTTTCATAGACCAAGTAGTATTTTGTGAGTAGGGGACAGGAAATTTGTACTAACTGGCAACTGTTTATAAAGTTCTTATTCTTAGAAACTACATGCATTTTCCTAAAGTATCCATATTTAACTGTACCTGAATAAAAAGTGATAGGTAAAACTAGTTTGCATTGTTGTGTTTTTATGGGCAGCATTCTGTTACAGTTTACTTCATGAAATCACTTACAGTATGTGGAGTTTTTACTATGTCACAATTTATGTACAGAATGCTAATTATGAGCTGCTGGCTTATCAGAACCCTGTTTAGAGTTCTGTGCACAAACCATGACATAGTTAAAACTCCAAATGATTGTTTCCTTGAAGAGACTGTAACAGATTGCTGCCCATAAAAACAAGACAATGAAAAATAGAGCCTGTTATATCACTTTTTATTCAAGTACAGCTAAATATGGATAATTCTGCATATCTTTTCTGAGAGTAAGAACTTTATAAACAGCTGTCAGTTAGAAATGATTTTCTGTTCTCTTTAACCTCACTTTTTTTCCCTCTCTAAATTATCTAGCTCAGCAGAAGATAGAACAACATGACGTTTACTGCTCTCACATTTCAAATACTTCTTTTGACTAGTATTGCCAGTTTCTTTCTTTGATTTCTATTTGTTTTTCTCACTTCCTTTCTTATCTATTTTTTTACCCACAGAAGCAGCCTCTTTCTTTGATTTTGCTTTGTTTATCTTACTCTCTTTGTTATTTTTATGTTGGCTCGCACTTGCGCACCAGCCAACATATTGCATTAGTAGCAGATTTGGAGGTGCGGTCACTGTTGGGCGAATGCAGGGCATGCATCAGTAGGTGCATCCCTCATTCCCCAGTAAGCCAGCATACAGGCACCACACCAGGAATACATGATGTGTGAGCACATCTAAGAAAAGGTCAGCTGCAATGAGAGCCAAGCTCGTCACGCAGCAGCACCTCCCGACATGCCTTTCCTGGTGAAACATTCTATAAACACGGCAGCAGTTACTGCTGCCACCGCTTGCCACAGTGCCAACTTTGGGGGTGCCCAATCCCCCTGTCGGCATGCCCTGACCCTTCATGTGCGATGGGGAGCCACTCCATTGGCATAATGCCCCATTTGTTGTAGCCGAGGGGTGCTCTATCCCTCAGCTCTAGCTCCCCCTTTGGTATGTGCCAACAGGGGTGCCTAACTTCCATCAGCTAGCCCCCAACACTCAGGTGGCACACTGGAGCCCACCCAGCATGCCAAATGCCCTGTAAAAAAAAAAAAAAGGGCCTGGCAGCGTTTTTAACCTGTAAAAGAAACGGTCCCTCACAGTCTGTCCTGCTCCCTCCCCAACCCACGCCCACCCTCTGCGCACCCTACTCCAAGACACCCCTCACCTCCCATACTTACCTCCGGAGTCTGGCGCGACGATCTTCGTGGACTGGGAACAAGTCTGCGCTCTTCAAAGCTGACCGTGAACTGAAGAAATCCCGGTAAGCTGTATAATGGCATAAATAGGTTTTTTTCAACTTTGGTGCATATCGCGGGTATTTTTGGGAATTTGTGCACCAAATTTTCAACATGGGGTTATTGGAACCCCTCCTCATGAATTCAGTTACTGTCATGGCGTTATTCAGTCCCAAAATGTGATTTTGCGGTCACTGCGCGGAATCACCTTTTGGGACTGATTAACAAAATGATAGTGCCACTGTTCATGAGGTGGGCTCTCAAAAAGCCTATGTTGCAAATTTGGTGAAAAAAATCCAAAAAATGACTGTTTTATGAGTGCGCGTTGTGCAGTTTCCACTCACGCTTGTAACTATGTGAATTTATAATATTTTCACTCCATATTTTCAACATTGGCATTTATACACACCTCCTTATGAACAGTTCAGCTATCATTTTACATATCCTAGCCAAAATGTGTTTTCACCTTCCGGGTCAGAATAGCGTGGTCACGGTGCGAAATCAGTTTTTGGAACAGTTTGAGAAAATGACAGTGACACTGTTCATGAGCAGAGGTCCTAAAATGCATATGCTGAAAATTTGATGATGGAAGTCCATAAAAGGACTGTGTTACAAGCATACATTGTGCAGTTTCCACGCACCCTTGTAACTTCGCAAATTTGCAATATTTTCATGCCAGATTTTCAACACTGCCATTTTTTCACACCTCCTTATGAACAGTACAGCTGTCATTTTTCACATCCTGCCCAAAATGTGTTTTTGCACCTGTGGCTCAGAATGGCATGGTCGCTGTGGGAAATCAACTTTTGGGACAGATTAACAAAATCACAGTGCCACTGTTCATGAGGGGAGGTCCCAAAATGCCTATGTTGAAAATGCGTCTCTTCAGGGTGGGGGGGTGAGGTTAGCGTCAATTCAGTATTTCACTGCCATTCCTATTATGCATCTCTGACTCCTGCACTACCATTGCCGATGCTAGCGAGACAACATTCGGCATTGACAAATGCTTGTTGCTTTCTGTCATAGACAGTTTAGCCTCATCTTTACCATACTGTGTATTTACCCAGGTGGTGATATCCACTAGTCCACACACAAAAAAGTTGACATTAAAATTATCCATTGCTCTTCTACTGTGATTCACTTCTGAATGGTGATCCGCTGGGTAGGTGGGAGGGTGGGAAAATCAGGGAATTCTGCTATCTGTCTTACTGTGGTTCATAACGGTATTACACAAGCAACCATGGTGCTGCTCTGGATTTAATCCATGGTTGCTGGATGGTTAACTGATGCACTTTATCCAATCAATGTAAGTTATCTGTGTGTCCTCACAGCACCTGAGGAGTGGATTAAATGCCTAGATCCCCATACCCTGGAGTGGGTTATTGCATTATAACATGGGTTGTCTTGCCCACAATGAAAAAAAAACAACACAAAGGGTTTTTTCTCCCTGTTTAACTAGCCAGAAAGATACTGTGTCCTGTCACCTTGCAAAATAGTCCAAGAGACAGATCGGGTAACAGACCCAGCTGGTGCATCACTTTGCGATGCTGTATCTAGGATAATTTGCCCAATTAGAAGAAAGTGATTCCAATGGATTGTTTTTACAGACCTGGGATCTCCTTCTGGCCATGCTTTATAGACTGGAAGATCGTCCAACTTGCTTATGACTATGTAGGGAGTGTGACTCCAGCAGTCAGCTATTTTGTGTTTTCCGTGCAAGCCCAAATTTCTCATCAAGACATGATCTCCAGGTTGCAGCTCTTGGGCTTTGACTCTTTTATCGTGCCTTACTTAATTTTCTAGGTTTTTCTTGGCAGCCTTAGTGTGAGCTAATTGGTAGGCATGATTGAGTTGTGCTTTGAGTTTATGGACATATTGCAAATAGTTGTCAGCCTGAATTCCATCTGGGGACACTTGAAAGCAAATATCTATGGGTAAGCGTGCTTCTCTATCAAACATCAGTTTATACAGTGAAAAACCTGTTGCATCATTGCGGGTGCACTAATAAGCATGTACCAAGGTACTTATTTGTTGGCTTCAGCTTGGCTTGTCCTTTGGGTGAAGGGTACCTAGCATGTCCAGTAACATCCAATTAAACCTTTCAGGTTACAGATCACCTTGTGTGGGTGATAGGGAGTCGTCATTGACTTTCTCACAACCAAGAGTGATAGCATTTCTGTGATTAAATGGCTTTCAAAGTCCCTTCCCTGGTTGAAATGAATCTGCTGTGGGGCACCTAGTGGACAAAGAATTTTCAGCAAGCACCTTGGCTACTGTGGCTGCTTTCTGGTACTTTGTCGGATAGACCTATGCATAACGAGTGAAGTGGTCTGTTACAACAAGTATATTTCCAATGGTTTTGGTATCGGGCTCCAGACTTAAAAAGTCAGTATATACAAGTTCCATGTGTGCACTAGTGACGATGTTAACCAAAGGTGCTGCTTTTTGTGGTTGGACCTTCCTTTTGGAGGCATCAGCTGCAAGTTTTGGTATGCTGGTCCACCTCCACATTCATTTTGTGCCAGTAGAAATGGGCTCTAACTAAGTTGGCTGTCCACTCACTGCCCAAATATTCCATCTGGTTGTAGAGTGCTCTTAGGACCACATGTTTAAACTTTGAAGGCAACACCTGTTGCTTTTTAATAACTTTGTTTTGTTCATCTGTGACTTTTCTGTAGAGTAGTTTATCTTGTAGTTTAAGTCTAGGCCCCTCTCTGAACAGTAAAGCAGTTCTCTGATCATTGGATCGTAGTTTAGAAAAATTGTTTCTTTTATTTATGGCATTCAGCACAAGTTTGATCATAAGATCATGATACTGTTCCCTTTGAATGTCTTCTGGAGTGAGCTGAGGCAGGGTGCTCAGATCCAATGCTGTAAAGCTGCAGTAAGCTATAGGAACCAAGTATCTGGAGGCCCCAAACAATCAACTAGGCAGTTCACAGTGGCAGCAGATAGGTGTTCATCCCGGTCAAACTTTTGGCGCAGGTCCCTTACGGACTGTTCTGACATTCTCACCCACTCAGGATTTGAAGCAGACCTTCTAGATAAAGCATTGGCATCAATGTGATTGAGGCCCAGATGGTACTCCACCAAATAATCATACGTTGAGAGAGCAGACAACCACCTGAGCCTTGTGGCATCTAACTTGGCAGAGGTTTGGACATATGTGAGGTGGTTATTGTCTGTTTTTACCAGGATTTTGGTGCCATATAATTATTCATGAAACTGGTCTACTATCTCCCATTTCAAAGTGAGGAATTCAAGTTTGTGCACAGGATAGTTTTTCTCAGATAGGATGAAGCTTCTACTGGCAAATGCCACAAGACGTAATCCTTCCTCATACTCTTAATAAAGCACAGCTTCAAGTCCTTTCAGGCTGGCATCTGTATGTAGTACATACAGTATAGCTGGATCTGCATATGCGAGTATTGGAGCATGTGTAAGCTGGTGAATGATGTCGTAGAATGCTGTCTCGCAATCAGGGGTCCACCTGGCTGAATGGTTCATTAGACTTGAAGCAGACTTTGCCACCTTCCTTCACAGCACCCCTTTTGTACTTTGATTGGTAGTGGGATACCCATGGGTCAGATTCATTAGTGGGTGAATTACCTTTGCATAATCTTTAACAAAGCACCAATAATAACTGCAGAAACCTGGGAATCTTTGAAGTTCTTTAAGGTTGTTGGGCCTTGGCCAGGTAGTTAAGGCTTCTACTTTGCTCAGATCTGTCTGCATGCCTTCAGAAGATACAATGTGGCCCACGAACTTTACAGATTGAAAAAAAATATGGCACTTGTCAATGGATAATTTTAATCCAAATTCTTCTAATCAGTCCAAGACCTTGAACAGATGAGCTTCATGCTCCTCGAGCATTTTGCCAAATACGATGACATCATCCAAATAAACTAGGCATTCCATGAGGTTCATGTCTCCTGCAGTTCACTCCATTAATCTCTGGAAGGTTGCTGGCACTCCAGATATGCCTTAGAGCATGCACAGGAATTCATAAAAGCCCAAGGGACAAATAAAAGCATTTTTTTCTTGATCTTCTAGCGCCATCGGGATTTGATACTACCCGCTTCTGAGATCTAAGATGGAGAACCACTGGCTTCCATTAAGACAATCAAGGGCATCCTGGATATGAGGCATTGTACACTGATCCAGTATGGTCCTTCTGTTAAGTGTTCTGTAATCTACGCTCATTGTTATTGAGATGTTATTCTTTCAAACCATCACAATGGGGGATGCATAATGGCTGCAGGATTCCTGGATGATTCCAGACACTAACATCTCTTGGGGGTGGCATCGAACATCATCAATGTCCACAGGTGCCAATCTGCATGACCTTTCTTGAAATGGCCTCTCATCATGGAGCCTGATATGGCGCCCAGTGCCTGTGACGCATCTGACATCCCATTCCTTTAATGAGATTACTTTACTTTGCTGTGCTAGCTTAAAGCTGACTTTATCTTTCCAGTCCTTGGGAATGGGGGATTCTCCAAAATCGATCATGTCTGGAGTTACTTCACTATCCTGTCTGTACGGCATTTGCTTGGTAACACAGTGGTACTTGCGCAATATGCTTTAGCCAGGGTATAGCCCCCAAGTGACTTCAATGTCTCTGTCAGTTACATTGCAAAGTTGCACTACTACTGTCTTAGCATAGGCATGGTATCTGACAGGTAGCACACTGGGTTTAACTAGGAGTCCATCAGACAACTTTCACTCCTCTGGGGTGTCTAGTATAAGAATCTTGTTTGTTACATCCTTCTGCATATGCACTTCACCGCTGACACTGCACTGCACATTGGGTGGCAAGATAACAGGCGCTCGATCCTTTTTCCAAACGATTCCCACTGGCTTATCCTTGTCAGTCTCTTTGGCCTGCAATTGCATCTCATATGCTTTTCACACCATTGCATGAATGTGTAAAGCTCGCTCCATCTTCTGGGCTTGCCTTTCCTGACGCATCTGGGATAATCGGCCAAACATGTGTACATTAGTGCCAATCAATAAAGGGATCACATCATATGAGCCAGTTGGTGGGCAGATCAAGGCCAGGGTCTCCACAGGCTCATCCACGTCAGCTACAGTGGAAGGAAAAGACAGCCACACTCAAAAGAAACCAAGGTAAGGGTAGGCTTTATCACTCAAACCCCATACATGCAGTCCATCTAGGGGTTGTAGAGGGCAGTTAGACAAGTGCTGGTCATGCCAATCTTTAAATATTATAGTGACCTGAGATCCGCTGTTTAGTACGGCTCGGGATGGTGTACTGTCATTGTGCACTGTGGTCTTCATAGAAGGGCTTACCATCTCTTACCAGTCTGGAGAAGCAGTCTTGGTAGGTCTCTGTACAGTAGCCTTAGATGAAAAAGGCTTGTGGGGTTGTCCATACTGTGGCTTTATATTACTTTGCCGAACTTGGTTAAGCAGTTTAGCAGTTACTCTGCACTCGAGAGCACAGCAAGATTTTTTAGTGTGCCCACCTTCTCCACACTGGTAACAGAATATTTGAGTTCTGGGCTCAGAAGGCCGAGCAGGAACTTCTCCGTGTTTGCAGTTGTCAGAGGGTGCAGGCTGATACTCTTCTTTAGGCCTAGACTCAAATTCAGTTCCACCATACTTCCTCCAAGGCACACTGATCGATGGGATGAGTGAATGAGATCTCTCACCATAGCTCGCAACTCTCTCATTTCTTCCATTACATCACTGCCTGGTCTGTTTTCAGTAACTTGGGCATCGGCCCCTTTTATAGCAGGTTGAGTCTCCTGGGTGATCTCAGCACTGGAAGCGCAGGTGACATGACTTTTCACCATTTCTGCAGTGTTCGGGGCGCTATCTCGCAGCTCTTTCAGTTCTTTTAACAAGTCACTAATTTGTGGAGAATCAAGGGTGGTATCTCTTTCATTAGGTTTCTCAGCTGCAGAAGCAGTTCTGGCAATGCCAGCATATGGGTCCCAACAATCATCTTTGGTCTCTGCTTCTCAGATTTCTTTCATTAACCAGCAATATGCAGGGGGACTGTCTTTACGATCCTGAAATTTCAACTTTAGCATGAGCACGCTACAGTAGCGAGCAGACTTGAGAATATGTTCTAGCCTCACCTGATTCAGTTCACTAACTGGTATACCACCCTTGCAGTATGCTCTTTGAAGGGCTGTCTTTAGTTGAGTCACATATGCAGACAAGTGTTAATTTTTCCATTGCTTGGTGAATTTGAACTTTCACATCAATTTCTCCCTGACCCAGTACTACCAAACACTCCCTCTAATGCAGACAGGTATTCGTTGGCAGAGGCATCTGGGTTTGTAGACCTCAGAAATCAGATTGATTCAAGTGCAAGACCCCTTAAACTCTCCATAAGCCTTTTTTGCTTTTCACCCTTTCAGCATTGCCATTCTTGCATTAATGGGGATGCATAGTCCATCCAGGTCTCTAAGTCTTCTTCCCCATGGGGGTGGGAACAGTGCCTGAAAATAGCCTGAGCCTGCAGTAAGAGTCCAAGTTCATGGAGAGCATTACCATAGGAAACACTGCCTGTGGGGATGGTATAAACAAAAGCGTAGTAGCTGGGGAAGAATTCACAGGAGTGCCCCCACCCAGGGCTTTCTAATGCTCATTTTAAATCTTCAAAGGTCTTCCCCTCTTTCATCCCCTTCACTTTGGGTGACCCCCCACCCAGGGGAGGATGCTCCACTATGCATGGTAATGACTCTCCAACCCACCTGGGATCCCTCAGGAATAATGACAGGGGGCACTGTTTCTACGTCAAATTGGTCATTGCACAAAAATACTACTAAAGACACTATGGTTTGTGACAATAAATTAGCATTCTGCCCATGTACAGTAACAAGGCCCAAACCCTATACTTTGTTTATTTTTCTCTGTTATGTCAGCTTTAGAAGTGCCAGGAGGATATCCAGTAACATTATAGCAACTCCTACTGCCTCACACCACCCCATTAAGTAGGGTACAGTCATTTTGTGAGGCGGAATTTCAAGCTTGACCTTAGGAAATGGCTCCATTCTTAATTTTGTACCAGTTTAGACAAGACTTGCCATTTCCAATTTCGGCCACTAGGGGGCGCTAATCCCAGCAGTGCCTCCAAAGATGCAACACTTAGGCGGCGCTTTTCCAAGGGCTACTACCCATGCCTGTTCTTCTAAAACAAGGTTCAGGGGTCTGGGTTCCAAGTTAACAATTACCGGGGTTCCCCTACCCTCAATAAATACAATGAGTTGGTGCCTCCACCCAGAGCAAGGTATGTGTGGGGTGTCTATCCAACCTGCTATAGCCCTCTGGGAAGCTATAACCACCCACCAGCCCACCTAGCAACCAAGTACCTTCGCAATGGATACAACCCTTTTCAGCAGAGAACACACAATTAGCAATGTACATTAATAATGTGCTCACATCCCTTGCACTTACCACCAGGTTCTGGTCTTCTGGCAAATGCCCCGGAGCACCCTGTAAAGCAATATCATATGCAAGCATACACTTTCAAATGCTTTTACCCAAATCACAGTGAAGTTTAACCAGACAATAATTTGCTCCTGAGTCTGCTTAACAGTGAAACAACGAATGTGATTTATTGAGGGGATGTGAACAAGGGAGGGTGCAAATCTGGATAAATGATTGCTAAGTTGGTGTTAGCCAGGATATTTTGCATGCAATTTCTTTAGTCACTTAAGTACAGTCTTGCAACTGCTGGGTACCCAGAGTGTGATGTTGGCTAGCCAGAACGGTGCCTGGGGTTGCAGCTATTGTTGGGGCCCTTGATGGGAAGAAAAGATGATTAAACATGCACAAAGACCTTGACTAACTATATCCTTAACCCATTAGCCCAGTCCACTGAAACCCTGTAAAACACACTGAGTGAAATCAGATGGTACCACAGAATAATTCAAGAGCTTGCTGCAGGTTTACTCACAGCACCAATAGGTAGAAGATGGCCTGGCGAAATGAAGACCTGTTGCAGAGCACTGAAGAGCATGGGGAAGCTGGGCTGACATGACTCACCTCCACTTCACGGCCTTTCCCTCTAGGTGGCCACTGCCTGTGATACTTTGCTGTGCAGGGGCTGAATCCTTAAGCTGGTCTCTAGCCAAGAAATCTGTAACTGGTGCAGGAATAGAAAGTTTGGGCTGGATTTGACATAAGCCCAAGGTCGGATAAAACACTTCTGGCAGAGTTCAGTTCTTTTGGTTGATGAAAGCCTCCAGCTGGCTGACAACTTGGCCCAACAAGACATCTGGCTCCTGGTGGCAAACGCCATCCCTGGTTAGTAGGCCTCTGCCCACCTCAAGCATTCAGCACATTAAATGGAACAGCATTCACTCATCCACTTCTCAGTTCAGCTTCAGGCCAGTTCGCAATTACAGCTGCTCTGCTGAGAAAACCTTTCAACTTGCAGAAGGCAGACTCTGGCGACCGATTCCCAAACTTGGGACTGAAGACCCATGCTGGAGGAAACTAGGCCTTTCCTGGGCCAGAACCCGCAAGCTTGAACAGGGCTCCATGGAGTCTCATGATGAACTGCTCACAGTTTGAAATCAGTTTTCGGATTAGTTCTTTATTCTTGCATTCCAGTTGGTCAGGGGGAGCTGTCAATCACAATTTTGTGTTCCTATTGATTCCTTTAGGTGCCAAACCTTAGAGTTCACAGTTTCTCCCACAAGACACCTGAACAAAGGACCCCTCGAGGTCCCCTGTGTCCCAATTGATCCAATTCCTGGAAGTCCCAGACCAAACATGGTGGTTCCTATTTGGGTGCATAAGCTGCAAGAAGGCAGGCTAAAACGAGCACTTTAATTGAAATAGAACAACAAATTAGAAGTAAAGATTTACAATACCAGTTAGGGGTTCCCTCTGCTCCAACAGCGACAGCACAGTGGAGCAAATCGGGGTGATGCCCAGTTGGTCGCCAGCTTTGAAACACTCGGACACCTAGCCCAGGCCATTCACAGCACACTGGCAGTGTCACTTAAAAGGACAGGCACAGAGGCACCTCATGGCACTCTCACGCAGATCAATAGGGTCACCAAATAGCCATGGATTAATTATTTCCAAAGGACATCTGCCTGGCAGTGTGGGCATTGCTGGAGCCCTAGGAGACACTAAAGGTAAGCCCCAAATTGGTGAGGGGGCTACACAGAACAGAACCAGCACTGAACAGCAGGCTAAGCAAACACGTTACACTTTATTAAATAAGAAAGTAAAATCACAGTGTCACTTACAAGTGTATTCTTCTATGAAGCAGCACAACTGCAAAAAGATAAAGAGTGCTCATAAAGCTGCCGGTGACTCTCAGCACTCTCTGTCTTATTGCAATGGCAGGGGTTGGCTTCTCCCCTTGCCTATTTATAAAGCTCCATCAAAAAAATCTGTGCACTAACTGGGATCTTAAACATACAAACTTCAGCAATATGGGTCATGTATCTTAGCTGCTTAAATCCTTTATTTTCCAAATAGCAAAACAGCAATCTTTTATAGTCTCCATTCATTTTATACATTATGCTTCTTTCACGAGACCTATGGAGCCCTGCTCCACTGCCTTATGGTATACATAAATCCTGATCTCCAATACAAAGTGCATAAGTGTAAAAGTACTTACATGTGAAAAGTATAGCAAAGATACATATACCTCCTGATGAAGTTTGGGGCGAATGAAGCACTGAGGCAGTAAGGGGCAACGTGGCTGTTGCAAACTGGGCATTTGTTTCTTTGCCTCCAGAATGCACAGTTTGTAGAATTTTTTAAAAAACATCTAAAGATCTTTCTGTTGGAGCAGGCCTTTGGTACAACAAGAACTTAGTTTGGGACCATCAGACAGCTTAGGAGGCAGCTTGTTTTTAGTATTTTTATTAAGTTAATGACATTTTTTTATATATTGTATTATGATCTGTTTTCCTTCTGCTGTATTTATATGTGTTATTATTTGTTGTAAGGGCACCCTGAACCTTTGGGGAAGAGCGCCCCAAATAAATAAACTCTACTACTCTACTACTACTACTACTACTACTACTATCACCTCCTCTGCAGGGGCTAGGGAGACAGCTGCTTTTGGACCATTGCTTGTGACCAGGAAGTACTGGCATGCCTTGGTAAGTCAAAGAATATACTACACAACTGCACTTCAACCTGAGAAGTTAGCCCGCAACAAAGCATCACGCCAGAGACATGAAGTGCCGAAGTTGCGGGCTCACAAGGGCTCGGTGAATAAAACTTTCAAATGGCAAGTTTGCATTTGTACTGACTTTTCATGTATCTAACTCCTTAGCTTGGAGTGCAGTTGTGTAGTGTGTTCTGTGCCTTATCAAATTGTTACTGCACCCTCCCCTTATCCCTACAAGTGTGGTGTTGCTTGTGCTATGCCTTGGTAAGGATCTGCTTGACATGCCTCTTCATGCCCGTCAGTCTTTTCTTTTTTTTTTTTTAAACTTTCTTTATTCACTCACTGCAGCCTTGTACACAGACACTCAACTAATCCTAGGTGGAGCCAGCCCCCGCTGCAACTGTCGAAGTGAGGAGGACCACAGCTTGCCCCCTACGACAGGGCCACCCTCAGCGGTGGGAACTGGGAGAGGAGACCACATCACCCTGAGCCCTCGTCTCCAGCTGTCGGGCTTTGTTTGGCCCACTGGATTAGGTCGTCCGTTGGTATCTATCATGCTACTGTAGGGAGAGGTATTTATGCTTGTAAGTTCCTTAGGCTCAGACATGCAATGACGCCCTGCTTGACGTGCGCACGCCCAAAGCAAGATTCCAAAAGTGTGTCCACTGCAATCCCCTGCAGTAGCCACCAAGGGCTGCTATTGCACTGGCGAGAGCTAACCCCCCCTCCCTGAGGAAGCAGAGCAGTCCTTAGGATGCTTGATCCTTCCTCATCCCCAACAACCCCCAGCGGCCCGTGCTCGTTCCCGAACACAGGTCAGCAGTGTGGCGCGAGGTGTGGCATCCAGTGCTTCAACCCTCAGCGCCACCGGGCTGGCACCCGTCAGTCTTTTCTTGATGTCATTCACAGTGCCGGGTCTCCCCCGACCACGTTTACCACCTCAGTAATCCCCTCCCAGCTTGTCAGGAGTTCTGCCCAGACCTGACCTTTCTTGGCTACAAGGACCTCCAAAGCCACATAGACTTGGGCCAGGGCTAGCACCTCTTCCTTATCAAATGTCCTCTTCTTCTGGCACTCGGAGTCATGCATGGTCCCTGTTGGAAAAGTGGAGGACAAACATTTTTGAGCATTGCATACACACAGCAGAGCACAGAGCAAGGATACAATGGCATGCATACCTCCCTGCCCCATGGCCAAGACACGTGCTTGTTTCTGCATGGCCATTTCCAACACACATCAAGCTGCCTGCCTCATATAAGCCTTGGCCACATGCAGATACAGCAATATTCTAGGCCTGATACAGCATAAATACAATGCTATGAACACCATTGTTTGTATTGTAGGCCATTCCACAAGACACCTACCTCTAGCCACCTGCAGTTCACTGTGGAATCTTACTGGTGCTCTTTGCTCTTTTTATATGCTCCAGGCACAATGAGGCATACAAATAAATGAATATCCAGTAATGACATGCAAATGCTGAATTTGCTCTTTGACTGCAAAATTAGCTGATTTGCATACAGTGTTTGAATATTGCAGGTTTGCTCCAAGTGCTATCGTATTAGCACAAGTGCTAATGCTAACATTGCACTAGCGCAATGTCCCCATGCGGCATAGACATGACGTCACACATCAGGAGTGACGTCATGATGCAGGGCTAGAATGCACATTATCATGTCACGCTATGGAATTGTGTATTCACAGTGCTGGCCTATGCATGTGCACATGCCACCACATGCCTGCAATGTGTGGATGTCCCCCACCAACCAGAAACATGCATAGCACTGTGCTAATCAATGTTAGTACTGTCCTAATGCTGAAACTTGTTATGCAAATGGCAGGCTACACCCATAGAGCCAGGAACTTATTACTAGCTTGATGTGAGGGCTGGTACTAGGGACAGTTCCACAACGGTAATAATGTAGACAGGGAAAATGGGCCAACTGAGTAAACTAAGTGGTCCTCAGCTACCATCAAACTCTGTTTCTATGTTTCTATGAGTCCATTCAGGACTCTCTCCTCTTTAAAGGGACTTGAGTCTACCGCCCTCTCTCCAGTGCCCCTGTTGCATTTATGTGGCCTATCCCCTTCCCCTTCCTCTGTGAAAACTTAACAAAAGTATTTGTTTAGGATGTCTGCTTTTTCTGATCCTCCTCTGCACAGTCCATACCTGCCCTTCTTAAGCTCACAATCACTCCCCTAGTCTTCCTGTTTTCCCTTGTGTACCTAAAAAATGTCTTGTCCCCCTTGTTACCCCTTAGGCTAGTCTTTCCTCAGTTTGCGTCTTTGCGCTCCTCACCAATTTCTCTACCTACCTCTGCTTCTCCTGATACTCCTCCCTGTCTTCTCCCCTCTGCATCTCATTATACCTCCTGAAAGCTATCCTTTTAGCCCTTACCTTTTCAGCCACTTCCTTCAAGAACCACAGCAGCCTCTTTTTCCTCTTGTTTTTGTTCACTTCCTTTATGCAGAGGTTTTTGCCTTCACTGTGTCTTCCCTTATCTTAGCCCACTGTTCCTCCACCGCACTCTGTTTATCCCTCCCCACTAGGTCATCTCTGAGGCATTCACTAATTTTTTTTTTTAAATATATCTTCCTGAAGTCCAGGACTCTCATCCTTGTGTGGTTCAGTTCCACCGACGTCCTTATGTTGAACCACACTGTAAGGTGATCACTGGTCCCCGGGTGGCTTTCCATCTTGACATCTGCAATACATTCTCTGTTTGTAAGCATCAGGTTTATTAGTGCCTCATCATGAGTGGGCACTTTGACTAGTTGCCTGAGAAATGCCCCCTGCAGAGAGTCTAGGATATCCCTGCTTCTAGCTGAAGCTGCAGCTTGGAGGCTCTAATGTACAATTATTAGCAATGGAGGGGGGGCCCTTGAAAAATTCAAAGACAATTCTTCTGTAATGTAGTTTCTTTTTATTTTGAAAAGTCCCCTACGTTTCACCCACTGAATGGGCTTGTTCACGGGAATATAACTTGTAAATGCTGTTTTCTTAATTTTATTCTGCAAATCAATTTAAACATACTTTAGCAAAAATATTGTCATATAGATTTATAATGTGCTTTATGAGGTAACTTCAGTAATTACTTAGCACTTTCCCATACCTCAGTAATAATATAACTTAACACTGCTGTGAAAATATGTCTGTTGGCAGAAATAATTTCCAAATCTCTGTAACACATACAAAACAGAAAATGAGACAGTCACTCTGGCAGTCATTTTTTCTTACTGTTAATAAATAACTTGTACTACTTTGTAACTGAAGGTGCTCTGCATACCTTAATCAGTATATTCCATTTGGTGCAGGCAAAAATGTGCTTTAAGGTACTATAAAATTTCCTAAAAAAATAACCAAAATAATACTTATTTTATCATTTCCTGTATAACATAACTTGAAAAATATATAATAGTTTGTGAAATAAATCCCCATTAACAAAAAAAGCACTCTGCATACCTTAATTTATATATTCTTGTTCAAATGCAGAAAAATGTGTTTGAAACCACTAGGTTATTTCTGTGAAAAAGATCAAAGTAACATAAGTTTTATCATATCACTTTGAAATGTGGTTCACACAATCTTATTTAGATTAATAAAATAACTCCTTTTACTTACTTGATAAGCTTTTTAGCTGAATTTCTTTTGAAAGTGTCAACCCCTCTGCACCAAAAGATAGCTGCCTATGTTTGTTACTACTAAGAATGAGTTTTATAAACCTCTTGTGCCCATTCTGCAGTAATCCTGCGTTAGGACGTCTAAACGCGATGACGTCATAATCGCGCTACCGCGCATGTGCGATGACGTCACAATCGCTCCATCGCACATGCGCGAACAGACTGCTACTGCAGTCAGATAGCTGGCTCAACCATAGAGCCATGGATTTTTCAGCAAAACGGGCACTGTATAGACTGCCACTGTGACTGAACCATTACATTATGTACAACTTTCTGATGGTTTTATGAACATTATACTTCTATACTTCTATTAGAACTTGTTACTGAACAAACTCTATGTTTCTAAACAATTTTTTAACAAATAAACATGAATCAGAATAGGCTTGTACATGAGCAGAGATCCCACTTACCAATAGGTTAAAAGGAAAAAACAACCAGAGGCATAATGCATAAACATTATTATACATACATTTAAAATGCTACATGATTCTCTATGCCAGTTTCACTTCCTTACAAACAATATACCATAAACTAGTTCTTACATACTGGGAGGTCAAAAAGGTCAGTTTTCAAAAACAGTTATATATAATGAACCAATGAAAACTGATAATTGCACAGTGCAAGAGTGTACATTTATATGTGCATCATATTTATTTATAAGCCTAAACTCAGTGGGTTGAAGACAGTCACTGTTGTCAATAATAAACTCTACCTACCAAGAGGTCAAAAGGTCAATTTATCAAAGAAAATTGTTTTATATTTTTAAATTATTTAATTTGCACTGTTATATTCCTGCACTGTACAATTACCACTTAATTATATAGTATTGCAACTTAAAAAACTGTTAACAACCATTCTTACACCCTAAACTGGTTCTTACATACTGGGAGGTCAAAAGGTCAATTTTCAAAAATAATTTTGGCACCAATATATATAATAAACCAATAAAAACTGTTAATTGCACAGTGTAAGAATACACATTTACATGTGCAGCATGTCTGTTTATAAGCCAATATATTCCTGTACTATACAATTGCCACTTGAATATATATAATGGCACTACCCATAGTAATCAGTAGAACAGATAGGTCCCTATCCACACTAAATAGTATTATATAAATGTCTAAGTTAAATACAGGCTTGCCAATTAGTTTCAATATTCATTCCTATATTTCTATCCAATGTGTGCATTTGAAAAATCCATTTAATCTCTGCACTTAATAAAAGTTCTTTTACATTACCTCCTCTAGGAGGAATGAATATTTTTTCTAAACCCCAAAATCTAAGTGAGGCTCCAGAATGTGATGCCTCATTAAAATGCCTGGCCACAGGTGAATTTTCATCATGATTTCTAATATCACCTTTATGTTCCTGAATTATTTTACGTAATTCTCTACTAGTTTGTCCAATATATAACAAATCGCAAGGACATTGTATCAAATACACAACCCCTTCTGTGATGCAAGTAATATGTTGTTTAATAAAAATGTTTCTTGTGTATGAGGATGTATATATGATGCTTTCTTGGATGTATGATGACAAACACTGCACCTACCACAAGGGTTCATTCCTGGCATTAATGGGCCCAGCAAAAGCTGGCTACCAGGCACTTCTGGTGTCTTAAATTGTGAATGGACCAAAGTGTCCTGTAAGTTTTTTACTTTTTTTGCTACTACAATTGGTCTATTCTGCAATATTTCAATTTGTGTATTATCAGTTTGAACTAAATACCAATGTTTGTTTATAATTTTTCGAATGTCTGCCATTTTATGATTATATTTGGTTGAAAAAACCACTCGTTGAGTGTCACTCTGTGATGTTTTCGATTGTAATAATTCATTTCTCTGTTTTTGATTAATTCTAATTTCTGTTTGTTGCAGTGTGTGTTGTTTATATCCTCGGGCTTTAAATTTATGTAGCATTTGTTTTGTTTCTTGTATAGAATTATCTATCTTACTATAGTTACGTTTGACCCTTGTGAGTTGTGCATAAGGTTTGCTGTTTTTTAATCTGACTTCATGAAAGCTTTTATAATGTAGCAATGTGTTTCTGTCAGTTGGTTTTCTAAACAAAGATGTTTCAATTTGTTTATTTTCATTGATAATAAGTAAATCTAAATACATTATTTTATGTGTGTATCATAGTTCATAACAAACTTCAAATTACTGTCTTTTCAATTGAGTTCTTGATAGAAGGTTTGTAATTCTACAATGGTTCCAGACCATAACATGAAAATATAATCAATAAAATGTACCCATGTTACTATTTTATCAAGAAATGTATTATTTTGAACATCATATACATATTTTTCTTCAAAATTGGCCATGTAACAATTGGCATAGGCCGGTGCCATGGTTGATCCCATGGCAGTGCCTTTATTTTGCTGATAATAGCGTCCATCAAATTCAAAATAATTTTTTACTGAGAATCAGTTGTGCCATTTCCTGTAGGACTATTGTTTTTGGTTTACTATTGCTACACCTTTTGTCTAAAATACATCCTATGCATTCAATACCTTGCTGATGTGGAATAGAAGTGTATAGATCTGCTACATCAAAAGTGACCAGAATACTAGACTCTGGAATACCACTTTCTGAAATTTGTTGCAAATGTTTTATCATGTCTGATGAATCTTTAATATATGATCTGGTGGTTTCAACCAAAGGTTGCAAATGATAATTAATATACTTAGAAAGGGGTTCAAAAATGGAACCAATTCCAGAAACTATTGGCCTTCCAGGGGGGTTAGAGATATTCTTATGTATTTTTGGAATACAATAAAATGTGGGAATTTTAGGATATTGACAAAACAGTAACTCTGCTTCCCATGCTTGAGTCCAGCCATTGACAGTGTACTCTTCTAATAATCCTTTAATCTCTATTTGAATACTTAAAGTGGGATTTGCAGATAATAATTCATAATTCTCTAGATTGTGTAATAATGCCAAACACATTTCTTTATATTGTAACATATCTTGTATAACTATCCCACCCCCCTTATCTGCCTGTTTGATAACTATGTCTTTATCCTGTTTAAGATTCTTTAGAGCTAGATTTTCTAGTCTAGTCAAATTATGATAAGATGGTCTTAATTCTTCCCTTTTGTTAAACAAAGCCAACACTTATTTTTCCACATTATTACAAAATGCCTCTATACCATGATTTTTCCCAATGGGTGGATTATATTGAGATTTTACTTGAAGTAATTGTTTCAGTTTTTGTTGGTAAGGGTCCATAGTTGTATTTGTTGATGTCCCAAATAAATTTTTTAGTCTAAGATTTCTAAAAAATCTTTGTAAATCTACCTCTAAGTCAAAAAGATTTAAGGGCTGTGTTGGTGCAAATGAGAGACCCAAACTGAGTACCCTGGTCTCTATGGGTGTCAATGCTCTTTTACTTAAATTGAAAATAGGTATATCTATGTCATTCTCCCTCTCCCTGATGTTAAGCATCTTGCATTTTTTCCACCTTGCCTGCCTCCCCTGTTTCCTCTTGTACCTCTCCACCCTTCCCCCTGCTGATAAAATTCTCTATTGGAACTCTGATTTCTTAAGTCATATCTAACTTCTTTATACATACTACTGGATGTACTTGGTTGTTCTGTATCACCTTGGTGTGTACTAACTATCTCATTAGGTTTCTGGGTGTCCCTAGTGTAACTGGTGCCACTGTCAGAGCTTTCATAAGTGTTATAAATGTTGTTAGTGTATTGTCTTTTAAATTTCTTGTATGTGTAAACCCTACCATCACGGTAGTCATTCGTATCTCTAATGAACTTTTTAATTTTCTGTTCTTTTAGTCTATTCTCATAATCAAGTAATTTCTGTTGAATATCTTCTACCAGTTTTAAATTCCTCCTCCTGAACTTTAAGCTTAAGTAAGTCCTCTGTATCTTTAATTTCTTTTTCTATGACCTGTCTTTCATCAATTATAGCTTCAATTAAGGCATACATGAAATCACATGAAGCTCTATTACGAATACCATCCCATTTATTGTCCAGTTTAGAGAAATTTATGCCCAAATTGGGCTCAACACTAATTCTGAGACCCCTTGGTATACAATTATACTGTAAATATTGTGTTAAAGTGAGACCATGCCATTCTAAATGGCAATTTTTGTATTTTAAATTATCTAATTTTTGACTTAATTGTTTGGGGGCTTCTCCCATCTGCATAGAAAGATCTCTGTCTCCTCTCATTGTGGTAAACAGTTTCTTTTTCTCTTCATCTGAAAATGTAGTAAAATGTATGGTACTCTGGACACTAGAACCAATGTCTGAAAAAATATCTGTTACATTCATTTCTTATTTATATAAAGCAGTCTATTCAAACTTTATAGTATTATTTTACTGGATATGAGAAAAAAAGGCTATAAAAGGAGAAATAATCCATGTTTCAATAATTAATTGATATACCAAGCATTCATTAATAATTCAACAATTTTTAAGAACCAACCTCCACCAGAAATCTGCTTGTCCTCTAAAGCAGATCTAAACAATGTAAACAAAAAATGAGTATGGTGGGTAATGGATCCTTGTTCTTATAGGAACATCTTCAGCCCCCCCCCAATGTACATCCAGTAGACCGAAGTCCTCCACCAGCAGCACCACCCCTTTTTCTGTCATTGTGCTCATGGCTTCTACCAGTGC
This sequence comes from Neoceratodus forsteri, assembly GCA_016271365.2. Classification (NCBI taxonomy): domain Eukaryota; kingdom Metazoa; phylum Chordata; order Ceratodontiformes; family Ceratodontidae; genus Neoceratodus; species Neoceratodus forsteri. The sequence goes on from CM057453.1 coordinate 424,675,315, forward strand.
CTTATCTAAATTATCCCCCTGTGTTTGAGGTCTGTAGATCACACTAATGTGAATAATGTCTCCGTTTCCCATCTCCAGGGTCACTCACAGTACCTCCCACCCCACATTCCCCCTGGATTCCTTGTGTCTCCATCATTTTGATACCCTCCCTTACATACAGCACCACCCTTACTCCCTTCCTTCCCACCCTATTTTTCCTAAACTGTGGCCTATGTCCTAGTCGTGGTTTCCCATGCACCACAACTCAGTAACGGCCACAATAGCCAGATCTGCCTCCTCCATGATGGCGTCAGTGCCATTTCCAGTGCTGTATGCACTGGGTGTCATGTCACTGAATCACAATAGAGCCTGGCTTATGTGGCATGGGGTCAGTGGCAGGAGGAGTCATTGATGGGCACTGAATGTACCTTACCGTGTGTGATAGACACTGTAATGCAAAATTGGTAGTGTCTAACCAACACAGTGATATCCAGAGTGATTGTTCCATTGTACGTTGGCAGTGACACACATACATTCAGACAAATCTGGTCTTCACAGGGCTGATTTCCTGCACTGGCTCTGTATGAGGGGAAAACCTGTACCTAGGGTGGGGCCAGCATCTGCTAGGACAGGGTGTCTCCATGCGGCTCTGTGTCTCACACTGGTGCCATTCTGACTGCAGTACAGTGTCTAAGGTGCCCACCCATGGAAAACAGCACTGCACTCGCTTGTTACTTTGGCTGCTGCAAGCAGTGCTGCATAACAGTGCCATCCGCATGCAACTGTGCTGTAAGTAGCATGTGTATGCCTGAGCTTGCTCCTGTAGCCATCCAGGGTAGCTCATGAATGTCTGTTATCCTGCACACCTATGTTGGCCTGTGTGCTGGATGGTTGGTTTGCAGAGTACTGGGTGTGTGTGACTTCATGCCACTTGGGCCGTTATATGACCTGTCATGCTGTGGCTTGGTGCTGCTGTTGCTTGTGCTGCATTTCCACATCTTGCATTCCTGCCTGTGTTAATTGTCCCTTGCATGACTTAGTCATGCTCCGTTGCAGCATGACACATTTATTGTATTTGCAGTCCTCTACTGTCAGGGTCCACAATGCTGCCTCCAGTATGTCATGCACATTCAGCTGTGACTGACTCCTTCCATCTGTGTGTGGCACGGTGGCCATGTGTTGGCTGGTTGTACTTCTGTTATGGTCATCATGCCACTCCTGTGTCCCGTGTCCTGTGTGCACAGCTGGCTGAGTTCAGTGTCTTTCTTTCCATATGTGCCTGGAGTGCTCAAGAAGGTGGCAGGAGGACATAATGTTGGAGGGCAGGGATGATTTGCTGCACTGTCACTTCTGCCTGCTAATGTTGCTAGTTTGGAGGGTGGGTGAGTTGCCAGCACCCATCACCAAAGAATTTTGGCAGCATCAGCTGCCACCACCACCACCAAACCCCCCTTCTGCCCCTTGATGGAGCACTGGACATTTATATTTTGATTTATTAATAGACAGGTGCCCTTCATTTTCATTTCTTAACAGATGGGTGCCCTTTTTTTCATTTATTACTGTTGGGTGGATTGGTGTCCTGATTTTTAATGTTCATGGGTGGGAGCCCTGTGTTTTTATTTTCATGAGTGGGTGCCCTTTATTTTTGTTTTCGCCACAGGCAGATGCCCTTGTTTTTATTTATTATTGATTGGGGGATGGGTGGGTGCCCTGTTTGTTAATGTTCATGGGCAGATGTCCTGTCTTTATATGTTCATGGATGGCTGACCTGTTTTTTTTATTTTCTTGCGCAGAAGCCCATTTTCTTTTGCTCCTCTCCCCCTTTATATGGGTAGGTGCCAATTTTACTTTGTTCCCCCTCCTTTATACAGGTGGTTATCCATTTTCCTTTGCCCCCCCATAAGGGTAGGTGCCCATTTTCATTTGCTCCCCACCTCTATACAGGCAGGTGCCCATTTTCCTTTGTTCCCCACCTCTATACGGGCAGGTGCCCATTTTCCTTTGTTCCCCACCTCTATATGGGAGGTGCCCATTTTCCCCTTGTTCCCCCACCTCTGTATGGGCAGTTGCCCATTTTCCTTTGTTCCCCATCTCTCTATGAGCAGGTGCCCATTTTCCTTTGTTCCCCACCTCTGTACAGGCAGTTGTCCATTTTCCTTTGTTCCCCACCTCTATATGGGCAGGTTCCAATTTTCCTTTGTTCCCCACCTCTGTACGGGCAGTTGCCCATTTTCCTTTGTTCCCCATCTCTGTACGGGCAGTTGCTCATTTTCCTTTGTTCCCCACCTCTGTACGGGCAGTTGCCCATTTTCCTTTGTTCCCCACCTCTATACGGGCAGGTGTCCATTTTCATTTGTTCCCCACCTCTATACGGGCAGGTGCCCATTTTCCTTTGTTCCCAGCGTCTATATTCATAGGTGGCCATTTTCGTTTTTTCCCCACCTCTCTACGGGCAGGTGCCGATTTTCCTTTGTTCCCCATCTCTATATATGTAGGTGCCCATTTTCATTTGTTCCCAACCTCTTTACGGGCAGGTGCCCATTTTCCTTTGTTCCCCATCTCTGTATCGGCAGTTGCTCATTTTCCTTTGTTCCCCACTTCTGTATGGGCAGTTGCCCATTTTCCTTTGTTCCCCACCTCTTTACGGGCAGGTGCCCATTTTCCTTTGTTCCCCACCTCTATGTGGGCAGGTGCCCATTTTCCTTTCTCCCCCACCTCTTTACAGGCAGGTACCCATTTTCTTCTGTTCCCCCTCTATATGGGTAGGTGGCCATTTTCCTTTGTTCCCCACCTCTATATTCATAGGTGGCCATTTTCCTTTGTTCCTGACCTCTCTACGGGCAGGTGCCCATTTTCCTTTGTTCCCCAGCTCTATATAGGTAGGTGCCCATTTTCATTTGTTCCCAACCTCTTTATGGGCAGGTGCCCATTTTCCTTTGTTCCCCACCTCTATGTGGGCAGGTGCCCATTTTTCTTTATTCCCCCTCTATATGGGCAGGTGCCCATTTTCTTTTATTCCCCCCATATGTGAAGGTGCCCATTTTCCTTTGTTCCCCTCTTAATATGGGGAGATACCAATTTTACTTTGTTCCTGCCACTTTTACGGGCGATAACGCTTTGTGTTTTTTTTTTTTGTATTATTATTATGCTGATGTTGTTGCTGTTGTTTTTTATGGGCTGTTGCTCTTTTAATAAAGTCTCATATGCTGCTGTGTTGTGTGTCTTTCACTGGTGCCCACCTCTCACACCCACAGATTCCCCCTGTATAGGAGGCAGTATGGCGCAGTGGGTTAAGGCTCTGAGCTACAAATCTGGAGACCTGGGTTTGAATCCCACAGCCCCCTAGGTGCATACTGTGTGACCCTGAGCAAGTCACTTAACTTCCTTGAGCTCCCAGGTTGCACCTGCAAACAAGCTTTCAGCTTAGTGTGTCTCACCTGGTAAAATAATTGGTTAAAAAAAAAAAAGTATTCAGCACTGTCACTCTAGTGCTATTTTCAGTTCTGCACTAGCACTGATCGCACTGCACTAGCGCTGATCGCACTGCACTAGTGCTATGCATTGCTCTGCTTGCATACACCGCCCACAAGTCCAGTATAACCTACAGGTTAGAGCAGTGGGGCAACGTGGATTATATATAGCCTCGCGCGCCCTCAGATGATCTACAGAAAATGCATACATGCACAACCTTTAAGGGTCCATATTCAGAAGTAAATGATGCAAATTACACAATTTAATAAAGCGAACAAACTTTATTTAAAGTCAATAATTGTTAAAATATTACAACAGTATTAAATAAAGTTTAGTGTTACTTAGTGTTGACTTGTATAAATATAACATAAATATACTATAACTTATTACTGTGGCTTATGTGCTGCGATATCATATAAAAGTTTTCTAAGGTTTGGTGAAAGTTGAGTGCAGGCACATCTCAGCTCTGTGTGTTGTCCTGAGTTTGTGGCAGTTGGCAGTAGTGGAGGTAGCAGTTAAACTAGTGAACACTCACATATATACGAAATTCGAAGGGTGGGGGACCTGGACTCAAGTATACACTTACCTAGCAATCAAATGATGCTAGTGAACAGCAGTAATTTACTCACTGTTCGCCCTGGATGCATAGCTTCAAAATCTTTGATCACTTGCAAGTTTTATCACTGAAGCAACAAAAGCCATAGTGAAGTACCGACAATCCAATCTCAAGTCGCGGCGGCTAGTTTGCCTTCTTGCACAAATGATACCAATTGACAGCAGTAATTTACTCCCTGTTACCACTATATGCACAGATTTAATACCTTTGATCACTGGCAAATGCAATCAATGCAGGACTGACAGTCGTGACAAGCTAATTAACACAAAATCTATTCTGCTTCATCACTCAGTTTTCTGTCTTTACTATAGCCCCCTGGACTCACCACAAAAACTATTCTGTTTCTTCCCTTTTTTCTTTCTTTGCTACAGCCTGGACTTGCAGCGACTGGAGAACTGACAAGCACACATCTAACGACTGCTGGCATTCTCTTACAGGTACAGCGCTATTTTTCAGTGTTATTTATACAGCACTATTCATTTCATTTTCCTTTTTTAGCATCATCCTCGGGCCACAAAATTGCATAACGGCCACATGTGGCCCACGGGCTGCAGTTTGCCAATCACTGGGTTAGAGTAATGAGCTGTGAATTAACTTGGTACATCCAGCAGACATGGGTTTGATTCCTACAACCTCCACTTGCATACTGTGTGACTCTGACAAGTAAGTTAATCACCCCAGTGCTCCTCGGTCACCCCCAGAAAACAGGCATTTATGCCTGGTGGGCCTTACCCAGTTATCAAAGAATTTAAAAAACTCTGGTCAGAGCCAATAAGACTGTGGAAAGCTTTTGGGATGCTTTTACCCATTATTTCTAAGGAATTTGCACAATGCAGATCTGTGGAGAGGCAGTTTCAATGTGGTCTTCCCTTTACACATTTTACAATGTGTTTTCCTAGAATATGCCTGCTAATTGCTATATATTTAGCCTGGATAGTTCACAGAAGAAATGGCACCTTATTTTCAGTGGGGCTCTACATCTACACAATATTATGCTGCATTGTGTAAAATCAGAATGCACTAAAAACAATATTTTACATCTTGGGGGATATATTAAGTACCAGATCAATGCAAGAGCAGAAAGATGCGCTGCATAAAGAGGGTGCACCGGTCAGCACTGATACAACATTCAAAGAGAATGCGCCACCGGTACAGGGTGTGCATACAGTGAAGCCCACCAGGATGAAGCACAGCACTGCAGAATTCGGAAGTAGAGTTACTGCAGTAAACAATGCAATTTCAAAGGGAGTTAATCCCTTTTGTCATGCAATAAACCTGTGACAATGTGCTTCACTCTGTCGGGCTTCATCATTCCTGTTGAAAATGTGACCCTGGATGGGAGTCGCAGTGCAGACGGCCACCATGTCAGGTGCATCCAGGGTGACCCTGATTGAATACCTTCCAGGGGGAATGCATGGCACATACTGGTATGCAACGCAGCCCCCATGGGTGATATTCAACCCAGGAATGCAAATGAACTAATTGAGCATGCAGGGTGCAAAGGGGCCTTCTGCTTGCTCATTACCAGCCTATTTGCATGTTGGCATAGGGATGAATGTGTCAGAGCAGCTCTCGCCCCCAAGCCCCGACCCTGATCACACCCATGTGGGACACGCCCTGAAGTCTCTGGTGGTATAGTGGCACCACCCCACCTTTTCTATCAGCCCCGATTGTACTGGAGTTCAGACTCTATCAGTTCCATATTGTAGAGACCCCAATGCTATCTCTAATTGCACCTGAATACACCTATAGTCCATGTCCATAATGTAGTGGCCCCCACTCCCCCTCAATGGTGCACTGACACCCCCCTCCCTGACCCCCCTGCTCATCCTATGGCGATGACTGGCTGTATAATGGGATTGTACCAATCTATCGGTGGGTGGAAGAGCATTCACAGTAGGATGGTGGAATGTGTTATACATAGGCATGAGCTGTGTGTGGGTGATAACACCCAGTGGCCATACTCCTCAGGCACTCGCATGCGGATCCATCATCCCAGTGCCAATGCACTGCTCAGTCTGGGTGATGGCCAATGCTGTACCCACTCACACAGGTCCAAAAACAGGCATGTTACAGCTGATCTCTCATTCATTTGCACAATTGTGGAACTGCGGATGAACTATATATGGCCTGAAGCATACACTGCATATGGCATTACAGGATACTGCACCCCATGGCACCTGGGATACTTCAGAAGTCCGGAGGGTGGCATGTTACACAGGGAAACAGGGGAGAGTGTGGACTTGTTTATTTATTTATTTAAATTTTGGTAACCGGGTAAGCCCACTGTGACAATTACAGTCCCTTTTTCAGGGGCGACCTGGGACAGAACAGTAATAAAGAACAATACAGAGACACCTTATGAGATACAGAAGACAATCACATGCACTTGGGAATTGACAGCAACTAGGAGTCTGCTTAGAGCATGACAATTCACCAGGGAATACAGAAATAGCCAAAGCTTGGAGATCCATTCTGTACGAACAATATTGTAAAACAGATGAGTACAAAGGGCTGAAACACATGTAGAATAGAGCGAAAAATGTAAAAAAAGATTTAAAAAAAATGTATACAATACGAGATGAGTAAAAACAATAGTACACTGATTATATACATAATTATACGGAGAGTACAATGCCTTCTGGTAGGAAGCAATGCTTGTATACATAGACATCAAATAAAATAAGTAAAATGGGTAAATACAATCAGGTTAATTCCTAAGGTACCATGGTATCAGGGTCAAAACCCCAAAAATGATACAGGGAGAAGGGGGGTGAACACCAATGTGGATTGATGTCAGTAGAGACAGATAGAATGTAGGGAGTGGACATGAGGGAGGAGAGAGGGAGGGAGGGAGGAGTAGAACCAGGAAAGACAATGGACAAAGAAGAGATGGGGGAACAGACCAAGGAAGGGAGATAGACCGGAGGGTATAGGGGGAAGAGGACTAAGGGATAGAGTAAAGATGAAGGAAGTGAGGAGCGAGAAAATCACCAGAAACAGGTGTACTTAGCAGAGAAGGAAAGGAAGGTAAGTAAAGTGGTTTGGAACTTGGACAGAGAAGTGCAGGAAAGGACGGGAGGAGGCAGAGAGTTCCAATCAGTTATTGATGTGAAGGAGAAAGATTTACAGGTGACTGCAAGCCTCAGATTAGGCCGTTCAAGGAGAGCTAGAGCAGAGAAATGGAGGGCACATGCCAGTATCCTAAGGTGAATAAACTCTCTGAGGCAGGGAGGCATAAATTTGTGAACAAACTTATTCACAAAGCTCAAGGTTGAGTACCTTAGTTTTGATTCATAAGGGAGCCAGCCATGGAGAGAGAGGACGTCACAGTGGTGACGGTGGTTACTGACCCCAAGTGCAAACCTAACCACCCTATGGTAAGCCAGGGCAAGCAGTGACATGTTAGATATGCTGGACAACAGTAATAATGGCGCATCATAAGTGACGGAAGAAGAGATGCAGAGGCAATCTTTATGTGAGAGCCAGAGGTGAGGAAGAGGCAGATATGGTAAAGGAGTCCCAACTTCTGATTCAGTGTTTTGACCAGGATAGAAACATGGGCAGAGAGGGATAAAGAGGTGTCAATGGTGACACCCAAATACTTAAATGTGGGGACAGTCTCAAGAATGTCGCCATTATGGGAAAAGATACTTAGAGGTGAGGGGGGCATAGAGGAGGGAGGACAGTGAGAAAAGAGCATATATTTAGTTTTTTTAGTATTGAGCACAAGTCGGTTACACTGGAACCAGTCTTCAAGGTCCTTGAAGTCAGAGGCAAGTTCCTTGTTAATCAAGGAGACATCTAGAGAGGAATGATAAATAATGGCATTGTCTGCATAAAGATGCACAGAGGCCCCTCCACAGTGCCTAGGAAGATCATTTATAAATACAAAGAATAACAGCGGGCCCAAAATAGAGCCTTGTGGGACACCATGTGTAATATGCTTGAAATCAGATAGAGCACCAGCCCATTGGACACATTGAGAATGACAGGAGAGGTAGCTGTGGACCCAGAGTAGGGCAGTGGGATCCAAACCAATTGACTGTAGCTGTAGCAGCAGTAGATTATAATTCACAAGGTCGAACGCTTTTGTCAGGTCAACAAAGATGGCGCCAGTAGCAGACTCTTGATCCATGGCATGATAGATATCCAAAGTTACTTTCAACAGGGCTGTGAGGGTGCTATGTCTTTTCCTAAATCCATGCTGATATGAAGACAGCAGGTTATAATTCTCTAGGTACTCCTGTAGGTGATGGTAGACGATGCGCTCCTGGATCTTGGCAAGAGGACAGAGAATCGAGATCAGTCGGAAGTTCTCAACAACAGTATTAGGCCCTCCTTTGTGCACTGGTACAACTACCTCAACTTTCCATTTGTCCGGCACTGTGCTGGACAGGAAAGAATGATTAAATAAGTCACGCACGGGGCAAGCAAGTGCAGGAGCACCAATTGTTAGGAATTTGGGTTCCAGGGAGTCATGAACAGGAGAACTCTTGGCCTTGAGGTTAGCGAGGAGCCTCTGGACCTCTTTACAAGTGGCCAATTTCAGATGGAAGGCAGGGTGAGATCCCATGAAGACTTTAGGAGATGGTGCAGAGGAAGGGTTGGGAGACTGTGGGAACAGAGAGGTATATTTGAATAAATTAAGAAAAAAATTCATGAAATCCAGTGGCAATAGAGAGGGGCTCAGTGAGGGGGAGCCCTGGGCAACGATACAGTTAGGTAGTTCCATGGCCTTCCCTTTAACAAGGGAATTAAATTGGTGCCAAAACTCTTTAGGGTCACAGAGGTGTTCAGTTTGCAAAGATTTAAAGTGATGGCATTTTGCTTTGTGAAGGGAATTCTTACACTGATTTCTAAGCTGCCTATAACTTGCAGTGGTGTTTGACAGCAGGAAGATACAGCATTGACAAAGCATGCATTGGAGGTATGTAAATTCCCTCTTCAGTTTGCCAGGGACGTACACACAGCTGCATACACTGGTGGATATGCAGCTGACATGGTGCCCCAATGCACAGTACAGACAGCTAAGTCATTCCAGAGTGCAGGTCCCCAGCCTGGGTTCAGTGCAGTCAATGGATGGCCATGGCAGGGTGTGGACGGCAGAGCCGGTGTTTGCAACAGGTTGTGTATGGGGGGAGTGAGGGTGTCTGTGTACAGGGCTGGTGGATGGGAGTCCTCTACACTATGGATATGGACCATGGTTTCCTCTGTTGCAAGAGGGTCTGGGGGGCCTTACACTATGGAGCTCTTCAGGGATGGAGTTGGCTAGATTGGGGATGAAAGAGGGTACCTCTAGTCTACCAGGGCTGCCAGGCTGCTGTGCACCTGGGTGCACATCTGCAGCCTGCCTGTGGGTGGCTGGCTAGGTTAGGCCAGCTTTTCATGGCCTAACTATGGGCTGCAGTGCTCTGGACTTTGAGGGGCACATTCTGACTGAATATGCTGCAGCACGGTATATGCATAGGATTGCCCCCTCGACTTGAACAGCATACCATTTGTGTGTGCCCTGACCCAATCCCTTGTCACCGGTGCCTCCCGCACGTCTGAATATCACATTGTTGCGCATTGTTGGAGTTGTGCAGCACATCTCCCTTTTCTACTGGGATGCGCTGCATATCTTCTTTGAATATGGGGGCTCTGGACTAGGTAGCCTGAATACATTATAAAAATGGTAAAATCATGATCCCACTAAAAACAAGATATTGCATCTAATCTGGGACAGTCTGAGTAAATTTGATGCAAAAATGTGTAAATGAACATCCCTGTGACAATGAGGTGTAGCATTTTCCCTGCCCTATCTAGGATACAAAATATAGGATAAGAAATATTCAGTGCTCCCAGATCCAAATAACCATTGCTCTGTAAGAAACCTTCATTTTCCCTGTGTTTTCTCCACAAAGGCAGAATCAAATCCCTGTATAAATCCCTGTAAATTTTTCATAAACCACTGGTTCTTTATTTATGACTTTGTTCTTCATTTATTATATCAGCAGCTTTTCATTAGGAAAAGAGCTCTGATTTGCTGCTCAGTATTAATATTATATGTCACGATGGCCTTGGAATGATTTGGATTTATATGCTATGCATAAGGCATAATGGGGGACTACATGAAACAAATATCAAGCTCATTATTTCATGAACCATACTCAAAATTAGTAATCACAAGTCAGACAATCTTTCAAAAGATAATAGTAATGCCGGTAAACAAATTTATTGTGAATAAAGACATTTCCATATATGTATATATACACACACACACACACACACACACACACACACACACACAAAACACACACACACACACACACACGCTATTTTTGCATCTTATAGTTTAGTTTTCAGACAAATTCTCATAGACTTTTTTCTGTCCACCTGATGGAATCTTGAATGAGTTAAGTAAATGTTATTATTTTATCAAAGCCCTGATCCAGAAACTCAGTAAATACACACTCAGTATATCATATTATAAAATGACAAAAAACAGTCTTCTGTTTGCAGTTGTCTGATCAGGAATTTTATAAATAAAATAAGTTATTTTTGTCACATCTATGTTGGTCCAATAAAATATATTAAATCATTTGCTTCTGTATCACTCATGGTTTGTCAGCAGTTAATTCATTAGGTGAGGTCTCTCTTGCCCAGAGTTTGACTGTTTCTCCACCCCTCCCCAAACACGCACACATACACACACACACACACACACACACACACACACACACACTCTCTCACTATAAAAGGTCTCAGTAGCTTTTATCTGTTATATTTGGGAAGCAGGCTGCAGCTCTTTTGTCAAAAATAAATTTATGTATTTAGTCTGAGTAGTCACTGAAGACCTGGCATTTTATCAGATAGGTCTTGAGAGGTTAAAAACAGTGTAAATCTTTACAAAATTTGCTGGGAAAGGGTAGCATTTATGAGGTAGGAATCTTTCTTGAAATATATTCATCCCCAACTGAATTAGTACAAAAAATGTTTAAATGCTAATCATTTAAATGTGCAAGTTGTTGCATTTCAAAGGGGGTAAACAAATCTCCAGTTTAATAGGCAACGAATATTTAACATGCTGTTTCAGTTTCCTAATGGCCATCAGATAAGCAGCTTAGAGTTATGTCTCCAACATTCTAAACAGAAAGAAGGAGTTATTTTATTTTAGTTGTCATAGTGATTTGTAGATATGGAAGAATTCATTGAAATGTCCATAAAAATGAGTTCCACAGAACTCCATTTTCAAACTACAGATAGCAAAATGGCTGTAGGCTCTGCCCACAGCCATAAAAAAAAAATAAAGGTGTAAGCACCAGGGCAGTTCATCTAAATATCCTGGTGGCAGTGTACTGGCACTAGCACAGCGCAATCACTAGCACTGCACAGGCACTGCTGGCTGAATACGGGGCCCATGGTCAGATATTTCCAGATATTTCTAAAGACATTCTCTCGGGTGGCCCTTTAGTGGTACTGCATGCAGGCAGGGAATTTCTCTAGCTGTATCACAGAAACTTCACAATATATCTGACCATGTCTTTGGCTGTAAATCTATCTGGAAAGCTAAGAACAGAAAAACCACTGAAATATGGCCCAATTTAGGAAGCAGACAAAAATTTATAGATTAAAAATGAAACAACAAAAAGTGATATTTTAAAGAACAATGGGAAAATTAATCTACGCTATGGTGATAAGAAATATAAAAGAAATTCTAGAATTATGGTGGCTTGGGGTACAGCAATTTGTGACAATAATGTTAATGCTTAAATTCAGCAACAAGACTGGATTCAGTATTTTTCAGATATATTTAATACATTTTATATAGAGAATAAAATATGGGTAGGGGTGTGTAATAGTTTTTTAGATACACCCGTGGTGAGTGATGCCACATAAACCCTGAGAGCAAAGCTCATGGTGTTTGTCAAAGCATTACATATCGAGGGTGTGTGGAGGAAAACATTACACGCCCCTACCCATATTTTATTTTTTATTAGTGCTGACTTTACTGACCTCTATGTTTACTGTGATTGCCTGATGAACATGGCACTGAGCCCCCGTTCTGTATTTCTTGTTTTTTAACTCCACTGCCTGTCATGTGGATGGGAAAAAAAAACGTTTTAAACTTGTGCCTTCTGCTTTGATGTCAAAGTCTGATCCCAGCACTGCTGCTTGCCATGGAGTCTGGGACCCATCACAGCTGCGGGCAGCATTTGTAGCAGTTGTTTTTGCAGTCAGCAGTCGACAATTTTCACAGAGTGCACTCACACTGCTGTGTTGATTGACAGCTCTCAGCTGTATCATGTACACCGTTATAAGTGGCTAGTTATAATGGCAGTTTTCACCATAGTTATATGAATGTAATGACACCTAGCACTAACTATCAAGAGAATACTGATATATTGCCTTTGTGGGATAGTAATATTTTAAATGTTTTAAAGATGAGGAAATGACTAGGGAAGAAATTGTTAATGCTAGATGAAAACAGAAGATTGGAAATGCTGTAGATCCCAATGAAATATCTGTTGATATTTATGAAGTCCATTTGGAGTGGCAGGATAACCTGCTATATGTTTTATTTAATTCCATATAGAACAATTACTGGATCTCAGATTCTTGAAAAGGAAACATAATAGTTCCTATACTAAAAAAGATATCAGAGCATCACATGTAAATCTGTTTTAATCTTAACTGGGGAAGGCCTACTACGCACAAGTGCCTGTTTTCAGGGGTGACTGGGAGAACTGGGTTGGTTAAGTGACTTGCTCAGAGTCACACAGTATGCAAGAGGAGGTTGTGGGAATCAAATACAGGTCTTCTGGATGTACTAACCTCATTCACAGCTCATTACTCTAAGCTATAGGCTATACTGCCAGCCAGTTTAGACCCCTTAGTTTGAATGATAATCTTAAAAAGATCATTACAAATATTGTTTTAAGATATCTGCATACTTGGTTGGAATCTAATAAAATCTTGCATGAGGCACAAGCAGGTTTTAGGGCAGAAGATCAACCTTGTACAATTGTTTTACCTTGAATTATATTAGAGGGAAGTACACAAATATGAAGGCACACTCCTTGTTTGTCACATTTGAACACTTCTTTAAAGGATTTGATACCTCCAAGAGACAAATATTCTGGGAACACTTAAGCATACTTGGGGTACCCAGTGATTCGATTTATATCATGATGTAATTATTTATATCCACATGGTCTAGGATAAGAACAAATGGAGTTGGTACATTGTACAAAATGTAAAGTTAATGCAGGGGTGAAGTAAGGCTATATTTTAGCCCCTGAACATCTGTTTGAATTCTATTTTGCATGAAATGAATGAGCAAGAGTTTCATAATCCATAAGTTAACGGTAGGTCAGTAGAAATACTGGCTTACACTGATGATATTGAGTACTGAGCTATAAATAAGCTTGGTACATCCAGCAGACCTGGGTTTGATTCCCATAACCTCCACTTGCATACTGAATGACCGTGAGTAAGACAATTAACCTCCCCAGAGCTCAGCGGTTGCCCTTGAAAACAGGCATTGTGCCGAGAGGGCCTTACCCAGTTACTAAAGAAGACATTTTTAAAGCTAATCTTGTATAATCTAAATGTATCATTTTTGGTAAAAGGCCCAAAAATATTACAATTTATTTGAACAAACAGTTATTAAAGGAACCAACATTGTTTGCGTATTGTGGTATTCATTTTGAATCCAGGAATTTATAAAACATACGCTTTGATACAGTATTAGAAATTATCAACGTTTAGGTGACTGCTATATTGAGGACTGGTTTCAGATATGGAGGTCATAGCATTAGAAGAATGATCTTGGCAATTAAAGCTGAAATCTAGACCATAATTGTATATGATTTTGAGTTTCAAAATCAGCTGAAAATCTAAATAGACCACTGAAAACAGTTTACTGAAAAATGCTGGCTTTGCCAAGGTCAGTTGAAGTTCTCACACCCCTGATTAGAGTGGAACTGAGAAGTTCCAAATTAGAGTGTATGGTCCAATAACAGGCAAATACATTACTGACTCACGGCAAGCAGACTGATAATGTGTCACTCAAGCAGGTTAGAAATTAAATGTACTCCTATGTGGAGACTGGGTTCTCTTTTGTTTGGGATCAACATTTAAAAGAAAATTGAGCTAAGTTGAGGTATGGATACTTAAATGATTTTCCCTCGATATAGAAACATAGAAATATAGAAACATAGAATACTGAAACATAGAATCTGATGGCAGATAAGAACTGCTTGGCCCACCTAGTCTGCCTATTTCCCTACCTAATGGATAAGCTGCAGATCCTAGTTAACCAACAGCCTACTTCCTCCTACCCCCCACTAGAATTGCCTTATGCCTATCCCATGCATTCTTGAATTCTCCCACTGTTTTGACTCCACGACCTCCTCAGGAAGGCTGTTCCATGCATCTACAACCCTCTCTGTGAAGAAATACTTCCTCACATTACCTCTGAGCCATCCCCCCTCTATCTTGAAATTGTGCCCCCTTGTTCTTGCACATCTTTTTTTCTTAAAGGTGCTACCCTCTTGAACTTTGTTGATTCCTTTGAGGTATTTAAAAGTTTCTGTCATGTCCTTCCTCTCCCTCTCCCTCCTTTCCTTGAGGCTATACATCTAAAGCTCCTTTAGTCTTTCTTCATATGTCTTCTGGTGCAGACCCTCCACCATTTTGGTTGCCCTCCTCTGGACAGCCTCCACCCTGTCTATGTCTTTGCGGAGATGGGGGGCCCAGTTCTCAAAGCCCTGCATCCGACGCAAGGTGCTTGCACCAAACAAATATGGTGCAAGGTGCACCTTTTGTCCACAGCTGCCTCCACGCAATTCACAAAGGTTGCCTGCATCAACCACATGCTGCCTGCCCCAAACAGGACTTGCACCAGCCCTACACCCTACACTGCCTTGTGACATGGCGCTAGGTGGACTGCGCCGATGCAAGCTTCAGCTTACTATGCACAGACAGCACCCAGTGGGAGAAATTCTAGGTGCCCTTATACCAGCCAGGGCTGGCCAATCAGTAACCAAAAAGTAAGTTAAATTAGAAATAAAGGATCAAAATAGGCAAAGGAAGATAGAAACGATGAAAACATAAAAGGCCTGCCACTGGTAGTTGGACAATACAAAAGATAATCAGCTTGAACCATATCTTACTACAACATAACATGTTTATCTGTTTTAGATTTTAGTTTTATAACAGTAATTTCCGTATGTATCAATGTAATTAAAATATTGTTAAAGAGCAGTTGATGTTTTCGGGAAAACTTTGGAAAGCATAATATTTAGCTACAATCCAGCTTGTATTTCATATATCTAGTATAGATGTCTTCCCTTCTTTATTTATTACTGAAGAAATTCCCACAAAAACAAGATCTTTACCCCTTAGAGTTCATCTGCCCCTGTAGCATATGCCCAACTTGAAATCATAAAGCCCTGTTGTTACATCACAGTCTGTTGCTATGGGAATAACTGTGAAAGCACAAGCAGAGTATTTTGCCATCCTGGGAAGAAGCAATAGGAGCTGATGAACCCTCAAGGAACAATTATCCAGTTTTCATGTACAAGACCGCAATAATAAATAATGGGGTTAAGAAATACAGAGATAATGAGAAATACAAGCAAACTCATGTCCAAATATTATGATTTTCAAAGTTCTTCTCAAGGTGTAAGTGGCTTTAAAATACTTGCCTGTGTAATTACGAAATTAAAGAAAATGACAATTTATGCAATAGGTGTGGACAGATAAACAATGCAATTAATTCATTTATTCTCACTGCTGTTGAATAAATGGTGGTTCTAAGATTTATCCAACACCCTAGGTTCAATCAACCACCATTTATTCAACACCCTGCCATCAATCATCCTTCCTTGGACAGGCACTACTTATAGTTACTTTAATTTCCTTACTAAACCCATTACTCGTCCCCTCAGAACCTCACTCTCTAGCTATTCATCTACTGTATATATTAGCAGCATAAAGAAACCATGAGTTCCTCTAGTCCATTTTATTCTGGAAACAGTTTCTCCCTTCCCTTTCAAAATAAAAACCTTACCAGTCTGTTTGTTTTTTACATTTCTCCACACTGCAGCCGACCCCTAAGCTGGCCACTGTCATACTGTTTAGTTCTCATCATCCCCCACCCCACATCACGCCCCCCAGAAAATAATTACTACTTCCAGAATCCAAAGCCCGATCACCAACAATGAATTTTTTCACCAAAGAGCAGGCTCATAACTTGAGTTACTTTTTCCTTCTTAAGGCACTTGAACTTATGGGAACATTTCCTCAACTCTCACTCCTGCCACCCCCACTACCCCCCCACACAGACACCGCATCTACCACTGATCTTTTCTCAAAATACCCCTGCAAAAACAATACCTTTTTTAATAATTCCACAGGTTTATCTTCACACCAGTTCTCCTGGGTTCTCCTCTATTTCGTTTAGGATCTCCTGCTACCCACAGTGCTCATAAGTGTCATCACTCTCTTCACCAGCTTCTCTGACTCTGACCCAAAGTAAAACCATACCGCTTTCAGATGCAGGATTAACCAGATATTAAACACATTTTCAGTGCTAAAATAAAATAAAAAAAAGAAATGATACAATAGCGGCTTCTCGCTACACAACAAAAAGAACCAAAGAAATGGTACAATAACAGCTTCTCGCTAAGCAAGAAAAGGAACTGTCATGTTTATCAAACTCTCTGGCACACCCACACAGCGTTCCCAGACAATAACAAATTACGCTATGAAAGTCCAGACATAGACTCCCTCGTAATCAAAGTAATATGCATAGCAACCAGCTCCTAAATGTGCAGTAACACATAAAATAATCCCTGTTTTTAAATAAAAAAAAGGTGAGTCTACACAAAAAATAAATAATAACTATATCAAAACATTCCTTTCCTATTGCATAAATTGCATATGTGATGGGTTATTGTTGAATACACAATTTATTTGAACTCACAGTGAGTGACCTCAGGAGCCTCACTCGTGGCTCCACCACGTTCAACTAAATTGTGTATTCATCAACAACCCATCACATATCTCTAATTTATATCACATTGTTATGAGATCCCAAAAAAAGTATAGCTCCTTTTTTCGCCAGTTTGTATGAATCTAAACATAAATTACTGTATGGACTAATGACTACTGATAAGTATGAACTATCAAAAATTGGGTCCTTTCTTCAAAGTAACAGAAAAATATAAGCCATTAAAAAATGTTGTATAATAGAAATTAATTATATAATGTACAATTTGTATTATACAACAGCAAAAAATCTCCAAGTTCTGATTGGTCAATGTGTGTCTAGAATAGTGATGTTATCGCAGTATAGCAACACAGTGTACAATACATCCATACTATCTAAGCAAGGAAATGCACGGTCTCATATGTAAAGTAGGAAAAGCCTAGTTTCATATGAAAACCTTATTTACTAATATTGCGGGGACTAACATTTGCCATGACTAAACATTTCATAGTTAGGCAGAGAACAAGTGTCAGAACATCTCCTCTATACTGTGGGAATGTCTGTTTTATAGTATTAGTTTTACAGTGTTATTTGTTAAATTCAATCTGTTATGCTCCTGCTGCAGGGGGAGAGGGGAGGGGTACAAAATATGAATTTTTGTACCCTCTATGCCATCAACACTCAGTAAAAAAGACTGTTAAATAAATATTTCAAAAATCACCCTACACATTTTCCCAGTATGCTAAATAATCTGTGCTGTACCCTGCTCCTTCTGCAGGCACAGCTTGCAGCTGACAGTGAAGAAGGCTCACACTGTGCACACTCTCCTCTTCAACATGATTTCACTAGCCTGCCTAAATTTACAGTTAAATAGTGTGAGAATTAGCTAACTGGATTAGCAATGCATGGTTGTCTGACAATTTCTAAAATTTTCTGATCAAACATCACTCTTTTTCAGATATAAACTGCTCCTTCTTGCCACAAGCCCTTCCCCTGTGAGAGACAGTTGGACATTTTAATTACACTTATCTATATTTTTTTAGTTTAGTTTATTGTTCTAGGAATTACTACCTTTGAGTCAGAGGCTCTTTTACAAAGGTTCCACGTCAATTAGGTACAGTACAAAAAAGGTTACATAGATAACACAACAATTTGTGCTGTGTCAAGAACGAGAAAACATATACAAATACATATCAAATCATTTGTGCAAAAGGGCATGAGATATCAATAATCACATTATTATTACGAGAAAGAGGTCACGCCAGATTAGGAGAAACAAATAGGGAAAAAGTCCAAAACAGAGAGGGTAAGTGAAAGGTGTGGGGAGCAGACAATAGCAGGAGAAAAGGTTTCCCAAACATGTCTTTGTCAAATAACGGAACAGGGTGGGTAGTAAGAAAATAGGAGGTTTAATCAGGGCAGTCACAGGAGCTGGAGGTGGCAAGGTGAGAGGAACAGCCTTGATTTGAAAATACCTAGAGAGGTGGAGGCAGTAATATGAGTGCTGAGGGTATTTAGCCAGCTGGGGGCACGATACGCAAATGATCTTTGTCCCCGAGAAGTCTGGCATTGGGGGACTTGGAGAGGCTGGTGTTCTGATCTTCTGGTAAAATGGGTGCTAGCGCTCAAGCATAACAGGTCTTGGATACAAGGTGGAGTGAGGCCCAGAGTGGATTTTTTCGCCATCAGGCAGGTAAGGTACTTTATCCGGTTTGAGAGTTGCAACCAACCTGAGTCAGCATAGAGTTCACATGTGTGGGTACGTCGATGTGCACCAGTGAGCAGCTGACAGGCCTTATTTAGGGATGTTGTAATGCGCCTAAGTGCTGTAGTAGTGGCAGATCCATATATAACTAAGCCATAGTCAACGACTGAGATGATAGAGGATTGGATGTCAATCCTCAGTGCAGAATGGGTAAGGAGCTGTCGGTTCCGATACAGAATCCCAATTCGTTGATTAATAGTTCTTGCTGTACTATCAATGTGAGTTGCAAAGGTTAGGCCTTGATCAAAGCTGATTCCAAGATATTTGAAAATTGGCACTTGTTCGAGGGTATTTCCCAGGTGCGTATTAATGGTGAGTGGGACTTGCCGTTTCTTGTTTTGCGGGTTAGAAGAGCATGGATTTAGCTTTTGTGGTTTAGAACCAGCTTATGTTCAAGGAACCACATCTCAACTTTGGAAAAAGCATGCTGAAGGTTGAGGCGTAAGAGGTTCGGATCTTTATGAGTGGCAAGAATCACGGCATCATCTGCATAGAGGATTATTTGTTCAGGGCAGGATTTGGGAAGGGAGTTTAGGAAAAGGCTGAAAAGGAGGGGGCCCAGGATGGATCTCTGGGGAACTCCTGAGCGAACCAGTTTTGAGTCTGAGAGAACTCCAGCTACTTTTACAGATTGAGAGCGCTGAGCAAGGTAATTTTTTACCCAGTCACCAGGACCCTGCGAGAGCCCTAGGGATAGTAGTTGTTTGATAAGTAGGCCATGGTGTACTGTATCAAATGCCTTAGTTAAGTCAATGAGACTGCTCCAGTTAGTTTCCTTTGTCCATGGCATTGTGGATTGCTCCTGAGAATTCATGTATGGCAGTCGATGTGCTGTGCCCTTTCCTAAATCCATGCTGCTGGGTGCATAGGATGTTGTGCTTTTCCATGTAGTCTGAAAGTTGGTCCGCCACTAAGCGTTCAAGGGCCTTAGAGAGAGGTGGTAGTATTGATATCAGGCGATAGTTACCAGGCAGTGACTTATCACCACTTTTGTGCACGGAGAGACAACTGCAGCCTTCCATTTCCTAGGGAATTGGCTGTAGCAGAGGAGAGATTGAAAATTTTGTGAGGGAAGCAGTACTTCCTCCAGAGTGAGGGACAGAAGTTTAAGGTCAATAGTGTCACTGCTTGCTCGGGACTTAGAAATGGCCTTCTTTACATATTTATAGACTTCATGTGCCTTTACTAGTTTGAAATGGAAGGGTGGTTTGGTTGGAGAGGCAGTAGTAGAAGTAGAAATTGGAGGGTCAGCATCAGTGAAGAAATCAGATGAGAGGACACCACTAAGGTCCGTGAAGGTATCATTTAGGGTGTTTGCAATGATCTCTGGGTCTAATGTAGTGGTTCCATCCACATTCATTATTGTAGGAGAGGATTTGGACTGTTGACCCATGATATTTCTTGTGTTGTCCCAGAAGGATTTCCCTTCACCCCAGGAGCTGGAGAGGGCATTCTTGAAGTAGGAGCTCTTCATCAAGCGGATCTGCTTAGTACAGTGGTTGCGAGCCTGTTTATATTTTTGGATGTCTGACAGAGTGCCAGTAGCTCTTGCAGTGGCCCAGAGGTGATCCCTACTTTTGAGTTGTGCCACTAGCTTCACCGTGAGCCAGGGATTTGTGGGTGCTTTGATTTTGCGCCTTTTTACTGGTGCATAGGTGTCACAGGCAGTGTTGAAAGTAGTAATAAAGCAATCAAGGGCTAGGTCAACATCTTGAGTTTTATAAATCAAGGACCAGTCTATCTGCCTAAGACAGGTCTCAAGATGAGTAAGGTTGCCATAAGGTAGGACTCTGCTATAGATGGTTTTTGGAGGCGGCTTACGAAACGTATTTGTCCAAGTACATATTATTTGAGAGTGATCACTGAGCGAGTCAGGGAGAACACTTAAATTGGTTATACGGGTAGGGTGGCTGGTAAGGATCCAGTCAATGAGGGTGCTGGTCCCTGATTTGTAGTTTTTCCTGGTAGGGGAGTTTACCACTTGTGTTAAATTTACTGCTAGGATAGCATCTTTGTTTGACCCTGCATCAGGAGCAAGCCAATTTATATTAAAGTCCCCAAGGAGAAGGAGTTCGATGTCAGAAGGTTGTGTACTTATGAACTCGAGGACAGCCTGTATGCCGGAATCAGGATCTTTTGGTGGGATATAGACAGCAGCAATCGTGAGGACTTTATTTTGGGCACCAAGTAGTATCTAGATAGGGAGGAGTTGCACTGAGGTTTCTGTGGTGGGGTAAGAACCAGGGAGACAGGTGAGGTAGTCCTTTATGTAGATTGCACACCCACCATCCCTTTTCGAGGTTCTATCCAGCCTGAATATCTTGTAGTCTCGTATAGAGATGGCATGATCCGGAGTATTAGGTGTCAGCCAAGTTTTGACGATGGCAAGGATATCCGGGTTGTGTTGGCTGGCAAAGATTTGAAGGGAGGCCAGTTTTGGGAGGAGACTGCAGATGTTTAAGGTAGCAATTTTGAGCACCCCCTCCATTTTGGCAGGCTTTGTTGTAGTGTAGGAGACAGGGCCAGGATTTGAGTGGACACTTCCTGATATCAAGAGGAGGAGGAGTAGTAGTTTAAGAGACAGTTGCCATACTTCGTAGTCAATAGAATTACACTTCTGAGGCTTGGACCAGTGCAGGCATCTAGGGTCCCAGAGCAAGGAGGTTGTTAGTAATAGAGGACGATAGGCCCATTTATCCTTGTTGTAGCTTGTCAGTTGCACCTAGTCGCTTGCAGATAGGTACCTGGTGGTTAAGTCAAAAGCTGATATTTGAACAGGGTAGGACTATAAGGCCATAAACCCATATATACAGAGTCATTCTGCTTGAGGAGTAAGTTGCAGTTTAACAAATGCAATGTATTTGAAATGGCAATGAGATTTGTGCAGCGTGCAGAGTTCCCAATCTCCAGCATCACTGATTAGCTGCTGCTGCAGGTCATGTCACTTGCCAAAAACTTGGACATGCTCATTATCTGCTCCCTGTAAAAAATGTTGCATCATGATGTCAAAATGCCAAAAGGCAAAAGGGAAATGGTGTTTCTCTGGACCTGCTTGATTGATGTCCAAAACACTGGAAAACTGCATGTTCATCTAATGCAGATTTGGCATCAGCTCATTATGTTGCTTGCACGCATGTGCAAGAAACATAGTGCCATCATCCGAGTTTTCGGAGGTGTGGCAGCCCTCTTCCAATTCAGTCAGTGTGTTTGCAGGCGTGGCCCCAGTTCTCCAATGCCTGCTAGAGCTGTCTATGACAGCTCCAAAATGCAGTGGCATACAGTTGAAAGGGGGAGCTACGCTTCAGTGAGCAGCGATAAGATATCGCCTGCTCATGCTCGCTCCCCCTACACACACACACAAACTGCTGTGCTCACCCCCCCAACACTGTATAGCTGACGGGGGTGCCCAATCCCCCGTCGGCTGTGCTGTACTCCCCAAACAGAGTTGCACATGCCACACTGGTGCCCACCCCAGCATGGCAACTCATCGTGATAAGCCGACAGGTGCCCAACCTGCCCACCCACTGTCCCCCCTCGAGTGCCACGGTGCCACGCTGGGAGCCCACCCCAGTGTGGCAAAGCTTGTTATGGCTGATGGGTGCCCAATCCCCGTTGGCTCAAACCCCAAACAGTTTTTCTAGCTGCCACGCTGGGAGCCCACCCTAGCATGGCAAATGTCCCGCTCATCTTTTAAACCAAAAACCCTGTGAAGAAAAAAATGGTCCCTCGAGTGTCCCCGCCCCACAACCCACCTCCACCCACTGCGCACCCTGACTCCCACACACCCCACCCCATATTACTCATCCGGAGTCCGCGCACATGATCTTCGTGGACCGAGAACATGTCTGCATTCTTCAAAGCCGACCGAACTGAGGAAATGCCAGTAAGCTGTATAATGGGATAGATAGGGTTTTTTCAACTTTGTTTCATATCTCAGGCATTTTTTGGAATTTTTGCACCAAAGTTTCAACATGGGGTTTTTGGGACCCCTCCTCATGAATTATTGCACTATCATTGCGTTACTCAGGCCCGAAGGGTGAATTCGCAGTCACTGCGCAAAATCACCTTTCCGCACTGATTAATGAAATGACGCTGCCAGTATTCATAAGGTGGGCTCTCAAAAAGCCTATGTTGAAAATTTGCTAGAAAAATTCCTAAAAATGACTGTTTTATTAAAGCGGCGCTATGCAGTTCCTACGCACGCTTGTAAGTTTGCACATTTTCAATATTTTCACTCCAGATTTTCAACATTGTCATTTTACCACACCTCCTTATGAGCAGTACAGCTGTCATTTTTCACATCTCGCCCAAAATGTGTTTCCGCCAATGTAGTGCACAATGGCGCAGTTGGTGTGAGAAATCACTGTATGGGACACATTAAGAAAATCACAGTGACACTGTTCATGAGCAGAGGTCTTAAAATGGCTATGTTAGAAAATTTGGTGACAAAATTATAAATATGACTGCTTTCAGAGGCCTCGTTGCTCTATACACGCTGCGTGAGTTTCGCGGACTTTCAATATTTTCACTCCAGATTTTCAACATTGACATTTTACCACACCTCCTTATGAGCAGTATAGCTGTCATTTTTCACATCTCGCCCAAAACGTGTTTCAGCCCATGTAGCACACAATGGCGCAGTTGGTGTGCAAAATCAATGTATGGGACACATTAAGAAAATTACAGTGGCACTGTTCATGAGCAGAGGTCTTAAAATGGCTATGTTGAAAACTCGGTGACAAAATTTCTAAAAATGACTGTTATACGAGCCTGCGTTGCGCACTTCCTATGCACGCTCGTAAGTTCACGAATTTTCAATATTTTCACTCCAGATTTCCAACATTGCCATTTTACCACACCTCCTTATGAGCAGTACAGCTGTCATTTTTCACATCTCGCCCACAACGTGTTTCCGCCCATCTAGAGCACAATGGCACAGTCGGTGTGCGAAATCAATGTATGGGACACATTAAGAAAATCACAGTGACACTGTTCATAAGTAGAGGTCTTAAAATGACTATGTTGAAAATTTGGTCACAAACTTCTTAAAAATGACTGTTTCACGAGCATGCGTTGCGCAGTTTCTACGCATGCTCGTAAGTTTGCAAATTTTCAATATTTGCACTCCACTGACTTCCAAATACCTACACAGCACATACAAGCAAGCAACATTCGGCATTAACAAATGCTTGTTTTTATCTAGGACTAGGAAAGAGGTAAATAGTGAGACTGGAAACTGGTTGACAGATCAGACTGGGACAGTGGTTCTGAATGGACAATTCTCTGACATCAGAAAAGGAAACTAGTGGGGTGCCTCAGAGCTCTGTCCTGGGACTGCAGCTCTTTAACATGGGTGTAAGTGTTATAGGGGTGGGGTTGCAGGGGAGAGTGAGTCTGTTTGCAGATGACACAAAACTTTTTTTTATATATATGTATTGTGGTAAACTCAGGCACTGAAGGAGAGGGGGTTTCCCTGAGTAAGATAGTCAGGGTATAGTTGCAGCTGATTCAGCTGATTGGCTGCAGCTGCACAGACAGAAGAACTTTAAAAACAGGAAGAAAAAGCCAGCAGAGAGTTGCTGCAGGGGTAGAGGGCTGACAAGCTGCTTGTATGTGTTTCAGAACAGGAGTCCCTTAAGCAACCCTCAAGAGATTGGTCTCCTGAATTAGGCAAAAAGGAAAAAAAGTTATTTCCATTGTGAGTTTTCCGTTTTACTGTTTGTGTTCTTCCAGAAGGCCTAGCCTTCTGGAAAAGGGGGGTTTCTAGTTAGGGTCGGGGATTGTTTAGTCAGCGCTCCCACCCAGAGCTAGGCCTCTTTATTTCTGTTTTTGTTTCATTTTCCCCAGTGGGGCTTAAAAAGGAAAAGGGCAGAAGCCCAAAGTTCTGTGTCACCAACCATATTAAGAAAATAAAAGGCCAGATACCTCTCCACCTTGGACCTTACGAAAGGATACTGGCAGATCCCAGTCACAAGGGCATCCCAGGAGAAGACCACCTTCATCACCCCGGAGGGTTTGTACCACTACAAAGTCCTCCCATTTGGTCTGCATGGAGCACCTGCGACCTTTCAGCATATGATGGACCGACTGCTATGCCCACACTCTCACTATGCTGCCACCTATATCGATGATGTGGTCATCCATAGTATAGACTGGGAAACTCATTTTCAGAAGGTTGAGGCCGTACTAGATACATTACGAGAAGCCAGGTTGACAGCGAGCCCCGCCAAATTTAAGATCGGCTTGTCAGAGGCAAAATACTTGGGCTATGTGGTTGGACAGGGATTGGTGAAACCCCAGGCGAGGAAGGTAGAAGCAATTCAAAACTGGCCCCAACCAAACAAGAAGAAGCAAGTGAGGGCTTTCCTAGGGTTGGTCAGTTACTACCAGAGGTTCATCCCTCACTTTGCCACTCGGGCCACTCCATTATCAAAGTTAACCAGGGCGAGAGCACCAGACATTGTGAGGTGGTCGGAAGCAGCGGATGAGGCATTCACTGACCTCAAGATGGCCCTCTGTTCTGATCCGGTACTGGTCTCCCCAGATTTCGATAAAGAATTCATTCTGCAAACAGATGACTCGGATGTTGGACTGGGGGCAGTACTCTCCCAGGTGGTAGCAGGTGAAGAGCACCCCATCCTGTACCTAAGTAGGAAGTTGTTACCCCGGGAACAGCGGTATACCATAGTGGAAAAGGAGTGCCTTGCAGTGAAGTGGGCGACGGAAACCCTAGATATTACTTACTAGGTCGCAAGTTCACTCTGGTGACGGACCATGCTCCACTCAAGTGGATGCAAACAAACAGGGAAAGAAATGCCAGAGTGACAAGATGGTTCCTTGCACTACAACCGTACCACTTCGTGGTCCACCACAGAGTGGGGACACTGAACAGAAATGTGGATGGACTTTTCTGAAGACCCTACCTCTCAGCACAGGCCGCCCAACCGTATAGTGTTGAGCTGGGGAGGGGGATGTGTGGTAAACTCAGGTCCTGGCGGAGAGGGGGTTTCCCTGAGTAAGATAGTCAGGGTACAGCTGATTCGGCTGATTGGCTGCAGCTGCACAGACAAGAGAGCTTTAAAAACAGGAAGGAAAAGCCAGCAGAGAGTTGCTACAGGGGTAGAGGGCTGACAGGCTACTTGGATGTGTTTCAGAACAGGAGTACCTTAAGCAATCCTCAAGAGATTGGTCTCCAGAATTAGGCCAAAAAGAAAAAAAGTTATTTCCATTGTGAGTTTTCCATTTAACTGTTTGTGTTCTTCCAGAAGGTCTAGCCTTCTGGAAAAGAGGGGTTTCTACTTAGGGTCGGGAATTGTTTAGTCAGAGCTTCCACCCGGAGCTAGGCCTCTTTATTTATGTTTTTGTTTCATTTTCCTCGGTGGAGCTTAAAAAGGAAAAGGGCAGAAGCCCAATGTTCTGTGTCGCCAACCATAATAAGAAAATAAAAATATACCTGGTTGGTTTGATGTTAACAAACTGGTCTTCCTGAAACTCCTTAACCACCACAAAGCTGATCCTGAATCCTGTGGCGAGGCTGCGCCTTGTCACAATATTCTCTTTTTACTCCCCTTGTCCTATGTTCAGAAGGGAGCCCCAGCCCCATCCCCCAGCTGTCCACTGGCTGCGCCGACCATCTTCCCCCAGGGCTTGCCCCCCCCAGGCAGGGTTCAGTGGTGGTACCTTAGGCCCCCACTGAAGACCAGATCCAGTTCTTGTTGGCACCACGGTTGGTAGGGGAGCGGGATCTGCGAGCCCCTACTTCATCCAGCCAGGAGATATTTGCTTGTTCTTCTCCCTCAGAGGTCAGGTGTGCTGTGACACCAATGACTGTGCCACACACGCTCCCATGTGCATCTAGTTGGATCTCTGCCCATCATGGACAGCGTTGATGTGCCAGCAACCAGCCCCTGCTAGGGGCCAGGCAAGCACTGACCACTGATCCCCCCCCTGACTGGAGAAAGAGAGCTGTCCCTGGGATGCTCGATCCTCCTCCTCCTTCCCATCCAACCCCCGGCAACCCACTTGCACAACGAACATGGGTCACTAGCATGGCAGGAGGTAAAGCAGGATGCCTTAGCCCTCCATTCCACTGTGCCGGCCCTAGATGACACAAAACATTGCAGAAGATTGGACAGTTAGGACAGAATAAGTAGCATAGAGATTAAATTTTTGTATTCTGGACATTGTAAGTATTTATTGTCTACTCTAAAATGTACTCAGGCATTCTTGCATGTTGGCATCACTGCCCAGGAATCAACCCAAATAATAAAATAAAATATAAATAAAATAACGAGGGATGCAGAGGGGGCTGGAGAGTTAATGTGGCATTTGGTAAATGAAATGCAATAAAGTAATGCACAGTGGTAGCAGAAATCTGCATACCAGTTATTGCATCAGTGGGGTAAGGGTGCAGCACTGAATGGGGGAAAGGGACCTGGGGTTGGTAATAAGCATGTTTGGATGCATAAGAAGGGGCTTTACCAATTGAGGAAGGGAGGTAACATTGCCACTGTACAGGTCACTGGTTTGACCACACCTTGAGTATTCAGTGTAATTCTTCAGCTCACATGCTGAGGAAGGACAGAGATAGATTGGTAACCATACAGAAAAGGGCAACAGAAATTATCCAGCAGCAGCAAGGTAGGTCCTATAAGGAGAGATTTCCCAGGCACCTCAGTAAATCTTTACAGGGAAATGTCCAATAGTTATGTCCAACACCTCACTATGAGACACCTTCAGATTAGCAGTTTTGCACAGTGTACCTAGCTTTTATTTTCACTTATTGTGCCGCTGTTTTGTTTGTATTTTATCTGATTGATCTTACCATCCCTCCTGATGACATTTTGAGTAGCACGCCTCTAGCAGTGCATCCCACAATCTCCCACGGCTGATGTCAGAGCTGGGCAGCAGCCACGGGAGCATGGATAATGTAAACCTATGGATGGAGCTATTAAGAGCTTCAGTTTGTGAGTTAGAGTTCTCAGTGCTATACCAAGACCAAGTATAGGTTGGCAGTCGACTGCCAGTCTATAATTGGTCTCGGTACTTAGTCTCGGTACAGCACAAAGACCTCTAAATCACAAACCTCAGCTATTAATAGCAGCATAGTAAGCAAAAGGTAGGTACACTGTCTAAAATTGCTAATTGGGGGGGGGTATACCACATGGAGGTATAAGACATAGCTAGGTAGATGTTTCCCTTTAATCATGTTTTTTGAAGGTCAGTCATGATTGATTCATGTTAATCATCAAATGTAACCATATAATCATCAAGGGAGATTGTGATCAAAGGTCATTAGCTAGATCATGATTTAATCATCAAACATGTAACTTTCAAATCACCAATTGATGATTACTGACTATTTTTGTAACCTTAAATACATGTGATAGTTTCTGATGAGCTGAGGAGGATAAAGTGCTGATCAAATTAGTTCTGTTATTGTAAGATTTTAAGTCCCGTGAGTAATACTTAATGTTTTATTACTAAATCACGAATGTCAAATATCAGCAAAGGCTAATTAATTACAATGGAACTCATGTGAAGTCAAGTTTTAATCCTTTTAGCAAAAGTCCATGCAATGTTAAGTATAGTATATACATTTATTTATTTGCTTGTTTGTTTGTTTGTCTATTTGTGTCACTGGTGAGGCTGCACCTGGAGTACTGTGCTTAGTTTTGGAGTCCTCACCTAAAGAAGGCCAGGGTCAGGTTGGAGACAGTGCAATGCAGGGTGACTAAGATGATTCAGGACTAACAGGGTAGCTCTTACGAAGATCATGTCAAGGCACTGAACGTGTACTAACTAGAGACCAGTCAAGAAAGAGTAGATTTGATAGAGACCCTCAAGTTTCTGAATTCTATAAACAAGATGAACTGTCTGTGGGGAACTATTTAGCAGGAGTACAGAGTCAAGAACCCAAGGTTACAAGTAAAAACTGGTAGTGGGGGGGTTAATAGGAATATCAGGAAGTTCTATTTTACAGAAAGGGTGGTGCAGCTTTGGAACAGTCTACCAGTGGAGGTGGTGGGGACTAAGTCTGTAAATCATTTCAAGCATGGCTGGGACAGAGTGAAGGGTTTGGTGGTTGGTCAGGTTGGTAGCAGTAAGGACGGAAGCAGGTGGGTGGACCAGGAAGGATAAAACTCCATATGGACAATAGGTCCAAGGGCAGATAGGGAACTCTGGGCAGGCTAGATGGATGTTTGATCTTTCTTTGCAGTCACTGTCTGTGTTTCTATGTTTCTATTTGCATAAGTAATTTGCATATTTCAAAAACACATTTTATGGACCAAAACAGTGGTCATTTCTATTTTTGAAATACTTTTGCCTCAACTGTATCAGATTACAGACTGTTAGGAAAAGCATTCAGCACAGACCAGGTACACTACTTGTAAAACTCACCACAATCATAAAAGGAATCACTTAATGGATCTATATAAAACCATCCTGAACCTTTATTTGTTTATTTATTTAAAAGTTTAACCAGGAAGTACATACTGAGATGAAAACAGCTCATTTCCAGATGTGTCCTGGGGGAGAGGGAGTAGGAGATAGCTAACAATAAAAAACAACAAGGTAAAATACAATAATATAGTTTTACAATCAGAATCATAAATATTATAGGCAGAACAGTAAATGAAGGCATCAAGAAAATAACATGCACTCTAATATATACAGAAAGGGAAAACAGCATAACAGTAAGAAGAGGGCAAGACTAGAGAATGGAGAAAAAGAGGAACTGTCACAAGCAGTTGCAGGTAGGATGACAAAAGTCAGAAAGAAGAGACTCTAGGGAGGAAGGATAAGAAGCAGAATGAATAGGAAGGGGAACAGAGGACCAAAGTTTTGGAAAGCAGAAAGAAAAAGCAGATTGGCCAGCAATAGATTTTCTAGAAGGAAAATAGAGAGAATGGAAAGTATTGTTGTGGAGAGAGTAGGAGGAAGAAGGAGGAGAGCAAAGAAGGGATTTGAGATAAGAGGGAAGAGTGCCAAACCAGAATTTGAACAAAAAACAGACACAATGGGAAAAGCACCTAGCATCAAGAGAGGGGAGGGGAACAGCTTAGTGAGAGAGCAGTGGTGAGTATGAGAGGAGCAATCTAAAGCAAAGTGGCAGAAAGAATGAAAATTGGGGGGTCCAGTCTGGCAAGGGAGGATTAAGGGGCACTACTTTAGACTAAATCATTGTGGTCAAAAATAGGAAGGATCATTTTTAGGACAATTTCTCAGCGGGCAGGGAGTGGTATACTCACTTTATTCCTGTACAAAGCACCAAGCTTTGGGTGAAGCTTTTGGTGAACTGCATCAATGTGCAGAGAAATCAAGATGCCGGTCAAGGCAGACCCCAAGGTATTTAAAGGAGGAGGCATCTTCAATATTAGCCGATCAGGGGTATTAAATAGTAGGGGAGAAGTAAGTTTGACAAGCCTCTGACAGGTACCAAAAGTCATTGAGACTGTTTTTTTTTTTGGTATTATGAGACAGTTGGCTATCCTTGAACCAGCACTGCATGTCGTCAAAATCCAACTGAAGTCGGAGGTAAGGTCATGGGGAGAGGAGTCAGATGCAAAATGAACTGTATCATCAGCATATATATGAATAGATGCAGATGAACAGACAGAGGGTAGGTTATTTAGGAATACTGAAAAGAGAATAGGACACAAGACAGACCCTTGAGGGGGCACCTGAGCTAATGGGAAGTGAAGGGTAAATGGATTTTCCTAACCAGACAGCTTGAGACCTGCCGTTAAGGTAGGAACAAAACCAACTGACTGAAGAGTCAGAAAGGTATGCAGCTTTAAGCTTGTCCAGCAGGGGGGGATGCGCCATAGTGTCAAAAGCCTTAGCACAATCAACAAAAATGGCAGACGTCATCAGTCCTAAATTCATACCTGTAAGTATGGAGTCAGTGAGCCGAAGGAGGGAGGTAGACATGGAGTGGAAATTCCTAAAACCAGACTGAAAGGGAATGAAAAAGGAGAAGTTGTCAAGAAAGCAAGCAAGCTGAGATAGAACGACGTGTTCCTGTAACCTAGCCAAGGCAGTAAGGAGTGAAATTGGATGGAAGTTACCAGGAGAAGTGTGATCACCACCTTTGTGAATAGGGATGACAATAGCCTGTTTCCAGATGTCAGGAACAGTAGCAGAGCAGAAGGCGAGATTTAGAAGTAAGGTAATGGGAAGATCAATGGCAGGTGCCGAGTGAAGGAGACGTTTAGGGTCGAGACCATCAGGACTACCTCCCTTTAGTGGATTTAGGGAAAGTAGGGCCTTTAGGGAAACAGCTGGAGTAATAGGAGAGAAGGAAAATGAAAGAGGAGAAGAAGACAATGAGAGAAAAGGAGGAGGGTAGTAGAGGAAGGGATGAGAGAAAAGGCACAGATAGTAAAGTAGAAATTAAAATGCTTAGCACCAGCAGAAGGGTCAGAGATAAGGGAGTCACCAATCTTTAGAGTGGAGGGGGAGAAAGGGTCTGACTATAACTTATGAATATAACATATAACTATGACTTATAACACTAGTAAGAAGTAATGTGTCATAGTAAGTGTAATTGAAAATGTATCATAACGGATGATTCCAATAAAGATATGTAAATATTGGCACACTGAGTCTCTGCTAGTTACTCTATCCACTCCCTATCTATCTACTCTATCACCTTGCCCTAATCAACTTGACCTAATCTGTCACTGGTCCCTAGTCACTGGTATCATTCATGATACAGCATTTTAAAATCATCATCTTTTCAGCTGGGTGAAAAGTCTCAGTATATACTCTCTGGAGAAATAAAATGGAAAGGCGAAAATGGTAAAAACATTCAAATAAAGGGATAGAATATGGTAAACTCTGCAGAGGTGTTACAGTTGAACAGTTCTTTCACCAGGGGGCACAATCTCAAACTGGAGGGGTGAGGTTTTTTTTTTTCCCCAGCTCACCAATCCTCCAACGGGAATTCTGCCCCTGCTCTGCACCCCATCCATCCATGCCCAGGCTTACCCCCCGGGCGTAGCCACCAGGCGGGCACCCCCAATGGTCACATAGAAGCAAGCCCTAGCTAACCCCCCATGGTGGGTCCACGGGAGTCGGGCCCCCCGGTGGACAATGGGGGCAGAGACGAGGGCGGTGGAGCAGGGCATCATGGCTGGGAGTTGGATTTTGTAGATGCTGTATTCCCTGGAGGAGGGATGTGCAGTGATGTCCCTGAGTCAAGCCCGATGTCTGTCCCACTTCCACTTAGCTAGGCACCACTCATCACAGATCCCCTGGCCTCTGCCAGGGGCTGCTAGTGCCCTGGACACTTACTCACCTCCCCCCACCCAGAGAAGGAGAGCTGCCCCTCGGGAGCTCAGTCCTTCTCCGCCCAGCTGGCCCTCCAACTCTTGGGTACGTTCCTGAACCCGGGATTTTGGCTGAAGGGGGGGAGTTTTAAAAGGATGTTAGAAAGTATTTTTTCACAGAGTGGGTGGTGAATGGGCAGAATAGTTTACCAAGAACAGGGTCAATGTTAAGACTATAGCTGGGTTCAAAACACAACGGGACACCTTTAAGGGGTCAATAGGAAATAATTAATGATAGGGCTTCAGGACAGACTTAATTGACTTATAACAATTTTCCGACTTTATTCTTTTATGTTTCTATGCCCTTAAAGAAGTAGTCCATGTTACCTGAAAACTGAGGTAGCAGCTTATTTAGAATTGTGATCCTCTCATCTGCAGATCTGTGTAATTACCATTTCTCAAAACTCAGTAAACTTTATTTCTTGGCACTGGTTCCCCATTTCCCCCATCCCCATGCTGATAATTGGGGTGGCCACAGCAGTAGCCTTCCTCTAGCTGGGAGGTGGCAGGTAATGTGTTACTTTCCAAGCAGACAACAGTGACACTCCTTGATCATCCATTAGGGAATTCACTAATGTCAAGCAGCCAACCACTTCCCTCCCTCCATCCAACCTTTCCTCCCTGAGAGCTGAGAGGCTCACCCCCATGGTACACTCCATCCCCAGACAGTCACAGTGTGGATACCAGAGTGAGCACACTGCTTGCTTTTAATTCCAAATTTCTTTTCAGTGATCACTGAATTACTGTTACATTCAATACACATGCCCAGTGCACCTACATTTTGTCTGCTCCCTCACAGCACTCAGTTCCATCATTATGGGCACAGTGTACTGTTCTAGTCCCCATATCTGACAAAAGGTAAGAATGCAGTGGAGAAAGTGCAGAGCACCATGAAAAAGATGATCAATGGCTTGGAGGACATGAGCTATGAGGACCAACTGGCAGAAGTGGAACTAACCCCCTTGGAAAGGAGAAGACTCCAAAAGAGACATAATTATGGTATTCAGATATCTAAAAGAGGTATCATCATCAGACCACATACAGCTCTTCAATATGCATAAAGATGAAAGGACAAACGGACACTCGATGTCACTGAAAGGAAGATGATTCAAGGGAAACATTAAAAAGAACTACAACACTTCACAGAATGAGTGGTGAACACTTGGAATAGACTTCCAGATGAGCATGTGGTTCTGGCTGACACTGAAATAACCTTTATGATCAGACTCACCAAGTGCAGTACTTTGAAGAACATCATGTGATGGGGTATTCCCCCAAATACAGTGCTGTCCAGCAGGATAAACTACTCTATAAGATATCACAGTTCCCTGCATGGCAAACTGGAGTAACTGCCATTGGATTGCATTTTGTTCATGCAAAATCTTGCACAATACCCCTAACAAAAACTGTCACAAGAGCATTTCATCCCAGGGAGCAGCACTGCATGTACAGTGTGTGTGTACAGTGTGTGTGTGTGTATATATATATATATATATATATATATATATATATATATGTATGTATGTATGTATGTATGTATGTATGTTAGGGAATTTGATTCCCAACATAGTTATCAGAGGTGGGCAGAATGGAAGGGCACCAGGAATGTGAATGACATCAGGTTACTTCAATGATCATGAACAGAAATGTTCATTTAAAAATGAACAAAAGTTACTAGGTTTTGAGAAATTAGAACTATGCAGATCAGCAGACAAGGTGGCAGCCATCCATAATAGCCTGCTACCTCGATATTGAGGTAAAACAGACTGTTGCTTTATCAATTTTTACAGTGAAATCTGAATAAATTTAGAGAGTAATGCATTTGCAACCTTACAAAACAAGGCTGAGTTTCTATCAAGAGGTTGAGATGACATCATGAGGACCTCGAGAGCAGAGCTCAAGAGATCCATGATGTGATCTCAGCCCTGAGATGGAAAGATGAGCCAAGTTGAGTATGATTGCTTGTGGGGTTTTTTTTATAGTATATGGTTTTCCTGTATGTCAAAAGAGAAAATTTCAGTTTATAAACAGTAGTAAGTGGAACCCATCAGCTCCCCTCCCAACCACTTCAGTAACTATAGCGTTCTTTATAGTGAACACCTCTGGAGCCAGCCAGTTTGTACTCTATAGTTAGGATTCACTATAGCAAGGTGTTAACTCATTCTACCCAGTGTGGCCATTTTGTATCAGGAGAATCAATGGATAGTTTGGACTTCATATGGAGCTATTGGGTACAATATACTGTACCTACTTATGCGATAATGGGAATCATTACAGGTGTTCACTATAAAATAAATTCATTATAGAAGAGTTCACTATAGCAAGGGAGCACTGTATATTAAAGATAAATGATGATGGGAGAGGGCTTAACAGAAGAAAAACATACAAAGCAACTTTTTATGACCTTTGAACTATGCACAACAGCTTTGTGTGACATTTGGGCTTTTCACAACAACTTTATATGACATTTGAACTGTGCACACCAACTTTTTATGAGCTTTGAACTGTGCACAACCTCTGCCCATGCACAACCAGGATTTTGAGTTTATAGAAAGTCATACACAACAATACTTAAGTATATGAGCTCAGATTCCCTAATGGAAATTACCTTCTGATAAAACAAAAGAACATATTGCATAATGTAAAATATATATTAGAATTGAGAAAACTCAAACATTGTTTACAACCAGAGGAGAAAAGTAATGGAATTGGAAGATGTACAGCCAGTATCAATTAACCCATGACAAATGCTTATGCAGTATACAAGAATTTGCAATAGGAAATCACAACTAAAGATTAGAATTAAAAACGTACTAGTAATGACAGTACTTAAAAACCTCCATGCTATTTAGAGGACACCTCAGTTAGTATACAAACCAAAATGAAACAATAATGACCCTTGTGTCTTCATTGTGGCTCTGGCAGATGAAGGCAACACGGCAGAGGTTGGACTATTCCTGCAGGAGATCCCCCTCCGTGAATGACAGGGTGGCTCTGCAGTCTCATTATAAAGGCAATAGGAGGGCAATAACCTAGAGAAAGGCAGAGTTCTTGTCATAGGTTATTTCGTCATGTCTGAATCGGCTGTCTCAGCTCTTCTTCACTGTAGACAGACTGATTCATCCAGTCTGTCTGCAATGCAGAGGGGGGGTCACAGGAAAAGGCTGACACGACTGACTAATTCTTCCTCAGAAGAGTGTCTTCCATGAGGATGGGTATTCATCCCCATGGCCTGCCAGGGGCCCTTAGTAGGCTGGTGGAGAGGCAGCAAGGTACTCTGAAGGTTTGGGATGCATTTCAACCAGGTTTGATGGAAGATCTCAGTGTGATCTCCAGTTTGCACCCTACCTGTTGTGAATCAC
This sequence comes from Neoceratodus forsteri, assembly GCA_016271365.2. Classification (NCBI taxonomy): domain Eukaryota; kingdom Metazoa; phylum Chordata; order Ceratodontiformes; family Ceratodontidae; genus Neoceratodus; species Neoceratodus forsteri. The sequence goes on from CM057453.1 coordinate 424,710,821, forward strand.
ACCCTGGGCCTACGTGGTTGGTGGTGGACTGCTGTGAGACCTTGGATCTTATTATTACTAGCACTGTCTGGAATTTCCTTTCAGAGGGATCTTTTCCCAATGGCCTTGAAAAGGTAGTGGTGAGACCTTTTCTGAAGAAGCCATCACTGGACATGGAAGTGTTGGTGAATTGGAGACCTGTTTTAAATCTTCACTTTTTAGGTAAGGTTATTTAAAAGGTAGTAGTGGCATAGCTTGTCTGGAGAATTTCAACATCTGTGAGACATTTTGGTTGGGTGTCCAGCCTCATCACAGCACTGAGATTGCACTTGTTAAGGTGTTTAATGACCTGTTCCTGGCAAGAGATAGGCTGAACAGTCTATATTTCTTCTCCTTGATCTGTCATCTGCATTTGACACCATGAATCTTGGGATGTTAATAGAACACATTGCAGAACATGGGGGACTGGCCGAACAACATTGCAGTGGTTTGAGTAGGATCTATGACAGTCGGTTGACAATTTCGTTGTTGACCGACGTTACAGCAACTCCTTTATGTCAACCACATTTGTGATTGGCATGAAGGGAGTCTCATCAAACTTTGTTTTCTTCAGGGGCTTTGCCCCCTGAACCCCCCATGCAGGGGTCTCTGCCCCTGCACCCCCACTACTTAAATAATCAACAATCCAAATCGGAGTTGCTTCAGGGAGGAAGTGCAATACCTCCATAAAGCAGTGTCAGGGTCCCACTTTGACACTACAGTAACCTGGTGCTGTTGTCGCCGTAGTGTCAGTCACAGTAAAGTTGTCAAGGAAGCGTCAGTATACTGTTTGAGTATTTCCTTACTGATAGATTACAGAAGGTTGTGATGGGTACATTCTTATCACAGACAAGATCGGTTTGCTGTGGGAGTCTGTAGGGGTCAGTTCTGTCCCCCATGTTATTCGTGGTATATGTGTTACCTTTGGGATGGGTCATTAGGAAGTATGGTTTCAGTTTTCTCTGCTATGCAGATGATACTCCACTGTGTGATAGGGTGGGTGACCCTACCCCAGCTGGAAAACTGTATTGATGGATAAAGCAGCTCAGCTTCAACAAAGTTTACCCCATGATGCCAAATTAGGGATGTGTGTAGCATGTAGTAGTCCCTGGAAGTAAAATAAAGTTGTAGTTACCTTTTCCTTCTTCTATGTAAGTGTGTTGTACTTTATATTTTATTGTTTATCTTTGAGCCTTGCTAGCTGGCCACTATCAGGGTAGCCTTCAATTTAGTTTGTGTTCTGTAATCCGCCCCCCCCAAAAAAAAGAATGTGGCATGCTGGTATATAGAGATCACCATAAGAAGTATTACATGAGGGTTTGCTTTTAAATAAGAGTAAAAGAAGCTGTCCAAGGCGTATAATCTGCCAGATAACAAATGAATAAAGTTCTCCTTGCTGTAGAAACTCTGAGCATGGCAGTTTGGCTATGTAATGGGAGGATGCAACCCCCCCACCCCCGAGTACAAGTGTAACAAAGTGCTGAGCAGTAAATCTAGGCAAATATACCTGTGCTAAATAGTTTGTAGTTTACAGGCTGCTGCTGATTTTAGGAAACAGTTGAGACTATATTTCTATAAAACAAAACATGATATAAGGAAGCATGTGATGGCTAAAGAAAGAGATGTGTATAAACTATAAAAGTAAATACAGGATAACAGTTAAAAGTTGAGTTCATCTCTAGAAGAATCTATGCTTTTTAAAGGTAGTTTTGTACCTGGGAGCTGGGAGTTCAGAGGCTCCTGAGTGTCTGTTTCTGCTGCTGCTGTCTCAGCAGCTGCAGTCATTTTAAAAAGATGTTCCTTAGGGAAGGGCTGGCCCTTAATTGCATTAGTATATAGGGAATGCTTGGGTCTTGTCCTGCCAGAAAGTGATTAGTTTAAAGGGATGAAATTTCTGAAAAGGATATTTGTTTGTATGTTATGATTATGCTTTTGTAAGGGGCTTAGTATTGTGTAACAATTGCCCCTATATATGTATCCTGTATATTTCTTTGAAAATAATGCAGTTGTGTGAATTATAAATCTGGTATTCCTTTAATTGTTTAATAGAACATGACTGATTAAATCATGTGATACCTGAGCTGTATATAAGGGATGCTCAGGTAACCTATAGTTTAGATTTACTTTGGGCTGAGGAGCAGAGAGGAACCTCAGGGAGAAGCAGTGTGGAGCCAGAGAAGCAGCCAAACGTGAGAGAGACATGCAGTGTTGAAGTACTGAGATCCTGGTTACCCAAAGGTGAAGGTGAGGCAAGCTTAAGGTGGAGCTCAGGTTGAAAGTCCTGTAAAGCCTAAAAGCAAGGAGGAATCACTGTGGCCTGGGATTGGCCCTGGACCTCCAAAGGTCAGGTTTGGGCTACCTGGATGCTAGAAGTTGCTCACTTGGAATTTACCAAAGGGAGAGGACTCAGACTGGTGAGAAGCTGCAGAGGCCTGAGTGGGCAGATACTCAGACTGCAGAGGAACTTGCAGAAACCCAGGGGGTATTGGCAGGGTGACCATACCATGTGATGGGTTCAGTTCCTGGTCTCCAGAGGGCATTGTAAGGTCCAACTGCAATGTTCTAGTGAGAGGTCTCCTAGCTTAACTCCCAGCCCATACTCTCTGTATTTTTTATAGTAACCTGACAAAAGTTTACATCTGAAGATGCCATCTGTACAAAACTGGCAATAAAACAGCACCTCAGGGTGTTTCACACGATATGTTGATTCCTGTTGTCTTCCTGAATTGAACCCCGCGACACACTGTACCTGCCTTTTAAACCTGCCAACAAGAAAATAGCCTTGGTGTTGAATCAATGCCTTCAAGAGATCCCAGACTAGATGGCTTCTAACTGACTAAGCTTGAACCCAACCAAGACAGAGTTCTTACTAATGGAATCATGTCCTCATGGGATGGCAGCTAGGTGGGCATCTGTCAGGGTTCCTTCCCTGAACGTTATGCCACTAGCAGCTATGGATAGTGTAAAGATTATGGGAATTACTGAGGACTCAGACCTGACACTTGAACATCATGGGTCTGCGGTGGTCCGCAGTGGATTTTTCCAATTAAGGAACATCTCCCAGATCAAGCCCTGTCTGGAGCCTGATGGCCTCGCAACCCTGCTTCCCACCTTAGTGACTTCTAGACTAGACTACTACAACACTCTTTACCAAGGGCTATACGGGAGGTTGGTGTATTGCCTGCAGCTGGTGAAGAACGCAGCAGCCAGGATGATCTCCAGATCTTCCTACTCTGACCATATAACACCTGTGCTGCAACAGCTACTGTACACTTGGTTGCAGTTAGGTGGTGCACCACCTTCAAGATCTTGTTGTTGACTTGCAAATTCCTTCAGGCACTGGGGCCAGACCACCTTAAATACTTCTTAGCATGGTATGCTCTAATCATCCCCCTCCTCTCCACCAAGGGTAGGTTTTCTGTTATCCTGAGGGCTCATTTAAAGATGTCAGAAGAGAGAGACTTTGCAGTAGCATCCCCCTGCCTATGAAACTCCTTGCCGTACCTACTGAGGAGTTCGACCTCAGTGGAGGGTTTTAAAAGGGGGCTGACATCCATTTATTTAGATTAGTGTTTCATTTAAATAAGATGAATTAACACATGCCTAGTGTTTAGGTTAGTTATTAATGTATTAATTTATACTGTTGTTTTTATATGTATTTATTGCAAATGTCCTGAATACTGTGAAGCACTCTGAGGTGTATGGATGTGGTGTTATATAACAATAAATACCTTACTTTACCTCACTATTATGAAAGTGAAGCCTCAACATTATTGGTTAATAATGAGACAATATCAGTAGTGTATAAGTACCTTTTTTAAGTACTCAGTGAGTATTCTTACATGGTTTACCTTAGTTTATTTATTAAGCATTCTTTTTAAATTGCGACTCATGGCACTGTATAAGTGAGCAGATTCATTAAAACAGATTAAAAACATAAGCATTATTTGCTAAAAGTATTAACAAGTCAGGTTAATTAACTGGAGGAAAAGCTTCCCCAAAGGGAAATGTCTTCAGCTCCCTTTTTAAGGCATTTACCGATGGGGCCTCTCTAATATAATGAGGAAGTAAATTCCACAGGGTTGGTGCCACAAATGAAAATGCCCGGGCACCTGAAGATTTCAAATATACCCTGGGAATCACCAAGAGGCCCTCTTCAGCTGACCAGAGGGGACAGAGTGGGCAGTAGGGTTGTAAAAGGTCTTGCAGGTATCCGGGCCCCAGTCCATGCAGGGCCTTATAGGTCAGCAAACCGATCTTGAAGGTGATCCGCCACCTAAGAGGGAGCCAGTGCAGACAGCAGAGCACATGTGCAATGTGACAAGACCTCGAGAGGCCAGTCAGCAACCTGGTCACCGCATTCTGTGCCAACTGCAGGCAGCAGAGCTCAACCCTGATAGCCCCAGGTGAAGGTCATTGCAGTAGTCAAGCCAGGATGTCACGAAGGCATGAACCAGTGATAGCAGATCATCCAGCGTGATCAGGTGTTTAATCCTGGTGATGTTTTTGAAGATGATTAAACATACTCTGGGCCGGCCTGGTGGTGCTGAGGGTTGAGGCACTGGTTGCCACACCTCACGCCATGCTGGCAACCCAGGTTCAGGAATGAGCCCGGGTCGTCTGGGGTTGGCAGGGGAGACAGAGGATTAAGCATCCGGAGGACTGCTCTCCTCTCTCAGGGGAGGGATTCAGGGCTGCTCGGTGTCCTTCTGACCCCCTGTGGAGACTGAGGGTAATACAGTCACGCCAGCTGAAAGAAGGGGTTGGGAGTGCGGCAGACATCAGCAGGGAGACCGTGCGCAGACGTCATTGCATGCCGCACTCCCCTGGGACCAGGAAAAAGTGAAATACCCCTTCTCCACCTGAGGAATTGATGGGGGTGCCAGTGGTACAGCCCACAACCCACCAGCCGGCCCATTGGCTGAGAGAGCTCCTTTGCCCTCCCGAATCACTCCAGATCTTGTTTCCCTAATTTCAGATAGGCCGTCGCGGGTGGATGGACCCACCCCTGGAGGGTGATCCAGGGGTTAGACCAGTCTGGTTGTTTGGAGGAGTCTCTCTTGGCATGGAGGGTTCAGGCTCAGGAGTAGAGGCTGTCAACCGAGTGCACACCTCGTAAGGATGCCTAGGTGAGGTAGGTGAATAAACAACATCTACAAAAAAAAACACTCTGGACCACAGCTGACACCTGGAACTTAAGCGTCAAGCTGCAGTCCAGAACCATGCCAAGATTCCTCACCTTGACTGAGGTGAGCAATTGGGAGTCCCCGAGCCTAAGCCCAGAGACCTGACCAGATTGCCACACCAACCCTTGGGTGACCAGATTCCACCACTAATACTTCAATCTTGTCTGGATTCAGCCTCAACCAGCTGACTCTCATCGAGTTTTGGATTTCAGCAAGGCGCTGACTGAACCTAGAGACAGCATCCTGCTGTTCAGGTGCAGATGACAGGTATAGCTGAGTATCATCAGCATGGCAGTGAAAACTCAGCCCATACCACCTTATAATGTTCTCTAGTGGTAGCATATACACCACAAACAACATGGGGGCAAAAATGGAACCCTGTGGGAACCCACATGGCAGGGGTAGTGGTACAGAAGAAAAAGTTCATAGCACCACCCTCTGCATCCTGCCAGTAAGAAAAGAGTGGAACCAGTTGAGGACTGCACCAGTGAGCCCACAACAGCCCTGCAGACACTCCAGCAGCACCCCATGGTCCATGGTGTCAAATGCAGCCGAGAGATTGAGGAATATAAGAAGACTTTCCTCGATCCCTCGCCACCAGGAGATCAATAAGCACCCAAACCAGGGCAGTCTCAGTACTGTGCCTTTTCCTAAAACCCAATTGGAGAGGGTCATAGATGTCTTGAGTTGACAAACCGCCCTCCAGTTGAAGAGCCACCATTTTCTTAATAACCTGTCCCCTGATGTTTGGTATTTGACCATCAGAAAGCCTTTTGTACTGAAATACTGCAAAACAAAATAACACTATTTCCTCCAGATTGGACTCAGTGTAATGTGTACACTGCTTTGTGTCCATGAGATTTGCAATGGCCCAACAGTTACCTGGGCTTTCCTGGATCCACTGCAGTGGTCACATCATCACACCATCAGATGAAATCTGGCCATGGCCAGTGTTATTGGACCTGGTCCTGGTGCACTGAATGTATTACCTGACAGTGATGCCATGAATGCACTGAGACTAATCTTATCATTTCCTCAATCAACTGGATAATGTACTGAATGTTGGACATAATCAGGAAAGTGGAGATACCATAGCACTGGTTCCAAAATTCTACAAAAAGTGCAACCATGCATGACTCTATGAGGTGCATTTTGGTGTGGGGGGATGTCCATTTCCCAGTATCTGGAGCCAACATCAGTTAGTTCATGTGCAACTGAGGAAGATGACATTTAGTTGGCTTCCCCCTTCCACATCTAACTGTGTATGGTATGCCTGTCCATATGGCCATGTACTCTGTCATGGTACAGAAAATGGGGAGACAGACATGTGTGAGCTAAGTTCTGTGTAACGGTCTGATGCCCAAACTGATAAATAGCTAGATTCTTTTTGCACACAGGCTGAATCTGGATGACTTTTTCTCTGATCGCATTCACTCACTGAGAAGTGTAATTTATTCATCATCTGTTATCAAGCTTGGGGGTGTGTGTGTCAATAATCAAGGAGGGCAGTTGGCAGACTCCCCTTTCCACAATAAACTGTACACAACCTAGCCTGTGTATATGGACATGCCCTACATATTTCATAATCTCCCGAAGCCTCCATTCCAATCAGTGGCCCTTTCTGAAACTCACAGAAGTTAGATCATGTGATCCTGCCACTATCTCGAGAAACAGAAGAAGGCAGCAGTATCTGAGTGGAGCTCTAAGTCACAGACCCAAACTACCATGTATTGAGATTCCTGTTGTACACTGTGGGGGGATGACAGAGTTATCTGATCACTTTCAGTGAGACCATGGCATTGGGTGCTCTTCAGAGACACATCTTTGTGACTTTGTGGGTGAACTATTTGCAGAAGAGAGAGGGAACCTAAAACTGAAAAAGACTTCATGATCCACACATTGAAATTGTAACAGAGTACTCTATAGAGACATAAATACATAGACACTGTCAGCAGATAAGGGCCTATGACCCACCCAGTCTGCCCATTTGAGCTTGTAAGTTATCTTTATGTTTTTCTAGAAGTCTGTTGCCCCTTACCCCTGACCTCCAGAATTCCTTTACGTTTATCCCGTACATTCTTAAATCCAGAGATTGTTTCAGCCCCCACCACTTCCTCTGGCAGGGTGTTCCACTTGTCCACCACCCTTTCTGTGGAGAAATTCTTCCTCACATTTGCTCTGAATCGTCCTCCTTCCAACTTCATCCCATGCCCTCTAGTCCTGGAACATCTTTTTCATTGGAAAACAGTGTATTCCTGCACCCTGTTCCTCCCTGTAAGGTACTTGTAAGCCTCTATCATATCCCCTCTCTCCCTCCTCTCCTTCAGGGAGTACATATTCATGCCCTTCAGCCTGTCCTTATAGGACTTGTGATGCAATCCCTGTACCATCTGTGTTTCCCTCCTCTGAACCTTCTCTACCCTGTCTATATCCTTACGCAAGTAAGGTCTCCAGAACTGTACACTGTACTCCAGGTGGGGCTTCACTAGTGTCTTGTATAGTGGAAGTATGACCTCCTCTTTCCTGCTAGTGATGCCCACCTATGCATCCCAGCAACCTATTTGCTTTACCTGCTGCCTTGTTACACTTTGTCTCTACCTTGAAGCATCAGCGATGATAATCCCAATGTCCCTTTCCTGCTTGGTGCATGCTATATCCTCACCCCCCAACTGATATATTGTGCCCCATATGCATTATCTGCACTTATTTGTGTAACCCCTAGATGGCGCTATCCCAGGGGCTACTACCCCTGCCTGATTTGCCACTAACAGGTTGAGGGGCCTGGATCCAATGGCGGGTGCCTCCACCCAGAGGTCAGGGTTTGCAATAGTTAAACTAACTTGGTCACAGCCCTCTGGGACACTGCAACCCCCCTTTCTTCCCACTAGTGGCCCACACAATATATCAGAATTACCTTCACAGTATACACTTACCCCCAGGTCTGGTTCCGCACTGGGACCTCCTGTGAAATGAGATACAGTGCAACAATCACAGTACAGTACTTTAACATAGACAAATACTCAGGCAGTATAACTTTGCTGAAACAAGCAGCTCTGATTTATTTAGGGGATATAACAAGGACAGGAAATCAGGTTAATTAGCTTATCACTCTAATAATCTACCTATGGCTCTGTGCACAGGCCTATCCCTATCAGTTACTGTCCCAGGGTACCCAAGCCCTAGTGGCTAGTCCAAACCGTGGCAGCTGGTAGGGCCCTTTCACACAGAGAAAAGGAGAATTAAACAGTCAGCAGTACAGTAATTCCATTTGGATTTAATGTGGCAATTCAACAGGGAGCGACCCTGAATTAGTACTCACGACCTCCAAATAAGATAGGGTCCTTCAATGTCAGCAGGGCTCACTTGAGGTACACAAACCTCTTCACACATCCATATAAAAGAAAGCACTATACCAGGCAGGCTGCATCTGTATCCGATCGCAATTACTGCACAATACCGGGAGAACACACAGCAGATTCAGTTCCTGACAGACCGAGTGCACTTTTCAGCAATTCCTCCAGTCTTCTACAGGGTGAGCCTGGTTTCTACTCTTCAGAGATCCTTTGATTCTTTTCACAGGCGGATTCAGTCCAACAAGCTGTTACACAAGCTGCAGACCGGAACTCTGGGCCTTACACACGCTTTTTGACTAAAACTGCACACTGAAAAAGCACAGGGCTCCTTCCTTCTTCCTGCCAAAGCTCAACTGAAACTCCAACCGACAAAACGGGCACTTCCTTTGAGTTCCTCCCAGTTCTTGACTGGATTGGCTGTCACTCACAATGACTGCTGTTTGGTCCAAAAGGTGCTGAAGTCTAAACTACATCTCCCAGAGTCACTGCCCATACAATCCTCTTGTGGCTGGCTCAGATTATGAGTCCAAGTTCTGATTCGTCCAAGGCACCATTTAGAGCTAGCTATCTACACTGATTGGTCCAGTTCAGCAGTTCAAAACTAGAATGGGAACTAGCAGACAGTTCTGACTGCAAAGAAGCAGGTTAGACAAACTGTAATTTCATTATTACTCTAAATAATTTCTGGCAAACAGTTACATCTTTCAGATAGGTTCCTTGCACTCCTAGTGACTGCAAAAATGAAGTGAATTGGCAGCAGCTCGAGTGGTACTCAGAGAAGCACACAGTCCCCCCATACAAACTAATTATGTCTGCAAGCAGACAGCTCTTAAAGAGACAGTACCAGAGGCTCTAAAAACACTCACTGATAAATGGCTTAAATGCCAAACACCATTCAGGCTTGGAGCATTCAAGCAAGCTCCTGGAAGTCTTTTGGGAACCCCCATTTGCAGGGGGGTTACATTTGCATTGAATTTCAAATGCCAGACCCTTGACCATTCTTCAAGCTTCTGTAGGTCCCCCCTCATTCTGTCTATATCTTCTGGCATGTCCACTCTGTTACAGAGCTTTGTGTAATCAGTGAATAGGGAAATTCTGCTTTCTAGGTCCTGCGCAATGTCACTGATGAAGACATTGAATAGGACCGGTCCCAGCACTGATCTCTGTGGTACCCCAATGGTCACTCTTCCCTCTGTGGAGTGACAGCCATTTACCACCACCCTTTGTGTCCTGCCACCCAGCCAATTACCTATCCACCGCACTACTGTCCTGCCCACTCCCATATTCCCCAGTTTGTTTAGTAGTCTTCCATGTGGCACAGTGTCAAAGGCCTTGCTGAATTCCAGCTAGGCCATGTCCACTGCCCTCCCCTGATCCACCTCCCTTGTCACCCAGTCGAAAAATTCAGTGAGGTTGGTCTGGCATGACGTCCCCCCGGGGAAACCATGCTGCCTTGGGTCCTGTAGTCCGCTGGCAACCAGATGTTTCACCAATCTCTCCTTCAGTAGTGCTTCCATGATCTTCCCCACTACTGATATCAGGCTGACTGTTCGGTAGTCCCCCACTTCCTCTTTGTTCCCGCTTTTGTATAATGGGACCTACATCTGCTGTCCTCCAGTCTTTAGATACCTCCCCTGTTTTCAGTGATCGGCTAAACAGGATTGCCAGAGGTTCAGCCACCACCTCTCTTAATTCCTTTAGGACCCTGCGGTGCACTTCATCTGGCCCCATTGCTTTATTGACTCTTATTCCTTCCAGTTCCTTTAGGACCCTTTCCCGTGAAAATGGACTTGTGTCCATTTCTGCACTGCTCCCACCCCTTGTACTCCCTTCAGGCCCATTACCCTCATCTTCCTCAGTAAAAACAGAGCAGAAATATCTGTTCAATATGTCAGCTTTACTGTTGTCATCCTCCATGCGGCCCCCATCCTCCTTCAGTCTCAATATCCTCCTTTAGCCCTTCTTTTTTTCACTTATGTACCTGTAAAAGGTTTTGTCCCCTCTACCCACTGATTTTGTGATGCGCTCTTCTGTCTGAGCTTTGGCTTCCCTTACTGACCTCCCTGCCTCCCTTTGCTTCTCCTGGTACTTCTCCCTATCCCCTTCTGCCTGCGACTTTTTGTATTGCCTGAATGCGATCTTTTTGACTTTCACTTTCTTCCCTACCTCCTTGAAAAATCGTAATGGCCTCCACTTCCTTTTCCCCTTGCTAACCTGCTTAATGCATAATTCTGCTGCTCTTGTAATCCCCGTTTTACATATAGCCCACTGTTCCTCAACCCCGATTCCCTCCTCATTCCCATCAATGCCACTTTCAAGCATCTCCCCATTTTCCCAAAGCCTGCCCCCTTATAATCCAGGATATGTGTTTTTGTACAGTTTGGTTCTGCTCCTTCTGTGATTTCAAATGACAGGGACCAGTGGTCACTGTTCCCCAGGTGCTCCCTCACTGTTACCCTATCACACTGTCCCCGTTTGTGAGCATGAGGTCCAGTATTGCCTTCTGCCAAGTTGGTTCCATGACCAGTTGCTAGAGGAAGGCACCTTGCAGGGAGTCCAGGATAAATCTGCTCCTGGTTGATGCTGCTGCTGGGAGGCTTCAGTCCACGTCTGGAATATTGAAGTCTCCAACCAGCACCACCTCACCCTTGTCTGCCATCCTTTTGATGGCTAGCATCAAGTCCCTATCTGTTTCTTCCTCCTGGGCTGCTGGTCTGTAGACCACCCCTGTGTGGATGGCTGACCCCATTTTCCTTTCCAGCTTTACCCACAGTATCTCTCCCCAATTTTGTTCCTCCTTTTGGAACACACTTTTGGGAGTTTGGGGATGAGCTGCAATAAGTCAAACCATTGCATATGTGATTTATACATCAGTCTGCCAGTTCTGACTTTTGAATCAGCTGTTTGTATAAACGGTTTCTCTTACATTTGAACGTCTGGATTCAGTGCTGCACAGGTCTGTTATGATGTCATCAGCATTGTGTGATTATGACCTACCCAACTTGCAAGATAACATATTATCTTGTAAGCCGGGTGTCAAGATAACACATTAATATTGCACAATTTATTTTTATACTTGTATTAAGAGAAAGAGACTGACTAATATTGAGAAAGACAACCTAAGAGCCATACATAAGGGCAACAGCAGTAAAAACAAGCCAACCGCTAACCCCCCCAAAAAAGAAAAAAAAAATCAAACCACCTTCTATAGTTTTAACAGCTATGGGGTGCAGTTTGTAATACTGACATTTTTGTTTTCACAAAATGCAGTTAGCATTTTGCTGAAAGGCATTTTGTTGGCATAACGAAGCCGGGATATTGGCAAAAATATATTACACAGGGGAAGGAGGCTATGTCGAATAGCTTACCTGGAGAGGAGGTTCAAAGCAGGTCACTGCATTCCTTCAAAATTAAGCTTGACACCTGCATTGGGGATATGAGAATCACAGGGTACAACCACTGACCTGCGAATAACCAGCTTGAGAAGCTTATTGCTTCTTTGTGTTACTATTACTTATGTTCTTCTGTTTGACAAAAAGGCATATGGAACACAGAACGTAGTTAGCAGTTTGTCAAAAGGCATTGTGTCTACATAATTAAGCTACAGTGGGAGAGTGACAAAATACATTTTGTCCACAGAACGAAGTTAGTTTGTCAACATGCATTTTATCCACAAAATGAAGTTAGTAATTTGTCAAAAGGCATGTTGTCCACAGAATGAAGCTTGAAGAGACAGAACGCTTTTGTCTACATAATAAAGTTAGGAGATTGACAAGATACATTTTGCCAGGATGGTTAATTAAAAAGGTGAAACATGGTTTTTGCCACAGAATGAAGAAGTTTGATTGAATACACTTTGCCCAGAGTATGTGCCCCACAACCACGTCCTCACAACACAATATCTGCCTAATAACGGCACTCCAGTATCTGCTCTCACCACCACCACCCCACACCCCAGTATCTGCTCTGAAAACCATCCACATTCCAGTATCTACCCATAACTGTCCCACTCCAGTATCAGTCTCACTGCTACTGAATGTTTTGCCTCACAACTACGCCAGACCCCAGTATCTGCCCTGCCGCTTCCGTTACAACTACTCCTATATCTTTTCCGCTACAATCCCACTCCATTGCATCTGTTTCATTATGTTCCCTTTTGACTCTGCTTTCAGAAGCAGTGCATTAGGGAGAGCAGAGAGATATAGCCAGCTAAAGCTCCTCCTTCTACTTGGCACCTGAGGCAGCTAAAGGGGAGGAACCTAAGAACTGGGAAGCAATGTCAGATTTTCCCCAGCTCCGTTTTGAGTTTGCTTTCAGAAGCAGTGCATTAGGGAGAGCATTCGGTTACAGCCAGCTAAAGCTCCCCTTCCCCCCCCCTTCTACTTGGCACTTGAGTAAGCTAAAGGGGAGGGACCTGTTACCTGGGAAAGCAGTGTCTGGTTTTCTCTAGATCCATTTTGATTCTGCTTTCAGAAGCAGTGCATTAGGGATACCAGAAGTGCAGAGGCAGCTAAAAGGGAGCGATCTTTCAACCTGGACAGGTATTTCTTATCCACAATTCCAGGCAACCCCAGGAGATTGTGACCCACAGGAGTAAGAGGACCACAGAAGCAAAAGGATGACATTTGCTGCAGCGTCCACAGACAGTCCGCAGTTCTGCAGTGGACTCTGTAGAAGCTGTGAACATCTAACTTCGGCTGGTAAGCACAAACTGTATCTAATGTGTAGTGTTATTGACTATTGCTAAAAGTGTTAAATCCTCACTTTTACCTATATAGGGTAAAGTTATAAAACAGGCAGAAAGACAGGTTGTGTTTCGGGTGGACACTCTTGATTACTACTAATCTTAGCTTCTGCCTATTTAGGATAAGATTATAAAACAGGCAGTTGATGTCCACACATCATTTAGTAGCTCTAACAGTTTTATAAGCACTCAGCAGGCTAGAATGGAGCATAGGGTGAGTGAGGAGGTAGTCAGCCGTGGAGATTGTGGGGCACTCATCTTCAGGGCTATGCTTTGGAGAAAGGGACATTGCCCAATATGTAGGACCTCCTTGAAGCTCCATGCTAAGCAGGTAAGCAGAAAAGAAGGAAATATTCCAGCTGCGATTTCAACTAGGCTGGAGCTCATCCCCCACTACACCAGACTCCCACTGGCTCGGGGGGGATAGAAGGTGATGGGAAAGGGGAGGGGGGAAGATTAGGTGACAGGAGCAGTCACAAAGCAGTCAACCATACCCACCAGATACCAATGGAAAATCGCTTTGCACCCCTGGAAGAGATACAGGTGCCTGACTCTAATGGGGATCTCAAGTCAGTTGAGGTTGAGGGGAAAGAAGATATGGCGACACCCAGGGTCAAGAGCAGGCAGATGCTGGTAAGAAGGATTCTGGGGAGAGGGACTCTATGGTTAGAGGTATAAAGAGGGTGATAGGCAGTGCATGAAAGGGAAGGGGGTAGTCAGATGCTTGCCTGAAACATTGGCCATCAGGGACTGGGAGAAGACTGGGAGCATAGTGGAAGAGGGGAAGGAGCAGGGAGTCCTGGCACAGCTGGATACCAATGATCTGCTAAAATGACCCTTGGAGACAGTGAAGTAGGACTTCCAGAAGCTGGGGAAGAGACTGAAGAAGCACTCAACTTTCTTGGTCTTTTCTGAAATCTTCCCTTTCTGGGGTAGGGAAAAGAGGGAGGATAGAGTGGCGAAGGAGGAGATTGAGGAGTTCAATGGGTGGTTAAAAGGGTGGTGTCAGGAATAGGGGGTACCACCTTGGGGAGTACTGGAGGGCTTTGGGGGCAGGAGGCTTTTCAAAGGTGAAGGCCTTCTCCTGAAAAGAGAGGGGACTTGTGCATTAGGGCAGAAGTTTGACATCTGCATTAGCAAACAGTTAAAATAACTATGGAGGAGGCTGGGCTAAGGATTCTATAGTTGAGGTAGGTGAAGTGGGGAACCTAGACAGGACCCCCCCCCCAGGAATGTGGGTAAGGTATACAAGAAGTAGTAGCAGAGTGGAATGAGTTCAGGGGACAAGGGAGTGTATACCAAATAGACCAGCAAAAAAATGAAAAACACAAGACACCTATAATATCAGTGAATTGTGAAGGGGGAATCATTCAAGAGCCAAGAGGGGTGGGAGTGTAAGATAGAGAGTGGTGTTACTCAATGTCAGCACTCTGGGTAATAAAATTAGTGAACTCAAGGCACTGATGGCAGACTCTGGGCTGGATTTAGTGGTTATTACAGAAACTTGGGCCAATGAGAATGACTGGAACCTGGTGATCCCTGGATGCACCTTATATAGGCATGATAGAGGGATGGTTAGAGGTGGCAGGGTGGCCGTTTATGTCAGAGAAGACATAGAAGCAGTAGAGGATGCATGCATTGGAGGGAAAGGGAAGGTAGAATCACTGTGGGTACAGCTCACAGGCATTGGGTAAAACAGTTTGCATGGGGTGGTTTACAGGCTGGCACAAGTCCACTCCCATGGGGTGGGATTCTCTGCATCACAGCGAAAAATACTTGTGACTGGGGAAGGGGGAGAATGAGGTCAGAGATACCCTTTCTGCATGTGAGGGGATACAGATAGTCTCGATTCTGTGTTCCTGAGGTAGAACTCCTTTGGCTACTGCACCACGAACCAGAAAGCCACAGGCGTGTATAGGCTTCAGGGAGCCCTATACACCCTGTCTTTTCCCAGAAATAGAGTGCTCAGTTCAAACCCCCACAGGCTCCTCTTGAGACCCCTCATATTTTCTCCCCTCCTTTCATCATGAAGTCCCTAATGGTACTTCCCTTTTGGTAGTGTTTTGGCACTTAAGCGATCACACAGGCGTAATATAGTCTGAACAACTGTTACCCAGGCAACACACACAAACGACATAGGCAGGATTATTTAAAAATAAGCCAAATGCTTTACTAATTAAATTAATTAGAAACCAGTAAATAACATAAAGACAAAATAATTTGGAGATTGGTTACAGGATATTGAAAATAAAAGGAGAGTATACATGAAAACCTACACTTTAAACTCTAAGGTTAAAAGACTACCTTGAGCCCTTAGTTGGAATTTTAAAGTGCAAAAGTGTCCTTATAAGTATGGTAGTTGAAGTTTTGGCTCTCAGTAATCCAGGAGAAATTGCCTCTGTCCTTCCAGCAGACAGGCAGAGAGGATCCCACAGGCTTCAAGAAAAAAGGCAACAAAAGGCCCAGATACCCCTCTGCATCCTGGTTTTAAAGGGTTCAAAAGGGCAGATCCAGTGGATAGCGGCTGCCCTGCGATTAGCTAGCATTTCAGTTTCTCTGGTTACCCAGCCAATCAAAGTTCAGTATTTTATTACAATAACACATATATGCAGTTTTCTGAATATAGGGGAAAAAACATGAGGTTAGCCAGCTCAAACCAGATTATCTGGGGAACATTCCAGGCGTCCCTGGGGAGATGGTCATCGTTACTCATCACTAAATACAGCTATTTACATAAATGGCTAGCCTATCAAGTTTGTAACATGATTAGCTGACTGTAGCCCTGCAGATATAATAGGAGGCCAGACATTCTGCATCTTCTTGAGGCCCCTGGCCTTTCACAAGCAAATTGGCCTACCTGGCCTCCCAGCTAGGCTTAATTATTCTTTTGTCGCTTTTTAGATAATTTAATTAACTCCAGTTCCTGGCTAGCAACAAACAGCTTCTTTGCTCAGTGGCAGAAAATCCCATCTGTCTACATGGCCCATGTGCCTGTACCCATGATTCCTTGCTTTTACACTGGCCCCCATGGGCATCTCTAAGGCATTATATACATAAAGTTATAATAAACATGACCCAGAACAATAAGATATGGCCTTATCTCACCACACTGGCCACCAGGCAGGGACAGGAGAGAGATAAGAAACTAGTAGCAGAGTAGTAACGGGGGTGACAAAAGGGGAGGTTGTAGTAGGAGATCTCAACCTGCCAGACATCAACTGGGCCATCCCAGCAGCCAGGAGCACCCAAGGCCAAGTCCTGCTCCATACCTTGCTAGACTGAATGCTGGTGCAGCAGGTCAGGGAACCCAGTAGACAACCATTCTCAATGTGGTACCCACCAACTCGGAAAGAGTAGATGGAGTGCAGGTTGGGGAACCACTGGGATTCAGTGACCACAATACTATATGGTTTGAGTTGGTCATGGGCACCAGTAAGCCATCATCTAATGCTGAGGTGCTAGACTTCAGAAGGGTTGATTTCAACCAAATGAGTGAACTAGTCCTGGGTAGGTTAGCTGGGGTAGACAGCATAAGGGGAGCAGAAGAAAGATGGAGGGAGGAGCTCATAAAAGGTACCATTCTCACAGCAGTCAAAACATACACAAGAACAGTTAACAAGGGAAACAACTATAAGAAACCAATCTGGTTCTCTGAAAAGATTAGGGAGGCAGTTAGGACCAAAAAGAAGGCCTTCATAAGGTACAAAGAAAAACAAGGTGATAAGGAATGGGATAAGTATCCGGAAAAAAACTAAAGAGGTCAAGACAGCAGTCAAGACCCCAGAGGTAGACACAAAACTGTGTATTGCGGAGGGGGTCAAGTGAGAGGAAAATAGTTTTGTAGATATATAAGGGAAAAAAGAAAAATGTGAGGGGGATTGTTAGGCTAAAGGAGGGGGACAGGTTAATAGCAGAAGACAGGCAGAAAGCAGTTGGGCTGAACAACTACTTCTGCTTGCTATTCACTATAGATAATAGTGGGCCCTTGACAGAGAGTAGCATAAAGGCAGCTGATAGAAGGGTCCCAGAAATGAGGCTGCAAAAGAATACTAGCAAAAGAGTCAGAAAAGGGTCAGCAGCCCTGAAGATCAACTAGGCCCCAGGGTCGGATAGAATGCATACAAGGGTACTAACGGAACTGGTATTGATGTTAGCTGAACTGCTAGCAGGGCTATTCAGTTGTTCTTTGCAGCAAGGGGTGGCTCCCAAGGACTGTAGGATGGCAGACTTAGTTTTGCCACACAAGGAAGGGGACAAGGAACAGCCAGGAAATTACAGACCCATAAGCCTTACCTCCATGGTAGGGAAACTGGTGGAGATACTAGTCAAAGAGCACCTAGTGGAATACCTGAAAAACAATGGGCTTCAGGATAGTAAGCAGCATGGGTTAATGGCAGAGAGGTCTTGACAGACCAACCTGATAGTATTCTTTGACTGGGTAACTAGGTTAGTTGACAAGGGGCATGCAGTAGGCTGACTATACTGTGACTTCAGCAAGGCATTCAACTCGGTGCCACACGGAAAGCTGGTGAAGAAGATGAGGGATCTAGGTACAGCTAGGGAAAAAGTAAAGTGGTCAGGTAGTGGGTTGCAGAAGAGGCAGCAGAGAGTTGTGGTGCATGGGGTCAGATCAGTGGAAAGAGAGGTCACCAGCGAAGTACCACAGAGATCTGTTCTGGGCCCAGTCCTCTTCAATATGTTCATCAACAACAAAGGAGAAGGACTCCAGGACAGGTTGTGTCTGTTCGTAGATAACACTAAATTCCATGAACCACCTAAAGGTAAACCATCCCCAGGTTTTTAAAGCACCAGGGTTTGTGCCTGTGGTTGCTTCAAACCCATCTCATGGTGATAATGCAGACAGTGGGGCTGGTGGCACTGACAATGCCACAAAACATTCTGCCTCTGAAAAAAATGCTGCTGCACCTGCTGCTGCTACCACTCCATCTCCCTCAACAGCAAAGAGTCTTCCATGCACCCCAAACACTCTTGCCAGGCACCAGTCACCTGTCATTTGTACACGATCTGGCAAGCATGGAACATCCCATCTGTGGACAGTGCCAATACTGGCAGCATTGTAGGCCAGAACTAAGTACCAGTCATCCCACCCAACAGCTCAACACATCACACAGCTCATAGGTCAAATGATGGCATTGGATCTGTAACCCTTTTCATTGTGGAAGACACCGGCTTTCATAGATTTCTGCAGCACTTGCAATCATGGTGCCAGCTCATATCATATTCCACATTTTTACACACTGTAGTGCCAAAAATATAAGAAGGTGTGAGAATGGCAATTGCCACGCTACTCTCTGAGGCTGTGAGTGGAGTTTTCCACTGCAACTCAGACATCTGGAGCAGAACAAACTCCAGACATTCATATCTCTCCTTGACCACACACTGGTGTGTGCAAAACTCTGTTTCCTATTGTGAATTCCTCCTTCTCTCCCTATGTCACTGGCTCTCCCTTCAACCCTCCACAACCTGACAGTCACTCCAGATCTGCTCTTCTAAATGTTGGGCTAATAGAGAAAGCCAACATGTCACTGAACTTCCTGGTATTCATTCAAGACATGCTGCAGTCATGGGCAGTTGGTACCAATCTACATGCTGTTTTTGTTTTTGTCAGAAATAATGGGGCAAATATGGTGAAAGTGGTTGTTGATGGAAATTTTGTCAGCATTCATTGCTTTGCTCACACCCTGAATCTAGTGGTCACATCTGCGCTATGTCACAGTTCTGAGACTAGGAAGACCACCTCCACAGCATGCTCCATCTGTGCTCATTTTGATCGCTCTGTAAAGGCAACTAACCAACTAAGAGAAGTGTAACATTGCCTTGGTCTTTCTCAACATCACTTGATATAGAATGTGAGTATCAGATGGAATTCTTCATACCCGATGCTGTCTATACTGCTAGAACAGAAACATGCACTTCATGACATGACATGGCAGTGGAGTACGACATTGGGGTAGTCCTAAGCTACCATGAGTGGTCACTGGTTGATGCCACAGTGAGAGTACTTGAGCCATTTGAGAGGAACAATCATAATCTAAGTGCATCCACTGCCACTCTGAGTCAAATGATTCCAGAAGTACATATACTGAAAGGATCCATGGAGAGATATGAAGAGCAAAACAGGGAGATTCCATATGAAGCAGCTGTGCTCGTTGAGCAGCTATAAGCTGAACTGGATGCAAGGTTTGCGAAAGTGCTGGATAGTCACAGTCACATTTCTGCAACCATGCTGGATCTCCGATTCAAATTTGAGAACCTTCACATGGCTATGGATAACCACAGAGTGATTCATTTCAGCAAGAGCTGTGTGATGAGCTGATGGGTTGCATGCATGGACTGGTGACACTGGCAGCTGTTGCAGAAGGTCATGACAGAGAGAGAGAGAGAGAGAGAGAGAGAGAGACAGAGACAGAGACAGAGACAGAGACAGAGACAGAGACAGAGACAGAGACAGACAGAAAATTCCATCCAGCAGGTCTGGTTACACTGGTGGCAATGGGGAAGAAATACCTGTCACTAAAAGTAGCACTAATGGGAGTCATTGGGCACTGCTCAGCATATCCCTACATCAAGAGCAACAGAGCTCGGGTGATATTCTTGGGAAGTTCCATATTTCCAACCGATTCATATTCAAGGTTTATCAACTGAGGCACTTAATCAATCAGAGATTCGGCGCTTCCCTTGGGAAGTCCGTGGTTGCCCCTTTCCTTTCTGAAGTGGCTAGGCTTGCTTCCCAGTCTCATTCGGTCTCTTAGATATACTCTTTTCTTCTGACTATAACTCACCTGGTGGGTGGCTGGTTCGGATATTTGGAACCATCTCTTGCCAGGATTACTTGTGACTGGTCTGGAATCTGGAAGGATCTTCACAGATACCATACCCAGGACAGGTACAGGTTAACTCAGTATTACATTGTTAATAATCTTTACTACACCCCAGCTAAGTTATTTCAATTTGGGAGGGTTTCCCATTCCAGCTGTTTCAGGTGCTTGCACGGGGATGGTGATATTGTCCATGTATTCTGGGACTGTCCCAAAGTGGCCCTGTTGTGGTCCCAGATTAAGAGTTATCTTGATCCTCTATTAGGTCTGTCTGGCTTTTTCAGTCCTGAGGTGTGTGTCCTTTGGGATTTTTCGCGGGTTGACAGTGTTGAGCATAGATATCACATGGCCTTGGTGGCTATGGCTGTCAAAAAAATGGTGTTAAGACATTGGACCGATCAACTGGCCCTAACACTGGCTGACTGGTTAACTGAATTGTTATCATATCTCCAATCCGAAAAGCTTTCTGCTAGTCTTAGAGGGCAGTTGGATCTGTTCCACAGGAGATGGGGTAAGCTACAGGGCCTTTGTTTAAAATAAATTGGTTTCCCTTATTGTAACCCGAATCCCTATGTCCACATACATCTATGTCCCCATTCTCTCTGTTAACCTATTATAACCAGGTTTTTCCCTTATTTTCCTGAAGTACCTATACCTTAAGTTTGTTCTGTGACTATGCTTTGAATTATTGCCAATAGATTTCCATGTTATTACTGTATCAGTTCCTGGTGGGTGCACCCTGGGTGGGAGGGTCTGGTTTGATGGTGGGATGTTGGGAGGTGTTATGGTTTATGCTGTTGTGTATTTCATATGGGTTTCCTCGGGTGGCTGGTTAGATACCTTTGGTATATTTCTGTATATGTTTGGGATTTATCTCTTAGGTGGCTGGGGGGGGGTTTGCTTTATGTTTTTGTTGTTTTGTATGTTTATGTCCTGAAATGTTTCTTCCTGGTATGTTTGGACATTGTGTTTTCTTATCTTTAATAACAATAAAATTTAAATTTCAAAAAAAAATCAAGAGCAACAGAGGAGGACACAGTCTTTTTCGGCAGGAAATATCTTGAACAGCTGTTTTGTGGAATCTCTTGAGCCATTTCAGGTTGATCCATTAGGCTACTGAGTACAGAAGATGCATTCCTCCCCTCTATTTGTGTAACTGGCTAAGAAATACATCAGTTGGCCCTCTACGAGTGTTCCATACAAGAGGATGTTTAACACAGCTGGTGATGTTGTAGAGCATCATCATTCAACACGAGACCCTGAACGCATCCAACAGCTTGCTTTCACCAAGCTTAACTTGCCACTGCTTAGGTACATCATGGAATCACAGAAATCTGATGGCAGAGAAGGGCCACACACTGGCCGAACTAGTCTGCTTATATCCACCCGTTCCCCCCCCCCCCTTATTGGCTGTTAACTTTACCCTCTCCTACCAACCCCCTATGTCTGTCCCATGCTCTCTTGAGTCCCACCACCATTTCAGATCCTACCACCTCCTCTGGTAGCCTGTTTCAGGCCTCCACCACCCTCTCTGTGAAGAACTGCCCCCTCACATTGCCTCTGTATTTCCCTCCTTCCAGTCTGAGGCTATGCCCCCTTGTTTTAGTTCCTTCCGCTCCCCTCCTTCACCTTATTGATTCCCTTCAGATATTTAAAAGTTTTAATCATGTCCCCTCTTTCCCTTCTAATCTCTAGTGGGTATAGAGTCAGCTCCCTCTAGCTCTGTTCATATGGTTTTCCTTGCATCCCATGCACCATCTTGGCTATTCTTCTCTGAACCCTCTCTATCCCTTCAATGTTCCTATGTAGGTGAAGTCTCCAAAACTGTACCCTGTAGTCCAGGTGCAGCCTCACCATGGTTTTGTACAGCGGTATTAGCACCTCCCTCCTTCTGCTAGTTATGCCCCTCCCAATGCATGCCAACATACCATTTGTCTATCCCACCACCTTGCTGCACTGGTTCCCCACTTTAAGATTGCTCGATATAATAATACCCAGATCCTTCTCCTGCTCTGTTTCCTTGATTTGCTCCCCCCCCCCAAGGGTGTAAGCTGTTCAAATATTTTTCTGCCCGAAGTGCATCACCACACACTTTTTTGCATTGAATTTTAGTTGCCTGGTTTCCAACCACCTCTCCAGTTTCTCCAGGTCTTGCCTCATGGCCTCCACTCCCCCATGGGTGTCCACCATATTGCAGATTCTTGTTTCGTCTGCGAACAGCACACCCTACCCTCTAGTCTTTCTGCTATATCACTTATAACACCTGCCTGTACCCAGCTTTCACCTACCTGGGTGGTGGATTCCTGCTAGCTGCAAGGAAGGCTAGTCACAAGGCTGGCAGATATCAAGGGGCTAGAAAACTGGTTAACAATAATAGCAGTGCTGAAGAAACACTATGAGGCAGAATTCTCTTTTAACTATGAGAGCCTTTTTATTTATCAGCTGTAAATTACTGGCTTTCTTAGTTTCAATATGGCTCTCTTACTGTCACAACAATAATCATGAACATGGCTGCGCAGTCTAAACAGTTAATACATTTGCACAGATAAACACCACTTTCTTTCCTGACAAAACAGCTAGTCCCTTCTTCATACAACAGTCTTCACTCCTATCCCCAGATGATCAGTGAAAAAAGTCCAGGACACAATTCAGTCTGTTTTTCTCCCCACAGTTCATGGCACCTCAACTCAAAGGCAAATTTCGGGAGGAGGACGATGCAGATCCTTCGGCATTGCTGCCCTGGCCGGGGATAGATGAGGCGTTGTCCTTCCGGAGTTCTGCTGCACTCTTATTCTTCTTTGGTCCTGGTTGAACGTGAAGCCTTCCTAGACTTTAAACTTAGGAAATAAAAAAAAAAAAAACTGTTGGCAGTGGTGTTGCTTTATTGGGTTTACTACTGGGATTTTTTCTCCTACTTGGAATTATTTGTCACCTCCAACACTTCTGTAACAACATTTCTAACTGGCTTTTCCAGAATGAACTTTTCTCTAACTAGGCAGTGGTAGCCCCTTAACTGTCTACCTTGTCACTTTAAACTTTCTTGGGATTCCTCTTTTGTTTTTGTTTTCTTCAGAGGGTTGCCTGTGGCCGAGTCCTCCTGCAACCCTCCTGTCAGCTTCTCGAGAGGAGAGAGAATCCACCTTGAGCTACTCCTCTTAGCCTTTTGGCCCCCCGACACCTAATTAGTTGGTTTCACTGTCAATGCTGCTGGCAGCCAATCAGGAGAGAGCTCAAGCTCCCTTAAAGGTGGAACTTCTTGAGCTGCTCCTCCCAACTGCTGTCTTTGCCCTACTTTCAATGCCCTGAACACCCCCTTTTTTGAGGTGAAAAATGAAAAAAGATGAGGTGGGCAGATGGGGCTGGCGATTCCCCAAATACCCTACCTCACACTTTTTTAAGTTAAATTGGGGTTTCCAGTCAGAAGCCACCGAATGCAGCCCCTTCCCCACACTCTTTTTACTGAAATCTGGCTGATCCTGCCTCCTAGGCTGAAGTCAGGACATCCTAGCGACGTCCCAGTCAACCTGCGTGCTCCAAAAGCGCCCTGCCTGATTGCTACCTGGAGGACTGCCTGCTTCTGCCTCCAGGTAGCCCTACATATATTTATTTAATTATCTTGCCCCTCCTGGGCTTGACTGCTGCTGCTGCTCATTGTTGTGTGGGCTTTTTAGCCTGAAATTGCCTCGCTGCTGTTTCTGTTTCTGTTCTCCCCCCCTCCCCAGTTCCATTTAAGCCCCTCAGGGCTCTCACACCAGCAGCCAGGCGGCTCTTTACTTTAATTGCGTCCTGCAGGGAGTTCTCTGCCCTGCCTCTCCTGTCTGCACCCTTTAGGTGCTAAAATATTTGTTATAAAACTTGGCCCCTCGGTCATTCATTTAGCCGCAGTGCGGCTCTCTCTATGGCGGTGCTCACTGATCCTCTCAGCTCCTCTCACAACTCCCTCCCTTGGCTCTCTCTCTACTGCTGTGGTGTGGCTCCTGTACTGCAGCGTCCTTGCTGCTCTTTCTCCTCACCTCCTGCTGCCATGTTCAAGCTCCACAGGGCGTAATTAAATAAAACTACTGCCTCTGAAGCAGCGATCAGGAGGGTGGAGGGAGGCACTTTCTCTCCATGCCTCCTCCACCTCCCGCTGCTTGCTACAGTCCCCCTGACTCCCACCCAGCAGAGTAGGCCACAGCCTGTGCTCTGTACGGGTTGGGAGTACTCAGTGTGCCCACAGGCACTGTCTTAGCATGGTAGCGATAGCGACTGGCTGCCCCTGCAGCCCAACTTACCCTCCTGGCACTGCAGCTGCCCAGAACAGTGCATCAGCACTGAAAGGGCACAGGGACCCCCCTGCAAACCCTAGGGAAGGGTTTTACTTTATTTTAAAACAGACACTGGCCTCCTGTGTCTGGGTGGTAGCCCCTAGATCACCAGGGCACTGTATTTAATTAATATTGGCCTCCTCCCAGGGCATTATCTAGCCCCACAAGAACACCAATGCCATCCGGGCTGCTTTATTTAACAATTTGGCAACTAGCCCCACACTAGCCCACTAGTCCCCCTGGCTACTTTATTTAAATTTCAGCTATTTGGCCACCACAAGGGACACAGGGGCTTTTGCTGAGTCCCCTATTCCTCTAACCTCACCCTCTCTTTCTTCTATCTATTCCTTTTATAGTTTTTCTTTAACTTTCTAACCTTTTCCTCTTTTATTCATAGGTCTGAACAGGATGAGGGCCCCTGCCTATCAGATAAGTATTACCTTTATTCCTAGCCTGTCTCTTCCCCCTGGTTGGATCCCCTAAAGAGCTATGGATCCTTTGTGACCCCCTTTTCTGTCTCTATTTTTTTACAGGTGCACAGGCATCACCTTCTCGGACTCCTACCCTGGCACCCTGCAGCAGGTAAGTCCCTTTACTTTCTTATTTTAAAATTGTGGTGGGTTGACAGTAACGGGTGGCCATGCCCGTTACACGCTGATGTAAATGTTAAAAAGTAGGGGTCCCAGTACTGACCCCTGAGGCACCCCACTCGTTGCCCTCCTTACCCTGGATTGTTCACCATTTACCCCCATTGTTTGGCTCCTTCCCGTCAACCAGTTTTCCACCCACCTAGTTACCTTCTGGCCCACCCCTAAGCTTTCCAGCTTATTTACTAGCCTTCTGTGCGGGACAGTGTCAAAGGCCTTACTAAAGTCCAGATAGGCCATGTCCACTGCCCCTTCCTAGTCCACTACCTGTGTCACCCAATTGAAAAATTACTAGGTTTGTCTGGCATGACTTCCTACTCATGAAGCCATGTTGCCTTTAATCCTATATACCGCTGGCCACTAGGTAGCCTACCACCCTTTCTTTTATTAGCATCTCCATTACCTTTGCCACCACTGAGGTGAGACTGATAGGGCAGTAGTTTTCGGCTGCCTCCCTGCTGCCCCCCTCCCCCTTGTGTAGTGGAACCACTTCCGCCCTCTTCCAGTCCCCAGGCACCCACTATACATAGATATAAGAGTTACCCCCATAAAAACAGAAAAATACTCTCTCAAGTCTGCTTTGGCTGACTGTTTTTCTTTGTAAAGTTAACCTGCATATTTTTCCCACTATGCTTCCTTCCTGCAGTGTTTAAACCATGCACCTTCATTATAACACAGTATAATTACTCACTGTTTGCCTCCATAATTAACTCCACCTCTCTTAGTGGCTTCAAGAAAGAACTAAAAAGCTACCTATCAGAGACTTGCCAATGCACTTGTTACGCTAACCAATACCCACACCAGCCCAATGTATACATCTCATGCCTTTAGCGCTTGGTCACTGCTTCTAGTGTTCTTGGCTCATATACTGTAATTTTTGTATTCCACTGATTGTAGTATCACTGTTCTATACATGGGAATTTGTTGTTTAAAAAGTACTGTGTGATTTTCTGTGTGTATCCAATTGATCTCCTGTTTCACTACCCTCTCTTGTGCCTCAATTATGTACCCAATTTGATCTCTTGTCTCTATACCTTATGTGTACCTAACTGATCTGTTGCCACATTATCCACATTTGTACAATATTGTAATTTCATGTTGTCTTTGAATCTGTGTACATTTGCCTATAACTAAATCAAGATCACCCCTGAAAAGGGGACCCTTGGTCCCAGTGGACCTACCTGGTTACTGAAATTGATTAAATTAATTAATTACATTAACTTGTTCTGACCCTTATATAAGCTATTTTCTTGTTGTTTTAATA
Source organism: Neoceratodus forsteri (assembly GCA_016271365.2). NCBI lineage: Eukaryota > Metazoa > Chordata > Ceratodontiformes > Ceratodontidae > Neoceratodus > Neoceratodus forsteri. The sequence continues at coordinate 424,737,179 of CM057453.1, forward strand.
CATGTTATTATCATGTATCATATGAACAGCAAGGATGCCAAACAAGAACACAGCTATGGCAGCCACAAGGTAATTCAAAACTCAGTGGGTGCTAATAACTTGCTTCTCATGTTATGTCTTCATAACAATGAGGCTGTGAAACTGGATGCACTGCACAGTGCACCACTCAGCTCCCACTTTTGCATAAAGTCTACAAACACAACATTCCCCAAATCTTCTTGCTTTCCGGTTCCCACAATGCCTCAACATTTCATAGATAAGACTTGTTCACTGGACTGTTTTTGCTGCTCTCATCGTTTTGCTATCCCTTTCTTGCTTGCAATTATTTATCTCACAAATAAAAAAGGCTTATTTGCTTTTACTGCTCTTTTAAAATCCTTTAATTTCATTTTCTTTTTTTGCACATCTACTTTGCTCAGCTGCCACCTCCTGGCACCCAGCTTATGCTAGGACACCGTTGCAGTCACACAGGGGGTCACTGTCTCTGTGCCTTCACTTCCCAAGAGAACAGCCATCCATGGGATGCTCAATCCTTTCTCCCCTGGTTGGACCCTAAGTGACTAAGGTCCATTCAGAAACTTGGTTCGTTGGAGTAGTTAGAAATACTGATAGTACTGTAGTGCTACAGGGCTCGCTATACCTTTTCATTTTAGAATCCAAAACTTTGTAGTTTTTTTTTTAATTTTCCCTTCCCGTTGTCCACCAAGGACATACCCTGTAATCAGATAGGGATGTATCCTTGAAACAGACAGGCAGAGGATGGGATATACCCTGTTCAGGCTCTATGAACTGTCATTGAGGCAGCAGGGAGTTTTTTCAGTCTGGGCCTGTTACACCACACAGCGCCCACCCAGTTCTGCTCATCCTGAAGTTAACTCATTGGGGCAGCCACACAACCAAAATATTTTGACTGTGTCATGTTGGTCTCCTAGTGGGATGGGAATCCCTTCAAGAAGAGCAACATGGTGCTTTAGAAAAAATGTTCTGTGAGGCCTTGGGCTCTCCTTGAAATTGAAATGAAAGGATGTAAAAAAAGGGCCAAAAAAGTAAACAACCTTTTTAAGTGCACCATGCACATACAAGTGAACTTCCTCCTACAAGTGGCTTTGAGATGGGTGTGACACTGTCTGTCCAATGGACAGTGGTCTGCAATGGGCTAGACAGTGGCAGACCAATCATCTGTGAGGCTGATGCTTACAGCAGTTTTGCCTTGGTGGGCGAAATCTGCATGGAGATCAAAAGAAAAAGCACAACCTATAATATGTCTGTGTTTTCCTTTGATCAGCAGGACTCCACTCAGCAAACAGCTGATCGGAGTTGTAATGACACTGACGTTGTCACTTTCAGTTTTAGCAATGCTGCCACCGACATTATGCTCAAAACAAGTAGCCCAGTTGTTGACAGCGAGCAGAACTGCTCCATAATAACATAACTACCTGCTTCTGCAAGCAGCACTAATGATTGCTTAGTGCCGCTTTGTGTAGCCTGCCATTCGCTGCTGCATGGTGTACCTCGGCACCGGTAAATGTGTCTGACATCCTATAAATGTTCCAAGACCATGTACAACCACAGTACAACCAACAAATTGAAGTAAAGCACGCACACACACACTTAGAGCGAAAGTGCTCTGGTCTCCAGTGTGCAGTCCGGGTTTTCTTACCTGTGCGAGACAGCACTGGAGGTACATTATTGCTAAATTCCTCATATCACCTCACTCCCAGTACCTCTTAAGTTGTAACACAGTCCACAGCCCTTCCAGGGCCCAATGACGGTGGTCCGATATTGTCCCCAGAGACCAATCTCACTGGGCAGCGTATCCCACAGCCAGTGTGGTGGACAATGCTGTTGTGTCCACAGATTTGCTTCTGCCTCTAGGTTTCGATCCCATGCACCCCCACCACCCTCTGATTGCCAGCTGTCCCTCATTCTCCAGCCCCCCCCAAGCAGCCCATTGTTTATTTTGTGGTGCCAACATCAGGGTGCCCAATCCCCGTGTTGGCTTTACAAGCCCCCCCAGTGGTGTGGAACACAGGAAAGCCCACCCCCAGTGTCATGAAATATTTATTTTAAGCATTTATCCTGTGAAAAAAGAAAACAGTCCCTCAATGTTTGTTTACCTGAAAAAAAGAAAACAGTCCCTCATTGTTGCCGTTGCCCCCCTCTCCATCCTGACCCTCCCACTGAGCACCCCTCACCCCCACTTATCCTATAGGTACCAGTGGTGGTTGAAGGATGCCATCTTCTGCAGACTGGGACATGTTTGTACTCTTCAAAGCCAAACCACAAACTGAGGAATAAAGGTAAGTCCTGTATAATGTATTTCAATGGCGTTTTTTAACTTATTTTGATATCTTCTGCATTTTTTTTTTATTTTTTCACCAAATTTTTAACATGGCCTTTTGGGGACCCCACCTCATGAACACCTGTCTATTCTGTTTTTTATTTGTGTTATAAATAAATTATTACAAGAAAGAAAGGGATAGCAAAATGATGACAACAGTAAAAACATTCCCCTGAGAAAGCCATGTCGGCAAAATGTTAGGGTTCATATATGTGTTTTTAAAGAGCAACTCTATTATAATAAAAAGCTTAAGACACTAGATTTGCACTAATTATATTTTAACATTATAGTATATGGTTAGGGCTTACTGTGTATGGAAAATGGTAATTTTCCAAATCTTGTTGTAGGACAATTCAAAGTGCAAAAAAGTTGTTGTACTATCGTTTAACGTCATATCGATAGTACAACAACTTTTCTGTCTTGAGCAGTTACCTGATTGGCTGAAACAGCACTGATCAAAAAATAAACACAAAAATGGCGGCATCACTTAGCGAGCAGTCGGGTGAGCAGTTCATTAGGGTAGTTTGGACACAGAGTGCCCCAGTGGGTTCTGTGTGTCCAAACTATCAATTAGCCAGTTTTCTTTCTTTTTTTTTTAAATCACTGGTGCAGTTACGGGGTCAGTGCAGAGTGGGACAGCAGTGAGGAGGACTGGTATCTTTGGAGACAGGACTGCAGCAGAGCGGTACTGTAGCGAGGATGGGTTCGGAAGCAAGTTGGAGTGTGAACACAAGGTATGAACCTTTTAAAAGTAAACTTTATACATTTCAGAGAACCATATACTATAAAAAATAGTGGACGGGTGACCATCCACAACTAAGGCTGTGATTCCATCTCAGGAGTTGATAACATCATAGAGACCTCTCAAGTTTCACTATTCTATATATTATTTTCTAGTTATTTGTTATTTTTCTTTTTTACTTTCCCTTGCTGCTAGTCTACTAAATATTCTAGACAATGCAGCAATTATTTCATTGAGTCTTTCAAAATGTCATCTGACTCTCCCCTGCTAATCACACATTTGCTTTTAGTGACATCACAGTCTGTTGTCATGGTGAACACTATACTGTCATAAACAAAGGCGAGGCAAAGGAGATGCAAATGTTTTCTATACAGACATTTTAGATGGACTGCCAAGATGTGCTGTAAATCTTGGAAAGGAACACTGAAAATGAAAAAAACTGTATTCTTTAGTAAATTGTAACAGTCGAAACATGTTATTTATGAACGCACATGTTGAACTGCAGAGTTGCTCTTTAATGGAAAAATTTAACAACTTGATATTGGAAATGTTCTTTGTCTTTGTGCAGATTGGAGCGGCTGATTGAGTGAGTGACCTCTCTTAAAGGGATATAGTAAGGTTTCCCAAAAGCCTTTTTCACATAGCATGCCATTGCTAGCCATACTTCAGATGTTGCAGCAGCAATTTGCTTTGTGAAAGAATCTGTCATATTCATTATTTTTTATGTTTTATCAGTGTTTTGTCCTCTAGATTTCTGTGCATGGTCACACCGCTAGAATGATGTCATACTTGAGAAGCTGCCAATGTTTTCCATACAGCAACAAGGAATTCTGGGTAGTTTATAGCATTGACATAAATGTGCCCTACTCAGAATTACAGTCCCATATGTTGATAGTGGTGAGCACTTATATGTAAATGTACATAGCAAGACATTGTGGGTAAAATAAGAACCTGTTTTCCAGTTTTCTTACTGTGAGATGCTGTCTCATATTTCTGTAGTAGTGTCAACAATATAAGCTTGTGTATGCTTATTTTCACAACAATGTATTGTGCATACTGTAACTAGCTACAAGACTTCTATACTGAGAGATGTAGTCTACTATTTCTGCAGTGAGCACAGAAATATAACAGCCTGTATACTAATTTACATAGTGAGGCATTGTGGGTATAGAACATAGCTGATTTGTCTGTCTAAAACTAAAAAGTGACACTGTCCCTTTAATAACTTTGTTTCCCTGGTATGATGTCACAGTTGGGTGTTTCAGCACTGAAGGGAAAAAAGGTCAGGTTAAGCAAATGAAACAGAGCACCAAAATAAAAGGATGTTTTCATGGAAAACAGCACTATTTGGCAGTTGGAATGGTAAGAGACTGATTTACAGCATCTACAGATTACAATTACGATTTGTTATGGCAAAGGTTGGTAAATCCCTTTAAGTCCTATCGGCCAAAGTGTGATTGTCCAATTGCTTTTAATTGCAAAGCAGAACCAGGCCTAGTATTAAGGGGTAAAAACACTACTATCAGTTCTCCTGAGAAACACTGAAAATTATTTATGACACAAAAGTGTGACAATAATTATCCTCTCTAATTCAGCATTTAGAGGGGAACAAAAAAGGTCACGATTTCTGATTTTTTTTCTAGTTTTAACAAGTGGATGGAAATAGATGCTATCTCTGCAGCAGCTCACGTCATGTGTCTCTCTTGCCTGAAGCTTCTGCAAGTGCTGAGTCACATGACCTTCCTTCAGTGTGCTTCCAAAGTGGCATCTGATTGGAGAGGAAGTCTCAGGAGATCTTGTAGTCTGACAGGCAGTTCCAGTGGCTGAATAATGAATAACAAATATTTGGGACCCTGAATATGAATGCCAAGCATATATTCAAAATAAGGTATTCACACCCCCCCACTAAGGGTATAGTAGTTACTCAGCAGGATGTGGGAGGTTGAAACATGAAGAACAAGAGGGGGACTAGAGTATGCATAGACCCCACAGAGACAGTAGGTCCCAGGGTATGATAGGGTAACATGGGCAGACTAGATAGCCCACTGGTCTTTTTCTGCCTTCATTATCTGTGTTTCTATGTAACTACCTCAGACCATGTCTTCTGCCCATAAATTAGACATCATGTCTGTAGCTTCCCTGCAATTTCCACACATCCCAGTATCTGCCCATAACCATCCCATATAAGCATCTGCCCCAAAACCACCACCATATGCCAATATCAGCCCTACATCTATGCATACCCAGCATCTGCCACAAAACCACCAACATACCAGAATATTGCCCTCAACCTAACCATAGCCAAGTAGCAGCTCCCACAATCACCCATACCCTAGTATCTACACTACAGACATCCATACCTCAGTATTAGCCCTACAACTACCACACATCCAAGTATCTGTTCTTTAACAGCCCCTCACCCTTACATATGCCACACAACTGCTCCATACCCCATAATCTTTTACACAACTACCCTGTGTACTAATATGTGCCCCATAACCATCAGTATGCCTTAGTATCTCCTCATAACCACCCAAACCCGAATACAGAATGTTTCCTACAACTGCACAAACAATCCATACCCCAGTCTATCTCTGTGTTCATCAACAACCCAATAACCCAGTTTCTGCCTCATAACAATCCTTTACTCCAATAATGGCCCACAACTATCCCCATGCCCCAGTTTCATCCCCACAACTTCCCCTCTCTTAAGTATTTGCTCTTCAACTACTGCACACCCTAGTATTTGCCTTTTGACTACCCCATGTATGGCTACTGTATATGCCCCAAAAACCTAACTTCACACTTCTGAGGAGTAGTTTTGAGATAGATACTGGGGTGTAGGGGTAGCTGTGAAGCATAAACTGGGGTAAGGGTAGTTGTGGGACAGACAAAGTTATGATTATGATGCTGGGGCAGATACTGGGATTTGGTGGTAATTATGGGGCAGTTATTGGGGTATAGGGCAGTTGTGGGGCAGATACTAGAGTGGGGGGACTATCATACACCGACATGCCCCAAAACTATCCAACATCCAAGTACTTACCCCACAATGGCCCACTCCTTAGTGTCAGGCAGGAGCTGCATCAAAGATCAAACCACAGTATATGACAACAAAACAAAACTCAGTATCTGCGCCACATCTAAATCCTGGTTCTGGTTTTGGGTTGGAGTCTGGTGTATGGTGGTGGGTATGGAGCAGATACTGAAGCAATGGTTAGTTGTGGTGCAGATACAGTAATGAGGAATGAGATCATTTTGGAGAAGACACTGAAGTTTGGGGTAGCTGTGGAGCAGATACTGGAATCAGAGGTTGTTGTGGGGCAGAAGCTGAGGTACTGGGTGTTTGGGGCAGATATGGGGTATAGAGTGGTTGTACAACTGAGGAAAACTTACTGTGGTATAGGACAGTTGTAGGACAGATACTGAGGTGTAGTGATGGCTGTGGAGCATATACTGGTGAATGGGTAGTTGTGGGGCTGTTACTGGTGTGCGGGTTAGTTGAGGTTAGATGCTAGGGTGTGAGGCAGTTATGTGTGGATGCAGTTGTGAGTTGAAAACAGACAGTGAATATTGTGGAGTTTGAGAGTTGGAGGGTCAATATCACAGTATAAGTGGTTATGGGAATAGATATCTGGGTGCTAGCTGGTGAGTTGATTGTGGGGCATATGCAGTACTTGGGTATGGCATAGTTATGGGGCAGAGTCTGGGGGTGGCTTAATGTGCAAACTGTTCTCTGAAGAAAATGGAGTCACTGCTGAAACATCAGTAGATGTGAGTGTGCACATGGCTGTGTACCTCTCCAAGGCATGGACACAGGGAAGTTTTCCCATAACAAAACCTCAGTAAAACAAGTAAATATATTACCTGTTAAGGATTTAAAAAATCTACAACTGCATGTTCTTATGTGATCCTGAAGCCATTTTGTGACAGGGCTGTATAAGACCCAGTCTCATTTATTATACAGAGAGAGTTAAAAGCAAGGATCTATTTTTCTATCCTCTACTATTCTGTCACTTCTCTGTTTCTTGTCTGATTGTGCAATCAAATTTTCCTAGTGGAACCTTGGAACTAGCCACTCTGATAGTCCCACATTTTCCCCCTGTTATCTCCCTTTCTTTCCTTTCTGTTTCTGTTCTTTCTTTCTCCTCTTGCTTCTCCATGTTTAACAAATATATGTAAATCTTTATGTGATACTGATATCTCTTGGTTTGCAGATGTATATAATTACAGTCCAACTCCATTTATCCAAACTGCCTGGGAGACATCTGATCAGTTCAGATAAACAGGAGTCCAGATAAACAAGGTTACATGGCACCAGCAAGAATTCGAAGCAGAATTACACTCACCATCACCAGTACGGTACAGTACTGTACACTGTATATCAAACAGCAAACAATAAACTATCAGGCAGCAAATCCACATGCAGTAATTCCTTATGTCCGGTGCTTTTTTTGTTCACTAGTTTCTTTGTTTAACTGTGACAAGGCATGGGCAATGTAGAGCAATGTCTTTGTTCTAGTTCCTGCTGCTCACCCTCCCTTCCCCCATATAACAATACACCTTGATACCAATGACTTGGCAATCACGCAGTTCAGGAGGCCAAGAAACACTTCGAGGACCTGGCCAACAAACTTTCTTCTTTTCTGTCCAAATTAGCCTTCTCAGAACAGCTGCCAGTGTGAGATAAAGGAAAAAGCACCAAGCAAGTCAGAGAGATTGAAGTAGGCGAATTCAACTCATGGCTGCATGATTGGTGCCAAGACAAGGAATACCACTACATAGGGGACTGGCACAACATTTGGGAAAGAGCTTTTTTTAAATATGACGGATTGCATCTAAACAGAGAAAGTGTGCAATCACTCGAACAAAAATTCAATGTCTATACAGGTAGTTTAAATTAAATAAAGGGGAGTATGATGCAGCTCACAGCCCTGCCATCGGTGGGCTGGTTATCACTCCCCAAAATGCTGAATGTGTGCATACATTCTCAGAAAACAAATCAGAGCCAACATCTGCCCAAACCAGCAACCTCCATTATCTCTTGACAGGAAAGAGCACAGTGGAGCAGTCCAGAAAGTGGGTACAACCTCGCACCAAACAGGATGTACGTTCCTGGAAGGCAATGGTTGCAAATACTAGGAGCCTAACCAGCAAACTTCCAGAACTCACAGCCATCCTGGAAACAGAAAGGCTGGACTGGGTGGCTATAACAGAAATGTGGTTCACAGAAAACCATGAATGGGATACAGCCATTCTCGGTTACAATCTGCTCAGGAAAGATAGGCAGGGCAAAAAAAGAGGGAGGAGGGCATTGCCATTTACATTCAGGAGGAAATAAAAGCTACAAAAGTAAAAGGGCAACCTGGGGACTTTGAGTCACTGTGGCTAACAGTAGACACGGGTGAGGGAAAACCCTTCAGAATTGGCATCGTGTACAGACCTCCAAATCAAGGAGATAAAGGTGACAAAGACCTAATAGAGGAAATCCACAAAATGGCTAACAAAGGCAAAGTAATACTGGTGTGGGACTCAACCTACCAGATATTAACTGGAGCACACTAATGGCAGCAACAAGAAGAAGTAGGGACTTCTTATTGTCACTACAAGGCATGGAACTGTGCTAAAATGTTAAAACCCTAACAAGGGGCAATGTCATTCTCGATCTGGTCCTCACAAACTTGGATAGGATCAAGGACATCAAAATGGGATGCCATATGGGCAACAGCGAGCATTCCATGGTAAGCTTTAAGATAAACCTAACACAGGACACCAGCCACTCAAAGATAAGGCTGCTAGATTTCAGAAAGGCTGACTTCCAAAAAATGAGGAACAACATAAGTAGCCAGTTAATGGAAATAGAGGCTGAGGAAGTGGAGGTCATGTGGGAGAGATTCAAGACAGCAATAAAGATTCCCACAGATTAATGTGTCAGATAAGTCAGCAAAGCCAAAAGGAAAAAGAAATCCTCTATGGTTTTTCCAAAGAAGTGGCTACCACAGTCAAAGAAAAAAAGAAGGCATACAGCATATACCATGAAACCAAAATGAAGAAAGACTGGGAGTCATACAAGGAACAAATTAGAGAGTCTAACAAACAAATTAGAAAGACCAAAGCACAGACAAAGGAAAAAATAGCAGAAAGTGCAAAGAGAGGAGACAAATCATTTTTTAAATACGTTAGGAAACATGGGAAAGCAAAAGGAGGGATAGTATAGATTGCTACTGAAGAAGAGAAATGCACCAACATGACACAGAGAAAGCCAAAATCCTCAACAAATACTTCTGCTCAGTGTTTACCAAAGAGGACCCAGGGGGATGGCCCAGCCCCAAAAAAACACAACACCTCAGGACAAGGGGTAGACACCAGTCCCTTTACAGAAGCCGAAGTACGGGAGGCGCTAAATAAACTAAAAGCAGACAAAGCCATGGGACCAGACGAGATGCACCCTAGAATCCTTAAGGAACTGGGGGAAGAATTAGCAGTGCCTCTGGCACTTCTATTCATGAAATCCTTGAAGAGCGGAGTGGTACTAAACACTGGAAAAAAGCAATAGTGGTTCCACTTCACAAATCAGGCAGTTGCGATGAGGCTATTAATTACAGACTAGTGAGCCTCACATCTATAGTAAGGAAACTAATGGAGACACTACTCAAACAAAGGATCATAGCATTCCTTGAAACTAGTGGCTAACAAGATCCTAAACAGCACCATTTCACAGCAGGTAGGTCATACCAGACAAATCTGCTCAAGTTTTTTGATTACGCTACAAAATTAGTGGATGACAGTGGGGCAGTAGATGTGGTCTACCTAGACTTTAGTAGGATCTACTAATATATCCCAACAGTCAGTCTCTTGAACTTCATTAGCCCAAATTTAGGAGAACGATTGTCAGAAGACTGATAAGGTCTTAGTGCAATGCGGGGGGCAAGCCCACTGCACCCCCAGTAACTAAAATAAACAGCTCCAAGGGGAAGTGGACCTCAAAGTAGGTTAAATAAATTACAGGGGGAAAAATGCACACTGACAAAATTTCTGTTCCAGAACAGAACCTGGGTCTGAGCATGATGCTGCCCGAGCTGCTAGTGGCTTAGCCCTCCACGCCACTGGAGCAGCTCGGCCAACCTTAGGATTTTCCCCCTCTCTTGTGGTGCATGACTAGGGGTAGGGTAGTGATTTGTCACATCTTCTACCTTACCCATGCTGGCACCAGCTTCCATCTGTCAGGCAGGTGTGTGTCAAGCAGCCGAACTTGGGATCCTGTATGTCGGGATTCTGAGTTTTGGCAATTAGTAGTGAAACCCTTTAGTAAGGCCTTCGACTTGGTTCCACACAGAAGGCAGGTAAGGAAGCTTGACCACACTGGGGCTGGTCCAGAAGTAGTCAGATGGGTACAAAACTGGTTACAAGTCAGAACCCAGAGGGCACAGATAAAGGGAACACAATCAATGGAAGGCATGGTGACCAGAGGGGTGCCCAAGGGCTCAGTGCTCGGGCTTCTGCTCCTCAACGTTTTTATAGCAGACATCACTGATGAACTGGAAGGGAAGGTGTGTCTGTTCACAGATGACACCAAGATATGTAACAGGGTAGACATCTCAGACGGAGTGAGCAAGATGGAAGCTCACCTCAAGAAACTAGAAGAATGATCTGGAGTGTGGCAGCTGAGATTTAATGCCAAAAAGTGCAAGGTCATGCACATAGGAAGGAAAAATCCAAGAAAGGATTATTACCTAGGAGGTGAAAGACTGGTGGACTCAAACCAGGAACAAGCTCTGGGAATCATAATCTCAGATGACTTGAAGGTTAGTAAGCAGTGTGAGAAGGCAACATTGAAGGTCAACAGAATGCTGGGCTACACTTGGGGGGAATCACGAGCAGGAGGAAAGAGGTGGTACTACCACTATATAGATCACTGGTCAGGCCTCACCTGGAATACGGAGTCCAGTTCTGGAGGCCTCACTCCAGGAAGGACGTTTACCGGGTGGAAACAGTACAGAGAAAGGCGACAAAAATGCTTTCAGGGTCTACAGTACATGTCCTACGAGGAAAGACTTAGGGAACTGAATATGTACTCCCTGGAGCAGAGAAGAGTGACAGGAAACATGATTGAAACATTCAAGTACATAAAAGGTATTAACAAGGTACAGGAACAGGAACTTTCTAACTTCAAGAATGGTTCCAGGGCCAGTGGACATGACCTCAGGCTGCAATGACCTCAATTTTACTTCAAGAGAGTCACTGTCAAAGAAGCACTAGGTTATGTTAAAAAGGTCCTGAGGAAACCCAGAATGGGGTCTGACAACATTGAAATGAAACTGCTGGCACTGGCAATCAGCAAAGTCATCACTATGATTTTCAATAAATCCCACCAGCTTGCCAAATTCCCTTCTCCTTGGAAACAAGCACTGGTGACCCCGGAGCATAAGGGAGGTGATCGGTCACTGACCGCAAACTACAGGCCCATCTCCAGCCTCTCCCCCCTCTCTAAAGCACTGGAAAGGATTGTGGCAGACCAATTTACTGACTATATTCACAAATACCAGCTGCAATGTCCCCAGCAGCATGGCTTTAGGAAACTCCACAGCACGGACACTGCACTGGTGGATTTCACTGAGTATGTCCATAAGGCATTGGATGAGGGAAAACTGGATGGGTCCATCTTCATTGACCTAACAAAGGCATTTGACACAGTTTGCCACCCTCTCCTCTTGTCTCAACTGCATGCCCTTGGTGTTTCCCCAAATGCCGCTCTATGGTTCCAGGACTACCTAACCTCCCGGTCTCAAAGGATCAAGATAGGTCACGCCATATCTGCATCCAAGGAAGTTTCACAAGGGGTGCCTCAAGGGTCCATCCTGGGTCCACTGCTCTTCAGCATGTTCCTGAATGACCTACCCAAAGCCTGCACTAGCAAAATCATTCTGTACACCGATGATGCTGTCCTACTTAGCTGTCACTCTTGCATAGAGCACCTACAGGACAAGCTACAATCATCATTCCAGCAACTGGAGACCTGGTTCTACTCCCAAAGGTTGCTACTAAACTACAAAAAAAAAAAAACAAGACGATGCTCCTCTCTAGCCCCCAACTAAAAAGGAGAATCCCAGAACTAACAATCATAAATCACCTGACTGCTCCACTGGAACAGGTTCACTCCTTCAAGTACCTGGGTGTCACTGTGGATGATATCCTTTCATATGTTCAGCACATTGACATGGTGGTGAAAGCTGTGAACACTAAATAGGGATCCTGTTTAGGCACAAGAAAAGCCTAACTGCTGAAGCCTTCCGGATCTCAGTCTCCAGCTCTGTCCTCTCCCTGGCTGACTACAGGCTGGTGGTTTATGGCGCTGCCACTGACACGGCCCTCAAAATGTTGCCACTGCCCTTAACAAGGCTTGCAGACTATCGCTAAATGCTGACCACTTCAAGCACACTTGTACCCTGTATGGTCTGGCCCACGCACTACCACTTCAATCCAGAATCAGATACCAAACGTGCCTGCTAGGGAGAAAGGCCATGCTCTCCCTAACCCCTACCTGCATTGCAGACCAGGTAAAGGAAGCAAGCTCCAAATACAACACATGAAGAACAGTGACAACGTAGCTTGATGTCCCATTTCGATCAACTTCCCTAGGACAAAGATCCTTCATGTACCGAGCTCCACTATGGCTAAATGAGATCCCTGCTGCAGCTCTTAATACAACAAATGTTCGGTCCTTTAATAGAGAGCTGAAGCAATACCTGCTGAACTCAAACACCTGCGACTGCCTTACCTGAACCCATATCTTCAACCTGGATGCCCCCTCTTAAACACCTCTGACTCTCTTACCTGAGTCCATATTCTCTTTTTTTTTGAAATTCAAGTTTATTGATTTTACAAAAAACAACCAATATAACAAAGTCGAAATCTAAATTAAGACAGTCATCTATACATGGTATAACAGAAGAAAAAAAAAACCCGGACACCACCCACTTCCCCTCCCCAAACCAACCCCTCCCCACTCCCCACCTCCCACCCACCTCCCTGTCCCCCAACCAGAACCAAACCCTCCCACCCCCACCCCTCCCAGCAGAGTGTGCCAAACAAACCATGTAGCTAAGCTGGTTATTAAATGCAGCAACATCTCAAGAGATAATCTTGCCTTCCAAAACAAGCAAAACAGGTAACAAGGATAGGAAGAACAAGGAAAACTATTGTGGCATCAGGAAGGAAGCCAGGAGATCATTGGTGCAAGTATAAGCATATAATTTACCCCATATTTTCTGAAATAGGTCCATATCGACACGTGAGCTGGCTACCAATCTTTCAGTGTTAAGATAGGCAGAGAGCTCAGTCAACCATTCAGAATAGGACAGGGTCAGTTGGTCAGTCCAATGTCTAAGAACCAATTTCTTAACCACAATAGACACCAGCGTAATGTGATACCGGTGTACGACACAGTTTATGTTAGCATAATCACCCAGAATGCAAATTTCAGGAGTGAAAAGGTTGAGAGACCTAATAGGGATCCAACTTGTCCCAGATAGAGACCACAGAGGGCAACTTTTTTACAGTACCAGAAAATATATAGAGTTCCTTCACTATGTGAACACCTGGAGCAAAGGGGAGGGAAGTTTTGAGCTGGAAAAGTTTCCTAGGGTATAATACATATTATTCACAATATAGTATTGGGTAAGTCTAAACCTATCCTGAGTGTGATATCTATGTAGGTCCCTCAGATATGGGGCCAATTTAGGGTGGAACCAGGAGGGTAAGGAGGACCAAATGCTAGAGCCTGCAACAGACTCCGGGAATTTGTAATTCAAGAGGTAAGAATATATTAGCGAAATGGAATGTGGTTTAGAAGCAAGGGTTAAAATTTGAGAAAGGAAGGGGTAAACTACAGGCTCTCTGAACTGAGTTCCGAACTTCTCAGAATGAGGTGCCTCAATTGATATACTTTAAAGATCTTAGTATTGGGAATACCATGTTTATCAAGCATATCCATGGAAGAGAGGAGGGATCCTTGGCTATAAAAGTGTTCCAAATTGGTTTCTTTAATTTGTGGAAGCCACTCAGGAGTAATCATCGAGTTGTCCAACTTGATGTTGGGGTTAAGGATGATAGGTTGACCCAGGTCCGTCTTTGGAAAGATTTTCAAAAAGTGTAAACATTAGAAAAGGGACTTAAGGGATGTAAGAACTGTATGGTCAGTTATCCACTGCGAAAGTACGGAAGTGGGAGTGTAGAAGATAGCATAGGGATCCAATCTAGATTCTGAAAGAATCGACTTCTCAATTTGAAGCCAGATCGGGGAAGAGGGGCCAGGGTCAGTAGGGAACCACCACCCTAATTTGGCAAGGTGAGCCGCCCAGTGATACAGCAACAGGTTGGGAAGCCGGAGGCCACCTTTGTCTCTAGGAAGGGATAGTTTGAAAAATGAGAGTCGAACTCCCTTTCCTCATCAGATAAAGTTCGAGAACATCTCATGAAACTGTTGCAAGTAAGAGATGGGCAGCCAAAGGCCTAGTAAGTTGAGGGGGTAAAAGATACGGGGGAGGACGTTCATTTTAATAATATTAATCCTACCCCAAAGGGAAATAGGAAGGGTGGACCATCACAGCAAATCTTGCTGGATAAGAGTTTTGAGATCATCCAAATTGAGTCTTCTGAGTAGGGAAGAGTCTGTTGAAAAGTGAATACCTAAGTATTTAATCGATTTGGGGGACCACTGCATACCAAAGTTGGCGAGATCCTGCTTGAAAGTGTGTATGTTTAATGGAAAAACTTCAGATTTAGAGATATTCAGTCTGTATTGAGAGAGGGTACCATATTGCCTGATAAGATCCAGTGCATGTTTTAGGGAAACAGCGGGATGTGTAACGTGCAAAAGTATATCATCTGCATAAGCAGAGAGAACTAGCTCATGTTGACGCACCAGACAGCCTTTAATAAGTGGAGAAGGCTTGAGTTTGATAAGAAGGGGTTCAAGATATAGATTGAACAAGAAAGGTGAAAGAGGGCAGCCTTGTCTGGTACCAGTATGAAGCTGGAACAGCGAGGAGAAAACTCAGTTACAGTATATCTTGGCCGAAGGGGAATTGTAGAGAATCTGGATCCATTTGAGAAAAGAATCCGGGAAGCCCATCCTGGTCAGCGTAGCCCAGAGAAAGGGCCAATCCACATGGTCGAATGCCTTCTCTGCGTCTAACGAAATTAGGGCCATTGGGAACTGGGATGTACGAGCATGATAAGAAATGTGAGAGAGAGTTCTGAGGTGGTCCGATGGGGAACGAGAGTTCACAAAACCAACCTGTTCTGGGCTAAGAAGATGGGTCCATATTTTCTTGATCCGTTCGGCCAAGATCTTAGAAAGAATTTTCATATCATAGTTTTGAAGAGATATGGGTCGGTAACTTGCCGGATCAGTAGGAGTTTAACCCGGTTTGAGAAGTAGGATAATGGTGGCTTCAAGAAGGGTGGGATCAATGGTGGGAGAAGAAAAGATAGTCGAGTTTAAGAAGTAAAGGGCTAGCTCTTTAGAAAACCTTGTAAAATTTAAGGGGAATCCATCTGGGCGGGTGCCTTATCAGGGACCATAGAAGAATGACGCTCTATCTCAGAAAGAGATAGAGGTAGTCAGGAATCTCATTATGGGGCAGCAGAAGTTGGGGAATGGTAATATCTGCTAAGTATGCTGAGATGTCCGAGAGAGGGCCGGGAGATGGAGGCACACTATAGAGATTTTTATAGTAGTTCTCAAAAAATCTGTGCAATTTCCCTGGGAGAAGTTTTGATAGAGCCAGCAGGTGATTGCAAAGCCGGGATTATTCTGGAGCTTTCTAGTGTGCGAAGTCTTAGGGCCAAAAGCCTTTCGGCTTTTTCACCATGATCAATATACTTAGCTTGAGTCTTAACAAGACAGTACTCAGCCTTCTCCTTAAGGAGGTCAGTATATTCATTTTTAGCTGCCAGTAAGGCTTCTAGGGAGGACAACGGAGAGGAAGGGAGGTAAGTGCTTTCCAGTTCCCTAATTTTGTTCATTAGAGAAAGTGCCCGCGATTGTCGAGCTCTTTTCCTTCCTGAAGCAAGTTTAATTAATTCACCCCTGAGACAGCATTTTAGGGAACACCAGATGATATCAACCTTTGTGGTAGATCCAAGATTATCCTCTAGAAAGAGAGAAATTAGGGTTCTGATATGAGTCACTATTTGAGGATGTTTAAGTAGTTGGGTATTAAGTCTCCAGGTAGTATCCCTTTGAAAATTAGGATCCGGAGAGATTTTAACCCAAACAATTGCATGATCAGAAAGAACAATCGGCTCGATACCAGACTGGAGAAGGCCCGGAAGAAGGGTTTTACTAATCAGGATATAATCTATCCAGACCAGGATCTATGGGGTTGGGAAAGAAAGAGCGAAAAGCAGGAGAGAGGATTGAGAGCATGGGATCACATAACCCTAATATGTGCAGGAATTGTGCAAAGCCCTTTGTGTCGAGGAGGGCGGCCGATTGGACTGAGGATCTGTATCCAGGAAATGGGAAGGCGAAACATTCCAGTCCCCACCCAAGATGAGTTGCGGGGGAAGCAGGGCACTGATTTTATCTGCGAGGGTCATAAAATACTCAGGGCTACCCCCATTAGGGCCATAGGCTGAGCCTAAGACTACAGTGCCCCCATTGAGGGAGCCTTTGGCCAGTATAAATCTCCCCTCTGGGTCCACTACTGTTGTATCAATCAGGAAGACAATATATTTTTTGATAAGTATAGCTATCCCTCTGCTAGAGTTGGATCCACTTGCAACATAGACTTGCGAAAAACCGGATCGAGACAACCACTTAACCTCAGAATTATTTAAATGGGTTTCCTGTAGGAATAGGATGTCTATTTGAGATACAGTACAATGATTAAATATCTGAGTCCTCTTGACCTTCTCCCTGAGCCCATGTACGTTCCATGATGCCATTTTAATAGTACTTATAGCCATTTCAAATACAAGGTGAGGGGAAAGCAGATACCAGAATGACCAGATATGAAACCCAAAACAAGGCACACTCGAAGCCCAAAATCCCATCCTCCTATAACCTGCCAATAAGAACTAGCCAAAGGTAATGGTAATATAAAAAGATTAATTGAAGCTAGAATGAAGCCATAGAGGTAGTAAGGCAGGCAGGCTAACTCCTCCCACCCCCCACCCCAAATACTCCCCCTAAATGAGACACACCAACTATGTACAGCCTGGTACCAGGTCTGAAGGTTACCAAAGCAAAACCAGGAACACCAGAGGCCTGGAGACCAGATCCCAAATGCGAACCCAGAAAACCCCAATCCACAGGGATCCTCCAGAAAAGGGAATAACCAGAACACCAAAAAACATGAAAAGGAGACATTCCCAAACCAAACCAAAGGAGGTAGTGAGGACCCTGTAGAAGGGGCTGGATTAGCAAGCCCTCCTTCCATAAGCTCGTAATGCAGCTACCTACAGTCACAAGGGCTCAGGAGCATACCCCCCCCCCCACCAACAAACTGCCTGTCCTATAAACAGGTCATAAGGTATAGCGATCCAATCAAACATAAATCCCCCTATTATCTAAAAAAGAGGAACGAGACCTTAGGGAGAGAGTTCACTCACCCCTGGAACAGTTGAAGAAGAGGGGCCAGAGATTGGGAAAGTAGGCAGCTAGGTGAGAGCATTGCCCATGCCGAGCAAATTGTTTCCGGGGGGAGTTATTTAATGGCGGGACCAAAATGGGTCCCTCACCAGAAGTCAGTACTCCGACTACCGTAACCCCTCAAAATTGGTTCCGGGAAGCCACCGAAGACAACACCATCGCGGCCTAGCTCAAACTCCACCCGACCATCCAGGATCCTCGCTCAGCATAACGATCCCGGGATTGGCCAGACAGGTACGGCACAGCAGAAGAAAATAAGGGGAAAGGGCCAGTGAGGGGGACCAGGTTACACAGCAAAAAAAAAACCCAATTGCAGAGCAGATCAATTTCACATCATAGCCACTATATCTGGTGACATAAAATCAGCCATTCAATTTAAAGAGATTAGGAAGTCTGGTAACAAGGTCCTTATGGGCCATGTCCGGGGAATCAAAGCTGTGGGTACTGTCACCGATGGTGATCTTGAGTGTAGCAGGGTACACCATTCGAAAGGGAATAGCCGCCGCTATCAGTTTCTGAACTATAGGATGGAATGCAGCTCTCTTCATTCTTGTTTCCTTGGGGAGATCCTGGCGGCGTATTTAGCTGACCTCACGTAATCGATTGCAGCTCACGAGACTTATTGGAAGACATGCTGCCTCTCGATGTAACTTCAGGAATTTCATAATCATAGGCCGTGGGGAGCCCGATGGAGGCCTAGGCCTCAGCCATCTATGCTCTCTCCAGGTGGTAGTGTGGGTTAAGAGGTGAAGGACCCACTATTTTGGAGAGAAATTTTTGTAGGAAGACAATCAGGTCCGGCCCTTCTTCAAACTCCGGCAGACCCAGCATAAGGAGATTATTCCTTATTTGCGGCCTTCCAGGTCTTCAGTTTTTAATTGGAGCTTCTTGACCTGCTGAGCCAGCCCAGACAGCTCAGATTCCGCGTTCGTCTTCCACTGCTCAAGAGAAAAATTCCTGGCCTCCGAATCCGACACCCTCGTGGTAAGGGAAGAGAGGTCGCCCCGCATAGATTTGAGATCAGAGGTAATATTCTGAAGAATATCTTTTAATGGGGCCAGTTCTTGCATGAACTTATCTTCAGTGAGGAGGCTAGGCGACTGAGTCTTGTCACTCATTTTCTCCGATGCTGTACCCGCTTGATTCCTTGGCTTCTTAGGTAGCTTTTCGGGAGTAGCAGGCGACATATGATGGATCGCGGCCTGTTTTTTCTCCACCGCCATCTCCCTGTAAAACGAAGGAGATCGACGAGAAAAACGCCCTAGGGCCGACAGACAGAGCGTAGGCGATCCGGTGCTGGTAAAATTGCTGAGTTAGTGGTGTGGAGGATAGCGGATTGTGGCAGATAAGCTGGCAGGAGGAGAGAGCTCTAAGCCCCTGCTGCCATTCAGCAAGCTGTCATCACGTGACTCCCTGAGTCCATATTCTCAGCCCATATATCCCCCTTGTCTGTCTGATCTTTCCTCCTGATTTACCTATCCTGGACTCCCACTTGCCATACCTTGCCACCCACTCCTCTCTAGCTCCCTCCAACTCCCTCCCCTCCATACTACCCCAACACCTCCCCTTTCTACCCACTCTCCCCTAAATATTCTCCTTCTCCCAATCCCTTTATATCTCTCTCTCTCTCTTCCTCTCTCTCCCCCTCCTCCTCTCTTTCTCTCTCTTTCTCTAATCTGCCCCCATTTGCACTCTCCCCCCTTTCTTTGCCCTACCCTTTCCGATACTGTACCTTGACAGGCCCCTCCCAGGGCAGTTATGCCATACGTTGCTAATTGGGAAACCTCGTTCGCATTCTCCCCCCTTTCTTTCTCCTACCCTTTCCGATACTCTACCTTGACAGGCCCCTCTGGGGCAGCTATGCCATACATTGCTACTTGGGAATCTTCTCCTGTTGGTTAATTTCAGTTGTCTAGGTTACTTGAATGTATTATGTATCTATTTTCTGCATTACATAGCAATCTTATGTTTTGTGTTAACTGTCAAGTTTTTGTTATGTCTCTGCTGTTTTACATCCTGACGTGGAACCTTTGTAAAAGCATGTATACTCAAAGGTTGTGTCTGAATAATCAAATAAATAAAAATAAATAAATAAGGATGGTTCTCTACCAACACCAGGAAGGTTTTCTTCACAGAAAGAGTGATGGACACCTGGAACAGTCTGCCCCAAGAGGTTGTGGGGGTCAACACTGGGGGGTATTCAAAAATGCATGGGATAAACACACAGGAGCCCTGACTACAAAGGGCAACTAGAGTGTCAAAATAGGTCTAAAATAAATGAGCAGACTAGATGGGCCTAACAGTCTCCTTCTGACATCAACTTCTATGTTTCTCTGTCTCTATACAGTCAGTTTAGCTAGCACTATGGCTGGTGCTGGTATTTTTTGTTATTCTCTAGTTTCTCTACTCTGTTTAACTATGACTAGACATGGGTGAGTAGTGTAGAGTGGCGTATTTGTTCTAGTTGCTGCTGCTCACCTCCCCCTTCCCCTATAAAGTTAGTTTAGCAGTTTGGGGCCAAAAAAAAACACACAGACTTACAGTACCTGGGGCAGTGGACTGGTATTGATAACAAACACAAACAAACTGGATAAGGCAAGTGATACAAAGGTTCATGTTCCACAGCTTTCTCCCACTTCCATTTTGGTGCATCAACTCAGGAACAACTTACTGCTGAACCCGGTCTGAAATCCTGACTCTTCTCTTTCCACTCGCTGACCATCAGTATGCTTGAGTGGGTGCTTGCTGTGACAGTTTTTAAACAGGCTGGGTTCGAGTCCCAGATGAGGCACTTACTTCTTTTTCCCCTCTGTTTGTATGTGTTACATAAATATGCACACCTCACCCATGTGATTGAAAAGGAAGCAATTATTTGTGCAGCACCAGGTTGTGCAGTAGAGAAAGAGTAATGTGTGCTCTGGGATGGTCCAGGTACCAGTTGCCTTGGTGGCATAGCTGGTTAGCACAACCAGAATGATATTCTTGGCAGCCTGGGTTCAAGTCTTAGCTGAGGCACTTACTTCTTTCTATCCTCTGTTTGTATATGTTCTATAAATATGCACACCACACCCAAGGGATTGAAAATGACATTTTTTTAAACAGGCATCAGTAAAGGACCAGAATCTGATTTTTAAAACTGGTTACAGCAGGACAGGCAGAAGGGACCATTCCACACATTTCCTCTGATCGCTTGCTGTGAAGTTAGGAGCTGAAGGAGCAGTACAGTACTGTTCTATAGAGGACTTGAGTAGCCCATTGTGGCTGAAATTAATTCAGCAGCAGAAGATCAGTACAACACTAATTATCCTAGTCAAATATCTTATCCCCATCTAACACTCAGGAGAAAAGGGTCTCATCCATTAGATGGGGAGTTCCAAATAATTAGGGTTCAGATCATCAGGGTTGGACTATATACTGTTGAACAGAATCAGAAAGCTATTTGAATTTTTCTGGAACACAGGGGTTAACTGTGAGATGCAATTTAACCTTCACAATCTCATTTGTTGAGTTGTCAACAGGAGATCAGTTCTGGGACACAAGTTTCTATTTTGTTGCACCAATGGGAAATAAATTGACAAAATTCTGATACATTTTGTGAGAAATAGGAGCTGTATCATTATGAGTTCAGGATGCAGACGTTAACTGCCAGGAAAAGACATTCTATAAAGACAGCAATGTTTGTTTAGAGAGAGAAATATTTAGATTTAGAGATAACCTCAGAGGAAAGCCTGCATTTTGTTTGAAATGTCTATATAAGAGCTATCCTGCACAATTTTAATTTGTTTGTTGTTGAAAAAAATAAAATGCAACTAGCGAATTTAATGAGTTCTCCTGGTTTGCCTATGCTTCCTGATATATGCCTCAATAACAGCTGGTTTTAGAAGTGGGATTTTGGCTAAGCATACTCTACGTTGGGAGTTTTGTGCATGGGTACTACTCTTGGCAACAGAGAAGAATAGAAGAAAGGGATGAATCCTGCAACAGCAAGCCCAGAAGTGATTACCAGAAGAACGGCAGCCACAAACAAAAGTCCAAACTAAAACTGTGCAGCTTTAAGCAGTGATGGGAAGAAGAACAGGCAGAGGCAGAACCTGAAAGCGTGTCTGCCTTCTTCAAATGGTGGGCTATGCAACAAAGAGAGATGGCACAGCAGAGAAAAGAAGAGATGCAGCGACTGGAGCAGCAGAGAAAAGAAGAGATGCAGTGACAGAAGCAGCAGAGAAAAGAGGAGATGCAGCAATGGCAGGATGACTTGCAAGCTATCAAAGCTGGAGGATCTGGTACAGATCCAGCAGATCAACAAAACACAAGCAACTTAAAATACATTAAACTTACAAAGTTCTGTCCCTCAGAGAATATTGAAGCATACCTGATAACTTTTGAAAGGGTTGCCAGAGCTTGCAAATGGCCAAAACAGCAATGGGCAATCAGGTTGGTACCTTACCTAACAGGTAAAGCCCAACTTGCCTACTGCAATATGGACACTGCACAGTCAGAAAACCATGGCCTAGTGAAAAGAGAAATTCTTAAAAGACATGACATCTCAGGAGAGACCTGCAGGTAGAGATTCTGGATCCAGAAGTACCGCTCAGCCAACAATCCTCGAGAAGCCTTCACCTAACTCAGAGAACTCCTCATTAAATCACTCCAACCAGGTGTCAAAATAGTCCTACAGATCATCAACATATTTGCAATGGAACAATTCATCAACATCCTTCAAACAGATGTGCAGCTTTGGGTAAAAGAACACTGACCAGAAAGTAGGGAAAAGGCTGTTTCTTTGGCTGAGGACTATCAGATAGCCAGACAGACACCACAGCAGTCAAATAATACCCAAGAAATGGTAAGGCCCTCTTTTTCCTGATTTCACTAAAGGTCAGATAAGAAATCTGATAAGGGAAACAAATCTGCACCCAAAGATTTTATTTGCTGTAACTATAATGAGTTAGGCCATATTGAAAAAAACTGCCATAAAAATAAGAAGGGTAACACTGGAGCAGATTTGGCCTTAGCAAATTGGGGCAAGTACTTAACAGATGTCAAGGTGGGAGATAGGATGGTGAAGGAACTCATAGATTTGGGAAGCAGACAAACTCTGGTGAATGTTGAAGTTCTGGTTAAGAACAGTGCAAATGGACCAGGTACTGGGGTCATCTGCATCCATGGGGACACTCAATACTATCTCACCAACCAAGTGACTCTCATTAAAGGGGTGTCACACCAAATACAAGTGGGGGTAGTACTAAAGTTACCTGCACCTGTGATTATTGGAGATGATTCTCCAGGATGTGTGAAACTAATCACAGAGGAAGTAAACCCTGCTGGTTCTGCAGCTGTGATAACAAGAGCATAGTAAAAGAAAATCTCAGATGTTGGAGACTCTTTTCCTTTTGGTGACTTTAATTTGGACTTGTTTGTGTCCAGCTCCAAGATCTAGAAGTCCAGGAAAGAAAAAAAAAGATGTGTGAAAAAGCAGGGGCAACAAAAGACTGATGGATGTAAGGGGTTGATATATGAAAATGCTGAAACTAGACTGATAACTGATTATGATTTTGTTTCTGAGCAAACTAATGATGTTTCTCTCCATGGTTATTTTAAGCAGCTGGGGATGAAACAACAACAGGTTTAAAAAAATGCAGTGGGCTACTGTGCAGAGTTTGGTTTAATCATCAGAAGCAGAAATAGATAGAACAATTGCTTATACCAAAGAAGTGTAGAACTGAGTTACTACAGATAGCATGTGATAGTCCTATGGCAGGTCACTTGGAGAGGGATCGCACCCTTGCCAGATTGCTGTACAGATTTTATTGGCCTGGAATTCATGAAGATGTTGCTACCTATTGCAGTTATTATGCTGAATGTCAGAAAGTAGCCACAGTGACTAAAAATGACAAGGTAACCGTGTCGCCCCTACCCTTGATAGATGTGCCTTTTGAGAGAATTGCGATGGAAGTGGTTAGCCTCTTAGACAAAAGTAAAAAGGGTAATTGATTCATTCTGGTAGTATGTGACTATGCTACTCGATACCCAGAAGCAGTTCCAATGTGTACTGTCACAGCCCCAAAAGTGGCAAGAGAGCTTGCCAAAATTTTCAGCGGGTGGGCATACCTAAAGAGATTATTACTGATCTGAGTAGTAATTTTGGTGCTGCATCACTTAAGGAGCTCTACTGACTGCTAGGTATCACTGCCATAAGAACATCCCCTTATAACCCTCAGACAGATGGTCTTGTTGAGCACTTTAATCAAACCCTAAAATGCATGTTAACAAGGTTTGTGAAAGGTGAAGGGAAAGATTGGAGGCCAATACTTACCTGTATTTTGCTTACAGAAAAGTGCCACAAGCATCAACAGGTTTTTCTCCATTTGAATGTTGTATGGTAGACAACCTAGA
Source organism: Neoceratodus forsteri (assembly GCA_016271365.2). Lineage (NCBI taxonomy): Eukaryota > Metazoa > Chordata > Ceratodontiformes > Ceratodontidae > Neoceratodus > Neoceratodus forsteri. The sequence goes on from CM057453.1 coordinate 424,761,314, forward strand.
GGGCCACTAGATGTAATAAAAGAAATATGGGAAAATAACCCCACCCAGAAATAATTTGTTACTGTACATCCTACAGTATACGTGTGCTCTGAGAAAGAAACTGGCAAAATATGTTGAAACTGCATATAATAATCAGGAAGAAGCCCCAAAACAGCAGAAGGTGTATTATATCTATGGAGTAAAAGAAAAAGTTTTTAAGCCAGGTGAAAAGGTCTTGTTACTGTTACCCACTAAAGAAAACAAACTGTTAATGAAGTGGCAAGGGCCTTATAAATTGGGTAGGCACACTGCTACAGTTAACTATGGGATAGAGATCCTCTAATAGAAGAAATCCTATGAAAATATACAATGCTAACCTCCTGAAGAAATGGGTTGATAAAACATCACAGGTTACTTTGTTAGTACTACCAGAAAATTATCAGGATGATATTGATATAGCATATGACAGACTGGAACAAACTGTAACTTCTGATGATGTAAACGTGAATGTTTCCTTACCCACAGAACAAACCACAGAAATTCATAACTTGGTAAAGACATTAGAAGTACTTTTACCACACTGCCAGGCTGAGCATGTAACAGTGACAGAAAATGCTTGCCCTATCAGATAAAAGACAGACAAATTAACAGAGCAGTTAAGAGCAAATGTAGTTAGGGAAATACAAAAAATGAAAGAGTTGGGTACCAATGAAGAATCAAAAAGTGCTTGGTCATCACCAATGGTGATTGTAAATAAAAAAGAAGGGGGTGTAAGAATCTGCCTTGGTTTAGGTAACTTAATTAAGAGTCCATATCTGACAGTTATCCATGCTAAGGATAGATGATTTGGTGGACAGACTGGGAAGTGCCAAGTACATCAGCACCCTCAATCTTATGCAAATTCCCCTCATTAAAGAATCCAGAAACAAAACTGCATTTTCCACTTCAGCTGGATTCTATCAGTTCACCACCATGCCATTTGGTGTACATGGTGCACCCATTACATTCCAGCAGTACATGGACATAATTCTAGCCCCTCACACTGGCTATTGTGCTACTTACCTGAATGATGTCATGGTGTACAGTCCAGACTGGAACAGCCACCTGGAACACTGATGAGCAGTAATCCAATCTATCAAAATGTATGTCTGACCATTAATCCTACCAAGTGTGCATTGGGTATGCAGGAAACCAGATATTTGGGTTATGTTTTGGGAAACCGGAGAAGTAAAGCCCGAGATTTCCAAAATAGAAGTGGTAGCTAGCAGTCCTGTCCATAAAACAAAGAAACATGTCAGGACATTTTTAGGGCTGGTTGGTTACTATGGGAGATTTGTTCCCAACGTTGCCCAGTTAGCCACTCCCCTCACTGAACTCACAGAGAAACAGTACGCGAATAATGTGAAATGGTCCCCAGAATGTGAAGCTTTCTGGGTCATCAAGGCTGCATTATGTTCAGCCTCTGTTTCAAGAAGTCCCAGACTTTGAGAAACAATTTCAGTTACAGAGATATGCATCAGAAGTAGGTCTAGGTGTAGTCCTGAGTCAGAATGTAGATGGGAAGGAACATCCATTCTGTATGTTAATAGAAAACTGCATGACTGAGAAAACAAGCATTTGTCAATGCCGAATGTTTGCTTGCTGGTATTAGCATTGGAAATGCAGGAGTTAGGCAGATGCAGAATAGGAATGGCAGAGAAGTATTGCATTTCACGCCAACCCCACCTCCATCCTGTAGAGACAGACAGGCATTGGGATAAGTGTTTGGGTTGTCTCCCATGACAGTCATGCCACGTCACCTCACCTCACACTATTCTGCAGACACTGACATGTGTTGAGGTGTGCCTTGGGGTGTTTGGCTTCACAGTCACCCCATTCATAAGGACATACACAGAAATGGGTGCACCATAGGAGAATGGAATGAAGTCTGGGGATGAAGAGTCCAAGGTACACCTCGATGCCTATCAGTGGCTTGGGGGGTGGGATAGCATGAGCAGTACAGTCGGCAACACCCTGATGCCTGTCAGTCTTTACAGGGTGGGACGTTATGGTTAGAAACCCTAATGCCCTGGACATTTGTTGGTATTTGCACTACATATTTTCAACATAGTCTTTTTCTAACCCCACCTCTGGAAAGCATTTTGGGACCTCTTCTCGTGAAGAGTGGCAGTGTGATTTTGTCAATGTGTCCCGAACTTTTAGTTCCAACACCGACCATACCATTCTGCACCACATGTATAAAAACACAGATCAGGCAGGATGTGAAGAATGACAGCTGTACCATCCATAGGGAGGTGTGAAGAGATGGCAATGTTGAAAATCTGTAGTGGAAAATTAAAAATGCTCGCACTTCCGAGCATATGTGGAAAAAGCTCAACTCATGCGAATAACACAGGCATTTTATGGACTTTCGTCATCAAATTTTCAACATAGACATTTTAGGACCTCTGCTCATGAACAATGTCACTGATTTTCTTAATGTCTCCCTAACAGTGATTTCCCACAGCGACCACGCTATTCTGCACCAGAAGTGCAAAAACACATTTTGGCCAGGATGTGAAAAATGACAGCTGTACTGTTCATAAGGAGGTGTGGGAAATGGCAATGTTGAAAATCTAGAGTGAAAATATTACAAATTTGTGAAGTTACGAGCGTGCATGGAAAGTGCGAAACACACGCTTGTAACACAGTCATTTTATGGACTTTTGTCACAAACTTTTCAACATAGGCATTTTAGGACCTCTGCTCATGAACAGTGTCACTGTAATTTTCTTAATGTGTCCCGAACACTGATTTCCCACAACGACTACGCTATTCTGAGCCAGAACTGTGAAAACACATTTTGGCCAGGATGTGAAAAATGATAGCTATACTGTTCGTAAGGAGGCATGGCAAAATGGCAATGTTGAAAATCTGGAGTGAAAATATTGCAAATTCACGAAGTTATGAGCGTGCATAGCAACTGTGCTAAGCACGCTCGTAAAACAGTAATTTCTTGGATTATTTCCACCAAATTTGCAACATAGACTTTTTGAGAGCCCACCTTATGAACACTGGCACTGTCATTTCATTAATAGGTCCCAAAAGGTGATTCCACGCAGTGACTGCGAAATCACCTTTCGCTGCCGAATAACACCATGACAGTGCCTGAATTCACGAGGAGGGGTCCCAATAACCCCATGTTGAAAATGTGGTGGCAAAATTCCCAAAATGCCTGTGATATTCACCAAAGTTGAAAAAAACCTATTTATTCAATTATACAGCTTACTGGCATTTCTTCAGTTCGTGGTCGGCTTTGAAGAGTGCAGACGTGTTCCCAGCAGGGCCGGCCTTAGCTAGGTGCAAACTGTGCCCCTGCACCTTGGGGGCCCATACTTTTTTCATGAGGGTTCAAAAATAATTTAAAACATTTAAAAATGCCTACATTTTGCTGTAGATGAAAATGTTTACCAGCAAATCAAAGTGGAAGACAACTGGCTCTGCTACTGTTACAAAAGGTGGGGGCAGCTTTGCTGCAGTGGAAAAAATTAGGTTAAGTATATGCTAATGGTGTTAATTTCCATACTTTACACCTCCCAGGTTGACTGCTTTCACAAACAAAGTGCTATGTTGACAAAAGAACTGAGGCTGGATTCACAAACCTTTCAGAAGGTTCAAACCCTTCCCTAAATCCCCAAAACTGCCTCAGCTATGGAAAAAAGGGGAGAGTGCTCTAAGTGCTATTCACAAAAACCTCCACAGTTACAGAAAAAACACTAAGGACTGTGGAAAAAAGTGCAGTTATGGAAGTTCCTGAGGAAAAAAAGGTGGTAGATAACTAAGGCACAGACCCTGAAAGGCTAGTCTCAGCCAATTTTTTTCTGCAGTTGTGTAAAAAAATTTACACAGTGGAATGAGGTGTAACTGTCCCTCAGCAAACTGCAGTAGTGCCCCAACAATTGGATCAATTAAGGTGGAGGTGAGGCACAGGTAATAGCATCCCAGATAGTATAGCAGTGGCTGATGTTACAGCAACAAATGCACACACTGCCATAATATAGCAACAGGCAGCAACTACCAGACCCAGTGCAGCCCATTACGGAGCCCCACAGGCAGTAAAGCCTGACCAGCCTGTAGCAAGGGCTACCCCCACAGGCCAAAGGAACATCCCGAGGAGGGATGACCAGCAGTGACAGCCGGCCACTGTGGTGCTATGGAATCTCTGGTACCTGTGGTGCTGCAGTGGTCCCAGTTGAGGGACTGGTTGCAGGTCTCTTTGTGTGTGCTGTCAGCTTCATATTATTGCAGCAATGTTAAAGTCTGCTGCTTCAGCAACTAAGTTGTACTATTGCTGTGCCTCCTCAGCCATTTCCACAGCTGTGGATCTGCAGTTGCAGATTTGCAGCACTTGCGGAATTCCCCACAGCTGCTGGAATTCTGCAACTGTGGGATTATTTGTAGAATTCCCACAGCTGCAGGATTTTCTTTAAGAATATCACGCAACTGCGTTTCTGCAGTGCTGCAGGCCTTTTTCCTGCAGCTGCAGGATTTTTGGCCTTCCTTGTGAATCCTGCCCCTTGGTTGTAACTTGGACATGTAGCTGAAACAATGAATGATATGGCAAAATCTGTTTAGAAAGTAAGTGAGCACTAAAAATCAGGGGTCGATCTTAACATTGTTTTACTAGCCCAAACACTAATGCAAATTGTCCAAGACTAATGCAGCTAACTCTCTACTTGTCCTTCTTGACTAGTGCAGGTTTTCATGGCTGTTAATGAAGTTAAAAAAAATCTGTACTTCAGCAGACTGTAGTCCTCATGCTAATCTCTCTCAATGTTCCAGATGGCCTGGTGTAGTTAATAGCTCATTAAGAGCTGCAATTATCTGGCACTTTAAGAAGGGGGTCCCACAAAAGACTCAATGTGAGTCATTATCACTCCACTGTTAGGACTTTCAACTAGTGTCCGGGGTGTGATCAAGCGTAGAGTGCTGTTAAGTCACTAGCTTCCAGTTTTCTGAACATGTCTCTGTCTAAAAAATTTGTCCCATATTATTAAGACCAGTGCCCCTCATTTCCCTACATTTTGAGTGTCTCTATCCAGTATTTCAGTGACAAAACATAGGGAGGTATACAGGGTCGGCCCTGCAAGTGGTGGATTTTATCCCAGCCGCATCATAATTTTCCTCTCCCTTCCAAATCTCTTAACCCTGTTCTTTTCCTGGCCAGTACTGCAGACCAGACTATGAAATGACCATCCACAGATCCAGAGCTGCCATTACTGGCAAGTGTAGGGGGTCCCCAGCTCTTCTAAATGGACCATACCAGCCATCACTATCCATACAAGCCCACCCTTATCCCACCCAGGATGTACTTTTATCCAAAAAACAAAACTTTGGATCATGTATGGTAGAAAAATAAACTTTAATAAAATACATAATTTGAAAGCTTAAAATAGGCATTCCTGGGGAACATAGATCATCCCATATGGAAACAGAGATAGTATAGCACTATACCTGTGTACCATTTCCCCGTAGCTGATGAAAGCATAATGTTAAAGAAAAATCTGTTGTTGTTGGTGCAGAGCATATTAAAATCAATGCTTTTAAAAATAAAAATGTTATAGTTTTCTATTTCCCAAGCCCCTTTGGTTTGTGTAGCCCCAACCCCAAAGAAATCTTACATGTGCTCCTGGCTCACTTGAGACAGTACAAAAACTTCCAGAAGTGCAGGTCTCCAGCTGGCTATAGGGTCGGGGTTGAGAGTGTCTTACTCTGCCTGACTATGTTTATTGCCCTGTGGGTGGTGGTGACAGTGTGGTGAAGTGCGTGATGATGTCAGCTGTTGTGTGTGTGTGTGTGTGTGTGTGTGTGTGTGTGCAGAGATAGCACTGCTTGATTGAACATTTGCTGTTGTGAGATCCAGTGGTTTGTGTGTGTGTGTGTGTGTGTGTGTAGAAAGAGAAAAGGAAGAGAGGAGGCCATGGTACAAAACAATGGGGGGCTGTGTGTGATGGCATGCAGTCTTGTTTTTTCTGCTGGGGAGCTGGAAGCAATGTGGGAGCTGGAGTATCTCTTGGCTTGCATTGTTTCCTGTATAAGTGATCAAAATTTACCATTATAATTGAGGGCTAGCGCAACCATCTACGGGCTAGTGCAATTTTAAATCAACTTGCCCTGCTGGCTAGTACAAACATTTTTTTACAGTTGATCCTTTCTCACAATAGCTCAAAAACCTGACCAGCACAGAGCAAAATCAGATTTCCTGATAGGGACCCTGAAAACCTGGGGCAGGATTCTCAAAGCTTTTGGGACCGAAGTCCCACTCTGCAGCTGCAGTTACATAAACATAGGAACATAGACTTTGACGGCAGATAAGGACCGCTTGGCCCATCTAGTCTGCCCATTTCCCTACCTACAGGATAGGCCACAGATCCTAGTTAACCAACAGCCTATTTCTTCCTACCAACCACAAGAATTGCCTTATGTCTGTCCCATGCATTCTTGAATTCTCCCACAGTTTTAGACCCCACAACCTCCTCAGGAAGGCTGTTCCATGCATCCACTACCCTCTCTGTGAAATAATACTTCCTCACATTGCCCCTGAACTGCCCCCCCCCATCTTTAAATTTTTATTTTTATTTATTAAATTCTCGGATTACAAATACCTTTGAGCAGAAACTGCTCGTTTACAAAGGTTCCACGTCAAAGGATGAGGGTCAACATATATACAGAGGTAGTAAAAGAATGCACAATAAACAAACAAAACAACTAAAAGAAAAAATAAAGATACTCAGTTATAACATACTTTGATATATAACATATAAATTGTGTCCCCTTGTTCTTGCACGTCTCTTTTTCTGAAAGATGCTACCCTCTTGGACTTTGTTGATTCCACTGAGGTACTTAAAAGTTTCTATCATGTCCCCCTCTCCCTTCTTTCCTCAAGGGTATACAAACAGTATTAAGCTCCTTTAGTCTCTCCTCATACGGCTTCTCATGCAGACCCTGCACCATTTTAGTTGCCTTCCTCTGGACTGCCTCTATCTTGTCTATGTCCTTGCGGAGATGGGGTCTCCAGAACTGGACACAGTACTCCAGATGGGGTCTCACCAACTGTCAGTACAGAGGGATAACAACTTCCTGTTTTCTGCTGGTGATGCCTCTCCCTATGCATCCCAGTATACCCCCAGCCCTCCCTACTGCCTTCTCACACTGCTTGCTAACCTTAAGGTCATCTGATATGATTACCCCCAGGTCCCTTTCCATTTTTGTTGTTGTCACTACCTCCCCCCATTGTATATTCTTCCCCTGGGTTCTTGTTTCCCAGGTGCATTATTTTGCACTTCTTTGCATTGAATCCTAGCTGCCAAACTTCTGATCATTCCTCCAACCTTGCCAAGTCCCTTCTCATCCTTTCCATGCCTCCTTGTGTATCAACCCTGTTGCAGATCTTTGTGTCATCTGCAAAGGGGCATACTTTTCCTTCCAGTCCCTCTGCAATGTCACTTATGAAGACATTAAAAAGGACTGGACCAATACTGAACCCTGCGGTACCCCACTAGTAAGCCCTCTTTCTTCAGAGTGGACTCCATTTACATTTTACCTTCTGTGTCCTGTTGTCCAGCCAATGTTTTACCCAGGCTACCACCCTGGGACCCACTCCCAGGCTGGTTAATTTGACTATTAATCTTTTGTGTGGGACTGTGTCAAATGCCTTGCTAAAGTCTAGGTAGGCCATGTCCACAGCTCCTCCCTAGTCTACTACTTTGGTTCTCCCAGTCAAAGAAATCTATTAGATTAATTTGACATGACCTTCCCACTGTGAACCCATGCTGCCTTGGGTCCTGTGCCCCACTGGTCTCTAGGTACTCAACTATTCTTTCCTTCAGAAGTGACTCCATCACTTTCCCTACCACAGAGGTCAGACTGACAGGTCTGTAGTTTCCTGACTCTGTCTTGGTCCCACTTTTGTGAAGGGGAATCACATCCACCTTCCTCCAGTCCTCGGGTACCACATCATCCTCCATGATTTATTAAAAGAGTTGCCAGTGGTTTCACTAGTTCCCCCCTTAATTCTTTTAGAATTCTGGGGTGAATTCCATCAGGCCCCATTGCTTTGACCACCTTCAGTTTTAGGAGTTCTTGCAAACCCTTTCTTCTGTGAAAGGACTGGGATCAACCCACCTATCAAGAGTGCTTCTGTTAATTAAATTAGGCACTTCCCCTCCACTTTTGTGAATACTGAGCAGAAATATTTGTTCAGTATCCCTGCTTTTTCACTGCCCCCACTGCCCACCCACCATTCATTCTATTCAGCCTCACTATCCTTCCCTTTGTCTTTCTACGCTCGCTGATGTACCTATAAAAGGTTTTATCCCCCTTCTTAACCGAGTTGGCTATCTTTTCCTCAGTTTGGGCCTTTGCTATTCTGACTTCCCTCCCTGCTTCCTTCTGCCTTAACCGGTACAGCTCTCTGTCCTGCTCTTCCTGTGTTTCCTTATACTTCTGGAATGCTGTCTTTTTCTTCCTGACTTTCACAGCCACCTCTTTTGAGAACCATAGTGGCTTTTTCTTTCATTTTGATTTGTTTATTTGCTTCACACAAAGGCTTGTTGCCTCTGTGATGGCAGTTTTGATGATTCCCCATTGTTGTTCCACACCTCTTTCTAGCCTGCTTGCTAGTGCTTTTCTGAGGCACTCTCCCATCTTGCCAAAGTCAGCCCTCCTGAAGTCCAGTACCCTCACTTTTGTATGGCTTGACTCTGTAGCTGAGTTTAATGTGAACCACACTGTTTGATGGTCACTTGTTCCCAGATGGCAACCCACTTCTAGATCTGAGATCCTCTCACTACCCCATTTGAGAGTATGAGGTCTAAGATTGCTCCCTCACAGTGGGTTCTGAAACTAGCTGTCTGAGGCCTGCCACCTGTAGGGCATCAAGAATGGCCCTGCTCTTGGATGTGGCTGCAGCAAATGTGCTCCAGTTAACATCTGGAATATTCAGGTCTCCCATCAACATTATCTCCCTTTCTCTGCCATTCTAAGAATGTCTTCTATCATATCCTTGTCCATTCCCTTCCCCTGACATGGGGGTCTGTACACAACCCCTGTGCAGATTGTGGTGCCCTTTCCAGTTTCCAAGGTGACCCACAGTGCCTCCTCTCCTCCCTGTTTATTCTTTTGTTCAGTTGCTTTTATCCCTTCCTTTACATAGAGAGCTACTCCTCCCCCTCTTCTCCCCTGCCTGTCTCTCCTGTAGGTTATTACCCTGGTATGTTAACATCCCAGACATGGTTCTCTGTGTACCATGTTTCTGTGACTGCTACAATATCCAGGCATCCCTCTTCCATCAAGGCCACCAGCTCAGGGAGCTTGTTGCCCAGACTACGGGCATTGGTACTCATTACCCTCCATTTCCTGATGGTCTTACTCCTTTTTGCCCCATCCCTGTCCTTCTTGCCTTTGTCACTTTCTCCATTTACCCCCGCCCTTCTCCCTATCGACACCTCTATGTTGGTGTTTACGCACTTACTACCCGTGATTTTTGGGGGCCTAGTTTCCTTCTCCTTTCCAGTGCCTCCCCCCTTGGCTAGTTTAAATGCTTGCCAATGAAGCATTTAAACCTATCACCTAGGATCCTGGTTCTCCTCCTGGACAGATGTAACCCATCATGCCAGTATAGGCTTGCATCACTCCAGGTGGACCCCCAGTCCCCAGTGAAGCCAAATCCCTGAGTTCCACACCAGTTTTTCAACCACTGATTGAATCCCATGGTGTGGAACACCCTAGCCTCTCCTACACCATAGATGGGCAGCACCACTGAGAGGGTTACCATGCATGCTACTTGCCTAAGGCCCCTCCCTAATTCCACAATCTCTTCCTGCACTCCTCTAATCCCTTTCTTAGCCATTTAACTGCAGACTGAAATCACCCGCAGTGGTGGTAGTTCTGATTCACAGCCACAGCAGTTGCAGAGGGTGTTGTGGCTGCTCCCACCAGCCATAGCATCTTGCCGCAGCTGCAGACATCTCCCAGGCAACACCACCCGCAAACTGCCATAAGTCATGCAGCCGGTCATAATCCAGCTCCACCTTTGAGAATACCCGCCATTGCAGGACTCCTGCAGCTCCACAAGCGGCCACCCTTTGTTGCTGATGTTTCACCACAGCCGTGGAACTTTCAAGATCTTTGAGAATCCTGCCCCTGATCACCAGGTAAAAAAACTGACAGGTGGCAACCTTACAGGTGTCCAGTGATTTTATTTTTTACCAGGAGAGACACACTAAGCTGAAAGCTTGTTTACAGGTGCAACCTGGCAGCACAAGGAAGTTAAGTGACTTGCTTAGGGTCACACAGTATTGGGGGGACATTATGCCAATGGGCAGTGGACTCCCCCATTGGCAAATTAAACTGGGCAGGAAGGGGACTGAAGCTGATGGGGATTGGGGCCCCAGTCAGCAAACAAAGACAGTTTTGGGGGGTGCATGATGCTGAGGGGGATTCGGCACCCCCTTGGCATTGGGAGCTGTGCAATATTGTTCATGAACATGGTGGTGGCTTGCTGCCACATTCACAAACAATATTATACTAGGCAACGTTCCGCCCAGCAATGACTGGTCGCTCCCTCATTGTAGCAGAATGGCTGATGCTGCAATGATGAGGCAGCCCCTGATTGCTGTGGTGAAAATGTTACAAGTTGGTGGCACTTTTGAAAGCCAGTGTCATCAGCACACTGTGCCTCCATTGGTCCACCAGTGCCAAACCTCCAAATGCTGTGCCTCCGTTGGCTGCCACAGTGCTGTGCCTCCATAATCCTCTTCTCAACTAAGCTGACGTATAATGTTTCTTGTGCATGTGAGCAAGCAGACATAAAAAGTACTCCACTATTGAGAAAGAATGTCTTGCTGTGAAATGGGCAATAGACTCCCTTAAGTTTTATTTGCTAGGAGCTGACTTTGTACTTTTAACAAATCACAATCCTCTCTGTTGGCTTAATCAAATGAAGGTTAAAAATCCCAGAATCACAAGGTGGTACCTGGCACTGCAGCTGTTTAAACTCAAAGTAATGCACAAATCCGGAAAAGAGAATGTCAATGCTAATTTTTTGTCAAGATATGGTTCCGGTCTTGAGAATTCAGAAGGTAAAGACATGTGTGTGACTAATTGAATTGTTTGCTGTAAAAGTTGATATGGACAAATAGGATAACTGCATATACAGAAAACAGTACTGTAAATGTTATAAGGTTATGTTAAAAGAAGCATAATAGAATGTTTTGGAAACCTGTTTCTTAAAGAAAAAAAGCAGGTTCCTTCTTGGTCGGGGGGTATGTGATAGGGTTGTATAAGACCCTGTCACATTTTTTATACAGAGACTTAAAAGCAAGGATCTATGTTTATGTCCTTTCTTATTATGCCCCTTGTCTGTTTCTTGTCTGATTGTGCAATTACATTTTCCTAGCAGAAGCTTGGAATTGGCCACTCTGATGATCCCTCCCCCCATCTCCCTTCCTTTCCTTGCTGTTTCTGTTCTTTCTTTCTCTCCTTGCTTCCCTGTGGTTAAAAACATTTATGTGAATCTTTATGTGATACTGATATCTCTTGGTTTATTTATTTATACTGTTGAAATGAATCAGAAAGCTGTTTGGGCTTATCTGGAACACAGGAGGGTAGACTTGAGATGCAGTTTGACCTCAACGAGTTCATTTGCTGAATGTAAAACAGGAGATCAGTTCTGGGATATGATGTTCTATTTTGTTGCACCTGCAGGAAAGAAACTGACAAAGTTCTGATACATTTTGTGAGAAACAGGAGCTGTATCTTAACAAGCTCAGGATGCAGCAATTAACTGCCAGGAAAATACATCATATATAAAGAGAACAATGTTTGTTTAGAGAAAGAGAGAGAGATTTAGAGTCAGAGATAACCTGAGAGGAAGGATATTGTTTTGTCTGGACTACCTATAAAAGAGCTATCCTGCACAATTTCAGTTTTTTTATTTTATTGTTATTGTGAATAATAAAACGTTACTTGCAAATTTTATGACTTTTCCTGGTTTGCCAATGCTTTCTGACCTATGCCTCAATGACACGTTTACTGTGTATGAATAAATGAGTGGCATTTGAATTGCACAGATAATAAACTGCACAAGGAAAATAGTTGGAACCATGGTCAGAAGCATTTTTTCGTGTGAGTAAAACATTGAAGGCATATGAAGTATCAACAGGAAAAGGCAGAACAAGTTTTACCATAATGAAGTTAAAATGAAATATTTGATATAGAAGTGAAATGGTGGGTTTTTTTTGCTCTATGTTTATTATTTTCTGTTACACTAATAACACTGTATACTCATACTGTACAAAGCATTAAGCAATAAAAGAGTAGCGACATGCTCCTTAGCCATACTGTTGCTATACTGACATTTAGCTTTTCATTCTGGTACAATAGGATAGAAACCTAGAAACATAGATGTTGACGGCAGATAGGAACCATCAGGCCCATCTAGTCTGCCCATTATTTCTACCTGGTTGATGATGCCATATGTCTCTACTTTGAGCATTGGCCTGTTTTATTCTTACTCACCTGTATTATTCCCTTGTGCCTGTCCCATGCTCTTTTGAAGCTTTGTACTGTGCTCAATTCCACTGCCTCCTTGGGCAGACTGTTCCATGCTTCCACCACCCTCTCCATCAAAAAGAACTTTCTCACATTACCCCTCAATCGGCCTCCCTCCAGTCTCATGTCATGTCCTCTTGTCCTGCTGTTTTTCTTATACTGAAACATGTTAGACTCTTTCACCTTATTTAGGCCTTTAAGGTGTTTGAAAGTTTCTGTCATATCTCCCCCTCCCTCCTCTGCTCCAGGGTGTACATATTGAGGTCCTTCAAGCTGTCCTCATATGTGTTCTTTTGCAGCCCCTGCACCATTTTGGTCACCCTTCTCTGGACTGTTTCTATCCTGTCAGTGTCCTTTTGCAGGTGTGGCCTCAAGAACTGGACACAGTACTCTAGCTGGGGCCTAACCAGTGTCTTATAAAGAGGGATCACTACCTCCCACTTTCGGCTTGTGATACCCCTACTGATACATCCCAACATCCCTCTTGCTCCTCCCACTGCCTTTGTAGTCTGCCTGGAGGCTTTCAGGTAATTAATGATGATGATGCCCAAGTCCCTTTCTTCCTTTGTGGTTGTTAGCAACTCCCCCCTCCTACAGTTAGCTTCAGGGTTTCTCCTCCCCACATGAATAAGTTTGCACTTCTTTGCGTTAAACCCTAGTTGCCACTCTTTGGACCATTTCTTTAGCTTTTCCAGGTCTCGTCTCATTCTACCCACCCCATCTGGATCATCCACTCTGTTGCAGATCTTGGTGTCATCTGCAAACAGGCAAACCTTACCATCCAGTCCAACCGTGATATCACTGATGAAGATATTGAAGAGGACTAGCCCTAGGACCTATCCCTGTGGCACCTCACTTGTGACGTGCATCTCTTCTGACTGGATACCATTAACCACCACTCTCTGCCTTCTGTCTGTCACCCATTTTGTCACCCAGTTGACCAACTTTTGTCCTACCCCAACTCTACTTAGCTTGTTAACCAATCTTCTATGTAGAACAGTATCAAAAGTTTTGCTGAAGTCAGGGTAGGCTATATTGACTGCACCCCCTTGAGTCACCTCCAGGGTTACCCAGTCAAAGAAATCTATCAGATTAGTCTTACAGGACCTTCCTGCTGTGAATCCATGTTGTCATGGATCCTGTGCCCCTATGGATTCCAGGTGCTCCACAATCCTTTCCTTTAGGAGTGTCTCCATGATCCTTCCAATGACTGAGGTAAGACTAACTGGTCTGTAGTTACTTACTTCCTCCTTGCTGCCACTCTTGTGAAGTGGGATCACATGGACCCTCCTCCAGTCCCTTAGGATCTCCCCTGTGTTTAACAACTCAGTAAACAGTTCCGCCAAAGGCTCTGCTAGTTCCTCTCTAAGCTCCTTTATTATCCTGGAATGTATGCTATCCAGTCCGATAGCCTTGTCCACCCTGAGCTTATTGAGCTCTTGTAGGACCCTTTCTCTTGTAAATAGTCCTGTGTTCACTTCCCTTCCCCCTGTGTCTATGGTGTCAAGCTGTGGGCCCTGTCCTTCTTTCTCCTCCATGAACACTGAACGGAAATATTTATTTAGGACAGATGCCTTTTCTTGGTCATCCTCCACCCATTCCCCCTTTCTCCCTTGAGTTTAGCAATTTCCCCTCTAAACTTTCTCTTATCACTAATGAATCTGTAGAAAGTCTTGTCACCTTCCTTCGCTGTTTGTGTTAATGTTTCCTCAGTTTTGGCCTTCGCTTGCCTCACTGCTTTCCCTGCTTCTCTAAGGGAATTCTGATATGTCTCTCTATCTTCGTCCTTTTGTGTTTCCTTGTATTTTTTGAAGGCCAACCTTTTGGCTTGGACTTTCTCAGCTATTGTTTTTGAGAACCAAAGTGGCTTCTTCCTTCTTTTGCTTTTCCTTTTTTCCCTCACACACTGGCCTGTTACTTCAAGTATTGCATTTTTAATCTTTGCCCATTGTGCCTCTACTCCCCTTCCTGTATCTTTTTCTGCCTGGGCTATTTTAATGCTCTCACCTGTCTTCCCAAAGTGTACTCCTCTAAAGACTAACATTTTAGCCTTTTATTGGATTGAATGTGGACCTGTGACCAAGCTGAACCATACCATGTGATGGTAATTGAACCCCAGTTGCCATTCGACATGGAGATCTGTAATCCTTTCTTCATTTGTCAATATGAGATCTAGGATAGCCCTGTCTCTGGTGGTGTTTTCTTACTAGTTGTCTTAGGCCCTCCCCCGGATGGAATCCACTATGTCCCTGGTTCTTGCTGATGCGCCATTTGGTACTGTCCAATCTGCATCAGGCATGTTAAAATTTCCCATCAGCAGAACCTCCCCCTTTGTTGCCATAGTTTGTATATTCCCTATCAAAACTCTGTCCATTCCCTTCCCCTGGTCAGGAGATCTGTAGACCCTCCAATTTGTATGGTTGTGCTGTTTCTTGTTTCCAAGGTGACCTACAATTCCTCTGACCCTTCCTGTGTATTCTGAATTTCGGTTGCTTTTATATTTTCTTTGCCATAAAGGGCCACTCCAGCCCCTCTTTCTTACCCTTGGTCCTTTCTGAACATTACATAGCTAGGTATTATTGCCTCCCATGCGTGGTTGCTGGTGAACCATGTCTTGCCTATGGCCACTATGTCTAGTTTGGCCTCTGTCTTTGTTGCCTCCAGGTCTGGGAGCTTGTTTTCCAGACTGTGGGTATTTGTGTACATGATTTTCCACTGAGCAGTTGGCAGTTTGTGAGCTAAGTGGGGAGGTCCAATATTTCACATGTGCGTTGTTTGTGGAGTTGGACCTTCCACCCCTTAGTGGTGTAGACGATGCATACAAATGTGGAACTCCTGATCAATTGCTAGCTGAGGGGGTAGAGGTGCCTCCTTTCCTGATGGATAAGATGGATGTTGCACCCCTCTCCTCCTTTACTAGTTTAAATTCTCTGCAAAAACATCAAACTTCTGCCCCAATGCACTGACTCCCTCCTTGGTCAGATGCAGGCCATTAAATTTAAAGAACTTTCGCTCCTAAAAATTGTTCCAGTCCCCTACAAATTTGTGCCCCATTTCCTGGCACCAGTCCTTGAGCCAAATGTTTAGCTCCTTTATTTCTCCTTCTCTGCCCCTCTGCCTATCTGCCCCTCTCTCCCAGACAGGCAGAATCTCAGAGAAGGTGATGTTGGACAAAAGAAATGACAGTTGCTCTCCCAGCCTGGTAAGATGTTCTTTGTTTTCCACAACTGATCTGCTGGCGAGATCATTTGTTTCTATGTGCACTAGGATGGGGGGAGCAGAAACAGTAAGCACACTAGACTATTATAAAGGTAATTCCAGCCTCTTCAGTGCTTTAGTTATAATGGTACAGGGAGTACAAAGAAGGGAGAAAATGAAACCTTCCTGTGGCTGCCGTTGAAACCTTGTAAATAGGGAATAATCATTAGATACTTTACGTCCCCGTTTATGTCCCCCCTCCTCCACTGCAACATACGAACTAAGTTTCTTAAATGACAGTTGCAAGACTTTACACTAATATAGTCTAGAAGCTGCAATAATCTACAACAATTTGAATGATTATGTAAGTAACAAATGGTAAATCAGACTTTACATGTAAACATTGATGGACACTTATACTACGCATATCTATTGCATGGGCAGGAAATCCAAGTGGGCTACAAGAAGAAGACTCACCAGCCATGTGGCATGCACCATTTTAAGAGAAATATAAATGGTCTCCCACCCTACGCTGTCCAGTCATTACTGTTAGCACTAATCCTGGGTGTAAAGTTTAATAAAACTACAAATATCCTGAAAGTTTTTAAAAGTCCCAAATAGTAGTGGTAGTGACCCAGTCAGAGGAACTGAAAAGTACTCAGCATTTCCCCTAACCCAGTGCCTATCCGGCTTGATCACCAAGAGCCAGCCATGTAAAGTCAAGTATTGTTATTTTAAACTGCGTACATAAAAAGTCATTATCCTTTGGGATCCCATCCCTGGGGTACTGATGCATTGTCTGGTCTGGCTGCAAACTCCTTTTCATACCTTTCAAGCCATCTGCTTGTGTCCCTCAGATCAGTGTACTGCCACATCTTTCCTCCATACGTGATCCGAAGATGCACATGCAACAAGAATGAGTGAATCACATCCAGGGCCCAGAGGTGGTGTCTCGCCAGGTCAAACTTCTTCCTTCAGGTCTTGGTCTGGAAGGAAAGGGCAGGATTAAGTTCTACATCTACACAAAGCTAAGACTCTACACTCCACAGGAACCAGTTTTGAAGTGATAACCCTCAGAAAACTTTATTCCCTGAGGGATATCACTTCAAAACTGGTTCCTGTGGCATACAGAAGTCTCAGCTTTGCGTATTTGTGCTTTTGAGGTAGCAACCTCTCTCCTGCACCCATCCTGTAAAACCACTGTAGCACAGCACTGTTTGGAGTCAAGAATAAAGTTTTACATCCAAGCCCTCTATATCCATAGGGTATATGCCCTTGCTGCAGCAGATGTTTGACCTGAATCACTACTCCTGATATCTGTAATACAACAGTCTGATGCTGGTTGGTATTTTGTGCAGCAATGTGGGGATTGACACTGTAAGCCTGCTGAAGCAATGTAATTTCAAAGTTCTCTAGTAGGGTCAGATGGTTAGTTAACTAATTTTACAGGGAGGCAAGCAGGTTGAGTCCTTCAACTTCCTCAGGGACACCAACTAGTCAGAAGAACCTTGATCATAGCTTGCTCACCACAGCATCCAAGCAACACCCAGAGCTGAGTGTTCTCTTGAGTGAATGGGGCTACTGTAGATAAAGTAGAAATGAGCGGGTGTTGGATTCAGCCATACAAACAGTAAGATCTTTAATTTGAGTTTTGTGGGACTCCAGAATCTGAAGTGACTGCTCTAATTTTGAGTCCATTGCCCTCACTGAATCAAGTATAGTTTGTCATGGTGGTTCCGTGATTGTTGTCAAGCTGCCGGCTTTGGCACTACTTGAGGCTTCCCTGGCTTTCCCCTGCTGCTGCAGTTGTTCAGATTTTCCCAGTCATTAAGCTGTTCCTTTTGGGTGCACCATGTCGAATCTAGTATCCTTCTACTCCAACAAGTTACAGGAGTATGGATCTGTTATGTGAATTCAGGTTTTATAAAGCAGTTTTAACTTGATTCACAATACTTTGGAGCTGAGTAGGAGAGACAAAGTGGTGAACAACCAGCCAGGAAGATGGCTCTCTAGCACTCCCAAAAAGGTGATGTTTTAAAATAAATCTTGCAAGCCAACACACAGAGTACAGAGTGCCATTCTCTTGAGAAGTAAACATCTCCCAAACCCATGCAAATATTTATCCCTTATGAAATGAGCACCCTGGGATTACCAACTTTTACCTCTATTACTAAGTTGCTAGTGAGCAGGAATCACAAAAAAAAAAAAAAAAGACTTTCATAGATGTGAAGTACATTGGTGGTTCTGGGACAGAAGATGGGGTGTGCACTAGACACCAGGGTACAGGACAGTTGTGAGGCACCTACTAGGGTAAGGGGTAATTGCAAGCCAGATACAGTGTTGATAAGTAGTTTTGGGCAGATACAGTGGTAATAGGTAGCTGTGGTTAGGATACAGTGCCAAGGGTGAGCTGTGATGTTGATAGAAGAGAGGCAGATACTGATGTGTTGAATAGTTGTGGGGGGCCAATACTGGGTAACTGTGTGATTGGTACTGGTATGGAGGTAGTTTTAGGTCAGATACTGCTGTGTTGGGTGGCTGTGGGAGCACATACAAGTGTGTGGTATAGTTATACACAGATATTTGTGTGGGTTGCTAGAAAGCGGATACTGGACTGTGATGTGGTTATGAGATGGATGCTTGTGGGGCAGATATTCTAGACAAATATATATGTTGTCAAACTCCTTCATTCTGTGGATAAATGCAAATTAATTGTATTCTGTGCACAGAATGCATTCTGTTGAACTCTCAGCTATTTAAGCCTTCTGTCAACTCTCAGCTATTTGAGCCAGCCTGTCAATGCAGAGGCATTGGCACGCTCAGTGTTAGGGACCAAAGTTCAGGAAGGAGCCAGAGATGAAGCAGGCCTGTTGGGGGGGGCAAAGAATGAAGCATCCAAGAGGGCACTTGCCTCCTCCAGGGTCAGTGGACGGCATTCCATAGGGAGTTAGGGGAAGAAACAGAAAGGGGGTGGAAAAAGTGGAGCTGGTGGAGGTGGGAGATCTCAACCTGCCAGACATTGATTGGGATATTTCAGCAGCTAGGAGCACCAGAAGTCAGGCCCTGTTGGATACATTACAGGACTGCCAATTGGTGCAGCTGGTTAAGGTACCCACTAGGCAGGCTGCCATTCTGGATGTTGTGCTCACCAACTCAGAAGTGGTAGGAGGAGTGCAGGTGCGGAGCCACTAGGGTCCAGTGACCATAACACCATGTGGCTTGAGCTGCCCTTGAGACCTGTAAACCCTCATTAAAGGCTAAAGTCGTTAGATTACGGAAGTGCAGACTTCAACAGGATGAGGGAGCTGGTCAGTGACAAGTTACTTAGGGTGGATAGCATCAAGGGTTTGGAGGAAAGATGGGGCAATTAAGGGGGCACTTCTTGGGCAACATGTTTCTATGTTAACAAAGTCATGCATAAGAATGGTAACCAAAAGAAACAGGTAAAGAGGCCAATATGGTTCTCTGAGAAGTTCAGGGAAGCAGTGAGAGCCAGAAAGAAGGCCTTTACCAGGTACAAGAGGAAAGAAAAAAACAGGGAGAGGAGTAGGGAATCCAGGACAGTGGTCAAGGAAGCAAAAGCAGACACTGGGCTGCATACTGCGGGGGGGGGGGTCCAAGGGTAGGAAAAAACAGTTATTCAGATATATTAGAGGACAAAAATGGGAGGGGAGATTGTTAGGCTAACAGAGGGAGGTAGGGGCAATAGAGGAAGATGATGAAAAGGCAGTCCTTCTTAATGACTACTTCTGCTCTGTATTTACAAAAGATGACAGCAGATCTCTGCCAGAGAGTAGACAAAAGGCAGCTGTAAGAGGAATCCCGGACATGAAACAGCATGTATTTACTAGTGATAGGGTCCAGAAAGGGCTAGCAGCCCTAAAGATTGATAAGGCCCTGGGGCTGTGTGGGATGCATCCAAGGGTGCTCAGGGAATTGGCATCTGAACTAGCTTAACCCCTGCTAGTGCTATTTAATAGCTGAATTCAGACAGGGGTTGTTCAAAGACTGGAGAATAGTGGTGGGGACAAAAAGCAACCTGGTAACTTCAGGCCTGCCAGTCTTACTTTTGTTGAGGGTAAACTGATGGAAGCACTAGTCAAAGATTATCTAGTGAACTAACTGGACAGAAACAGGCTCGGGATAGTAAACAGCATGTGGCTGAGGCGGGGGGTCTTGTCAGATTAAACTGATAGTCTTCTCTGACTGAGTAATGAGGATAGTGGCTAAGGGTCATAGAAACATAGACTTTGACGGCAGACAAGGACCACTTGGACCACCTAGTCTACCCAGTCATGCTGTGTTTACTTCAATTTCAGCAAGGCTTTCAACTTTGGGCCTCTCAGAAGATTGCTGAAGAAGTTAGAGGATATGCGTGCAGCAAAGGACACAATTAGATAGGTGTGAAATTGGTCTGAAGAGAGGCAGCAGAGAGTTATGGTTAACAAAGTCGATTCTAAGGAGAGGAAGGTCACCAGCTGGGTCCCGCAGGAATCGGTCCTGGGCCCAGTCCTTTTCAATATGTTCATCAGTGACATAGGAGAAGGAATTCAGGGCAAGATGTGTCTCTTCAAAGATGACACTAAACTCTGTGATAGAGCAGACAGTCAGGAGGAGATTAGGGAGATGCAGAGGGACCTACATTGGCTGCAGAGCTGGCCCAAGGACTGGCAGTTGAAATGCAATACCAGAAAGTGTAAGGTGATGCACATAATGAACAAAACCCCCAGGACAGAGTACTGGATGGGAGGGGGTTAAGCTGGGCACTACTTCAAAGGCAACAGATCTAGGAATCATCCTTACTGACTCTCTTAAACTAGCTAGTCAGTGTAACAAGGCCTACAGTAAGGCAAACAGGATGCTGAGGTGCATAGCGTGAGATACTGATAGCAGAAGAAAGGAGGTTATTATTACTACCTCTCTGTAGATCACTAGTGAGGCCACACCTGGAGTACTGTACCCCGTTTGGAAGTCCTCAGCTGAGGAAAGATAAAGTCAGGGTACAGATGGTGCAGCCTAGGGTAACAAAATGATCTAGAGCCAGCACGGCAGATCTTATGAGGATCAGCTTAAGGTACTTAACTTGTACTTGCTGGAGGCCAGATGGGAGAATGGAAATATGATAGAGATCTTCGGGTTCCTGAAAGGAGTGAACAAGGTAAACTGTGAGAAATTATTCCACAGGAATACCAGATCAAGAACATGGAGACATGAGTGGAAACTGTTGGTGTTGGAGATTTCAGGAGAGACATGAGAAAGTGTTATTTTACAAAAAGGGTGGTTGTGCTGTGGAACAGTCTGCCAGCTGATGTGGGGGGCACCAAAACTAGTGATGGTTTCAAGCACGGCTGGGACAGAGTGAAAGGCTTGGTGGCTGCCCAGGGCGGGAGCAGTGAACTCGGGAGCAAGCGGGTAGATAGTGTGGGGCTAACACCTGTAAAGACAAAAGGTCTCAGGGTTTGCTAAGGTGTTTCGGCAGAGTGGATGGACAAATGGTCTTTTTCTGTCTTCATTGTCTATGTTTCTACTGTGCATGCCCATGTCTGCACCATGGAGCACATTCATGCTGCTATTCTTGGGGGAGGAACAGAAGAACAAGGAAAGCAGGCACTCAGCTGGATGACGTGCACTGCACCAGGGTCCACCATTCCACTGACTAGGTTCTGTCTCCAGTAAGTGGATAAGTAACAATTTAAAAAATACTTTATTCTATGGATAAAATACATTTTGTCAGATCGCTAATGTCATTCAGCACACAAAATGCATTTTGTCAAACAGCTGACTTTATTATTTGTATAAAATGCATTTTGTCAAACAGCTAACTTTGTTATGTGCATAAAATGCATTTTGTCAAACACCTAACTTTATTATGTATATAAAATGCATTTTGTCAAACAGCTAACATTATTATGTATATAAAATGCATTTTGTCAAACAGCTAACTTTAGGTGTGTAAAATGCATTTTGTCAAACAGCTAACTTTATTATGGGCATAAAATGCATTTTGTCAAACAGCTAACTCTATTATGTGTGTAAAGTGCATTTTGTCAAACCACTGACATCATTCTCTGCACAATATGCATTTTGTCAAATTACTTACTTGAGTCTATGGGCAGAATGCATTTTGTCAAACTCCTATCTTCATTCCGTGCACAGAATGCATTTTGTCAAACTCCTATCTTCATTCTATGCACAGAATGCATTTTGTCAAACTCCTATCTTCATTCTGTGCACAGAATGCATTTTGTCAAACAGCTAACTTTGTGCTGTGCACAAAATGCATTTTGTCAGACTGCTACTTTCATTGTGTGTGCAAAAGGCATTTTGTCCAACTACTCACTGTACAATGATTCTGTGGAAAGAATGCATTTTGTCAGACTAACTTCATTTTGTAGACAATATGCATTTTGTCAGACTGCTAACTTCATTCTGTGGACAAAATTCCTTTTGTCAACTCATTAATTTATTCTGTAGACAATACACTTTTTTGGCAGCTCATTAATTTATTTTGTGGCCAAAACGTCTTTTGTCAAGGTCCCGTGTCCCGTGTTCATTCTGTGGTCAAAATGTTAATTTTAAAAATGGCACCCGACAGATTGCTACATCCCAACTATCGGAACAGAGTAGGGCACCACACCCACAGTTTGCTACATCCCAACAATCAGAACAGAGTAGGGCACCACACCCACAGTTTGCTACATCCCAACAATCAGGACAGAGTAGGGCACCGGTCATTACGGGGAATAAGGACAGGATACTGTACTCGCCTGTCCAGAGGTGCAATAAACAAGTGGTGGTCATGGTTACAGTCCATGAAGCAGTGCTATCCATAACTGTAAGCATGCAGTGTACCTGCATTTTACAGTGAAGAAAGATGACATCACTATTGGTATCTGCTTAGCGTACACGAGTACTACAGGCTGTGGAAATGCCTCTTGGGGCTGACCACCCCATCTGTGATTGACCACCAGAGGCTGAGAGTAGCTTTATAGCAAATTATATGGACCAAGCAACATGGTATAAACTAGAAATTTAAAACTTGTATTTTTTTAGATGATTGCTACTGAGATTTTGCAGTGAAATTCCTAAAGCTGTAGCCCAACTCAAACTTTTCATTTAGTTAGATTCACACACCAGCCATTGGCATCATAATTTGGCAATTTAGAGCCCAGACAAAAAAATCCAAAAATGAACAACACAATGCAATTTGGTGAGTGGTAGCTTAAACACTGAAGCAACATTTGCTATGAGTGGGTATATTTAGGAGGTCTCAAAGTGGTTTACTGTTTGTTACTTAGAGACAGCTGTGACAGCTATCCTATGTAGAAATCAAACACTATATAAAAAGGGAATAGGTATTATGGGAAACAATGTATTACTTTGTGCTTGTTGCCTTGTTTATTGCAATATTACAAGCACATTAAGCCATGAGAAAGGAGGCTTTCTACTAGGGAACTAACGCATGGTTGGGGGAAGGGGGTTGCAGTATGAGGCAGAAGGCCGAGTGCCCCAACCACTCAACCATGCAATAATTCCCTAGTAGGAGCCTCCTTTCTCATGGCTTAATGTGCTTGTAAAATGGCAAGCATTTCCAGAAATAAGCAGATTTATTATTTGTAATGCTTACATGTAATATAAAAAAAGACACACATACACACACACACACACACACACACACACACACACACACACACACAGTTATATTTCTTAGCTTTAACACTGTATTGATAGTACACATTCTGCTGAATGTAGCCTGTCTTACATATATTGTGGGTGTAGGGAGGCATTGCTTTACAACATTTTGATTTAAGTGCATGGTGTTATTATTGCCAAATATACTTTTATGATTTTTACTATTATAGTACTTTTTCTCCTAATTTACTGTCTGGATTGGTGCTAGATACTTCAATTTTCATCAGTGTGTATTACAAGATATGGGTTGCACTGCATGATGGGACCATGCTAGGGTACATCTTCATGTTTTGTTCCTGCAGTTCCCTTGGCAGGCCAACAGATGGTTGTGATTGCTGATAACTGTAATATCGTGAATAGAAACTGAATGATTTTCAACCAGTAATTCTATACAGATTAGCTTTACATTTACTAATATGACACTTTTCCCCCTAATTTGCTTTCAGGATTTGTGCTACGTATTTCAACTTTTGTCTGTGTGTATTACACGATATGGGTTGCACTGCATGATGGGACCATGCTAGGGTAGAGCTTCATGTTTTGTTTCTGCAGTTCCCTTGGCAAGCCAACAGATAGCAGTGAAACAATGCTAGCAGCACAGCACTGTTTTATAGCCATCTGTTGGGCTACCATTGGAACTGCACTTGAACAAAGACTTTACTCTGGTTCACAAAGGTACAACAGGAGCAACCAGGCATTACTAAGGAATTAATGCATGGTTGAGCTTTGGTCAAGAGTTGCGGTTTAACCAATCTAAATAGCTTATTCTAGTACACTATTTATTGTCATGTTACAATGTACATTTAATATTATGAGTAACCCAGATCATGTCTTATCCACTTAGCAAAAGACTTTACACATAAATAAAAGAAAATACAGCCTGGCTGTTTACTTGTCACTTTTACCATGCATGGAAGTCATACTTGGAACACAGCTCTGAAAATTCTTACTACCAGTATTCTAGCAAGAAATACTACAGCAATACTTGGATTTTTTCAAAACTGGCCATTACATTTGCCAATCCAAATTTGGATTAATCAGAATATACAATTGTAAACCTCACTTAAAAGCAATGTTTCAGTCCAGCAAAATAAATTACAGTTGTCAATGCTAGGACATAAATCTCATTACTTGAAAAAAAACTCACTTTATGAATTGTGCATTCTGATTGACCAGGAACTGGTACTTCATAGATAAAAAAAGAAATAACACCAAATCCCCAAGTAGGGGTCAAAGATTGATCTTACTAATAACTATAGAAACATAGAAACATAGAGGTTGACAGCAGATAAGGACCGCAAGGCCCATCCAGTCTGCCCATTTCTTTTTCTACCTTATAAATGTGCCATCGGTCTTTGCTCTGTCAGTGGCCTATCTATTCATACTCATCTGAATTGCTCCCTAATGCCTATCCCATGCCTGTTTGAAGCCCTGCACTGTATTCATAGCCACCACTTCCTGAGGTAGGCTGTTCCATGCATCCACCACCCTTTCTGTGAAAAATAATTTCCTCACATTTCCCCTTAATCGGCCTCCCTCTAGTCTCATGCTGTGTCCTCTTGTCCTGCTATTTTTCTTATATTTAAACATGTTAGACACTTTCACCTTGTTTATGCCCTTAAGGTGACTGAATGTTTCAATCATATCACCTTTCTCCCTCCCTCCTTTGCTCAAGGGTATACATTTTGAGCTCTGTTAATCTGTCCTCATATGTCTTCTGATGCAGTCCCTGCACCATTTTGGTTGCCCTTCTCTGGACTGCCTCTATTTGGTTAATGTCCTTGTGAAGGTGTG
This sequence comes from Neoceratodus forsteri, assembly GCA_016271365.2. Taxonomy (NCBI): domain Eukaryota; kingdom Metazoa; phylum Chordata; order Ceratodontiformes; family Ceratodontidae; genus Neoceratodus; species Neoceratodus forsteri. The sequence continues at coordinate 424,786,568 of CM057453.1, forward strand.
ACCTCCAGTACTGCACGCAGTATTCCAGGTGGGGCCTAACCAGTGTCTTGTAAAGAGGGATTATTACCTCCCTCTTATGACTTGTGATACCCCTACTAATACACCCTAACAACCCCCTAGCCTTACCTACTGCTTTAGAGGTCTGCTTGGATGATTTCTGGTCATCGGTGATGATGATGCCCAAGTCTCTTTCTTCCCTTGTGACTGCCAGCCACTCCCCTCCCAGCCTATAGGTGGCTTCAGGGTTTCTCTTCCCTATGTGCATGATCTTGCACTTCTTTGCATTAAATCCCAGTTGCCACCAATCTGACCATTTTGCTAGTTTATCCAGATCTCTTCTCAATCTGCCCACCCCATCTGAATCATCTACTCTGTTGCAAATCTTGGTGTCATCTGCAAACAGACAAGCCTTACCCTCTAGCCCATCTGCAATGTCACTAATGAAGATATTGAAGAGGACTAGCCCTAGGACTGATTCCTGAGGTACACCACTTGTGACTTGCATCTCTTCTGACTGTATACCATTTACCACCACTCTCTGTTTTCTGCCCATCAACCAATTTTCCACCCAGTTCACCAACTGCTGACCCACCTCGAGCCTACCCAACTCATTTATCAATCTTCTATGTGGAAAAGTGTCGAAAGCTTTCCTGAAGTCAAGGTAGGCGACATCAACTGCTCCCCCTTGGTCCACCACTCTGGTTACCCAATCAAAGAAATCTATGAGATTAGTTTGACAGGACCTTCCTTTTGTAAACCCATGCTGTCTTGGATCCTGTGCCCCTATGGATTCCAGGTGTTGCACTATCCTTTCCTTAAGGAGTGCCTCCACAACCTTGCCCACTACTGAGGTAAGACTGACTGGTCTGTAGTTCCCTGCCTCCTCCCTGCTACCACTCTTGTACAGCGGGATCATATGAGCCCTTCTCCAGTCTTCTGGGACCTCTCCTGTGCTCAGAGACTCACTAAACAGTTCTGCTAATGGCTCTGCTAGTTCCACCCTTAGCTCCTTAAGTACCCTGGGATGTATGCCATCAGGTCCCATTGCCTTGTCCACCCTGAGCTTAGCGAGCTCTTGTAGGAGCCTTTCTTTTGTGAAGGGAGTAGTGCTCACCTCCTCCCACTGTGTCCGTGGTGCTGAGCTGTGGGCCCCTGCTCTTCACTTTCTTCAGTAAATACTGAGCAACATTATCTATTTAGGATAGATGCTTTTACAGGGTCCTCCTCCTCCTCACATGTTCCCTTTTCTCCTTTGAGCTTAGCAATACCCCCTCTGGACTTTCTCCTTTCACTAATGTATCTATAGAAAGTCTTGTCACCTTCTTTTACTGTTCATGCTAGTGTTTCCTCAGTTTGGGACTTTGCCTGCTTTACTGCCTTCCATACTTCCCTTAGGGCAGTTTGGTATGCCTCCCTATCTTCATCCCGCTGTGTTCCCTTATATTTCCTGAAGGCCAGCCTTTTGGCTCTGACCTTTCATGCTACTGTATTTGAGAACCAAAGTGGTTTCCTTCTTCTTTTGCACTTCCTTTTCTGTCTAACACAATGGGATGTTACTCCAAGTATTGCATCCTTAATGCTTGCCCACTTTGCCTGTACCCCTCCCTGTGTTTCTTTTGCCAGGGCTAGCTTAACTCTGTTGGCCATCTTATCAAAGTCAGCTCCTCTTGAAGTCCCATATTTTTGCCTTGGAATGGATGATTTAGATGTAAAGTGGAAATTGAACCATACCATGTGATGGTCACTGGCCCCCAGGTGACCTTCTACCTGAAGATCTGTGATCCCTTCCCTGTGAGTCAGTACTAGATGTAGGATAGCCCTGTCTCTTGTGGGTTGTTGTACCAGTTGTTTGAGGCCTTCCCCCTGCAGGGAACCCACCATGTGTTTAGTTCTGGCAGATGTTCCTGCTGGTATTGACCAATCTGTATCCGGCATGTTAAAGTCTCCCATTATCAGAACCGCCCCTTTAGCTGTCATGTTTTGTATATCTTCTAACAGTAATGTGTCTATGTCCTCCCCCTGGTCTGGAGGCCTGTAGACAACCCCAGTTCGTATGGCTGTCCCATTTCCTGTTTCCAGGGTGACCCACAGTTCTTCTGGCTCCTTATGTGTATTCTGAATTTCTGTAGCTTTGATATTTTCATTGACATACAGGGCCACTCCTCCCCCTCCTTTTTGCACCTCAGCCAGCAACTAGTCCAGCATCAATCTCTGGAAAGATTGATGGGTCCTGGAAATATATTCCCTGCTCCACCCTGATAGGGTAAACATGCATTTTATAAAATGTTACATAGTAGTTGTATACAAAATCAAAAATCAATTTCACCAACTGAGCACAGATGGAACTTTACGTTTTTTATTAGGTTTCTGGATCTCTGCTCTAGGATTACCCAAGTCCCCCCTGCTCCAGAGGAGGAGTAAGAATTCACTGTTAGTGGTTCTGGGCATGAAACAGACAGTCCTGGACCGGGACCAGTGCAATTCTACAGCCCTGATCCATGTTTTGTGAACTACAGTACTACTGCAAATGTTGAGGTTGTACCCTGTGTTAATTGCTTACCAGTCATTGTACAGTTAAAAAAATAAGGCAGGACAGAGTTCATGTCATTGTGGCCTATAGCCATGCCTGGCTGATGTGACAAAAGGCAAACCAAGTGCCTTCAACCACCCAAGAAATGGTAATATCCCACATTTACACACACCCTGGAATGTATTACTGCAATTTTACAATATAACCTAGCTTAAAAAGCTTTGAATATCATAAAATAGGAATTGGCATTTATGTAGTACTTTTCATACACGTTGTATCCCAAATCACTTCACAAGTAATGAGAGACTGGTAGTATAGTGACTGTAAACCAGCAGTGTCAGTCATCTTGCACATCAACACCCACACACAGCCTTGGACAATTGCATGAACTGGTTTTATGGGAAGGGGAATGCTGGCCAGGATACCAGGGAAAATTGGCTACTTTTGGAACAGTGCCTTGGGTTCTTTACTTCCACCTGGAAACCCACCAGGATAGCACCAGCAAAAGGTACCTTGGTTTAACATTTCCTCCATAGGATGGCACACCCTAACAGTACAGCATCCTTCTAGTACTGCCGTCAGGTGCCAGCATTCTGTTACCTTATTTACATACACATCCTTTTCTGCGATCAAGGAACGGAGATTATTAATTGGGTCCCAGAGCTGTTCTGCCTACATGCAGTGCTGTACCCAGTCAAGAGCTCCATTTGGTTTACATGGCACTTCCATTTAAAATCAGGAAGGGGGACTGTCATATGATTGCGCATGCGTACAGTTGTGGTGTACAGTTGCTAGGCAGCAGGTTGTGTCTTTGTCATGAATAACTTCAAGAGAGGGACCTGTGATATGCGCACTGCATTGAGCTCTAATGGGGATTGCTATAATAGGTTAAAGGCATAGCTATGACTGGTTTGTTAGCATGTGAACCCTCACCTATCTTGCTGCTGCTAATGTGTATCTGATGTATGTAACTAATTTCCCAGTGCATAAGCGTGTTTCTCTGTATGATGTCCTTGATGTATTCTTTTCTGAACTATGTAGTTCTGTAATATCATGAACTTCCTGTTGGCACTGAATGTAATTAATTCTGGGTCGCCTCTGAAAAAGGGACCTCTGGTCTCAGTGGGTTCACCCGGTTATCAAAATGTCATAAATAAATAAATAACTAAAGCGCATGTGCAAGTAGCCAATGCAACTGAGGATTTCTGTCTACATACAGCACAAATTCAGGTTCAATGCAGTCGATTATTTTAAACCACATGCTGTCAAAGGAGTTGGGGAACTGACCGTGTTGCATCTCCACTCATGTATACATGGACAGTTGAATCATGGATCAGAGAATCGATCCATGTTTCAGAGGAGTCAGGACCAGACTATGATGTGCATGTAAACAAGGTATATGGTATAAGCCTAATCCTGAATCCCAGTGTCGAACTGGAACAAATTATCTTCTGGCCCAGAGGTGGATATGCTACAAACTGAATCATGCGGACACCTTAAATGTCTTAAAATATCCTTAAAAAGAGAGTAATATCCTTTAATTCAATAAAAGTAATGGAATACATAATAATAATAATAATTGTTATTATTTTTACTTATATGGCGCCTTTCTGTTTTCAAGGAGCCTTCTATATAAAACAATTAAAACAATTACAAACAACCATTATAAATATTCAACTGAGCCAAAATCACAAACAAATAAACAATTCAGTTTTCCAAGTAGGCTTTTTTCAAAAGAAAGGTTTTCAAACCACTCTTAAATTCCTCCACAGAAGTGCACTCCCATAGCCAGCAGGGTAGAGAATTCCAAAGGGTGGGGGCAGCATATGAAAATGCTCTAGCACCAGATGATTTCAGATTCACCCTTGGAACCTCTAGCAACCCCTCGCTGGCTGAGCAAAGCGATCGATCAGGGCAGCAGGGTATCAGAAGTTCTTTCAGATAGACTGGACCCTGACCGTGTAGGGCTTTGAAAGTCAGCAAGCTGACTTTAAAGGTGACCCACCACCGTATCAGCAGCGAGTGCAGTTTACGCAGCACCACAGTAATATGATAGGATCTACTTAAGCCCATCAAAAGCCAGGCTGCTGCATTCTGCACTAGCTGCAGGCGATGGATTTCAACCCCTGAAAGCCCTAGATAAAGGGAGTTGCAGTAGTCTAGGCGCGAGGACACAAAGACGTGGACCAAAGTTGGAAGGTCATCAGACGGAACCAGATGTCTAACCCTGGTGATGTTCCTAAGTTGGTAAAAGGAAGTCTTGGTGACAGCTGACACCTGTGACTGCAGTGTCAGCTTATCATCGAGAACCACCCCCAGGTTACGCACCTGTTCGGAGGACGGGAGAGAGACGTCACCAAGAAAAATTCCAGAAGGTGCACCAACACCTGACCCCCCCATCTGTCAACCCGGGTCCACATCCAGTCCCTCTGTTTTTTCTGAGTTCAACTTCAGCCAGCTAGAATCCATCCACTCCTGGATTTCTTCTGGGCAGCTGTTAAAGACCGAGAGAGCTCCATCCTGCTCAGGAGCAAAAGAAAGGTAAAGCTGGGTATCATCTGCATAAAAGTGAAACCTCAGCCCATACCTTCTTACAATGTCTCTGGTGGGTAGCATATACATGAGCTATATAAAATTCAAGCAGTGGCGTTCTGTTAGGAGAGCACCACAGGTTCTGATCATAAATGGTCATGCAGACTGCAGCAGGAATATGCACCATTATATTATAACAAAGTACCATAGTTACTGAAAAGTGACAAATGTTGTATATTGAGTGCCGCATGAGATTATGGTTTGATTCATATTGTAAAGTAAATTGATATGATTTAGTTGTTTTATATACAAAGCAATTATTCTTAAGTACAGTTTTGGTGTAGAAATAGAGAATATGTACTATATATACAACTGTGTGGTATGAGTTTTTTTTGTCATTTTTTGGGGGGTGATTTTATACATCTGAATTGTTTGATCGCACATAAATTAAAATAGAAAATTGAGAAGTCTGTCGAGGGGGAGGAAGACATTAGAATACAGTGGGGTAAGGGGTTGTGTTTTTGAGGAAATGGTATTCTTGTGGTAAACAACAAGATAAAATGGAGGAGGAAGGAGGAGAACAGCCTGCACAAATCACCAAATCACAAAAACAGCATTAGTCTGTTTAACTCTACAAATATGCCACTGTGGTATGCCTCAGTCTATTATAAAATCCCTTCCTTCTTCCACCATCATAGCATCCATGCCAACCTCATCAACATAACCCATTGTGCTAAGTGATTTTGAAAGAATAATAACTGTTTAGGCTGTTATTACCAAAATCCCAAATGTTTCAAAGTGATACTGGTATTCCAACCAAACAGAGAAACATTTGCATCATGGCTCTTAAATTAGATTATATTCATGGGTAACTGTAAGTCTTACATCTTCAGTAGGAGACACCCTCATCTCCTCCCCAATCAAACTCTGGTCAGATCCACAATGGCTGTTAATGCATGAATGTGATAAGAGATATAGAATTAGTGTGTGACTTAGCTGTACTTGTAATACTGTGATGTAAAAGTTCCACATTTAGACCACAATCGTAGAAAATTTAAAAGAAAAACATAAAGATTAAAATGCAATGTCTCATTTTTACTGGTGTGTTGCTTTTATTAATTTTTACAATGTAATTAACCAGGATAGCTCAGCTAACATGCGGTATCTCATTTTGAATTGGGTCCCGATTGTACCCATTGTTACAATGTATTTTCACAATAGTGTCAAAATGATGTGCAGTATCTTGTTTTCAGAGGGATCCTGCTTTTGATGAATACCGGTAGTTATTTACACAATGTGTCATTTCAGTAGAAGGTGGGGATTTATGATGTCAACATGGTAATATGGAACTACTGTAGTGAGATGCTGACATCATAGAGAGCATCCTAATGTTATTTACAATATGTTTACCCAGGGCAGCTTAAATGAGTTGTTACTGTACATCTCATTTAAAGTGGAATCCTATTTCTATCTGCAATGTGAAGTACAATAGTCCCCGATACAGAACTGTGGAGCAATCAGCAACACTTCATTTAGCACCGACACATTGGTGACACAAACTTAACATCACAATGCAAACAGAAATCAATTATTGTTAAAAAGTAAAACTTCTTTTTGTGATTGTGATTGCCTTAACACAGTGTTTTGGCACCAGTCCTCAAATTCTTCAATTAGCATCTGGTTTGGTCAGTTGGCTATTTACTTTAGATGCACATGCTCATAAGGCACCCGTCTCACTTTTTAGTGTACTGTCATCTTAATTTCTCTGATGTCCTTCAGTGTTTGGCTCATGTTGGACGAGCAGTCTAATACAATCAGACAGGCTTACATATTGGAATAAGTGATACATATAACAAAAGCTGAGTGTGTGTGTGTGTTTTTGGGTAGGGGAGCAGATCCAACCATACCTCTCATTTGTCCCTGATTTTCAGGGACGTCCCTGATTTTGCCTCAAATGTTTACTCTGTCCCTCCTAAAATTTGTGTTTCTGTGACCAAACAATGGGGATTGTAAGCACAGAATAATGTCAAACAAAGTTACACACTTGTTTTTTATGCAATGCATTTTACAATAAGCCCCTTATTCTACCAGCTTCCTGAATGGATATAATCAGTTTGGAAGATGTGTCCCTGATTTTGGATTTATGAGGCAGGAGATTGAGAGGTGTGGATTCAACTATGAGCATGAAGTGCTAGCAAACTTTGACAGAGATGCAGTGATGCTCTTTAGTCCCAGCTACGATCTGAACAATGAGTTAAAAAGGAGGGGGTTATCATACTCCGGCATCCTGATATCAGATTACAGTCACTGATACTTTCTTTTCAATTTAGCTGATGACATAGGATGATTGGTAAACATATTTTTTAGAATATCATGATGTGAGAAAAGTAAATTGTAGAGTGAGGACAGAGAGACCACAACCATGATTCTGATATGCAATTTTGTATATTGTTCCTCAAATGTATTCATTTTTTAGATGCCAGGAAACTGAGTACACTTGTGAATTTTAAAAGGGGATGAGTGAATTAATCAAGGTTGCCTCAGTAGCACCTAGTACCCCCACTTTTTTCACACCAAGTGGAGAATCCAGCAGTTTTCAGCATTGACCATCATCTGTTCTGGGAGCGGGCTATTTAAATCAGGTCTCTATTTTCCTGTTTGCTCTGCCCTGCTGTGAGAACTGCCTAACTCTTAAACATTGAAGGGACACCTGCACCACATTACCCAGTCACTCACAATCTCCTTAGTTAGCATTGCCAGGACTAATCTGCCAACTGAACTGTTGTACTTAATAACAAAAACAAACAAAAAAATCTGCCTCCCACTAGTTTTTTTCAGACGTGGAGGAGAAAGAGCTTGTTTAGGGGATGGGAGTGGGGGGAGAGATAGAGAGATAATGTTTGGTATCTGAACAGTTGAGCTGATAGAGCCTGAAACTTACACAAACACAAGACCTTGAAACATTCTCCTTTTCTCCTGCCTTCATATTAACCCTTGCTGTGTCACATTCTGATATATCAGTCCAGAATTCCTTTACATTCTCATTCTCATGGCTGCCTAATGGTTAATAGCAGCACCACATGGTGCTTTGCTTAATAAAATATTAGAGGGAGAGAAACAAACACATTGTATTGTATGGGGCACAGGGAGAGATTTTCCAGAAGTTGTGCTTTGATTCTCCACTCCCTAGTATCTTCCCCCCACTCTGTCTCATTGCATTATTATATAGCTCACTGTTGCCTGTGCTAGATAAGCTGAGAAAGTGGCACGTGGGCTTTGCTTTCAGTTTTTTTTTGCACACAAGCTCCAAAATAGTGCAGGTGGGGGGGCAGAGACAAAAGAACAGCTGTGTTCTACTTAAGGGAGACAAACAGAACAAAGTGTTTCTAGTGAAGGGCTTGTGCTTCAACTCCAAAATAAATGTGCGCTTTGTTAGGAATGTGATGTGGCCCTTTTCCCAAGTGATAGCAAGACAGCTTGAGAGCTCCACCCTGCAGCCCTAAAAGCCCACATTTCACTCCTGACAGAGACTGGTACTACCCTCTCACTCTCCACCTCATCTGGCCCCTCTCAGAGACACAACTGAGTTTTCCACTTTTGAGAAATGCTGAAGACAGAAGACAGTCTATCAATACGAAAGACTGTCTTCTGTCTTCAGTATTTCTCGAAAGTGGAAAACTTTGTTGTGTTTCTAACGGTGGCAGGCTAAGGGTGTCTGCTACTGAAGATGTAAGACTTGCAGTTACCCACTTAAATAAAGAATATAATGTAAATTAAGAGCCATGATGCAGATTTCTCTGTTTGACAGGAATACCAGTATCACTTTGAAACACTTGGGATTTTGGTAATAACAGTTTAAAGAATTAGATATTATTCTTTCAGAATCACTTAGTATGATGGGTTATGTTGATGAGGGTGGCTTGGGTACTGGGCAAAGCAAGGGATTTCATAATAAGAGCATTTTGTGCATTGTTAAACAGGAGTTTACTTCTCATCACACCTATATTAAATAGTAACATATATTTTTTTTAATACAGTCATGGGGAGAATGGCACTGAAACATATTGGGATAAGCAAACTTTTTTTCAGTTGGTGGGGATGTGCTAGAAAGGGAATGGGGAGGTGAATATCCTTCACAGAATGCCAAATCAAAATGATTTGAAAATTCACAGATCTGGCATCTGTATAGTATTATCTATACTTACTCTGAAAGTGTGTTAAATTTCCCAAATTTTCTATCAAAAACATGACTAGTTCTGCTTCAGCTGCACTGCTTTTCCTCAGGTTATTTGAAGAATCTCACACCATCATTGTCAACACACTGACAGATATACTGGAGACTATAAGATCTGTTGGCTTGTTAAGTTCATCAACCCATTCTTGTCTCCAGTTGGCTATCTGGCACACGCATGACCAAATCATGTACAGCACTTGGTCATACATACTCTGGATAGCGAATAGCATGACTTAGGAGGTAGGTCTGTCATTTAGATTGATAGCTGTGCAGTGTGAACTCAGGCTGCATCTTTTCTTATGTAGGAAAGTGACACACCAGCTGTTTAAAGTACACATTGGTGCATATTTACTCCAATGGCTTCAGTGTGCAAAAAATATAGCGGTAGTGTGACGGCACATAGAAAGCATAGAGACTGTCAACTAAAGCAAAGCAGGACCACTATGCATAAGAGTTTTGGGGGAAACATTGTGTTAGAATCTGGCACTCAATAAAATGCTGAGGAATGAAGTCCCAGCCACTGTAGTGAACAAGCCCAAAAAACTACTTTCTTTTGACTTGGAGGTGATGCGATATGAGCTTGCAAGCCTGAGTTATACAGCGTAGGTCCACAAAAAAAAATGGCTTCTGCAGCCCAGATATATTTGCTTTGCTATGAGAAGCAGGCCAGGAGGTGACAGAAAGTTCATGACAGGGGTCGCTAACAGTTAGTCTTTTACTTCTGTAGCAGAGAAAATCAGCTCTGGCTGGTGCAGCAAGGCATCTTTCTCATTCCTCTCTGAGCATGTGCAAGTTTTAGAAAACTCGCAAATGATGATGTCGTACTGCAGAAAGAATATAAGACTGAGCTAGCTAAGGTAGGGTTGACACACCTTTTTCCTCAGCTGTAGTCCTGCCATATGGCCCTGACAGTGACCACAGATTCTACTACTAGGGTATCGGTATCGCTTCTGTGAGTGTTCTGGTTCTTTGTACATTTGTTATCAGACTACTTAGAATAAAAAACACATTTGCTGAGGAAATATATGTGTTTATGTTCATTTTAGCTTGGTGACATCTCTCCGATAAAAGAAACCCTCAAAAATCTTATCACACTACAACAGATTACAACATTACCATTATAATAACAGAGGGAAACCTGCTGCCCCAGCATTCCACTTTAGCTCCCACCTACCACCCACTTCTGATTCATACACAATTTGCAGACTCTGAACTTAGCCTGCTCATATTCATCATGTTGCCAGGTCTTAAATTCCACTCTGCCTCACTTCTGCTTGGAAAAGTAGTGGCAAATGGTCCTTCCTCAGTTTGTGGTTATCTGTTTTTGTAGGACAGAAATTTTATCAGAAATACAGCTAAAAACCTCAGCCAAATCACAAACACTTGGTAAAATGCTGAGGAATGAAGTCCCAGCCATTGCACTTAACAGGACCAAAACGTAGCACTGCACGAACGTTGGGTACTAGCTAACAAAACCAAATCACCTCTGGAATCTCAACGGTGCATGTATCCTCACACACCAAAATGATGAAAAAAGTCCAGGCCTCAACATTCGGCACCAAACTTTATTTGGCACCTAAAAATGGTCTGCCACCATCTTTATTTTCTTTCTTTAGTTTTAGATGTTTCCTTTATAAAATTAATAATATGATCTATGAAAGTCCTATACCAGCATTATTATTACTGACTAACAATTTAAGCATCCTTGATTTTGTCTCAGGCCCTGTAACGCCTCTTGACGGTCATTTGACTGCTGGTACCATCCTATCAAAAGTCATCATGATTATTATTAGTTCACTGGGAAAATAACTGTTTACCATGAGGTGTTTCAAACATTTCTTCATTGGTCATTAGACCTTAGTATTCAGTACATGTACATGTTTCAATAAGAAAGGCATAGATACAATTACGTTAGAGCAGTAAAGAAAGGCAAGATGGTCAAAACATTGATAAAAGCTTCTGTTTCTGTTTAAATACCTTAGTTATAGAATATCATATTTCTGATTTTTTTCTTCTGATTGTGCCAACACTATCTCTTTTAGTGTGAGCACAGATTTTATTATTATAATTTTTTTGTTTTTAATTTTCCAGGCTTGCTTTCATTCAAATGTTATCAGGACAACCTCACTCATTTCTGCTCTATGCCCTAAAAACAAATTAAATTTTCCAAAGCTCTGTCAAAACAAATGAAAAAAAAATCTAATATCACAACGCCTCACTTCATCAAACCAGGATACACGGACTGCTGAAATTAAACACTACAGTAGGAACCTCATCTCTGCAAATAATAAAATGTAGTAATATTAGAAATACAAATAGTATGGAAAATATATTTCACATGGTTTAACATCCCCTCACATGTCTTAAGCAAAAACTAGACATTCTAGTTAAAAAAAAGGCAAATAGTACTCCCTCAGCATAATTGATTTCATTCCTGCCATTTTGATATATACACAGGTAATGTGCCTGCAGCTCGGTCAGCCAAACAAAGCATGCTGGTGTGGGCCTGAAAAAACAGCCCCAGTGGCTGGCAGAGTTAATGCTTTGAGTGAGCAGTCTAATCTTCCTCTGCATCTGTATTGCAAAAACCCAGGGACTTTACTCTGTAATCATAAAAAAGAGACTCCAGATCCCCCTGCTTTCCTAGATGTAGCATCTGAAGATAGTTGGATCTGGTTGGCACTCATACCTCTTCCAAAGACCAGTGTGCAGCTCAGAATTGCCTCTACTCCATAGCACATCACATGGTACTGTACACATACTATGGAACTCAACAGAAGTACTCTGGCTTAGACACATCACTTCTAAATGTCATCTGAGAATCAATGCTAGATCTGGAGCAAAGAAAGTAGTCTTTGAGACTCAGCAGTGTCTCTTCGGGTCCACCGATCTGCTCCTGTTGTCCCCATAGCCCGTGGTCTAAGTGACAGTGTCTCAAACTTAACATAGGTGTCTTTCAAAAGCTCATCCTCCCCAGTCTGTTTTGGTTTGCACTGTAGTTTTAGAACTTTATACAGCAGGAAACAAACTACAGGCAACACAACTGCACAGGCCACACTGCTGACGATGATCAGAATGAGGGCTTGATTGTTGTTGTTGTTGTTTTCCCTAACAGGTTCACCAGTTGTGAAAATGATGCACTGGTCTTTTCTGGGCTGGGATCCTTTAAGACATACACAGGCCATGTATTTTGTGTTGGGCAACAGGTCATCTAGTGTTACTTTGCTTTTTTCCAGACTCTATATTTAACTTTTGCATATCTTTCTGGCCATACCTTGAGCAGAGTATGTTTAAGGTAGCACCTTCTGTGATTTTCAGGACTTTCCAAGTCAAGGTTACACTCTGGTCTGTTTCACTCACAACCTTTAGATTTCTGATCGTTACATTCTGCTCCATCACCAGTGAGGTTGTATTTGAAGAAGCCAATCCTTCCTTGAGCTTTCCATCATCTTCTTCAGGTTTATTGCTTGCATTTGTCCCTGGCTGTTTCTTAGTTAGTTTTTTTCCATCTGGAATCAGCTTTGGCTGACTATTCAGAACAACCTTTTTCATTTGTACAGTTGACGTAGTCGCTGTAGATGTAGTAATAATTGAAGACACTGTTGTCGGTGCCTCAGTTGGTTCCTCTTTTTCCACTAGTGTCACAGTCTCCCTGTTTTTTTTTCTGGATTCTTCACAAATTTCTGCGGAGGCACTGTTGTGGTAACAACACCAACCACAGAGAGTGTAATAGAGGCTTCAGACATTCCAGCAAGATTTTTAGCTTTACATCTGTATTCTCCTGCATCCTTGTATGAAATCCCTGTTAAACTTAATATGGACCATCGGACACCATCACTTGGACTTTCTTGAATGACTGAAAAGAGAAAAAAATCATTAAAATTGCAGCAATATGTGATCCCTTTAAAGAACACATACATGCACATAAAACATTCCTTGTCCCCCTCTGAGAATGTTTTACCATAACCGTTATAAATGATAATGAGTAACTGCCTCAGTGATTGAATCATTTTATATAAGCACTGAGAGACAAGGGAGAACATTGGAGACCCTGCTTTTCAACTGCGCTCTCTCCATATTAAGTAAGTCGCAGTACTGCATAAGCTTCTTGGGCTTATTTTGGAGTTATGGGGCTGAGCCTCCATTCACTAATTTCAACGCTGAGCTGCACAGCTGCACAGTCATGTGACTACAGTCCAACAATCACAGTACAAGATCTCCCTTTCCCAACATCAGCTCAACAAATGACACAGATGTGTACTTGCTTTCATGCTTGCTTCATAGATGTTTATGGAAGGAATTGATGGTTCTGGAAACTAAAACTCTAAATTAATCCACAGACCAACAAATGTAGTATAAGATTTCCAATATGGTGCTACTGTACCACCGTTGCACCATGGCTTGGAAAACTGCATCTCCTCGTGGATAGAAGAGTTATTCAATAATCATGTGTATTCAGTAGGAAGGCTTAGCAAACAGTTTGAAAATTAGGGGTGAGCGGTGGGTGCATATGCTTCTTAAATTCACTTTTATTTACAAGTAGTGTGAGGTGCACATATCTGAAATGCAGTTTAGAAGTGATAAAGACATAAGTGCCATAGCTGGGATTTGAACCTAAGCCTTCTCAGAATTTGTTCTGCTGTACAACCAGCTGTGCTACCAACACAACTAGATACCTGGGGATCCCGAGGGCACTCGTCTTTTCTCAATGTCCACCCTGAAGCCACACATATAAGAATTATTTTTTATTATTCAAGGAATGTGGTGTACATATATTTAAAATACACTTTAGAAGTGAGAAAGGAAAAATGCTGTAGCTAGGATTTGAACCCAGGCCTGCTTGGAATACTATTGCACTGCCCTACCAGCTGTTTTGCCAGGACAACTGCAAACCTGGAGATCCCTAGGGCACTCATCTTTTCTCAATGCACACCCTTGAGCCACAAAAGTTTGTGTTTTTTTATTACATTTTTTACCTATCAAGGCTAGGAAACCCTTATCTATTCCTTTATGAGGTATGTCACCAACAACTACATGAGTGCTGTAGTTACTCTGTGCTATGATACAGTCAGAACCTGGACTAATATAAAACAGCAGCCTACAGATGAGGAAAGGACATTATGCAGAGACAAATGGGTAGGAGCTAGAAAGGCAGCCTTCAGAAACAAATGGAGATCTGAAAAGATGGAGGAGCAGCCTGGAAAGAAGCATGTAAGAAGCTGCATTAAAAGGCCATACCACTCCCATTACAAGAAACAGTTCCTCATTATACAATGGTAAGAAAGAATGCTGGGCTCTCATTGGTCAGTCTGAGGCTGGACCAGTGATGTCATCCCAGCATAACATCATGGATCTAGTCCTAGCACAAAGATGACCACATCAACTGTTAAGGGAATCACACTAAAAGCCGTGATCAGTTTCACTGTCCACTGCTGGGCAGCTGGCTTCACTGTGCCCTGCTCTTCACATAGTGTCAGCATTCACCCCTCGGCTATGCTATTACAGCTAAATACAAAAACAAAAGTAAATTAAAGCTGTTGTCCTTGGCTTCTCAGTCTTCTAGTTAATAAACAAAAAAATACAAGTAAATTAAAGCAGCTGTCCTCAGCTTCTCGTTCCGCGCAGTTGACAGTGGGATAGTAAGAGTACATGCCTATTGAAACAACCATGCTCACAATTGACGGGTGGATTCCATGTCAATTTAGCAAATATTATGCAGTGACTACAAATTGGGCTACTGCATTATAGCAAATGCTAATTCAGCGACCACACTACACAGTGACGGTATTTTATGGCAAAATCATTATGGGCGAATGGTTCATTGCAGCAATTGTTTTACAGTTCACACATGTACCTGCAGATTGTATGCAATACCATGCAACTATTCCTGCTGTGGTTGAGTCAGATACTCGGTGACTAGCTGCACCATTCGTTCCATTAAGCTATGGTATCTCTTCTGACTGCTGCCATCCGCTATGCCCAGGAACCTCCAAATATGAGGCTGGCCACCCACCTTCATCCAACAAATACATTCCTGTCATGCAGTGGGCTCTGCCTCCCTGTACCACCCACAGGGGCTGTGCCACTCAAACCCCCCCTTATCTATTGGATTCCTACTCCACAATGCACCTGGATAATGGAGTAGGCTATTATTCAGGTCGCCATACATGTGAGTCTCTCTAGTGATGGATTTGCTCAGGTGACAAATGCACTAAGGTAACACAGTCGCCGTAATAGCTAGTCACCAATATATCACATTCACCCAATGTGTCTTAGCTCAGCTGCAGTCACCCAAATAGATTTGCTCAAATTCCCATGCTCTATTGACATGATACCGACAGGTGCACCAAAGAGACAAATGCCTTTTTTCATAAAATTAACTTTGTTGTAATGTTTTCACTGTCATAACTCAATACAGCTTTATCACAAAACACAGCTGTCACCCTGATCAGCTTCACTGTTGGCAGTGTCCCGCTCTGCCCCTTATATCTGTGCACAAGCTCATCTGGCAGCTGTACTTACTTATCAGCGATGGCGGCTTCAGTCCATTATTTTCATATCTTTGACCTGGGCTGGTACAAACACTAAATGGCAAACCCGCTGACCGTACCACAAGAAACAGAGAACAGTCAGTAACCGTGACCTTGGGGGGAGGCGGCTAGCATAATTAAGTGGCAGTAAATGGGGGTGACTGACAGGAAAATACAGAAACACAGGGATCTAATGCATAACCTGCATATGGGGGGAAGGGACAGACAGCTAAATACAGGCATACAGATACAATCTTCCTAGCAGAGGAGAAGAGGGAGAACCAAATAAAAAAAGAACAGACTAAGGAGAGAGGTGAGAGACCCAGCAACACCACCCACTGGCCAAAGTAATAAGCAATATTTTTTCCTAAGTATTCCTCCCCATTGAAAAATTCGTTAAAAATGTGGTTTTAACAATTGCTTTTATTATTTTATTCTTCAAAAATGAGCCATTGTATGATAGGAATAATGCATGACTGAGTATGTGTTGTGCTGCAATAACATCACTTCTCAGGTGTTGGACGCACTCGACCTGCGGCCTCATACCCAACCACCCAGGACGTGACATTATCCCAGCATGACACACACCCTGTCATGCATTATTCCTTTATTTTACCTCACAAAAGTTCCCTGTTTCATATTGAGAGGGTATGTTCCACATTCAGCATCAAGATTTTAAAGCAAAAACCCATAGCAATAAATGTGAAAAATATTTATTCTATTAACAGCAAACTGAACATGAGGGCACATGTTTGTACAGTGTTCTGAGTTTCCATTTGAAAGATTTGATGGTGTGCCACATTTTGCCTATTTGTTCCACATTTTGATGGGCAATGTTCTACATTTAAAGGTCAAAAGGTTGAAAGGTATTTAACGATTCCTCTAGTGTTGAAAAGTTGCAAAAGATGTGTTCTCTAGTTTTAAGAGGCTGAAGTAGTCGGACAGATAAGATCTCATTTATAACTAATGACTGAGGGAGATTCCTCTTTTAACTGAATAGTTACAACTTCTGTCTTGAAACTCAGGCTCTGTGATTTCAATTCCCACCAAGGGTTCTTTGTGAGTCTACCAAAGGGAGCAGACATGTAATGACAATACCTCAGCTACCCCAGTCCTGTACACCTGATGATGGGAATAACATGGGAATAACTGGTGGAGTGTTGCCTCAGTGAAATTGGCAACTGGATAGCCTCCAGTTAGCTAAGTCTTAACCCAGGTAAGATGGAGGTGATGCTTATTGAACCTGGTCCTCGTGGGTCAGCAATGACAAGTGTAAATTACATGGTGCCAGCCATAAACAGCAAGTCCCTGCAAGCTGTGGATGTGATAAAGAATCTGGATGTTACCCTGGACTGCAAGTTGACTCTGGAGTTTCAGGTGTCCATTGTAGTTCAGAGTGGCTTTTACCATCTCCATAATATTGCCCGGATCAAACCACATCTTGGGCCTGGGGACTTGTGATGATAGCACATACCTTTGTCACCTCAAGACTGGATTACTGTGAGGCAACTTCCAGTTGTGCCTTGAGCAAGATGGCCATGTAAGAAGACAGCTCCTCAGCTCAGGCACAAACTTTCTAAATTAGCCATTTTCAAAAGTGAGTTCCGAATTCCACTGTGACAGTTTGTTTCTTTTTGTTTCACCAAAACAAAATCTGTGTTGGTTTATATAACAGACTGATTTTTTTCCTGTCAGAACCATTGTGTTAAGTCTGCCACGCTCTATAATGTCAATTGCCCTGCTGCCCACTGCGACTGGTATCAATCCAGCAGATGTTCTTTCAAAATCCTTCACGAGATAATGGGGGTTAAAGCAAACATCAGGGGCCTGCAAATCCAGATGGGACAAATGTCCATGAGGGTTTTTTGACAGTGAGACCACATGAAGGCATGCAGATTGCCAGGTTGATGAAAGGGACACTGTGATGAGCCTACGTCTAAAAAACAGACTGGCACTCCTCTGTGAAAAGACAGATGTGCAGGGGGGAGACAGAAAAATATCTGCATAATTAGGGTCCCCGAGGGTGCAGAGGGAAAGAACATCTGTGATTTTTTTTTCAAACATCTCCTCACAGGCTTACAGAACATAACCCAGAAAAAAATCTGCAGATCCAAAGGGCCTACAGGACACTGGCACCTCAGTCAAAGCCAGGAGAACACTCTCGACCCATACTGGCTCTGATCCTTGAATTTTCTATTAAAGAGCTGGCTCATGAAACTAGCCCAGGAAAAAGGTCTTGTGGTATGGCCACAAAATATTCCTGCACCAGGACTACTAAGCTTGAATCAATAAGCTGTGGGCAGCCTTTACCCCCACACATCAAGTGATACAGAGGATTGGGGTTTAATATTGGATGGCATACTTGGCTGTGTTTAAAATAAACAGAAATGGGGTATCCCATAATTTTACCAACCCCATGGAAGCTGCAACCTTTGTATATCAATCGTGGTGGGTACTGCTAACAGCTACCACAGCTACCACCTTATTAGACCGGTCACAGAGAGGAAAGGAGTCTAAGGCAGCAACACCAGATATTTCTCCTATTGACTCTGTGGCTTATTCCCCAGTACCCTCAATGAGTGATGCCCCCCCCCCCACCGATCAGTGGTAATGTAAATGGACCAAACATAGGGAAGCCACTCAGTCTGCCTCTAATGGTCAGCCACCCACGAGGCTACCCACAAAAGTTACAGCCGTGGGTCCATGGCCTCTCCCCAGAGTTCCAGATCACCAGCTGGCACCCCACCTACAAGGTCCCTGCTCCCACAAATGAAGGCACTGCCAGCAATGCCCCACCCACCCACCCAAACTCACAAAGTGACAACCAACCTTCCAACTCCTAGGCTGATACTGTGCAATCCAAGACACTGTGAAGGCACGAGTCCTCAACTGCCCTGAAGTAAAACGCCATAGCAGCTTGCTACTTGAGTTATTTGACCCACAGTCTCACTCCCTGTCAGGGAGCTGTACTGAGCCATCCCCACAGAACTGTCATGCTGTGGCTTTCAATTAACCTTCTACATAAACACGGACAGCCAGCCACAACTGATTGACTGTATGGTGCAGCCCAGAAACTGAGCTGAACTTGCTTACTCTGCCATAACAGCGGCCATGCTCCTGCCCCCTGCATCGTGGCTGACTCTGCAGTGCACAAGTGATGCAATTCATACCAACAGTGTAGAGGACGCTCCCTCCATCTCTGTACTCATCTTGTGGCCAGCCAGCTATACAAACTTAACCTCCCCTTCTTCCCTCTCTGATCCCTCCTCCACCTTCTCTCCCCCTGCTGTTCCTGTGCCTCTCTCCTATCCCTTACCTCTGTCTTGATGACTGCAGGTCCAGGCATTCCTGCTGGAAAATGACAGCTTTTGCTGACCTGGATCCTTTCCTTCTCAAGCCGACACCACCACACGAGACCAAACTGCTCAAAAAGTGTACAGCC
Organism: Neoceratodus forsteri; assembly: GCA_016271365.2. Lineage (NCBI taxonomy): Eukaryota > Metazoa > Chordata > Ceratodontiformes > Ceratodontidae > Neoceratodus > Neoceratodus forsteri. Next base: position 424,805,836 of record CM057453.1, read on the forward strand.
TCATGGAACAGCATCACCAACTCCCATAGTGATTGCTATGGAGTAAAATACAGCATTACATAATGGTGCCACATGCTGACTTGTCCCACTGCAGCCCAGCCCCAAACTTCACTGTTCTACCTCTTGTTGGGATGCCTAGCCGGGATTCCTGGGTGATCCCTCAGATGTCACATCTGCTTATTTATGGACTGACCAACTTGCTACTCAGCAGGGTGAACCCGCTCTGAGTTATCCCTAATTATGGGGAGGCTTAGGCACCCCCCACCTTCTAAATATGCTACAGTTATATCACAATACCTGTGACTGGAAAAATGCGACAGCACAACAATAACCTAATTACCTAATTGTTTGGGTGTGGCTAGACAATGCAGTGTATTCGCCTCCTCACCCCCTCTTCCTTCCCTTATGTTTACCTTCCCGTCCCTTATACCTCCTTATATGGCACAACCTGATGCTCTTGCATCCTTCTCATCCCTTTAATATTTCCCTACCCTCCCCCAAAATACCCAATACCCAATACAGGCTGCAAGACACATTCTAAATGTCAAAACAGCCCCTAACTAAGCCTCCACTAAGCAAACAAAGATAAATAAGACCTTTTACATCTATTATTCTGATCTTTACCAATCTCACAGAGAGTCTTCTCAACTGCCCTGAAGAGCTTCCATGGGGATACCACCCTCCCAGGTCTTAGAAAGATGCAAGTGGAATTCCTAGAGGCCCCAGTCTCCAAAAAGGAGATACAGACTGCTGTCAAAACACTACCAACCTGAAAAACTCTGGGAATGGATGGCTTTCCTGTGACATTCTATCAATCTTTCCTTCCCCCCTTAGATAACAGGCTAATGGCAGTATATGCTACAGCAGCTACCATGGGGCAGCTCCCTGACTCCATGTTGGAAGACATTATCATGATTCTTCCTAACCCAGGCAAGGACCCACACCACCTTGCCAACTTCCATTCCATTTCCATGCTGAATGTGGATGCTTAAATTCTCATTAAGTTGCTGGATAAGATTATCCACATATGAGAGAATATCACCAGACCAACTTTATGAGAGGTAGAATGGCCCTGAATAACCTCAGAGCGGTCATTAATGTGATATGGGCTGCCTCACAGAAAAAGGACCTCACTTTATTGCTCAGCATTAACACAGAGAAAGCCTTTGTCTCTGTGAAGTGGCAGTACCTTTATCAGGCCATGATTCCTATGAGCTTTAGACAAGCCTTCACAAACTATACAAGAATTCTCTACTGAAGCCACAAACCTCCATACTCACTACTGGGTTGCTCTCACCAAGCATCTTGCTTTAGGAGAATGAAGCAAGGAGGCCAAATCTCCTGAATACTGTATCTCATAGCAATGGAACCACCCCTTTCAAGAATCCAGCACTCCTCAGATGTAGCAGGTATAAACATAGGCAGGGAGGCACACAAAACATTGGCCTTCATGGATGATTTACTCTGTCATCGCAAATCCTAGGCCTCCCTCCTGCATGCTTTGAGGAGCCTTAACAATTTTAGCCAAATCTTCAGGTTGGAGGTAACTTGGTCCAAAACTGAGGCAATGCCCCTTAATAAGAGGTGCCAACCAACACAGGCTCTACACCTAAACATGAGGTGGTCTTCCAGCCAGCTTAAGTACCTGGGCATGACTCTATCCACAGATCTAAAACACATGGTGGGCCTAAATATAAACCTTCTAATAAAAGAACTGGAAGCTGCTTAACTTTATGTTTGGGGGGGGGGGAATCGCCACCTACAAAATAATGGCATTTCTAAAACTCCTCTTTTGCCCTAGTAATCTTCCATTACATATTCCAGAAGCAAAATTCCAAAGAATGGAAAGGCTCTTCCTGTCACTTCTCTAGGAGGGGAAACAGACTCATTTTAGTCTGGCAAAACTCAGAGCCCAGCCTATAAGGGGCAGATGGGGTGTCCCCTGGTTATGAGTTTACCATCAAGCTGTATATATTAGATGCACATCTCCTATAAAATACCATTATGGCAGTGTTTGGAGGGCAGAACAGAGATGCTCCGACGGGGCCTCCCCTCCTCCTTCTCTTTCATTCACTATAAAAGCCTGGAAAAAAATGCTTCATCATTGTGGGGATACCAACAAGGATCTGGACAGGGGGAGCAACTCTGGGAAAACCCTCACGTCAGCACTGGTGGCATGCATCTATACTGGGCTGCCTGGATCACAAGAGGTATTACAGTCAGTCATCTTTTAGACCCCAACTCTGATATCCTCCACGTATTCCAGACCTTGGCACTCATATACAACCTCCCAAAAATGGACTTTTGACAATATTTACAAATTACTCAGGTATCAAATCCCCACTGAGAATGAGATCTAGCCTGTATGGCACCCCCTGCAAGCCCTACTATCCACAAACAGACAGAAACATAGAATGTGTCTGGGACTTCCAGTAATGTCACTGTCCGATATGCAGCACTGAGAGCAGAGCTCCGGCCTTGTTCCCAAAAATAGCTTCACAATTTTGTTGTACTTATCTTTACTTAATTCATTATAGTCAGTAGAAGCTTCTCATCAGGTGAGGTGTCGACAAAAGTTGAAAATGAATCCTCAACACACAGATTCATGTGGCCCTTTACCAGTCAGATTCTTACCGCCCGATTTGGTGCATAGTATGGCAGATGGAGGGCCTAAATCTACTATGCAACCTAACTTAATGGTTACTTAAATTTAACATTATATCCTGAGCAAGACACCTCCCTCCTGAAGTCTCACCTCCTCTCTGCAGCGCAAAAGCTCTTCATTAGTTCAGGGTGTTGGATACTTGGTGCCATTTATATCCTACCAGAAAGGATTTTACGCATTACTCAGCATGCCATGAGAACTTGCTAGGCCCGATTATATCTTTTCTACACTTCAACATATTGATAAGCTTCATGAAGTTCAATTTGGACTACTACATTTGTCTGGTCATACTCTGGTAGTAACTCTTTTTTCCATGGGAAAACCAAAGAACAGACTACCTGGCACTTATACCCTGGTGTATTGAGGGACCAAATCTTTGCATCTAAAATACAAAGTCAAATCCCACAGATTCTCCAGGATAATGATACTGTGACCATAACTCCTAGTATTCTATAGGATACCTTGAAAGCTGCTCTCTGTGGAACCATTATAGCATATGCCATGGCTCAGCATAAAACCAGGGAGCAGAAACTTCAGGATCTCCAAAATACTTTGCATACACTTCCATTATTTTATATGCAAGGGATACCTCTGTGCAGAAACAGTTGTCAGAAACAAAACACAGATTCAGAAGCTGTTAGATCAAAAAGTGGAGCAGTCGCTTTTTACCTTAGGCATTGTTATTATGAAGGAGGAGCTTGAGGCTCCTGCATCTTGGCACACCGTCTCAGAGAGTATAAAGCTCAGGCGACTATTACTAAGCTTCAATATCCCAAACCGGAACTGTTGCCTACCACAAAGCTGAGATTCAAAGGATTTTCAAGACTTTGTATTCAATCTTCTATGCTCAGGAAGGCCCCGTACCTTCAAAATAACAAATATAAGCATTTCTTCAGCAAGCTAATCTCTCTGCACTTACGGAAGAGAAAGTTGCACGATTAACTGCCCTGTCACTCTGAAGGAGATAGTCTGGGGCATTTCCTCTGCCAAAACAGGGAAGTATCCTGGACTCAATGGTTTTCATTCTGGATTTTATAAATTACTCCCCATACAGGTGCTTTTAGCCTCTTTATTACTACACATTTTTTTGATCTATCCAGGCAAGGGTATCCCCACCTCCTTCATGCTGAAATGTGATTATATCATCTCTTCCCAAGCCCAGGAAAGACTTATTGTCCCCAGCATCTTAAAGACCCATACTGATTTTAAATTTTCATCATAAGTTATTTGCTTCTATCTGGGCCTTAAGATTGGAAGACCATCTCCCGTCCTTGCTAGGCCAGGACCAGGTAGGGTCTGTATGTAAACGCCAAGTGCATGATAATGTCCGTAGGACCCTGTTACTTCTGGTTTATGCTACACAGAGATCCATACCATTGATCCTGCCCAGCTAGGATGTGGAGAAGGCCTTCTACCATGTGTTATGGCCTTTTCTGTGGGATACCTTGGAAGCCTTGGTTCCTGTCAGCATTCCTCACAATGTTACAATCTCTCCACCATGCTCCATGCACATTTGTTAAAGTGAATGGGTCACTTTTGTCACCTTTTAATTTGGAGTGTGGAACTCAACAGGGATGCCTCATGTCCCTGATTTCATTTGCATTTTATATCGAACCACTGGCCCCCCATTTTTGATATTCACCTTTGTTCAGGGGATCCCTCTAGGAGGGAGGGAGGGAATACAGGACTGCATTATTTGCAGATGACGTCTTACTCACAGTTACTAATTCCACTGAATCTCCCATGGCAACCTGGGAGATCTTATTTTATATTTTGAACAGGTAGTAGGCTTTCAGTTAAATACACACAAAACAGAGATCTTAGCCCTTAATTATGCACCCTCACAAATACTGAAGGATACATGACGCATCCAATGGAATAGAAATTCTGTGAAATATTTAGGGGTATAGCTGACTAAAAACCCAGATCATTTGGAGGTTCTTAATTATGAGCCCTTGACTGCAGCTGTATCAGCTGATATATGAGGCCTACCAGAGAAATATACATTTTTAGGGGCAACTTGGTATAGGAACATCCTACTCAGAGACACAGGCAGTTCAGTCCTGATTGGACTTAGGGGTGCCGAGGACTACATCTGCTGGGCAAGTCTTCATGCAGTTGTTTTTTGCCTGAGATCCCCTCCCACCTCCTGGAAAGGGTGTGGCCTGTCATGCTCCATCCGTCAAATGGGGAATGGATAATACCAGGCCTACCCACCAGCTCCTCCCAGTCACACCACATAATCCTCTGGGAGTAATGTCATCATAACACATACTGTACACCTCATGCCACCCCGCCATCACTGTCAGTACCAGGAGTTTGCGTCTTGGGACTTGGATTCCTGCTGACATGGCGTCCCCACCCCACAACACCAACCATCTAAAGCATATCCTTGTGGCTGTCTCTGCCATCAGATGTGCATCATCGGGGTCACAGGAAGTAAATCAGGGTCACCAGCATGACAAGCAAGCATGATTACCATTGGACCATTGGGCAGCCAGTGTTTGCTTTTATTTGTGGGTATTTACGAGATAACTGTGTTGAACTTGTAAGTCATTCTTCCTGCAAAAGTGTTTGTCATGTTAATATTGGTTACAGTTCTATTATTATTACATCTTTATTGGCTTTTTATTAATCTTGGTGGGTGTTTCTGCATCAGATACAGGAGATTAATACCATTTCAAAACTGTATGATATTGGTTATAATTTATGCCCCCCCAGCTACACAGATCTATTGCAGAACATGGATGTAGTACTACAACAATGAAAGAATTTATCATGGGCATAAACTGCATCGCTGCAGTTATGACTCTAAAGTTATTCTGATAACCAGTGTGTAAATCATAAATGCTCGCTGATTTTATTATAAGGCCAGTAAACAGAGATGGCGCCAAGGGGTGGCATGAGAGAGCTGCAGTGCCCCAAAATTCTGCTTTTTCATTGAATTACCTCATTGTTTGTAAGCAATGAGACACGATGGGGTGTGCATTGAACAGATATTATGAAATGGGCATCAGAATTTAGGCATCCTGATTGGTGCATACCTATGTGATGTTACTTCTTACGCACAGGAAAAAATACCAACACTGGCCAGTGGGCAATGATATAGGTGATGCTGCCCACTTCAGAACCTTGGCAAAACAAAATGTAGCCATCTTGTTTGTGCTATAAATGGTGCCAGCCGATCTGTAATAAATACAATAAATACATCTGACCTCCTGTTCACATTGCCTCAGTCTGTGAAATCCGTGGATGCAGCATGAAACGAACAGCTGCTATCTCTCTCACAGCCCACCCACTCACTCTTTAAGGTCCGTCTTTTAATTTTACTAAAAAAAAGAAATGAACAGCCATGATGTCTCTCCCAGCCTGCCCACTCGTTCATCTATTTTTAAAAAAAAAAACAGAACAACTGCGATCTCTGTACCTACCCGCCCACTCGCTCTGTCTCTATCTCTCTGCCAGCCTGCCCACTCGCTCTTGAAGTTTTGACTTTTAATTAAAAAAAAAAAATGCAATCTTACTTGTCTCCACACAGCATTGGGGAATACTGCCATGACAACCAGACCAAAAGTACAGAAGGCTTTGTAGGACAAAATTCCTTCAGTCCAAAAAAAAAAAAAACACACAGGACACTTAGGCGGAGGAACTATTTAATTAAAAGTGATACAAACATACATGGTTTTTCCTACTTAAAATTGGAAATTTAACCTATCAAATGCACTTCCACTAAAGATAGCCATTTCATAAGCACAATAAGCCACTCCAGGGTGTGCGTTAGACATTTTAACACACGGCTAGGAGTCTGGACACACTCGGCCGGTGGCCTTGTGTCTCACTACACCTCTTAGCTGTGTGTTAAAGTGCCTAACGTACACCCTGTCGTGGCTTATTGCTTACTTATCATACACTTGGGGCGTAGTGAGGCACGAGGCTGCATGCTGAGTGCCTTCAGCCTCTGGAAGTGCTGTAATATCTGTTCAATGCACACCCTTGAGTGTCCTATTGCGCTTGTAAAATCGATTGCCTTTTTTTTAAATCAAAAAAAATTGTTTGGATATAAAAAACACTAAAATAGTTTACCATATGTATTGTAAAATAGTCCTTCCGCCTTTATGTGGGGAGATTTCTTTAGGACATTTGTCCTTTATTTTGATCCAAAGTTAACATGTAAGCTCAGGGCCCCCACCCCATGGAGCATGCGCCCATATTACCCCCCCCCAGCTTCTCAGTAGAAGAAGAGAGTCTATGATCTGAATCAATTTAACAACAATAAATAAAATAGGAGAAAAAGAAGTCTTGCAGCGAGCAGGCATTTGGGAGGAACTGGCTGCACTTCAGCATTGCAACCCACTTCACTGAGCATGTGGCCCCACTCCAGATAACATTTTTTCTTCCCATCTCGCGCCAGCATTTACTTCCATAATGGATTGTGTATATTCAGCTTCATTCATATAAAGAAATACAATCAGAGGCTATGCTGCAACTGGGTGTACTTTTTCTTTATCAGTATTTATTTTATATTTTTATCCGCACACCTGATCATTGGATCATTTCAACATGTAGAAGACTGAGCTGCCCCTCCTCTTCCCATGACTGTGTGACCTTCCTTGCTGATCAAGCATAAGTTCTTTCTCATTGACACATTCAAACACCATTTATTAAATAGAAAAAAAAAACTCTCTCACTAATATGTGTATTAATGAGACCTGTAGAGCAAGGTTTCCTGCAGGCAGGGTAATGAGAAGAGAAAGAGAGAGAGAGACTGAAAGATCACGGGTGACAGAGATGGACCGGTAAGAGGAAAGAGGAAAAATGACACAGCATGACATACTTTTTTCGTTGAGCACTTGTCTGTTTTTCTGATGAAAGGGATAAAAAGTGAACAGCGGGTGGCTCTGGCATATCCCTGATCAGCTGCCCCCCCCCCCATCCCCTCTGAGTATGTTGATTTATCTGAACAAGTCCCTTTCCAGGAAATCCCCACTACACATAAGACACACTCTGCTGTTTCACAAACCATTCCTCCAGTGGACACCATCCCTTTATCAAATAGGTTCGGTGCCTTACAGACCTGGCAAGAACAGATGGATGATGCGGTCTTGGATGCCTCTTTCCAATCGGCTAGCGACTTGATTGGACCCCTCACCGCCTAATATGGAGAAACCTCAAAGACTTAAAAGAGTTACCCAATCTAGTATGAAGACCACCACCAACACCACTTCATGAGTCTTATCCTCCTTTTTGGATTGCTAGTTTAAATGTTAATAGTATAAAGTCTAACTTCAAAAGACTACCTTTTCTTTGTTACAGGGATGTTGTTATGATGTGTTTTTTTACAAGACACTAGGTTACATTCTCTTACAGATATTAACATTGCACAAAGGGATTGGGTGCTGGGTGACTCTCATTGGTCCATTGGTGAGGCCCTACGTAGTGGTCTTGGTATCTGCTTTACTACTCCTAACATACAGGTACACAAACTGGTGGATATCTGCCCAGGTAGAGTATTGTTGTTAGACGTTGGTTATGAAGGACAATCCTATCGTCTGATAAATGTTTATTGCCCTCAGACCAAAGTCCTATGAGTAGATCTTTTGCAGCAAATCCAACCATACCTGTATACTAAGTGCCATGTTCTTTTAGGTGGTGATTTTAACATCAGTTTATTAAAGTCTGATAAAACAGTGGCAGGTACCAAGGTCTATAGTGGCACCTTGTTCCTTAAATCAATGATCTAGGTGGCTTCCTTAATAGATGCGCAAGCCTTTTTTAACAATATCCTGTATATACCTTTTTTAAGGGATCCCTGTCAACATGGATTGACTATTGGTTTATGTCTAAACATCTTCCCTTATTTCAAACTGAGACGATACCATTGGTATCTTCTGACCATGCCCTAATAGGCATTTGCATCTCCTCCTCCCCTCCCAGAACTAGTGGTAGAGGGGTGTGGCGGCTTAATACTACACTATTAGAAGACCCAGAGGTATTACAAGCTTTGGGGCACCATCCTGGAAAATAGGAAGTCTGTCCTTTTTTTATATGATTCAGCCATTCAATGGTGGGTGGATACTAAAGTGACACATACTGCTCTTTTCCAGTCTCTTTCTTTACAAAAGAGTGTTTCTGCCACTAATGCTTATAACCAGATGAGGGCAGTCTTTTTAGACTTACTCTTTCAGCAAGTGGACTCTGGGACTGATTGTTCAGCTGCACTGTCAGAGGCATACCTCTCAACCTCCTGCCTCATAAATCAGGGACAAGGCTTAAAAAAATCAGGGACAAAGGACCAAAATCAGGGACACATCTTCAAAATTAGAGATGTTCACCCAGAAAGCTGGTAGAATATGGGGCTTAGTGCAAAATGCATTTTCTAAAGAAGAACAAGTCTGTAACTTTAATGCTTGACATTGCTTTGTGCTTAGAGTCTCCACTGTTTAGCCACAAAAACACAAATTTTAGGAGGGACAGAGTAAACTTTTGAGGCAAAATCAGGGACATCCCTGAAAATCAGGGACACTTGAGAGGTATGGTCAGAGGTTAAGGAGAAACTTATGATGTTACAATATGACAGACGGAAGTTTTTAGAACTAGAGTACAAGTTTGGTACCCGGGGGAGAAATACCAGACAAACCCACTTGATGACCGTGGCACTAGGTTACGTAAAAGCAGGATCATGACTCTTACTACTGGTCAAGGTAGTGAACTTACAAATAACCATTCTATTCTTATTGAAATGGAACTTTTTTTACTTTGGCAGAATACTCCCTTACCTTTGTCAGAACTGGAGCTGCAGCAACTTTTGACAACAGCTGACTTGTCATGATTAACTACCTTTCAAACAGATTCATTAACATTACCTGTCACTTTAGAGGAGCTTGGTAAGGTGATTTCTAGTTTTAATAAGAAAGTAGCCCTTGGGTCGGATGGGTTGCCTGGGGAACTGTACCTTGCGTTATTTATTCCACAAGAACTTTTACTGGCCTACCAGAGTTTTTGGACATTTTCCAGTTGACGGAAAAAATGTCTGAAGGTCTTTTGACATTTTTATATAAAAAAAGGAATAAACAGAACTAAAATAATTGAAGACAAATAACCCTCCTTAATGCACACTTGAAAATCCTAGCTACACTTTTATTGCTCTGGCTTACTACCGTATTAGGAGATATAATTTGTGATTCCCAATTTTGTTCTGTACCAGGCTGTAAAATATCAGATTCATTAATCCTCCTTAAAGAGGTAATGTACCAAGGGGACCTTACTGATGATATGAGTTATTTGATCAATTTAGATCAGTCAAAAGCCTTTGATAGAATTCAGCATGACTATCTCTGGCTTTGTCTGGAAATGTATGGATTCCCTCTCCAATATATTAAATTGATCCAGCAATGTTATTCTGGGGCCTTTGTCCCACCTTATGATAATAAATGCTTAGGTAATAAAGTGAATGTCAAGGTGGGGGTACGCTAGGGGTGCCCACCTAGCCCACTTTTATATATTATTTGTATTGATCCTCTTATTAGAATTCTACGTTGGTCACCTAAAATATTTGGGATGTCACATCAGGGTTCTGACACTGTTACCTCAATCTATTATGCAGATGATTTGGTCCTTACTGTCCTAGATATAGAGTCTGGTATCTGGGCATATAAATTATTTCAAGCCCCATCAAAGGTTATGAGGGCCCATATTAACATGGATAAGAGTATTTGTATTCCTATTTCCATAGGTCCCCCAAGTGTTGGGGTGATAAGCCCAGAATATCTAGGAGAAATTCCAATCACTTTACAACCCTGTAAAATACTAGGGGCCAGATATTCAAATGGGTTGCGCCAGTGCAAGTCCGAAATTGCGCCATAGTGCAATATTCAGCCGGAGGCAGTTGCGCCACAGAAAACATGCTGAGCAACAGCGCAATGCAAATGAAGGCATGTGCAACTGAAGGGGGTGGAACCATGCATAAAGTGCGCAATGCGATATTCAAAGGCTTGTGCAATGCGCAACAGTGGATCAGGCGGAAGTTGTGCCATGGCGGAAATGAGCCAAAATAAAAAGGCTCAAGGAAGAGGCGCAAGAACGTGACAGGGAATGCACATGAGGCAGCCAGACAGAGCAGGCCACAGCAGTAACCAGTGCAGGCCAGGGAGTGGTGAGGACAGAATAGGGGCAGCTGAAGGTGTGTGGGGCCACAGAGTGCAGAGGCCAGTAGGTGTACCCGGTGCAGTGGAGGTAGCAGTCAGGACAGCGGGGGGAACAGATCAACAACAGCCGGGGGACACAAGCCAGGGAGATGGACAGTGCCAGCTTCCACATGGAAGCTGTAATGAGGGGGGTGAGAAGGCATGCTGCAGGGGGACGTGGCCGTGGAAGGGCCCGTTGGCGGTACGCCCCCAACAGGCAGTGCCGTGCCCACATCAGCTTTGAGCTGTATTCAGATGTAGAGATTGTGGGCCAGTACCACCTGAATAGGGCAATACTGAGGCGGCTCTGTGAGCTGTGCAGTAATGTGATGCAGGCACCCTCACAATGGAGTCACGCTCTGTCAGTGGAGACAAAGGTAACAGCCTGCATGTGCTTGCTCACCACGGGTACCTTCCAGAGGCCAACAGGGGACACCACAGGCATAACACAGTCAGCCACATCATGCATCCTCACCCAATTCCTCAGCACACTGCTGCCACATGCTGCGGAGTACATCCATTTCCCCAGCACCGCGGCAGAGCATACAGCAAACATACAGGAGTTCCACAGGGTAGCACGTATGCCTTGCATGCTAGGGGCGATAGACTGCACCCATGTGGCCATTTGCACGCCACCTGGCCCTGATGGGGCTGCATATCACAATCGGAAGGGGTTCTCCAGTGTCAACTGCCAGGTGGTGTGTGATGCCAGTGGGCGCCTCATCAATGTCTGTGCCACGCACCCTGGCGGAGCACACGATTCATTCATATGGTACCAGTCTGCACTGTGCCATCGATTTGAGAGTGGGAACATCCCCACAGGACATCTAGTGGGTGAGTATGCATGTAGGATTGGCAAAGTGGGGGCAAGGGTGGGTAAGCCACAGGTGCCATGGTAGTGGCACACAGGGCTAGGGGCAATATGGGCCTGAACATGACACTAACCTCCACTATCTCCACACAGGTGACAGTGGATACCCACTCCGTCCCTGGCTGCTCACACCCTACCGGCGCCCCACGACCACATCGCAGCAATGCTTCAATGAGGCACATGCCGCCACACACAACATCATCGAGTGGGTGTTTGGGATGCTGAAGGTATGCTTCCAATGCCTAGACACCTCCGGCAGTGCCCTACAGTACAGCCCCTCAAAGGTCTGTGGGATATTCCTGGCCTGTTGTATCCTGCACAACATGGCCGAAGACTGTGGGATAGCCGTACAGGTCAAGGAGGGGGACAGCAATGGGGATGCTGGTGACGCCGGTAATGATGGGGATGAGTAGCCCCCTTGGCGCGGCATGACCCCTGACTGATCCGCTGGCCCAGCTGCACGGGACACCATCACAGAGGAGCACTTTGCACAACACAGGTAAGTCATGGGGCCATGTGCAACCAACACTGTCCAGGGCGCAACCCACATACACACAGGGTAACACACCAGGGTGCATGACGGCGTAGGGAGGAAGGGACAGAGCACAAACACACAACCAGGGAGGGGTGAACAGTCACACGCCACATGGACAGACACACACACACACACACCAGGCACAAAGTGCACAGGGGCAGGTGCACAGCAGAGCAGGAACAGACATGTGAAAAATACACATCCACAGGCCACTTCCACCACCTGTACTGTCCATGTACATGTGTCAGATGCTGGGCACCCTTGCACCTTGGTGTACGGTGCAATGCAGGCATCATCATGCACATGCACCTGTGGACAGCAGTCGGGAGGGTGTGCAGGTGGTCCGTGTGTCAGCGTGTAGGGCAGGGGATCCACTGGTGCACTGCCCACCATAACACACATTGCACACAGGGCAGCAGCAGACAGGGCCCGCACTGGGAGACAGGTCAGTCATGTGGCACAGTGCAACGGCCACCTCAGATGCGTGGGCGGCCCCGCCGAGACCCAGAAGCACTGGCAGGCTGAGCATGGGCCACTTGGGGTGGCACCGATGGACCACCAGGAGTCCCACTGTGCGAGCGCGACCTTGTCCGCACAGGGGTCTGCAGCATACCTGCACCAGGGGTGCTCGGGATGCCCACAGCTGAACCCAGCATCGACAGGGTGGGTGTCGCACGACGCCGGGAATGGGGAGTGGACAGTGTACTGTGCGGTGTGAGTGGCACAGGGGCACCTGACTGTGTGCCCAATGTGGCCACGGCACTGACCACTGCCTGTGTCAGCCTGTCGATGGTGGTGGTCACATCCACCCGCATATGGTCAATCTGGGACAGGATCCTCTCGTTGTCCCTGCTGTGCCGTTCCAGAGCCACACACAGTGTCTCCATGGACGATGCAACCCACATCTGCTGCTGTACTGATGCCTGCAGCAGGCGGGTGTGCTCATCAAAGAGGTCGTCTGCCACATCAGCAACCTGTCCCTCAGGGTCTGGAAGGGCCTGATGTACAGCACCCCTTGAGGGTTGGCGCTGCTCACCAGGACCAGATATGGGCATGTCCACAGGCGGTGCACCTCCAGCACCGCTGAGCCCTGTACCCCCAGTCCCGGTGGGTGACTGCTGCTGCTGCCCCTCCACCTGCTGTACCCATGGGATCAGTGGTTCCCCTGCTGTGGCCGCAACAGTGCCAGTGACCTTCACAGCCACCGGTGCTGCCCCACCGGTGCTGACAGGCACAGCCTGGGACTGTGCTGTCATACTGGCACACACATCGGAACCAGCTAGACCCACGGGCATGTGCTGGCCTGCTGTGTGTCCATCCTGTGATACACACATGTCAATGCCCATAGTGATCGGTGCATCATCGATGGTGCAGGTCTGTGCCACAGCCACAGCCACAGCGTGCTGGCATGCTTGCATGCCAGACCGCTGGACACAGGAAGGGCATTCCCCACACCTGTCTCAACATCTGTGAAGGCAGATGGCCATGCACACTGCCGCAGTGCATGCCAGCAATCTGCGGAGGTGGATGGACCCTCCTCCAACTTTGGGTGGCTGTCCGCAGTGGACAGGCCCTCCACTGCTGACCCCATGCAGACGCACAGGATCTGTAACAGAAAGGAAAGACACGTTAGTGCATGTGAACTACCTTCCCCCCCAACATGACATACCATGCAGTGATGGGCTACTACCTGTCTGGAAGCCACCTCCAGGCACACCCTCAATGGTGCTGCGCTGCATGCTTGCAGCCAGCATGTCCTCTGACGGGGTCAGCTGCACCACCTCCAGCTGTCCACCGCCTGTAGCAGCACGTGCCGCCCTGATGGCTGCAACCTTCTCCTTCACCCGTCTCCTGTCGGTCCCCATCTTCTTTTTACACTCCTGCACGGAGCGCTGGTGGCTGCCGTGCAGGTTGCCGGCACGTGCCACCCTCTCCCATGCATCAGCTCGGGCCTGAGGTGTGCTCCGCCATCCACTGAGGAGTGGCTCCTGAGCCAGGTATGCCTCAAACAGTGCCTCTGTCTCCACCTTGGTAAAGTTGGGCTTCCTCTTCCGCCCACCATCATCCTCCTCATCCAGTCCTCGCTTGGTCATGTCATGGCCTGTATGGGTGAGAGTGGTCATCTATGACTGTGCAGTACACAGCTTCTCTGGGGCCATGGTCCAGAACAGCAAAATGCATGCAACTCACCTATCAGCTGCAGTAACCGAATATGGCCACTGCAGATCAATGTCGCACATTTATAGTGCAATGCATGCAAATTAGGAGTGGAGCAACTTTAATGAGATGCAAATCGTGCCGCTGTGCCATTGAATGGCTGATCGTATGATTTGGATATGATGGCTGAATATCGCGCTGTTGCGCTTTGTGCAATACGGTTGAGCCGGCTGAGCCAATGACACAGTTCTGTGACTGCGTAGTACACCACACTGCGCATGCCCAGGTAGCTTACGCAGGCGTCTGCCACACTGATGATATGCTGTGCGCGATCGGCAATTCAGGACATGGCCACCATTGTGCCAGTGGTGCTACAGTGCCGGTCACCACATGGCGCTGTGGCACAACTGCGCAATAGTCCACTGTGGCAATGGCACGCAGGCGACCAATAGCGCTGGACATGTAGACGTCCAATGGCACTGTGCGTTGCCTTGCGCCAGAGACCCATGACCTTGTGCCCGACCTTTTCCCCCTTGGCACTGTACGTATGGCATGTCCGCAGCTCTATCACGCTGTTCAGTAACAGCGCGATAGGGACCGATGGCGTATAAGAACAGCGCGATAGGGACTGACGGAGTTGTATTGCTCAACATTTCCACGTGTGGTTGCCGTGCTGCAGAGCACCATATTGCCTACTATATACCTGCAAGGATGGCACGCAGGAAAGCTCCACAGTGGAGTGCTTTGGAGGTGGCCAACCTGGTGGCTGTGGTGGAGCCTCACCATGGGCCACTGTTTGGGGATGAACCCCTGAATGTGGCCCGCACACATGTGTGGCAGCAGGTGGCCACTAAACTTGAGCAGGCCACTGGGCAGCAGTGCACAGCGGAGCAGTGCAGGCACTGGTACAGTGACCTGTGCAGGAGGGAGCGGGCACTGCTGGCACGCCTACGGTCACGTGCCAGGAGGGGCATGGTGCCTAGGCCAGGTGGGTGAGCTGTCTATGCACCTGTATTGTCCGCATGGGTAACACTGTGTATTGTGACCAGCACATGGGGGAGGGTTGGTCTATGGTTGGCTGTGTCAGAGTTTACAGGTGTGTGATGTATGGGTCTGGCTGTGTGGGCAGGCACACTCATTGGGGCAGGGGGCTGTCTGCTTTGGGTTTTCACTGATGTGTTTCTCACCTATTGTTTTCCACAGGCATGGAGGAGTGGAGACGGGCCCAGGATGAGGCACAGAGAGGGGTGGCAGCGGTGGCTGTCCAAGGTGGTGACGGTGTTGGGCCACAGCATCAGCAGCAGCAGCAACAGCCACAGCAGCAGCGGACTGATGACGGTGAGTGTCATGACATCATGGATGCTATTGCGTGCTGTGGGGGGGGCAGGGCATGGCCACCATCCATGGACAACACTGCCATGTACGCAACGTATGACAGTCAGCACTGTCCAGTGGCACTGCATGTCTGGGAGTGCGTCACTGGTGGTCCATGCATGCACTGGGCACATGGCTGTGGCACTAACTTCCTACCATGTAGCCACGTCACTGTACAGCCTTGGTTGTGCTGTGCTGGTCATGGGTGGGGTGTGTGTGCAGTGGCACACATGGCTGTTGCTGCCTGGTTGGGCTTGTCTTGTGCACGGTCACTGTGGGTGGGTGCAGTCCATCACAGGGGTGGGGCACTTGGCTGTATGCCATGCATGTTGGGTGGGCTTCAGGGTTGTGGACAGTCACAGCCGTTGATTCTGTTCCCTTGTCCTAGGTGTCCTGGTCCTGAGGAGGATCGAGCGGGCTGTCCACCACCTGCTGGAAGTGTCTGTGGAGTCCCTGGACATACTGAGGGAGATGCAACGGAGGGGAGTGAGGCGTCGGAGGAGGACCTGGGACCAGCGGCAGCTGGCTGATGTGCGGCCCGGCAGGCAGTAGCTGCCCCACACCTACCCCCTTTACCCATCCCTCACACCCTGCCTTCCCTCATCCAGTTCTTCACCCCTGCCCCTGACCTACCCCTACCTTGTACCCATACCCGCACCCCTTTCTTGTAAATAGCTGTACATAGTTGTGTGCTCCTGTTCATATTTTCTTTATATAAATCTATTTTGATATGAATACTGTGGTGGTCTCTGATTTGCAGCTGGCTATTGGTGCTCAGTTGCAGTGGTGTGCATGGCATCTGGGGTGATATTGTCCTGGGAATGTGTGTGTGTGTGTGTGTGTGTGTACATGGGGAGGTGTCCCTGGTGTGGTAGTGGCTTTCAGCCAGTCTGGTCGTGTGCTGCCACACACCGCTGGGTGCTCCTGGAGGGTCTGGCTTGTATGTTTCTGTGGTACACAAGGTTGCAGTGTGGCGGGGGGGCATGGGGATTCCTGCAGAGACGGTGACAGTCACTGCTCATGGGTGGTGTCTTGGGGTACCAGTGCAGGGTGTGCTGTGCACAGGGGGGTGCTGTTGTGCACTTGGGTTGTCCGCACTCTTTGTGTGACAGTCTCAGCTTGCCAGTGGGTGTGCTGGGGCACCATGGCACAGCTGTGCTTTGTTGGCTTGTTCCCATGGGCCGGTGGATATTCCGTCCCTCCCCCAGTGATGCTGTGCTCAGGGTGTGGGGGTGTATTTTTAGTTCTGCAGTGTGTTCCTGTGCCCATCTGTGGCATGGGTGGTGGGCCCCTGCCTACCTCCCTGGTTGTGCAGTTCCATTGCTCTGCTGCTGGGGGGCTCTCTGCTTGTGCTATGGCGCCTCTGGACTGCTCAGCTGGGCTGGCCTTGTTGCGCTACGGCGCATCATATCTGCTCAGCTTCCCCTTCCTGGTTGCGCTATGGTGCAGGTTGTGTGATATTCAGACGTTGGCTGGTTGCACAATTTGACTTGCTCCATGTTTGAATATTGCATCTATTGCACATGTGTGCAATTGACTTGTGCTTGCTCCTGCTATTGCGCACATTTTGGGCTCAGTTTGAATATCTGGCCCTAGGTGGGTTTTTTTTGTATCTGGAGATATGCAAACTTTTAACTGGGATAGACATATTGAAAAGGGTAACAGACTTGTTTCAAATTGGAATAAATGGTCAATGGGCAAAGATAAATGGGTGTATCTCCTAAAAAACATTTTTGGTTCCAGTTTTTTGTTCTGAAGCCATATTTATCCCATTCCACGGTATAGCGAAACTGCTATTTTTTCTTGTTTTTTCACAGGTCTCTGGGGCAGTAGAATGAACCTCATTAGAAGGGCAGTGACATACTTACCCTATAAACATGGTGGTGCAGGAATGATTAATCCTTTGGGTTTTTTCATCTATTTTTTGATACAATTTTTTTACCTATCTTAAAAGATACCGATTTACAGTGGAAAGTATGGTCCATGGGAAAATTGCGGGATATCCTCCAAGAATGGCAGGACAATCATTTCCAACATAAAAATAAACAAAAATATAAATTACCCATGGATTGGATGTTATGTTTCGATTATATTAAACGTTGAGGAATCTTGATACAACATATCTTAACCATGGGACATAAAATGTTATATCAGTATATTATTTCTCTCCATTACACAGAATAACCTTTTTCTATGTATAGTGGGCCACTACAGACAGCAATCGTAGATACATTGTGTGATACGCAACTTCCTCCCAGATTTAGAGCTATAGCATGGTTAGGGGTTCATGGGAAAATTAATGTCAAAAGCATAAGGAGATTTCGAAAAGAACATGCCCAAGGCATTCCTGTCAGACACAGCTTCAGACAATGGACCATCTGTAGTTCCACTGCCCTTTTATATTGGATTTTTGGAAGGATCTGGCAGTACATTGGCAGACCCAATAATTCAGTATTATGTCTTTTGACTGCTTATTTAAAGGTTTGTTTTCCATCTCATTGGGTACGGTTTAATCCGAGTAGTCTACAAACTTTGATGCAATGTTTTTTGTTCTGGATATGGAATGTGAGTTACAAACTGGTATTACAACAACAGCTTTTGACCCCTTTAGAAAATTTTATTTAATCCATAATGATCTACTGAAGCTTAAACATGTGGACAAGGGTAAAGTTAGCCTAAAGACATGGTGGGACAGGTGGGATCCTTTCTTTTGGCTAATGTAGTTTACTTGATGTCCTCCAATGATTATTTTGGAATACTGATATCTTTTACTTTAGTTTTTTTTTAGATAACTTGGTCTACTCAGTTGGTTACATGGCTGATGCATTAAGCAACTTTCACATCTGAACTATTGTGTGCAGTATTACAGCCTTTTTTTCACATGGACCACCCAGGTAACATAAGGTGCTGCGATATGCTCTGGACTGCTTGTGGCTTAGCTTCAGATTTATTGCTTATATGTTATTACTCAGTTCGTTTTGGGGTTCTCACATTATGTAATTACATGAATGTGTGATACATTACTTATTTTTGTATACTGTTCTTTCCTAGCATTATGATTTAGTGTGATGTAACAATGTATTTTTTTATATTTGTTTTTAAGTTTTAATAATAAATTCCTCCACTCTTTTCATATGTAGGAGAGGAGTAGGGTAGGCAGTAACACCTATTTTCTTTGGAACCATTTGTTTGCTTTAAGAATTCACTATAGTTTTTGCATTATTACTTAAAAAAAGGGGGGACTGTATGTTTAATACTTAATTGCTTTACTGTTTCACAATTTTTCTTTATACCATTTGTATTAAGTATATGCACGCATAATTTTTCCAGTTTGAATAAAAAAATTCCCCTACTCTTTTCGAGAAGTGCCATGGGATATTTAACATCCACCTGAACTACCACCAGAACAGGCATATGGGACCTTGGTTTAACGTCTCATCCGAAATACGGCACCTCAGGAGTGCAGCACCCCCTCATGCTGCACTACAGTGTCAGTATTAGGATTTAACCCAAGTGCACGCTATGCATACAGGAGTGGTATACAGACCTCCAGCACAGGGAGAGGAGTTAGATAAGGCACTTAGGGAGGACATCATCAGGATGGCAAATAAGGGGGAGGTGTTGCTAGTTGGGGGCTTCAATCTGCCAAATGTGGAAAGGAGCCTTCCAGCTGCAGCTTCAGCAAGGAGCTGGGTCATCCTTGACTCCTTACAAGGGGCCTTTTGTTAGGGAGCAAGTCATCGAACCCACTAAGGATGGGCAGTGCCAGACATGGTGCTTACAAACAGGGACAACATTGCAGACGTCACAGTGGGCAGTCCCCTAGGTACCAACGATCACTGTACAGTGTGGTTTAACATTAAGTCAGGAGCAGAGGCAAACCACACAAGGTGAGGCAAGGGTCCTGG
This sequence comes from Neoceratodus forsteri, assembly GCA_016271365.2. Taxonomy (NCBI): domain Eukaryota; kingdom Metazoa; phylum Chordata; order Ceratodontiformes; family Ceratodontidae; genus Neoceratodus; species Neoceratodus forsteri. The sequence goes on from CM057453.1 coordinate 424,825,529, forward strand.
ACTTTAGGTAGGTGGATTTTAAGGAAATGGGAGACTGCCTCAGAAACTGCCTAGTTGGGGAGAAATGCCAGGAAGGGTTAGAGGAAGAGTGAGGAAAAATAAGGATGGGCATATTTAAGGCAACCAGCCTCTGCTTGAAGGAAGGAAGTAAAAGCAAAAGGAAAATGAAGCCATTATGGTACTGTAGGGACACAAGTGGCCATGGTGGTGAAGAAAAAAAGGGAGGCATTCAGGAGGTATAAGGAAACACAGAGGGAGGGAGGCCAGTAGGTGTACCAGGCAAAACAAAGGGAAGCAGATGTAAGACAGTGAGGCGAGCAAAGGAGCAAACAAAAAAGGATAGCCAAAGGGGTAGCAAATGAGGATAAGACTTTCTTCAAGTACATAAAGTGAGAAGAGGAAAGCAAGGGAAGGGAGAGTGAAGATAAGGAGGATGACAGAGGGAGACTGCACAGAAGAGGACCAAGAAAAAGCACATAGCCTGAACAGATGCTTCTGTTCAGTCTTCACAGTGGGAGGGGGGCACCAGTGATCAGCTGGAACTAAGGGGAAGGGGAGGTGGACTCAAGTCCATTTTCAGAGGAAAGAATTTTGAAGGGACTTGCAGCTCTGAAAGTGGACAAGGTTATGGGATGAGATGGGATACACCCAAGGATACGAAAATAACTCAGGGAGGTGCCAGCTGCCCTGCTGATGGCCTCCTTTGACAGCTAACATTACATGTGTGGTTATGGTAGACTGGAAGAGAGCAGATGTGGTCCTTCTACGTAAAGGTGGCAGCAGGGAAGAGGCTAGTAACTATAGGCAGGTGAGCCTCACCTCAGTGGTGAGGAAATTAATGGAAACACTGTTAAAGGAAAGGCTGGTAGAATATCTTGAATTCAGTGGGCTACAAGACCAAAGGCAGCATGGATTCAGTGGGGGGGCGGGGTCATGCCAAATAAATCTGATTCAGTTTTTGACTGGGTGACAAGGGAACTAGATCAGAGGAAGGCAGTGAACGTGGCTGATCTGTACCTTAGCAAGGCCTTCGACATTGTGCCACACAGGAGACTAATTAAGAAATTGAACAGCCAAGGGGTGGGATCCAAAGTGGTGAACTGGGTTAGAAATTGGTTAATGGATAGGAGACAGAGGGTGGTGGTTAACGGCACTCACTCTAATGATGGGAGAGTAACCAGTAGTGTGCCACAGACCTAAGTACTGGGACTGGTCCTCTTCAATGTTTACGTAAGTGACATTGCAGATGAAATGGAAGATCACATGAAACCTAAATTGGCACAAGGGCCCACTCACCCAGAAATTTTCAATTTTTAATTTTTACTATATCAAGATACAATCCAAAGAACAAACGTTTCAGAAACAATCCTTCTTCAGTGTTCAGACTGCTTCTACATCAATAATAACATTTAATTAGGATCACTTATTATCAAAATCCAAAATATCTAATCTAGAATACACAGGGGTTGAAATGCTCACCTATATGTGCATATTAAGTGTATACTCAATTAGATAAGCCACAGCTACTATCATACATATTCTCTAAAAAAAGGAATATATATTATTTTTGGATTATTTAGTAAACAAAACATGTATAAGCTTTTATATTAATTCACTCATATAACACATCAAATTAATCACCATTCTAACTCATATTAAATCACAGTAACATGCAAATAATGTTCACCTTCAATTTTCTTTTCTCCTGGTAATTAGTTTATCCCACCATAAATTAGTCATATCAACCATTTTCCTATAAACAAAAATTGCTTATGTATTAGTCCAGTACAACATTAATGCTGTTCTCATTGCTTTAAAATTATTCACAACTTGTAAATTTCAGTAATATTTACTTGCTTAGTCATCAGAACAAGAACTGTGGCGCGACCTCATGCTTTCTCTCTTTACTGAGGTGTCCCACCTATTCCTTTACTCATTTAAATACCTACAGGGTTGGAATCAGGCACAGGTGATCAGACAGTATCGATGAAATGGAAGGGAAGGTATGATTTTACAGATGATACCAAAATCTGTAATAGGGTGGACAATAAGGAAGGGGTGGAAAGAATACCTGGGGATCTGGGGAAACTCGAAAAGTGGTCAAGAGCATGGCAACAGCATTTTTCACCATCTGTATGTTTTTGCTGCCTGCTGTACACAACAATCTGCTGCACTGGCAAAGGGACTCTGATCAAGTGTAATAATAACAGTACCTGCATTTAGATTGTGAAACAAATTATCTTTCATTCATGAATTCTTACAGTGCATGCTTGAACTGATCCCCTGTGCCCATTTCAGCTGCCATTAATACAGCTGATGAGGGAGCTCGGCAGTGAGCTATTGGAAGCTGGGGCTAGACAGGAAGGAGCTGGGCACTATAAATTTTCATGCCTAAGTGAAGCACGAGTGCTCAGGCATGAGCGTGAGTGATGCGCACACCACTCATAGAAGATTTAGAGACCTGTGAAGCATACAGACGGTAATAAAGTGTATAGGGTTGGGTAGTAAAGGTTTATACTGAATTGAATTTCATAGGAAAGTTATTCCTTTTTATCTGCATTTTAAATTTGGTTTTACAATTCAGTCGCACTGCATTATAATTGAATTTTTTTTTTTTAGTTTTTTTTTTATTTTAACTAGTCTGATCAATAACGCATGTAAATTAAACTTAAGAATGGGTACAGCTAAGAAGCTACTTTTTAAAATGGGGGTGATTTGCATTATATTGGCTAGTTTGTGTGTTACCGAAATCCCTGTAAACGGGGTGGGGAGCAGAATTTTCAAGGATTAATTATACTATCTATGATCCACTTTAAGGAAACTTGGCCATTTCCTATGGATTATAGTCAAAAAGAAATGCCTCTAACTGTTGATTTTAGGATACAGCATTATTTGTTGCAATTGGATGTTCTGATTAGGAACCAGATTACTCAAATGTTTGGACATAACCATAGTAATGGGCATTTCCTGAAATTTGTACCCTCATGAGATGTGGATAACTTGAGAGAAGTGGTAAAGAGAACCCTTTTATTACTCAACCTGTTAAGATGTGGGGTTATAAATCCAAATGCAGGCCCTTATACAAACTTACTTAAACATAGAAAGGGCATACTTATTACATATTCAAATGTCAGGAGTCTAGTGCCAAAATTGGATTTGATAAGGGAATTTTCTGTGGACCACCACCAAGATTTTACGGTATATACCGAGACCTGGCTGAGTGAAAGAGTAAATGATTCAAATATTTCAGTTCAGGGGTATAATTTGTATAGAATGGATAGAAATAAAAGTGATGGGGGTTTGATCTATGCTTTAGACAGATATCTCCCTAAACAATTGTATTTAAACCTGGGCACTGACTGCTGTGAATATTTAGCACTGGAGATTGGATTCCAGTCTGGGAAGCCTTTATTGTTAATTGGTGGTTATCATTCCCTCAAGAAATTTAAAAAGTAAGATGTTACAACTAATAGATATATTGCTTCCCTACTCAGAGACCCATGGTTACTTTTGATAGGGGACTTTAACGAAGATTGGACTACATCAGGAGACACTAGTGTGATGAAAAATTTAGCAATAAATCTAGGTTTAGAACAAATGATAAAAGATCTCACACATACAAATATTAAGAAACCCTCTAATTCTACACTGCTCGACTTGGCTCCGACTAATGCTTCATATAATTATTCTACTGCAAGCCTGTTGGAGGATATGAACAGTGATTAAAATATAACTTATTGTAAAAGAGGTAAAAGTACAGTAGGAAGTAGATCTAAATTTTTTTCATATCGATCTTTCAAGAACTTTGGTTAGTTGGCATTTTCTAGAGACCTGAATAATATAAACTGGGAAAGGTTATAATTAATACCAGATAGGGACCTGGCTTGGAGTTATTTCATGTCAGAGCTAATGCAAGTATACAAAGAGCATTTGCCTATTAAAACAAAGAAGGTAAGGCAAAACTCAGCCCCTTGGTTCTTCTGTGAGTTAGGGAAATTAAAAAGAACAAAAAGGCAAGCATGGGAACGTGCCTATAAAACTCACCAGAAACAAGACTGGGATTATTACAGAAGAATAAGGAATTCTTATTTTATGGCAGCCAGGGAAGCAAAAAGATCATTTTATAGACTAAAACTAGAGGAAACAGCTAGAGAGCCAACCACATTTTGAAGTCTAATAAAAGAACTGAGTGATCAAACAAAACAAAAAAAAAAACAGGATGGCCAAATAATATAAAAATTCCAGGAGATAGAGGGGAGGAAGAATCATTAGCTGATGTATTCAATGAATACTTTGTGAACTCAGGTAATTTGACAGTTCTGATCGTGATGCTGGAGAGATAGGGGTGTGGGTAAAAATAGAGGACCACCCAGATTTCAACTTCAACAAAACTGAAGAATATGAAGTTCTCAACATCCTTCTAGATTCAAAAACAAACAAGAGTTGTGGCCAAGATGGACTGACCCCATCTCTCTTAAAATGTACTGCTGTGCAGATAGCTGCTCCCCTTACTTATTTATTTAATAGATCTTTGACAGAGGAGATCGTGCCTGATGATTGGAAGCTGGCCAGAGTTATTTCCATTTTTAAAGGGGGTAGCCCTGGACAGCTGACCAATTACAGACTGATTTCCTTATTATCGCAGGTATTAAAAGTGTTTGAAAAACTTATAGTTAAATAGCTATCTGATTATTTGCACAGGAATCATTTGTATGATGAATACCAGTTGGGATTTTATAAGTCCCATGGCACGGTGGTCTCTGTTTCGAGGGTCTTGGATGAGATAAGCGAAGCTGTGGACTCCAGTAAATTGACTGGGAGCATCTTTGTTGACATCTCCAGGGTCTTCGACATGGTTCACCACCAAATTCTTCTGCAAAGACTGGCAAACCTAGGGGTGTCACTGGGAGCATCAAAATGATTTGGGTCTTACCTGAGTGGACACATGCAAACAACCAAGGTGAATGAAGAGGTTTCAACACCATAGCACGTAGTCCAAGGGGTCCCCCAAGGCTCAGTGCTTGCCCCACTGTTGTTTTTGATATATCTTAATGGCTTTGGTGATGGTGTATTTGGTTCAGCGTATCATTTGTACGCTGATGACTCTATAATATACGCCTCAGTTCCAACTCAGCACGACAAGTGTTTTGACTCATTTATTTATTTATTGGTTTCTTTTTCCTTAAAAAAAAAATATATATCTGAGGATCAGTTACAGGATTTTTAGTACTGTAAATAAATAAAAAGAGAACTAAGAGAGCTTCAGTAGCAGAGAAGTAGTGGAATTGCAGTATAATGTGGCGAGTGGTGCAATGCAGTGGCTGTGGGGCAGCCATATTCAGGCAGACCTTCTGGACACTGAGGTGCTGCCCTATCTGCATGCATCTCTCTGGACTGCGGGATGAGGTAGCCAGACTCAGAGCGGAAGTAAACTGGGTCAGGAGTACCATTACCCCTATCCAGGGTCCACCCAGTCCAATGCAGCTGCCTCAAAGGATGCTGAGAACGAGGAGCACTTGGATGACAGTGGGCTCAGGGAGGGTTAGAGCAGTCAGGCAGAGGCACATCCCAGATCCTATTCCTCTCAAGAACTCATATGCCACACTGGCAAATGAGGACAACCAAATAGAGGTACCAGGAAGTGGAAGGAAAGGATGTGGAGGTTAGGCAAGGAGGTGACCTCAGTGGGGAAAGCAGTGGACCCCAGAGGAGGAGGAAGCGAATCCTGGTGGGGGACTCCATTGTAAGAGGGATCCAGCTAGGAACACAGGAGGGGGAGGACAGGGAGGTGAGGTGCCTACCAGGTGCCACGGCATGGAGGGATGGAAGGAAGATACTGGGGATCACTGGGAAGGCAAGACGGGAGGGTGAGCTGGATGTCATTATCCACCTAGGTACTAATGACTTGGCAAATGGGGAGCCAAAGGAAGTTCAGGAAGAGTTTAGGAAACTGGGAGGGTCTCAAGCAAGTAGCTACTTCTGTCACTTTCTCAGAAGTACTACCTGTGAGAGGCAAGGGAGAGCATAGGAGTGCATGCACCAGGAACTTTAACTCATGGTTGAAGAACTGGTGCTGTAGGAAGGGTTTGGATTCATTGGTGACTGGGGACCCACCTGGAGGGATGGAGGTTTGTTCAAGCCTGACGGCCTGCATCCATCCTGGAGGGGAATCCAAGCACTCAATGATAAGTTTAAATGCTACATTGACAAGCATTTAAACTAGCAAAGGGGGGTGGCAGTCCAGCAAGGATGGTACCTACTTGCTCACCCCCACAGCTAGTAGTGGAACCAGTGAACCAGAGGGTGGCTATCTCTGCAAAGCAGTGTGCAAAGATGGAGATTAGTGTCCAAAAGGTGGATAAGCAAAAGGGCAAAATTCAGCAGAAGGGCAAACAGCAAGGAGAACTAGGGATAAATGACAACCAAAGAAGGGGCTGGAGTAGAACAGTGAAGCAGTCTAGGGAGGTCAAATCATGAAAGCCATGTGTGCAAATGCCAGGAGCCTTAGCAACAAGATGGAAGATCTGGAGGCTGTCATGGTACAGTCAGACCTGGACATTGTGGCCATCACTGAAACCTGGTGTAATTGATAACCATGACTGGGAGATGGCCATACCTGGCTACAACATATTCAGAAGAGACAGAGCAGGCAGGAAGGAGGAGGAGTGGCACTGTATGTGAAAAATGACATAAGGGCCACACAGATCCAGGAGGAACAAAATGGGGAGAGATACTGTGGGTTAAGCTGGAAAGGAAAATGGGGCAGCCATCCACACAGGTGTGGTCTATAGACCACCAGCCCAGGAGGAAGAAACAGATAGGAGCTGATGCTAGCCATCCAAAGGATGGCAGACAAGGTGAGGTAGTACTGGTTGGAGACTTCAATATACCAGACGTGGACTGGAGCATCCCAGCAGTAGCATCAACTAGGACAGATTTATCCTGGACTCCCTTCAGGGTGCCTTCCTCAAGCAACTGGTCATGGAACCAACTCGGCAGAAGGCAACACTGGACCTTGTGCTCACAAAACAGGGACAGTGTGATGGGGGTAACAGTGGGGAGCACCTGGGTAACAGTGACACCAGTCATTGTGGTTCAAATCACAGAAAGAGCAGAACCAAACCACACAAAAACACGTATCCTGGATTCTAGGGGGCAGACTTTGGGAAATGGGAGATACTTGAAAGAGGCATTAAGGGAATGGGACAGGAATCAGGGTTGAGGAACAGTGGGCAGTATTTAAAATGGGGATTATAAGAACAACAGAATTATGCATTAAGCAGGTTAGCAAGAGGAAAAGGAAGAGGAGACCATTATGGTTTTCCAAAGAGGTAGCAAAGAAAGTGAAAGCCAAAAGATTGCATTCAGGCAATACAAAAGACACAGGCAGAAGGGGATAGGGAGAAGTACCAGGAGAAACAAAGGAGGCAGGGAAGTCAGTAAAGGAAGCCAAAGCTCAGACAGAAGAACACATTGCAAAATCAGTGGGTAAAGGGACAAAACCTTTTACAGGTACATAAGTGAAAAAAAAGACAAAGGGAGGAATAGTGAGACTGAAGGGGAGGATGGGAGCCACGTGGAGGATGACAACAGTAAAGCTGACATATTGAACAGGTATTTCTGCTCAGTCTTTACTAAGGAAGGGGGTAATGGGTCTGAAGGAGTACAAGGGGTGAGAATGGTGCAGAAATGGACAAGTCCCTTTACACGAAAGGGTCCTGAAGGAACTGGAAGTAATAAGAGCTGATAAAGCAATGGGGCCAGATGGGGTACCCCAGGTCTTTAAAGAACTAAGAGAGGTGGTGGCTGAACCTCTGGCTATCCTGTTCAGCCAATCACTGGAAACAGGGAGGTACCCAAAGACTGGAGGACAGCAGATGTAGTCCCTTATACAAAGTGGGAACAAAGAGGAAGCAGGGAATTACAGACCAGTCAGCCTCACCTCGGTAGTGGGAAAGATCATGGAAGCACTACTGAAGGAGAGATTGGTGGAACATCTGGTTGTCAATGGACTACAGGACCCAAGGCAGCATGGTTTCACCAGGGGAGGTCATGTCAGACCAACCTCATTGAATTTTTGACTGGGTGACTAGGGAGGTGGATCAGGGAGGGCAGTGGACATGGCCTATCTGGACTTCAGCAAGGCCTTTGACACTGTGCCACATAGAAGACTATTACACAAACTGGGGAATATGGGTGTGGGCAGGACAGTAGTGTGGTGGGTAGTAACTGGCTGGGTGGCAGGACACAGAGGTGGTGGTAAATGGCTGTCACTCCACAGAGGAAGAGTGACCAGTGGGGTACCACAGGGATCAGTGCTGGGACGGTCCTATTCAACATCTTCATCAGTGACATTGCACAGGATCTAGAAGGCAGAATTTCATTGTTCGGCTGATGACACAAAGCTCTGTAACAGAGTAGACACACCAGAGGGTGTAGACAGAATGAGAAGGACCTGCAGAAACTTGAAGAATGGTCAAGGGTTTGGCAGTTGAAATTCAATGCAAAGAAGTGCAAGATAATGCATATGGAGCACAAAAACCCTGGCACAATATATCAGTTGGGGGGTGAGGATATAGCATGCACCAAGCAGGAAAGGGATCTTGGGGTTGTCATCTCTGATGACCTCAAGGTAGGGAAACAGTGTGACAAGGCATCAGGTAAAGCAAATAGGATGCTGGGTTGTATAGGCAGGGGCATCACCAGCAGGAAAAGGGAGGTCATAATTCCGCTATACAAGACACTAGTGAGGCCCCACCTGGAGTACAGTGTACAGTTCTGGAGACCATACCTACGTAACGACATAGACAGGGTAGAGAAGGTTCAGAGGAGGGCAACAAAGATGGTGCATGGGTTGCATCACAAGTCCTATGAAGACAGGTTGAAGGAACTGAACATGTACTCCCTGGAGGAGAGGAGGGAGAGAGGGATATGATAGAGACATACAAGTATCTTACAGGGAGGAACAGGGTGCAGGAAAACACTACTTTTAAGCGAAAAGTTGTTTCAGGACTAGAGGCATGGGATGAAGTTGGAGGAGGACGTTTCAGAGGAAACATGAGAAAGAATTTCTTCACAGAACGGGTGGTGGACAAGTGGAACACCCTGCCAGAGGAAGTGGTGGGGGCCGAAACAATCACGGGATTTAAGAATGCATGGGATAGACATAAAGGAATTCTAGAGGTCAGGGGTAAGGGGAAATAGACTTCTAGGAAAACAAACTGAACTTACAAGCTCAAATGGGCAGACTAGGTGGGCCATAGGCCCTTATCTGCCAACACTGTCTATGTATCTATGTATCTATGTAACTATAACAGAAGTACAAATTAGTCTGCAGGCAAGCTTCAATGGCTTAAAAAGCTTCTTACTACAATGTAAGTTTAAAATAAACATAGGTAAAGCAAAATGTATGTTTTTTGGCACAAATCATAAGTTAAAGGATTGCCCAGATCTGGAAATTGTGGCTGCAGGGGGAAAAAAGTTGGAGTCTGTAAAATCATAAATATCTGGGCTACTGGACGGATCCCAAAGGCTTGGGCAATGTGCATGTGGATAACCGTATTAAAGTAGTTGGAAAAAGAGTGGGGGGTATTATATAGGAATAAAAATTGCTTGGGTGGCAGTGTGATTAAAAAGATTGTAGAATCTCAGATATTTCCATTACTGGACTATGGAGACATCCTATATGGCTATTCTAATAACGATAAATTACAAAAACTGGATGTCTTATACAACAGATTAGCTAGGCTGATTCTACAATGTCCCAAGGGTACACATCACTGTCAAATGTACAACAGCTTAGGATGGATGTCCTTGTCAGAGCGACACCAATTACACAAACATATATTAGCATACAAAAGTGTTCTAGGCAAGACTCCCACTTATTTGTCAGATTAATTGCAGGTGAGGAAAGTAACTGCTGCTCTTAGAAATTCAGCCTGCTAGGAACTTATTGTCCCAAAGACAAGATTAAAAGGGTCAAACTATTGCTTTAGCCATTTAGTTCCCTCATATTGGAACAGGTTACCTACTAAATTTCAGTTGCTGAAAATAACATTTCCGTCTGTTCATATCATAAAGTTGTGGTTTCTGGAAAAAGCAGCGAGTATAGTCAAAGACTGTTGTGCTGCTAAAATTTGATGGAAGTATGATATTATGGAAATGTAAATTCTGGGCCAGACATTCAAAGCAGTTGCGCATGGCGCAACTGAGTTGCGCTTGCACAACTGAGTTGCGCCAGCGCATGTCCCGAGTCGCACCACCGGGCGATATTGAAAGTGACTCGCGGCACAGCACAAATCCCATTCTGCCAATGCACAACTGTAATGTATGTGGTGCAAGTACATGGGGGCATGCCCATGAATATATGGCGCAATGGCATATTCAATGGGAAAGCAAGGTGCAAGTGTGGAGCAAACACCAAGTTGCACCATGCAGACTTAAGCATCTAAAAAATAGGCTCAAATACACATACAGCAGATGCGCAACAGTGTGCACACAGAGAGAGAGGGAAAGGGAGTGAGAGAGTGCAAGAGAGAAAGAGACAGAGTGGGAGAGAGAGAGAGGCACACACAGACGGACAGACGGCGGGACAGTGTGCCACAGGAAGCCAGGGATAGGCACAGTGACTGAGAGATGGACAGTGGCCCATTCCTAATGGACCCATAATGAGGGGTATGAGGAGGTAGGAGGAACACCTGCGTGGCCGATGAAGGTCCCGGTGGCGGTATGCCCAACACAGGTGGTACCGTGCCAGGGTCAAGTTTGAGAACTTCAGTGACACAGAGATGGTGGGCCAGAACCGCCTGAACAGGGCAGTTCTGAGACAGCTATATGAGCTGTGCAATGAGGAGATGCAGGCATCCACCAGACATAGTCATGCCATGTCAGTGGAGACCAAGGTGACCATTGTGATGTGCTTGCTCGCCATGGGCACCTTCCAAAGACCCACACGGGACACCATGAGTATCACCCAGTCGGCCACATCCCACCTCCTCACCCAGTTCCTCAATGCTCTGCTGCCACATGCTTCGGAGCATATACATGACCCCAGCAAACAGGCAGAGCATACAGCAAACATGCAGGAGTTCTACTGGGTGGCATGCATGCCAGGCATAATTGGGGCCATTGACTGCACTTACATCAGCATCCACACACCACCTGGCCCAGAGGGCCCGATGTACATAAACTGGAAGGGGTATCCTTCCATCAACTGCCAGGTGGTGTTCGATGCCATGGGGTTCATCATCAGTGTCTGCACCACACACCCCGGGAGTGCACATGATACCTTCACATGGCACAGCTCCACATTGTGCCATAGGTTTGAGCAGGGAGACATCCCCATGGGCCACCTTTTCAGTGAGTAAGACATGTGCCATTATATCTGTGAGCCATGGGAGAGGGGATGGCAGATGGAGAGGGCAGGCTGTTGCCATGGCAGAGACTGAGTATGGGGCAGCAAAGCACTGGACTAACCAAATGTCCTCTCCCACCCAGGAAACAGCGCATACCCCCTAAGGGCATGGCTGCTCACCTCCTACCGGAGACCATCGTCCCCGTGGAAGACAGATATAACAAGGCACATGCCAGCATGCACAATATCATTGAGCATATCTTTGGCATGCTTAAGCCATGATTCCATTGCCTAGACAGGTCAGTCGGTGCCCAACAATACAGCCCATCAAAGGCCTGTGGCATATTCCTGGCGTGCTGCATCCAGCACAACATGGCCATTGACCGTGGAATAGTTACCGAGGCTGAGGAGGGTGACAGTAGTGGGGATGATGGTAATGAAGGGCCAGAGGGCAGTGAGCAGCCACCCCCTTGAAGAAGGGACCCCAGAGTAGCGCAGGAGGCAAGGTTGCACAGGGACACAATTGCAAGGGAGCATTTCAGTCAACGCAGGTGAGTCTACAAACACACTAGCATGGGCATCACAGGACAGCACTCCACACATGGCAGGGGTGTGCAGAGTGGATGGCATGCAAACACCGGTGTGCATTACACACAGTGGAGCCACTGGCACACAGGTGCATGGCAACACACACACAGCACTGGCATGCGCACAAGAGACACACACACACACACACGTTGTGGGACATGGCATGGAACAGAAGCATGACACCGGTGCACAGGCACCACCAGTGCTGAGCAGCCCTCGTCACCACCATGCCACACATCCCAGCAGCATGGTCCACACACACACAGGGGTCATGTGGCACAATACACATGAACGCCACTGCATGCATGCTGCACCAGCACTGCCCACATGTGTGTGTGGCAACAGCAGTGGATGGCAGGGCAGGGCAGCACACATGGCACTATGCACAGTCCCACAACCACCATGGCCACATGAGCAGCTGCACTGTGGCCAAGTGGCAGCTGTATGCTGTGCATTGGCCTCTGTGGGTGTGTCTGACGCCCCCCAGGGTTAAAGTGTGGGACATGACTGTGTCCGTGCAGGGGTATAAAGGCAGCCAAACAGGCCTGCCCCAGGGGTGTCTGGGATGCTGACATCAAACCCCAGTGTCTGCCATGCTGGGGTCACCAGACGCCAGGATCGTGGGGTGGACAGTGCACTGTGGGGTGTCCCTTGCACACGGTCAAGCCTAGTGGCCACCAGCAATGCCAGCCCAGTTGCAATGGCATTGATCATGTAGTCCAAAGTCACGGTCATAGCCTCTCACATCTTTCTGAGCTCATCAATAATCTGTGCAGTACCTCTGTCCTGCCATTCAGCCATGAGACGCATATCAGCCCGCAGTGCACGCACCTCAGAGGCAAGCAACACCTGGTTGTCCACGGATGCCCACAGTAACTGGGTGTGCTCTGCCAGCCACTTGGCATCCAGGGCCACCTGAGTCATCTGCCGAGCTGCAGGGGATATCTCAGCATGCTGCACAGCCTCCCGCTCAGGTGGACACTGCACAGTGGGCCATACAGGGGGTATGCTTGTGTCAGGTGCACTGGGGTGTGCACCGTGCCTCGCTGCCCAGTGTCACCTGCATCCAGCTGCCACTGCCCAACCATCTGCTGGTCAGTGCCCCACACCTCTGCTGCACCACCAGCACCTTCACCACCTACACCAGACACAGTGGTGGCACCACACACTGCAGTGCCAGCATGTCTGGGGGGTGGCTGTGGAGTCACTGGGGCAGCGCTGGGCCCTGATGGTGCCTGTGTAGTGGTTGGGGGCATTTCTGCCACCAACAGCCCTATGCTGTCCATGATCATAGTGACATCATCATTGGTGTCTGACAACAACCTTAGCTGATTCTCTGCACACAGCACTTCCAGGCTGTCAGTGTCCAGGATCCCAGCAAGGGGCATCATCGGACACCATGTCCAGCATGTCTACATGCCCTGCACTGCCAAGGCAGGGCCTGTCCCTGCTCCAGATGCCCATTGATGTTGATGGTTGGGCATCCGTGTCAGTGTCCACCTCCACCTCGTCCCCTGCCAGGAAGCGTGCTGCTGCTGCAAGACAATAACAGAGGGTCAGTGTTGCTACATTGTCCAGGGCCCCCCCCATGGCTCCCCCTACCATTTCCCCTAGGGTGCCCCTGCCATACCCGCATGCAGAGACATTGCCAACTGACATTGCAGTCCACTGTGTATCCACAGACACACTCACAAGTGGCCAGTGGCATGTCAACAGGCAAACACGCGCAGCACACACACAGGCCCAATCGTACTCACCATTCAGTGAGGGGCTGCCACCCATCTGGAACCCACCACCGGGCACACCCTCAACCGATGCTCGGCTAATGCTGGGAGCCACCAGCTCCTCTGAGGCTGTCAACAGAGGCACTGCGGCTGGCCCACCACCGGTCACCCTACGAGATGCCCAGATGGCAGCTGTCTTCTCCTTTATGTGCCTCCTGTCAGTGCCAATGTTTTTCTTGCACTCCTGGGGGTGCGATGGTGTCGGCTGTGGTTGTTGACACACCATGCCACCTCATCCCAGCATACAACCTGCTCCTGCGGTGTGCCTGTGGCACCAATGAGAAGGCCCTCTCTGTCCATGTAGGCCTTATACAGGGCAGTGGTCTCTGAAGCAGTAAAGTTGGGCCTGCGCTTGCATGCAGGCCCCTGAGTCTCCGCACCTTTCTCACCCAATATTCTGCCACCTGTGGGAATGGACACCAGTGTGGGTTAGTGGCAGCAATGAACGGTACACCTCTCAGTTGCAGAGTTGCAATAGGCCTTTGTTAATCCATGTTTCCACTCACTTACCTGAAAGGTTACAATACCAGTCTGTGGCCTGTGCTGTTCATTGGTACTTTTATGGCTCAATGCATGCAAATGAGGATGAGCGCAATTTTAATAATATACTAATGCTCCCCACTGCGCCATGCATTGGCTCATGAGGTAATTTGTATACCACAGCTGAATATTGTGTACTTGCGCTGTGCGAATTCATGTTGCACCAGATAAACCCAGAGGTGCAATACTTGCACATCTGCGGAGCACATGCCCACAGTGAGCATGTGCACAACATGTCCCACAGTGCAATTGCGAACTTGCGTGGACTGCGTGATGCAATGGCACTGCACATGTAGCACATGTACAGCTTCACCCATGCTCACGCATCCTGGCATGCACACTATCGTGCACCTGCGCACTGCATGCTGAGTATTGACCTGTGACTCACAGGCTGCCTATGTGACCCCACTTAGCCACGGCATAGTGTGCATGCCCATCATTGCGCAATGGTCCCACACTGTGCATCCTGGCACGCATCCACATGCTGCGCAACAGTGGTCATTCATAACCTATTGCACATCCTGCACCTCTGGCAGACATGTGCACTTTTCATCGCTATTTCCATTGCCAATCTGAATGATGACCATGGCACAGAGGACTGGCAGATGTGCCCTTAATTGGTCAGACGTCAAGGTTGTGAACGTCGTGGCTGTTATCCAGCCCTATAAGGCACAGCTTTTTGGGCAGGTACCTCAGCAGCAGGCCAGGGGCCTGGTGTGGCAGTCTGTTTGAGAGGCCTTGAAGGGGAGGACAGGTGTGCCATGCACACCCGAACAGTACAGGCACCATTATGGTGACCTGCAGAGGAGGGACCCTGATCACCTCCGGAGGCTGCAGGCCCACGTCCAACATGGTGCAGTGCCACAGCCAGGTAGGTGTTCGCATATTCCATGTCTGCCCTGGTGCAGTACTGTGGTGTTAGCATCGCTGCCTGGCATGTCCCGCAGAGGGGTACATCGTTGTTCTGCCCATCGCCACACATCATTCTCAGCTGCTGCATGCGTTGCAGCTGTGCTGGCCACAGGATAGACAGGGGCATACCCAGTACACAGCAGACTGTGTGCTGGTGGGGGAACCAGCTGGCGTGATCATGTACTGATGTTCACCTCTCTTCTTTCCCTTCCCAGGGCCGGAGGACCGCAGATGGGCCAGAGTGGAGGTGGAGCAGAACAGGGCGGTGCACCCTGATGGTGGTCAACCAGCACCAGTTGCACTGCAGGGAGCAGATAAGCAATGTCATGGTCATTCTCACTGTACATGGGGGGGTAGCAGTGGGGAGTGGGTACAGCCATGGCCACCAGTGCCATGTGCTTTGACAGCTATGTGTGTTGCACAGTCAGTCGTGCACGCCACTGTGGCCCACCTGTTGGCCCCGTGTGATGGCTGTTGGTGGGGTGGGCATGCGCATGGATGCCACCAGCAGTGCTGCGGTGTTGCTGTTGCTGTGTGCCATGTGACCATCACTGTGCGGTCGTGGGGCCACTGCACGGTGACGTCCACCTCTCTGCACCACCATGGTGTGCCATGTTGTTGGCTGGCATTGACCCCCCCATGGGTGTCCATACCAGGCTTTCCAGGGGTGTGTGTGTGCTCATGCTGGCCATTGTGCACTGTGGGTGGGCATGGTTCCCTGGGCCATTGCACTGATCACCTGTCCTTTCCCATGCCATAGATGTCAGGCAGCCAGTGGCCCAACGGCCTCAGAGGGCTCAGATACGGCTCCTACATCAGATCCTGCTTGTGGTCTCCAGTGTCTTGGAAGTGGTGGTTGCAATCAGAAGAATGATGGCAGCAGACAGGCACAGACAGAGGCGTGGTGGGGTGTCCGGCTGTGAACGCCATTGATGTCAGATGTGTATAGCCCCAGTTACCCTTATTGCCCCCATTCCCCTACAGTCCCCCTTCCTGCTGTACAGACTCTGTTCCCTGTCACCATCCATCATTGTACCTACCCTGTCCCTGACAACTGTTGGTTTGTATCATTGTTCACATTCTACTTTTATAAACCTTTTTCATCTACATGCCTGTGTCCATGTCTGCTTTGCAGATGGCGTGTGGAGCCATGATGCAGTGAGACGGTGTCTGCCCATGGTGTTTGCACAGGGGTGGATAGGCCCATGTGGTGCTACCATGGTTCCCTGCTGTGTACAGTGGTGTGTCACATTGTGGTGGGGGCCAACCCCCGGTTTGGTAGGTGTGCTGTGTGGCTTCTGGGTCTCCATGGGGCTGTGGTCAGAGGTGACTGGCAGGTGTGTGCACAGTGGTGGCACACAGCCATGGTTATCATTCTGGTCATTTCTGCACTCTGGGGTGGGGACTTCTGCATCCCCTGTTGGGCACCCCATCCTGTGTGGTCTGGCACTCTGGCTCATTCACTGCCCTGTGTGTGGGCTACCTGTGTGTATGTGGGGCATGGGTGTGTTTGGCTCCATGGTCCTGGGGGTGGACTGCCATTGCAACATGGCGGTGGGCACAGCAGGCTGGCTGGTGGACAGGGGGGCACCCTTGGCAGCCTTGCGTTGGCCATTGTCCCCTCCTGTCACCTGCTGGCCATGCCACCATTGTGTTCTGGGGTACAGTTCCTGGGTGCCTGTGTGTGTACTGGTGTGCCCTGCTGGTGGGGGGTCCTGTGGCCATTATCACTGTGCTTCCCTGGCTGTGTCCTTGGGTCTCTTCTATGTGCGATGCCCCCCAGTGTTGATGGGCAAGTCTGCTCTGCGCTTCCACAGTTGTCCCGGCACATCTCAGGTTGCGCCTTGGCGCAGTGTGCCATATTCAGCAAAGCTGTGCTTGCGCAGTGCAGCCTACACAACTTCTGAATATGGCATCCATGGAACCGCAGTGCATCTGATTTGCACTGCGCTGGACTTCCACTTGCCTTTGGTGCATTTCTGGATATCTGGTCCTCTATATATGTATTGCTGTTTTTTAATATTGTATTATTATGCGTATATGTGGAAGTAAGTGCAGTGTTACTGTTTGCCTAGAGAACATGGATCACCATTTTAAATGAGTTTCTACTCAATGGTTTAACCTTTAATAAAACATGAAAAAAAAGAAAAGAAAAAAATTAGGGTTCAATGCCAAAAATTGCAAAATCATGCACCTAGGGCATAGGAACCCAAGAACTGAATATAGGATGGAGGATGTACCATCAGTCACTAAGGAGGAAAGAGACCTTGGAGTTATCATATCTGATGACCTCAACGTGGCTGGGCAGTTTGACAAAGCAGTGGGTAGGCCCTGTGGGATGCTGGGATGCACAGAGAGAGGTATCTCCAGCAGGAGGAAGGAGGTAGTGTTGCCACTACATTGCTCACTGGTGAGGACCCAACTGCAGTATTGTGTAGTGTTGCTTGAATAGTATCCTATAAATTAGGATACCACCAGATATCTGACGTTCGGCCAGATAGTGGATCCAGTCGGATAGTAGTGCTATCTGACCACAGATCCGACTGTCCAGGATCCAGGTCAAATCCCTGGATCTGACCTTGGATAACATAGGATCTGACCTAGGGTCTGACCTCTGACTTAGGTCGGATCCCACGTCAGATCCCAGGTCGGATACTGCCACTATCTGACAGATCACAATCGGATCCACAAAAGCATTATCCAAGCATCACTAGTATTGTGTACAGTCCTAAAGGTCGCATCTCAAAAAGGACATAGACAGGATGGAAGCAGTCCAGAGGAGGGCAGCTAAAATGGTGCAGGGATTACATCAAAAGCCTTACGAGGAGAGACTGAGGATCTCGACATGTACACCCTGGAAGAGAGGAGAGTGAGAGTGGATATGATAGAGATAAACAAGTACTTCACAAGAGTGAATAGGGTGCAGGAGGTGAGTCTCTTTCAAATGAGGAAGAGCACCAAAACCGGAGGGCAGCGGTCATGCAATGAAGCTGGAGGGGAGAAGTTTAGGAGGGATGTGAGAAAGTACTGCTTCACTAAAAGAGTGGTGGACACCTGGAATAGACTGCCAGTAGATGTGGTGGAGGCAAAAACAGTAGGGGGCTTCAAGCATGCATGGGATGGACATAGGAGAATATTAGGAAATGAGCTGGGAGGAGGGAAGGTCACCAGGAACAAAACAAAAACAAACCAGAGAGGCGGATACCAGTCCCTAAGAGCAGAGCCACAGGCAAAAATACTCACAGTATTGCATGAAGAAAGCTGGGCTTATGTTCACAACAGCTCCAAAAATAACACCACCTTGTGTAGCAGATAAAAATTAGTATTTAATTCCAAATACTTACAAGACAGCAGGAGCACATCCTCTAACATTTCACGTGGTACTTGGCACTTTTTTAAGGAGTCCAGACACCAGTTAGGGTCTGCAGATACAGATTAAGCAGGAACCATCTGGGCAGACTGGGTTGGCCAAGCAGTCCTTTTCTGTCAAAAAATTCCATATTTCTACAAGGAGGATGGTAAAGTCATGAAGAAAAGATCTGAGGGAGCAGAAGGAAGCAGGTGAGCAGATGGACAGGAGACGAAAGGACTAGAGTTTGTGGAAATGATACAAGAACACAGCTTGTTCCACAGTAATTTTCCTGGAGCAGATGGAAAGGAAATGGGATGCAGTGTTCTGGAGAGGGTAGAAGGAAGTGGGGGAGAGAAGGGCACAAAGTTAGGGAGGGAGAGAGAGACAAGCCTGAATTTGGAGGTGAAAGAGAAACAGTGAGCAAAGTGCTTGGCAATACGGGAAGGAAGGGAGAGGGAGAGGGAAAGGGAGGAGCAAAGATAGCAGTGGTAGGTGCAGGGAGGGCAGTCCAAGACAAAATGGCAAAATGAGAGAAAGAGGGGGTCCAGTCTTGTAACGATGGACTTGGGAGTTGCACTGTAGACGATGTCACCACAGTCAAAGATAGGGAAGCTCATCTTCTAAACAAGCTCTCGAGGGGCAGGAAACAGGATACTGGCTTTTTTCCTGTATAGCCCACCTGGTTTAGGGTGGAGTTTGTGGTGGATGGCATCTATGTGCACTGAAAAGCTGAGATGGCATCCTAGCCAGATCCTGAGGTGATTGAAGGAAGAAACGTCTTCAACTGTAGTACCGTCGAGGGTATGCAGGGCTAGGAGGGGAAGAGCCTGGCAAGCCTCTGCCTTGAGCCAGTGGTCATGGAGACTGTTTTCTTGGCACTGAGGGGCAGTTGGTTGGCTTGGAATCAGTGCTGGATGCTGTCAAAGTCCTGTTGGAGTCATACAGCAAGGTAAGCAGCAGAGGAGCAAGAGGAAAACAGCATATTGTCGTCAGCATGCATGTGAATAGATGCAGAGCAACAGGCAGTAGGGAGGTCATTCAGAAATATGGAGAAGAGTATGGGACCCAGGATGGATCCTTGGGAAATCCCTAAGCAGATGGGGAGTGTGGGAGATAAGGTATCACAGATGCAGACAGCTTGTGATCTGCCCTCAACATAGGAGCAGAACAAGCTGTTTGAGGAGGCAGGTCCAAGAGAGGGAGGTGGGACACACTGTTGAAAGCTTTGACCAAATCAGCAAAGATGGCAGAAGTGAACAACTGGCCCTGGTCAGTACCAGGTAGGACAGAGTCAGTGAGCTGGAGGATGGCGGTAGATGCGAAGTAGGATTTCCTGAAGCAGACCGGAAAGGAGTGAAAAAGGAGACACAGTCAAGGAAAGGGAAATGCTGACTGAGAACAAGGTGCTCTGAAGCTTAGCCAGGGTTAAGGGTTGGGTGCAGAGAGGGAGATAGGATGATAGTTACAAGCAGAACAAAGATCAGTCCTTTAGGGAGGGGGGTGGCAATGGCCTCTTCCCAGGTGTATGGGGCAGAGACTGAGGAGAAGGAGAGGTTGAGGAGGTGGGGTTTGGGACAGTGATAGCCGGAGCAGGGTGATGCAGAAGCTTGGAGTCGAAACCATCAGGACTCACACCCTTGCAGGGGTTAAGAGCAAGAATGACCTTGAGAGAAGCAGTGGTGACAAGGTCAAAGAGTGAGAGGGAGGAGGAATGGAGGGGGAGGAGGGGAGGCCGAAGGGGAGGAGGAGAGGGGAGAGGAGGGACAGGCACAGGTGGTGGAAAATGAGTTAAAAGAAGGAGCTACAGCAGCAGTACCAGTGACGTGGGAGCAGCCAGCCTTGTAAGCAGACTGGATTGGGTGGGGGAGAAGGGAGTGGATTAATTTCCAGAACATGGAGTGGTGGTTAAGGTTGTTCTGGAGCACTAATGCAAAGTATTCGGATTTTGCAAGCTAATGATACAGCATGCTGTATGAACAGTGTAAAATAGTAATAATAATAACAATGAAAAACATAGTACCTGTGTAGTTTACAGATGAGGTGTCAGACCTGGTCCACACCAGGTATGGAGTTGGGTATCCAGTAGCATCACAGCGCAGCAGGACATTACTGCCCAGTGGTGAGGTGATTTTAGTTGCTGAGGTCATTACTGATGGTTTCAGA
Source organism: Neoceratodus forsteri (assembly GCA_016271365.2). Classification (NCBI taxonomy): domain Eukaryota; kingdom Metazoa; phylum Chordata; order Ceratodontiformes; family Ceratodontidae; genus Neoceratodus; species Neoceratodus forsteri. Next base: position 424,846,221 of record CM057453.1, read on the forward strand.
CACTGTTCCAGTTCAGCTTTCTGGAAAGGCACCCCTGCTAGGTTTTCAGGCCCATTGCAGACTACAACAGGATCCAGAAGCACAACTGATGTGTCCGTAAGTTTGGAAAGTTCAATCAGCTTCGATATTCTACAATCACAGTACCATGGATTGTCCTGAAAACCTTTAGTGCAAAAAAGAATAGAGCAATATTGAATTTGGTTCTGAATTTCACATTTCATGTGCATTATCTACCAAAGCACTTTACAAAGCAATGAGTTACATACTGTTAGTGCAGGGACAGTACATATTATACATGGTATAAAGTGGTGCACATGGGCTGCAAAAACCCACAGACAGCTTCAATGGTGTCACAGAAAACCATTCAGAAGAGGGAAGGGGATTAAGGGAAGCAGTATGAAATCCTCTTTGCAATGTGAGACACCATATGGGAAAGCTAATCGGATGTTGGGATGCATCAGGGTGAGATTTCACTAGCCACCTCCAAAAGGTTATATTGCCACTGTACAGGTCACTGGTTATGGTTAGACCACACCTGGAGTACTGTGTGCAGTTTTGGAACCTGCACCTGAAAAAAAGATAAGGCAAGCATAAAGTTATTCAGCTGAGGAAACCAAAAAATGATCCTGGGTTAGCAAGGTAGGCAATATCAGAAAAGATTAGACAGTCCAAACATATATCCACTAAAGGGAAGGATCGAGAGGGGGACTATGATAGAAATCTACAAATCCTTGCAGGGATATGACAGCACGGATGGGCTCCACGGAGTCATTTAAATTAAGGAGTAGGGCTGTGCAGGGGCTGATTTCCTTTCTTGTTTCTTTTTGTCTGCATCTCTGGTACTTGCATTTGTATTTGCATCTGTGTTTGTATTTGTACATTCGTGTTTAGGAAAAATATCTTTTTTACATTTCAAACTTGCTTCTGTTGCTCATGATGGCACAAGACCAAGAGTTTTAGAGGTTTCTATAACATATGCAGTGTTATACATGAAATATGGATACAGTATATAACATTTTCCTGACACTCAAAATCCTGAACAACATATCACAGAGTCCTGAATACCGACACACCAAATGCCAACAATAATCATATCCCGAACCTAATCTACCCAACAAAAGTGCAGACCTGGTACAGAAACAGCCTAAATACAACAGTTTCCTGCTGAATGCGGGGGGCTCTGCCCCCCGCACCCCCTCACTGGTATTTAAATATACATCCTCCAAGTCTGACTTAACTCTGGGATATGGAGAATCACCTTACAATGCAAAATTTAGCCCATAGAAACCTGTGAAGACAGCTGAAGATGAAGACACAGCTCACCGACATCCCCCATATCACTGCAAACATGGGCAAAGCAATTAAACTGCACAAGCCAAACACTTAAAAGGAGATACCCATCAGGTTCAGACCCCCTCAAAATACAGAAACACACATAGAACACAAAAGAGAGGATCAAAATAACAGACATGGACAACAAATGTTCAACTAGTCAAACTCCAGAAATGTAGGTCTGCGAGGTGGTGCCATCCAAAAAGGGAAAGACAAAATAAATGTCAAAGGCTACCTCCTCGTACAAGAATGCAGCAGAGACAACCAGCTTTTACTGGTGCTGCAAGTTCTGAAAATTCAAAAACTGCTTCGGACGAGCAGTAACCCTCCTAATGAATGACAAACACCACCTTAAAAAACAAAATGAGCACAATCACACTCCCAATGCTGATGAAGCCCCTATAGCAAGCATGCTGGCAACTCTCAAAAACAAGGCACAGTCATCAATTATAAGCTCATCCCAACTAATACAAACGGATACAGCTACAACAATAAATCCAGAACTCAGACAACACATCCCAACTAATACAAACGGATACGACTACAACAATAAATCCAGAACTCAGACAACACATCCCAACTAATACAAACGGATATGACTACAACAATAAATTCAAAACTCAGACAACACATACCAACTAATACAAACGGATACGACTACAACAATAAATACAGAACTCAGACAACACATCCCAACTAATACAAATGGATACTACTACAACAATAAATGCAGAACTCAGACAACACATCCCAACTAATACAAATGGATACGACAAAAATAAATCCAGAACTCAGACAACACATCCTAACTAATACAAATGGATACTACTACAACAATAAATCCAGAACTCAGACAACACATCCCAACTAATACAAATGGATACTATTACAACAATAAATCCAGAACTCGGACAACACATCCCAATTAATACAAACGGATACTACTACAACAATAAATCCAGAACTCAGACAACACATCCCAACTAAAAAAACTCTAATAAAGGTCATACATTGAGCAAGAAGAAAAGAATTACCACCAGAACCAAACAAAATAGACAACATAAACATACCTGACCACCTCACACACGTATATGGAAAACAATTCTATATAAATGCATCTACAATAGGAGACCAAACAATACTAATATTCACTACAAAACAAAACAAAAGATACAGGACCTACAAACAGCCACATACTGGATTATGGATGGAACATTTAAAACAGTACCAAAGCTGTTCAGCCAACTTTGTACAATGGGGTGAGAGTATTTTCCATGAAGTAAATAAGCATAAACTCACCCCCATGGTATAATCTAGTAATGACGTATCCAGAGTGAAATAAACTGAAACATACACCACTCTGGATATGTCACCATGAAATAAACCACTGCAGCTAGGCCATGCCCTGTGTACCAGGAAAAGGTTCCCCTAAATAAAATTAAAAATACGACACACACCTGAACAGCTGTAAACACTAAAACGCATCACAAAATCCTCGTACAAAAGAGCTGCTAAGCAGTTTCTGCAGCACATGAATATTTCACATACCAGTGAAAGAGACCCAGAGTGCTTGACAACAACACTGAATAGGACTGAAACCTATGCAGTGAGATAGCCACAGGAAAATACATGAACCATTACTGAGCATGTCCTGAAGCATTACTAAGCATGTCTAAAACTTCAGAAAATAAAAACCAGAAAAAATAGAAATAATGAAGTATAAGCACAAATAAAATAAAAATCAAAACACCTGAAATAAATGACCAACAAAAGAAAGCTAAAAATCCCCCCCCCCACCCCCACAGAAACAAACAATGAACCTGATATATATTCCCGGACTATATTCCAGGACTACTTCCACAATAAAGTAAACTGAAGCACCACATGACACCTCCCCCCTCAAAAAAAATAAAAATAATAAATAAAGGGTAAACTCCACAATATACCAAATATGAGATCCTACCACATGAAGTAACTGCAACAAAGCCATGCCTCTTAAACAGATAACAATCAGTCAGAACAAACTAACACAGACGATGATCACTGAAAACATAGAATCCACCACATCATCAATCACCATGGAAAAAACAGTGTAGAATTCATCACAGACACAAAAACTCCAGTTGGCACAGCATAAAAATTAAAAAAAATTTATAAAATGGGTAGAAAACTGTAAGCATTTTGATTGGCTATGAGCTACCATTTGCCGTGTCCTTATTAGGACATAAACTGGCAACTGGCACTACTTATGCCAACCAAAACACAACACTCCATGAAATCAATGCCTCAAATGCCTATCTCGCTTGAACTTCACACCATGCACGAAACTGTAAGAGTCCCGCTCCAGCTCTACACCAACTACGGAACCACAAGAGCTACAGCGGGAGACCAGTGCCACAAGAAACATCACTGTTTCTGTCCAGGCTTCCCCCTGCCCACCCTGCACGTTGGCCAAAGTTTTAATCTTCAGTACCCAGTATTTTATTTTCAGTGTTGCCCCTTTCTCCAGTGACAGTTACACAACAAATTATGCTCTACTGAAACAGGTCTCACCAGATCTCCGTCTGAAGTGGCTCAACAGACATGGTCCTTCACAAGTTTTTTCAGTTGAGGTTTTTTTGTTTGTTCTAACTTTCCAGATTTAGATGTCATAGCAGCAACCAAAACCGCAATCGGGAAAATGCAAAATACAACAGCTGGATGGGGAAAAATGCTCGCTCCCGCTCCTTTCACAAAGTCGATGAATGTTTACTCACTTCCCTCTAGCTAACCAGACTCCCTCCTCCACTGGCTCTCTCAAACAGCCTTCTTTTCAGATAGCTTTCTTTTTTTTGTCCTTTTTTTTAAAACATTGATGGGTTCAACACACCGAGGAAGCGCTATCAAAAAAAGCGCTAAATACAGGGTGCTGTGAGGGACATGCTTGCTCCTCTGGGGATTTACTCCTATGATCAAGAAACGGAAAAAAGCCCTGAACAAACAGCATATTCTAGAGGAATTTGGTGTGTGCCTGTGGGGGCACCAGACATATACCAGAGCTCCCTAATTAATTTTATTTAAACATATCCACTACAGTACAATGAACGACAAGGACTACTTTTTTGTTTTTCCCTTGGATATCTTCTTTTTTTTTATTATTATTGTTATTTTTATGTGCACTTTTTATGTAGATTTTTAAATTAACTTTTTTTAATGGGGGGGACCCATTTTATAAGTGGAATAAGACACTCCGAGGTGTGGTTTATGGCCTGATAAGAGCACTTCCCAGGTGCTAAAGGCACTCGGCGCTCCTCATTACACACCTGGGGTGTGCTCTTATCAAGCCATAAACCACACCTCGTCATGTCTTATTCTTTACATATAAAACCAGGACACTATTGTATAAATCGCACACATGATGTGCAATGGTGGAAAATGGCAAATATCTGCATTCGTGCATAGTGACCTCCAATAATATTACTTGTGGCTCCGCCACTCGTGATCTTATCGGAGGTCACTACGCACTCGTACAGGTATTTGCCATATTCCACCATCGTACATCAAGTATCCTCTATATACTCCATCCATGCACTGAACAGGATGACAATAGCAGGATTTTACCACTTGCATCTGCCCTCATGACAGCAAAATCCCAAGACTGCTACACTCATTTTTTTTTCCAATACCTACACAAAATCACAGACTACCACAATGCCACACTAGTACCACCAACAATAATTACAGATTTTGAGCAAGCAGCAGTCAGTGCTACCAAACAGGAATTTCTCAACTCCACCAACAAAGGCTGCCTATTTCATTTCAGGCAGATCATCTGGAGGAAGGTGTAAAGCCTAGGATTGGCCTCACAATATAGCACAGACCCAGATTTCAGCCTAAAAATCTGTCAAATAACAGCACTTGCTTACTTACCACCAGATGAAATCCCACAGGCAAAACTACAATCACAAATGCCGCCAAATTCAGAGTCACTGTCGGAATGGTCCCAGGATAATTATGTGCTAGGATGACTCCGACTCAACATAAAATGCACAGAAAGCTCAAGATACCCACCACTCTTCTCTTCTGTTTTCTGGTCCATCATCGACCCCACGATGAAAGGAATCCCGAGAACCTAGAATGATGTAGAAGCCTGGCACAGAAGGCTTTATTCCCTGATGGGTACGGCGCACATCGGAGTCCACACCATGATCAGGGAAATACACCATGAACAACAGCGGACAGACACCACAAGGGACAACATCAACAGAGGACTCCCCAGATCACCACTCTGGAAGAGCTATGTGGCAAAAGAAGAAAGAATCTGATGAATAATAGCAGCAAACAGCATGGAACACTGGTGGATTACCTCCATACAATAGTCCACAACACCACTTTGTAGACAGTCCCCAAACAACAAAGCACTCCCACACCAGAGAGCACTAATAAAGAACTTACCCATCCCACCACACCAACAGATCCCAAGCAAGAATCCCCATCACATACAACACACCAAAACACCCCAAAATGCTGACCCCTGACAATCCTGTCACTTTCTCTGTCGGGCTCCACATTCGGGATTTCTGCTGTCAGGCATACAGCGCTGTTGGTTTCCTGCACTCAGGATTCTGCATGTCGGGATTTCGAGTTTCAGACAAATTAAATACTACCTGAAATATGTATTCATGTTATGAGCAGTAGTGCTGTAGTCATAGGTGTGTCACATCAGCCTCAGCCAAGGTCTAATACTTCCTTTATATGGGCTACCACAAATGCAAACATTTTAAGAGAGATGTTTGAATTTGTATTTGTAAAAAATCCAATATTTGTGAGTATTTGTCTCCAATAGTCAAGGTCCCTGGAATTCTGCGGTTCTACGGTTGCGGAATTTGCCGCAGAATTTGCGTCATGCCACAGAATATATATAGTGCCGCAGAATTCATTGTTTTTGGTGAATTTTCATATAAATATACTGTTTTTTCATAGTGTCAGGCTTTCTTTCCTGGCTCATTTATCCTGAAGCCCCTCCTCTATGCTCAGCATATGATGTCATCGATGACATCACAACATATTTAGCCAATGACAGGACTGCATTCTGCCAGATAAATGAATAAATCATGCCGCAGAAATCAGAAAATGCTGCCGCAGAAGTCAAGGAGCCCTGCCACAGAAATCAGAAAATGCTGCCGCAGAACACCAGGGGCCCTGCCAATAGTATATGTTTTGCACAGCCCTCTTAAAGGGACACTGTCAACCTGTTTTGCATCATATTATTTCTAGTTAAAAACCAACATGTTATGATTGCTTACCTTCTCTAAAATTCATTGATGTTGCTGGTTGTTTTATCTGTCTCCTTGTTTAGTAGAACTGAAATGCATGCTAATGTATATTTATAAACAACCTAGTTTTGTTTACAATCCTGGATCTGTTCTTACTGCATACTTCCTGAGCATGAGAAACACGCCCAAACAGTGCAGTCACTCATGAGGCAGTAGCCACCTAAACTCCCAGTTCATCATGAGGGGCTAGTGTGTGTTGTGGGTGTTCCCAAGTCCAGGAACGATGCAGTTTGAGCTGATCAAGGAATGTAAACAAACCTGTGTTTGTGTGGTAACACCAGTATGGACAGCAGTCTGTTTTTCACTTTGTTAAAGAAAATAAGAGTCAGAATCAAACTACCAGCTACATCAGCAATCTTTACAGAATGTTAACAGTCATAACATGTGTTTTCAAACAAAGGACACTTTGAGGCCTAAGGGGGGGGTTGACAGTGTCCCTTTAAGTAGTAGCACGACAACCAAGGGAAACAACCTCAAACTAGTTGGGGTAGGGGGGACTTCAAGAAAGTCATCAAGACAAAGTGATTTACAGAAAGGCTGGTAGATGGGTGCAGCAATCTATACAGCAATGTAATTAATGCTATACCTGTCTCAGGGTTCAAAGTCCAATGGCATATTTACAGGGGGGGGGATCTTGGAAACAAAATGAAGAACAGGTGCTCTTGGAGCTCTGAAAGGACTGAGTAATTCAAAAGTAGGAACAACAGGGCAGACTGGATGGACTTACAGTGCTTTCCTGTCCTACAGTGTACCATCATTGAATCTATGTATACATGCATCAGTCAATCAGCACCATAGCTGCACACACTATTACCTTAGAACCTGCATTATTGAAATTGGTACTGTTGGCCAGGACTCCAGTGATATCTCTGTTTCTCTTCCAAAAAGTGCCATGGGACCCTTAATTTTTCGGGTCTAACACATTTAAAGAAATTAGTCATATCATATAATCGATTGGCAAGATTTGTCCTGAACTGTAGCTATAATACTCATCATTGCATTTTGTATAAAGACCTAAACTGGGACAGTTTATCAGTATGATTTAAAAAACATTATTCAATATTTATCTATAAAATAATAAATGGGATGATTGATGGAAACATGGAATTGCCTTCTGTTAGTAAATATTATCCATATCTTTTAAGGGATGTAAAGCATAGAGGTTACACTTTTCCAAAAACTAATACAAGATATGGTACTATGACACTTGAGGCTCAGACTGCAAATATTTGGAATAATATTCCCCCGAATTAAGGAAAGCAACTAAACTATCCAGTTTAAATTAGGATGAAGCACTGTATTTTATGAAGAATGTACTTTTTTTGAAAATGTGGATAAATGTGTTAGTTGTTGGTCTGATTGAAGATTTTTGTCTTGTATAATGTCAAAAATTATTTATTAGTTGTTTTATGTTATTATGTAGTCTGAATTTTTGTATGTTATATTGAATGTAATTTGTTCTTGACACAGTACAACTTTGAAATTGGTCTATGACCTAAAGTTTGTTATCCTGTATAAAAATAATCATTTTTACTACTACTACTACTACTACTTATTTTCCACATGGCTGTCACCAGATGTGGACAGAAGGGAACTTATTTTAATGTCGAGTGTGAAGAATGGTACCTTGGGTAGTGTAGTGCATAACGTCTAGTGAAGCACATGTATTGTTGTATGGTATTCGCCCAACTGCCTAGCATAGGCTTGGAACTTATGAACATATGATCATCCTGGAGCGAGTGCTACCTACTGAGTCACTGACACATAAAAAAGATATGTACAGTATGTAACTCCTCTCAAATTTGAGGGGGCTTATTTCTCAATTTAGGGCCTTAGTCTTGCCCTCCCATTTTGGTCCACCAAATTTCCCTCTAGGTTAGGTAGTTGTGAGTGCCTGGGGAGAATTCTGCTAACAGCCACTGGGGGCAGGTTCTAGCATACAAATAGTAGGGAGTAAGGAAGTTAGCAAAGAGGGAAGATGAGGAGTGAGGAGGTCGTCGGCTACTGCTAGGGCAGTAGTAAAAGGGGTTGCCCCATTTGACTTTAGGCAGGACAGCATTGCAGTGGCGGAGTGCCGGGTCCTGTGTTGAGCTTTCTGTGGGCAGTGGTAGGTAGCCTTTGCATGCGGTCATTGGGTTCTGGGTCTCCTGCGGTCTGGGTAGTGAAAGGACCCAGTAGTGTAGGTGGTGTTGGGTAGACTAGGCTCCGGGGATGTGTAGGGGGCTCATGGAAGGAGTATAGTGGCCTGGGTTGTCAGGGCTCTAGGAGCTGTGGAAGGGCCTCAGCAGGAGGAGGCTGGTGGCAGCAATCTTTCTTTTTCCCTGGGTGGCAGGGTAGCTCAGGCTGGTTAGCAATGGGGCTTGGGGAGCCTTTACCCAAATGGGGCCTGTTTGGAGGGACAGGTCTCGGGGTAGCCGGATGGATGTGCCTGGGTCGGGCCATAAAAGGCCTTAGAGGTTCCCTGTGCCAGTTAGTTCCAATCAAGCACAGGAGGTGAATTGGGAGGGATTGAAGCTGTGGCCAGTGGAATTTACCACATAGAAAGAAATCTTATAGGAGGAAAGCAGTGTTGCAGCAGCAAAGGAGAAGCTGCAGAGTCATCAGGGCCTTGGGACCAGGTTTTCGGGCCAGGTCAAGAGCAGCAGTGTAGGGATGGAGAAGAAAAGGGGTGGCAGCTGGGTTTAGCAGGCTGTACTCTGTGTCCCTTGGAGCTAAGGAAACAGCCAGGGAACAATGTTTGAGAAGCCTTTCGCTTCTCAGGGTGTAGGAGTGGCTTGCTTGAGGAAGGGGCACTCTAGGGAGAAAAAAGGGTGGCATTCCCATGAAAAAAGGGTGAAGTTGCAGCTCTTCAGTTTACTTACCGGTGCCAGTGAGTAAGGAAGCTTCAAGCTTCTGGTTCATGAATCTTCTGGCCTTAGTGAAAGCGGTCTGTCTGTTGTGATTGTGCTGAGGTAAAGTTCTGCCTGTCTGAATGTCTGCCCTCTTGGGGATCCCTTCCCCTCCTTGTATATGTACAAAAGTTAAGCCCCATGGAGCTGTAGTCTCTGTTATAGTTAAGCAAAAGGGACCCCTGATCCCCTCTCAAATCTTTTGGGGCCCAGGATAATAAATTTGATTGGTTTTAGAGTTAAGTCTCCATGACTGATTTTCCTTATCTAATGAAATTACTCCTGAGTTTTAGAGGTAACCAATAGCCTTATCCCGAGGTAGTTTTAAGCATTTTTCCATCCGGAGTTAACAGGACTCTGGGGGCAGGAGGAGAGAGTGAGCGACATGCTTAGTGATTTCTCTTTCTGGTCAGTTGGGCAAGTGAAGGGCCTGCATCTGCCTGGTAAGATACATTTGAATTCCCTTTAATGAAGTTTGATCGGGAGTGTGTTTAGAGAGACTCTACGTTGTGGTCACCTTCCTAGGGAATATCAGCCACTAGACAGACGAGGAAGGGGATCGGCTACATTTATGTCTGAATTTCAAGGGCTGGCATCACCCAAAAGTAGTTGCAGTTGTTGCATTTTACCTTTTAATCTAGAATTCCATTAGAATCTACAAGATCTGTGTGTTCAAAGGCCCACTTTGCATCACCAGGACTGGTAGAATCTCTACCCCCATTTATCTCTCATCTGCTTGTCATCCACGTTCTGCATCTGACCTTGACCAACAGAGGGTGTGGACGGTGGTCTCCTCTGTGACCCCACCATGTCCCATCATTGCTACGTTGCAGTAGGTTGCTGCACAGCAACACTGCAGCCCTACTTCCCCAGAGAGGGAATGCATCAAGTTCCTGACATGTCCACCCTCCGCTAGCCCAGGGAGCGAAAAAAAAACAATTTTTCCCACAGCCAATCTCCTCCATGGCAGCATACCCACAAAGACACTTCGTTAGCAAGTCCGCTTGTGTGTGCAGTATAGCTGTAGCACTGATTTATTTATTTATTTATTAATTATTTGACTACACTTACATCTTAGGCATAAGAACAGGATTTTAATACATTGATAATGAAACTGGCTGAGCATAACCAAATTCCTACCAACTGTGCTAGTAACACAGAAACAGAAGCAGAAAATAGTTAGAGGCCCATCCAGCCTGCCCATTTTCTTACCTAGTGAAATACTCAGGTTAACCCTGTGCTAAATTTAGGGATCCTATAGCCCTATGGCTGCTTGATACCCCCTTCTCTAGGTATCACTTTCCCTCTTCTGCCTGTGGGTCCCACTATTCCTTTGCTGTATATTTGTCCCACACTAACTTTCCCATGCTTGTATGCTTTGTTGCACTGAGTATGTGCACATTTTAACTATGCGTGGTACATTATTGAGCCACTTACCTTTTTGAATTATTGCAAGAACTTCAACTGTGTATTCATGGTTGCAATAGATAAAGAACTAAATCAGATTAAACCCCATCACTGTCTTGGATTCTGTGACCTGTCTAAGCAGTCCATTCAATTAATCCGCCACCCACTCCATTAAGAACTTTCTCATGACCCCACTGAATCTCACCTCCCTCAGATCCACTGGTGCCTTCCTTTCACTGTGCCCTTGTCCCTTTTAAACAAGTCCTTACAATCCACCCTGATGATTCCTCACAAGAACTTGAATAATTCTGTCCCCTTCCTTCCAGCATTCCAGTGTATACATTATGGTCTGCCACATTTTCTAGTATGATTTCTTCTGCTACCCCAGAATCCTCTCTGCATGCCTCCTTTGTGTGATCTCCATGCAGTCCATGTCTTTCTTGAGGCGGGGACACCAGAACTGCACACAGTACTCCAGGTGCGGCCTTACAAGGGACCTATACAGGAGCAGTATCATTTTGTTTCTACTGCTATCATATCCCCTTCCTGTACAACCCAGCATCCTGTTTGCCTTCCCATACCCAGGATGGAGCCCTAGGAAAGGGAGGCAGAGGAACCTGGAGAAAGGAGAAGCTTTTTCTAGAGGGGGACTCTATTGTCCAGGGAATGGAGTTAGGGACATCTAGCAGGGAAGAGAGGAAGGTCAGGTGCATACCAGGAAGCACTGCATAGGGGGATGGGGAGCGGATCCATAGGCTCGCTAGGGCAATAGATAGGAAGGAGCAGCTGGATGTCATTGTCCACCTGGGGACCAATGACCTGGCAGGGAGAAGGGTGGAGTTAGCCACAGCCCAGGAGGATTTCAGGGAGCTGGGGGGGACCTGAAACAGATAGCATGCTCCATCTCATTCTTGGAGGTTCTACCTGTTCAGGACACAGGGGAGGATATGGCACTCCACATTCGTACCTTCAATTCCTGGTTGAAGGATTGGTGTGGAAGGGAGGGTTTTTGGCTTCATAAGGGACTGGGGCCCGACCTGGACAGATGCGTGCTTATATAAGGAGGATGACCTGCATCTGTACAAGAAAGGTACCTTGGCCCTTAGTGAGAAGTTGAAATGCTTCAGCTGTGAGCATTTAAACTGGACAAGGTTGAGAGCCAGAAGGAGCAGGCAGCTTAGGAACACCCCCCTATGGGAACATGCAGGGACATAAGTTGCCAACAGATACAGCTGAAGCAAGCAGGGAAGGACAGGTAGGCAAAGAGTGTACAACAAGTGATACATGGGAAGCACACAGGAAAGGAAACCGGGTTGGGGGGAAGATGCTAGAGAGGGAGGACAGGAGCAGAGGAGGACAGACTGCAAAACATGGAAGGTCATGTTAAGTTGTTAACAAATGCCGGTAGCTTAGGAAATAAGGTTCCAGACCTGGAAGCCTTGTTGGTGGATGCAGACCTTGACATAGTAGCAATAACAGAAATGTGGTACTCTGCTAATCATGGCTGGTAACTCAATGAACCAGGTTATACACTGTTCAGGAGGGACAGGGAAGGTAAAAGGGTGGGGGGGGGTGGCCCTGTACATCAGAGATGGTATAAAGGCTACAGAAGTTCAGGGAAGACAGGGGGAGGCTGAGACAATGTGGGTCACCCTGGAGCCAGGGAATGGAACAGCACTACACACAGGGGTGATCTACAGACCTGTGACACAGAGGAAGGAAGTTGACAGGGAGCTAGTGGAGAACATGCACAACATGGCAGCTAAAGGCAAAATTCTGCTGCTAGGAGATTTCAATATGCCAGACGTGGATTGGACCACCCAGGTGGTTTCTTCTGGCAGAACCACAGCCATCCTAGAATCCCTGCAGCTGGTTGTATTCAGGCAGCTGGTGCACAAACCAACCAGGGACAAGTTGATTCTAGACCTGGTATGGACCATTTGGAACAGAGTAGAAGAAATACAGGTTTAAGGGCGCTGGGGTCCAGTGACCACTGCATGGTGTGGTTCGGCATGGCAACATGAACTCAAGTATGCCACACACGGGTAAAATTATTAGATTTTTGGAGGGTGGATTTCACTTAAATGGGTAGATGTATACAAGCTGTCCTGCGGAAGGGAGAGGTAATAGAGACGGTGGAGGAACAATGGGAGAAACTGAAAGGAGCCATAGTGGGGATAACAAACTAATGTGTTAGGAAAGTGGCCATTTGAACAAAGGGAAAAGAAGAAGGAAACCACTATGGTCCTTTAAGGAGGTGGGGGACAAAGTCAGGGCTAAAAGACTGAGTTTCAGGAAATATAAGGGGACCCAAAGGGAGGAGTACCTTGAATGTCTAAGGGAAGCAGGGAAGGCTGTTAGGAGAGCTAAGGTGCAGACAGAGGAGGGTTTAGCACGGTCTCTGAAAAAGAGGACAAGGCATTTTATTTATTTATTTAGTTAGTTTTTGTTTATCGGGTAGGTGCCATAGACAAAAAATGACTATTTTCAGGCACAACCCGGGAGGTTACAAGGAATTACATGGATACATGGATTACAAGGATACAGAGCAAAAACAACAAAACAAAAGTTACAGAGTATCATGTGAAACAATAAATGAACAAGTACAATCAAGTCAAGAGTAATGAACAAGCAGAAGTATAAACAAGCTTCAAGTAATAATACATAGGCAGGATAGAGTTCCGGTGCAGCAGTAATAAGTGCAGATCTTGGCAAATAAAACAGGAGGACTGAGAGAAAGTAATAGGTGGAGAAGGGGCCATATGTGGTGTAGGAAGGGAGGTAGCAAAAATCAAGGGGGTTAAAGCAAGAGCAGGAGGCTTGGCTGCCAAGCAAGGAACGGTAATAATTTTTGAATAGAGCATGACTAGGAGCTAGGCAAACTTCCAGGGGCAGAGAGTTCCAAAGTTTGGGTGCTGCATGGGAGAAAGCTGTACTTCCTTTGAGAGTTTTGCATAAAGGAACATGCAGAAGTGATCTATTCGCTGAGCAAAGGCCATGGATAGAGGGCTGAGGAAATAACAGGGAGGCTAGAGAAATGGGGATGCCGGCTCTAATAATATTGTCTGTCAGGGAGCCAAGTGCAATGAGCCAAAAGGAAGAGGGGGATAGCCAGTTTAGGTCGCAATAAAGCTGACAGTGATGTTTCAAATGAGGGGAGGCAGAGGCATACCTGCAGATGCTGTTGTAGGTCGTATCCCACTTCCTTAGTAGGGTGCTTTATAGGTACATCAGCAAAAGAAGAAAAACTGGGGAGGGGGGATTGTGAGGCTCCAAAGGGGAGGAGGGAGAGTGTAAGGAGGGGGATCTGGACAAGGCAGAAATACTGAACAAATACTTCTGCTCAGTATTCACTAGGGAGGAGAAGGATCAAGGACCACAGATGGGTAGCAGACGCAATGGAGGGGGGCAGAAGTGGACACCAGTCCATTCATAGTGGAGAAAGTTCTGGAAGAACTCACAAAGCTGAAGGTGAATAAGGCCATGGGGCCAGACGACATACAACCAAGGATATTAAGGAAGCTGAGAAGTGAACAGGCAGCACCTCTGGCAGCCCTGTTCATGGAGTCACTCACTACAGGTGTGGTTCCAGAGGACTGGAGGAGGGCACATGTGGTCCCACTGTGCAAAAGCGGCAGTAGGGAGGAGGCGGGGAACTACAGGCCAGTCAGCCTCACCTCAGAGGTGGGAAAGATCATAGAGACACCACTGAAAGAAAGGATAGTGGCACACCTGGAATCCAGGGGTGCCCAGGATCTGAGGCAACACAGATTCACAGCAGGAAGGTCATGTCAAATGAATGTGATAGATTTTTTTTGATTGGGTGACTAGGGAAGTAAATCAGGGAGGGGCAGTAGATGTTGCTTACCTAGATTTCAGCAAAGCCTTTGACACCGTCCCACATAGAAGGTAGGTTAACAAGATGGGTAGTCTGGGCGTAGGAGACAAGGTGGTGAACTGCGTTAGGAACTGGTTAACAAACAGTTGACAGAGGGTGGTGGTAAATGGGGTACAATTTGGGGAGAGGGGTGAGACCAGTGAGGTACCGCAGGGATCAGTACTGGGATCAGTCCTGTTCAATGTTTTAATTAGTGACATTGCAGAGGGGCTAGAAGGAAAGGTCTGCTTGTTTACAGATGACACCAAGATCTGCAACAGGGTGGATACTCCAGAAGGGGTGCAAAAAATGAAGAGGGACCTGGAGAAGCTTGAAAGATGGTTGGAGATGTGGCAATTAAGGTTCAATGCACAAAAGTGCAAAATAATGCACCTGGGTAGAGGGAACCCTGGGGAGAGCTACAGGTTGGGGAGAGCTGACTGTCAACAAGAAGGAAAGGGACCTAGGGGTTATCATCTCTGATGAACTTAAGGCATCAAAGCAGTGTGCAAAGGCATCGGGGAAGGCCAGTGGCATACTGAGGTGCATAGGAAGGGGTATCACTAGCAGAAGGTGGGAGGTGGTGATTATATTGTATAAAACATTGGTAAGGCCTCACCTGGAGTACTGCATGCAGTTCTGGAGGCCACACCTGTGCAAGGACATAAACAAGGTGGAGACTATCCAGAGAAGGATGACAAAGATGGTTCAGGGCTTGCACCACAAAACATATGAGGAAAAACTAAGGGACCTCAACATATACTCACTGGAGGAGAGGAGAGGAGAGAGCGGAGAGAGATGATTGAAACTTTCAAGTACCTCAAGGGAATAAATAAGGTGCAGATGGTGGACCTTTTCCAGTGCAGAAAAAGTACTAGAGCAAGGGGGCACGTTATGAAATTGGAGGGGCTAGATTAAGAGGTAATGTGAGGAAGTTTTTCTACACAGAGAGGGTAGTCAACACTTGGAATAGTCTACCACAGGAGGTAGTGGGAGCAAGCACAGTGGAGGGATTTAAGCATGCTGGGACAGGCACAAGGGAAGCCTGAGAGGAGAGAGAGTGATGAAAAGCCATTGATCACATAGAGTCAGTGGCCGCATACAATGTATAGGGCCTACGGGCAGGCTGAATGGGCCTGGCGGTCCTTATCTACCAACAATTTCTATGTTTCTACGTATGCTTTATTGCACTGATCAGTGGACTTGAGGCTGTTACTAATAATGAACCGCAGTTCTCTCTGCTAAGTTGTGCATCACCCTTACTCCCCCACCTAGTAATCCATTTTAGTTTTTTTTTCTAGAAATGTTCATCACTTTGCACTGAATGTTAGCAGCCATAATCCAGACCACTTGTCCAGTTTTTGCAGGTCTCTTAATTTGTATAACCCCCCTTCAGAGTGCTCACTGTGCCACAGAATAATCAGCAAAGAGACACTCCTCATTCTGGATTCCCTCTCCTACTGCAAATGAAGATATTGAAGAGCACGGGTCCCAGAGCCAATCCATGGGGTACCCTGCTCATAACTCTCCTGGTTCTGATTTCATCCCATTGACAACCATCGTCTGTGTCCTGCTCCCCAGCCAATCCCCTGTCCACCAGGTCAGTCTGCCCTCAACCCTCAGATCATGCAGCTTTTCTATGAGCCTTCTGCGTGGAACAAAATTGAAAGCCTTGTTAAAGTCAATATAAAACACATCCACTGCTTGGCCCTGTCCACCACCTTTGTGATGCAATCAAAGAAGTTGATTAGGTTAGTTCTGCAAGATCTTCACACTGTAAGCCTGGTGGCCTTCATGGAAGAGGGATGCCTGGATATCATAGCAGTCACAGAAACATGGTACACAGAGAACCATGACTGGGATGTTAACATACCAGGGTACATAACGTACAGGAGAGACAGGAAGGGGAGAAGAGGGGGAGGAGTAGCTCTCTATGTAAGGGAAGGGATAAAAGCAACTGAACAAAAGAGTAAACAGGGAGGAGAGGAGGTACTGTAGGTCACCTTAGAGACTGGAAATGGCACTACAATCCACATAGGGGTTGTATACAGACCCCCATGTCAGGGGGGAGGGAATGGACAAGGATATGATAGAAGGCATTCTTAGGATGGCAGAGAAAGCAGAGATACTGTTGATGGGAGACCTGAATATGCCAGATGTTAACTGGAGCACATTTACTGCAGCCACATCCAAGAGCAGGGCCATTCTAGATGCCCTACAGGTGGCATGCCTCAGACAGCTAGTTTCGGAACCCACTCGTGAGGGAGCAATCTTAGACCTCGTACTCTCAAATGGGGACAGTGAGAGGATCTCAAATCTAGAAGTGGGTTGCTATCTGGGAACAAGTGACCATCAAACAGTGTGTTTCACGTTAAACTCAGCTACAGAGCCAAGCCATACAAAAGTGAGGGTACTGGACTTCAGAAGGGCTGACTTTGGCAAATGGGAGAGTGCCTTAGAAAAGCACTAGCAAACAGGCTAGAAGGAGGGGTGGAGCAACAATGGGGAAACATCAAAACTGCCATCACAGAGACAACAAGCCTTTGTGTGAAGCAAATAAACAAATCAAAATGAAAGAAAACGCCGCTATGGTTCTCAAAAGAGGTGGCGGGGAAAGTCAGGGAGAAGAAGATAGCATTCCGGAAGTATAAGGAAACATGGAAGGAGCAGGACAGAAAGCCGTACCAGTTAAGGCAGAAGGAAGCAGGGAGGGAAGTCAGAATAGCAAAGGCCCAAACTGAGGAAAAGATAGCCAACTCAGTTAAGAAGAGGGATAAAACCTTTTATAGGTACATCAGGGAGCGTAGAAAGACAAAGGGAGGGATAGTGAGGCTGAATAGAATGAACGGTGGGTGGACAGAGAGGGACAGTGAAAAAGCAGGGATACTGAACGAATATTTCTGCTCAGTATTCACAAAAGAGGAGGGGAGGTTCCTAATCCAATTAACAGAAGCACTCTTGATGAGGGGGTCGATCCCAGTCCTTTCACGGAAAAAAGGGTTCTGAAAGAACTCTTTAAACTGAAGGTGGACAAAGCAATGTGGCCTGATGGAATTCACCCCAGAATTCTAAAAGAATTAAGGGGAGAACTAGTGAAACCACTGACTACCCTTTTTAACAAATCATGGGAGGATGGTGTGGTACCTGGGGGCTGGAGGAAGGCGGATGTGATTCCCCTTCACAAAAGTGGGACCAAGACAGAGGCAGAAAACTACAGACCTGTCAGTTTGACCTCTGTGGTAGGGAAAGTGATGGAATCACTTCTGAAGGAAAGAACTGTTGAGTACCTAGAGGCCAGTGGGGCACAGGTCCCAAGGCAGCATGGGTTCACAGAGGGAAGGTCATGTCAGATTAATCTGATTGATTTCTTTGACTGGGTGACCAAAGTAGTAGACCAGGGAGGGGCTGTGGACATGGCCGACCTAGACTTTAGCAAGGCATTTGACACAGTCCCACACAAAAGATTAATAGTCAGATTAACCAGCCTGGGAATGGGTCCCACGGTGGTAGCCAGGGTAAAATATTGGCTGGACAACAGGACACAGAAGGTAATTGTAAATGGAGTCCACTCTGAAGAAAGAGGGGTTACTAGTGGGCTACCGCAGGGTTCAGTACTGGGTCCAGTCCTTTTTAATGTCTTTATAAGTGACATTGCAGAGGGACTGGAAGGAAAAGTATGCTTCCTTGCAGATGACACAAAGATCTGCAACAGGGTTGATACACAAGGTGGCATGGAAAGGATGAGAAGGGACTTGGCAAGGTTGGAGGAATGGTCAGAAGTATGGCAGCTTGGATTCAATGCAAAGAAGTGCAGAATAATGCACCTAGGAAACAAACACCCAGGGGAAGATTACACAATGGGGGGGGAGTAGTAACAACAACAAATATGGAAAGGGACCCGGGGGTAATCACATCAGATGACCTTAAGGTTAGCAAGCAATGTGAGAAGGCAGTAGGGAGGGTTGGGGGTATACTGGGATCATGCATAGGGAGAGGCATCACCAGCAGAGAACAGGAAATTGTTATCCCTCTGTACAGACAGTTGGTGAGACCCCATCTGGAGTACCGTGTCCAGTTCTGGAGACCCCATCTCCACAGGGACATAGACAGGATAGAGGCAGTCCAGAGGAGGACAACTAAAATGGTGGAGGGTCTGCAAGAGAAGCCATATGAGGAGAGGAGAGACTAAAGGAGCTTAATATGTATACCCTTGAGGAAAGGAGGGAGAGGGGAGACATGATAGAAACTTTTAAGTACCTCAGTGGAATCAACAAAGTCCAAGAGGGTAGCATCTTTCAGAAAAAGAGACGTGCAAGAACAAGGGGACACAATTTAAAGATGGAGGCAGTTCAGGGGCAATGTGAGGAAGTATTTTTTCACAGAGAGGGTGGTAGACGCATGGAACAGCCTTCCTGAGGAGGTTATGGGGTCTAAAACTGTGGGAGAATTTAAGAATACGTGGGATAGACATAAGGCAATTCTTGTGGGGGGGGTAGGAAGAAATAGGCTGTTGGTTAACTAGGATCTGCAGCTTATCCTGTAGGTAGGGAAATGGGCAGACTAGGTGGGCCAAGTGGTCCTTATCTGCCATCACATTCTATGTTTCTGTGTAAGCCTCTGCTGCTTCCAGTCCTGCATCCAATTTTTCTGCAAGAACTTCATGATCTGTTCCTTAAAGATGGCTCACAGCAACTTGCCTGCTATCAAGGTTAGACTGAAAATGTTGTAATTTCCTGGGTCATCCCTGTACCTGCTTTTGTGAAGTGGTGCAGAATCAGCTACCCTCTAGTCTCCTGACCCCCCCATCTCCAGTGAACAATTCAAATGATTTGCCAGCAGTGCTGTCAGTGTCTGCCCCACCTGCTTTAGCACTCTTGGGTGCAGTCCTTCAGGGCCAGGTGATTTGCTCACCTTCAGGTTTATAAGGCCTCTGAGTACCGTTTCTTCAGAGACTGATCCTAGCTCATGTCCTCTCAGCCCCTCTCTTTGACCTGCACTCCACATTCCGGTAGTGGCTCCCGAGTCCCACTCCCTCAGTGGTGAATATTGACAAAAATAAATCATTATGTATATCAGCCTTTTCCCCATCCTCTTCCTCCCATGCCCCTCTCTTCTTTAATCTGATAATACCCTACTTAGTTTTGCTTTTTACATTAATTTAAAGAAGGTTTCCTCTCTCCCACTGACCCCCATCTGCTGTTCTCTACTCCATTTCTGTTTTAGTTTTTCTTACCATTATTCTGACTGCTCAGCTTTTTCAGATAATCCTCCTGGTTGGTCTCACTCTGTTAACCCTTGAATTTGCAGAATGCTACCATTTTTGCCCAAACTGCTTCTCCCACCCAGCTGCAAAATTAGATTATTGTTTTAGAATCATAGCCACATAGAAAACATGATGGAAAAAAAGACCTATGGTCCATCCAGTCTGCCCAAGTTCCCTACATATTCTCTACTGGCCTATAGCCAGATAAAGTAGTTACCCTGTTTTCTAATCCAACTTCCTGCCACCTCTCCACTACTTCTCCCTCTTCTGCACCCTGCCCCTCCTTTAGGGACTATCAGCCCCCTGAAACTGTCCCTGCCTTCCTTGAAACCTATTATAGATCCCATCTCCACTACCACTAGCCATCTGTTCCCATCCTCTTGGTAAAGAGGTACTTCCTGATATCCTTTTTAAATCCCTTCCCCCAACCGGCCTCCACCAGTGACCTCTCATCACCGTGTTATCACTCTTGCTCAATAGATCCCCACTGTCTACCTTGTTTATCCCCCTCAGAATTTGTAAGTCTCAGTCATATCACCCCCCCAGCCTCCAGAGTGTGCATGTTCAGATCCACCAGTCTTTCCTCGTAGGATCTGACTTACTGCAGTTGTATCATTTTGGTGATCCTGCATTGCACCGCCTCAAATCTGCCCCTGTCATTCCTCAGATGCCAATTCCAGAATTGGGCACAGAACTACAGGTGGGGCCACCCCAGGGACCTGTACAGAGGCAATATCTCCTCCTTCCTCTGACTGTGAGCCCACCTTTCTATTCATCCTCGCACCCTTGTTGCCTTGCTGTATGATTTGTTGCGCTGACTTGAGATTTTGAGACTGTTACTGATGATAACCCCCAGAACTCTTTCCTCTCCTGTTATTACTACTGTATCTGACCTTCCCTCCCTCCCAAATCAGTACTCTGTGCCTGGCTTCCTATCAAAGAGCCAGGGCGGCTTGAAATGTTGGAGTAGTACAATTGGTGTATGTATAGGGTATGTGTTATGCTATATTTCAATCCAAGAATAAAGTCTGAACATTGGAGCAACTTTTAGCTTCCTGTCAAGTTCATGGAGTGGAGTGTTGAAACTGGCTTACGTTGTGAGTATATTTTGAACATACGCTGAGGATCTACCTATACTGCTATTGAGTGGCCTCATTTTTTGATGTCTGATACATGGGGGGCCAACGACCTGCTGCACCCCCTGCTGTGTTATTTTATTGCAACCTCTATTGCTGGGCTACAGTTAAATATCATGCACCATACAGGGGACCCTTTCTCAACTACTTTCCTCTCTGGCTGTACCTTCTCACAGGATAAACATTGCCAGGACAAAGAGATGCAACTCCTGCAATGTTCCACTTCCAGCAGACCAGTTGGGCCACTTCTTCCCATCCTGTGCTGAAGAGCCCACACTAATGTCTGAGGCTGCTATCACCAATGACACCAGTGGAGCCTCCAAAGAGCCATCCACTTCCAGACCAATGACAGATAATCATCAACTGCCTTCTCTCAAGTGGTCAAAACTCCTGGTCACCTTACAAACACAACTTCCATCATTCTGCAGAACCTGTAGATAATACAGTCTCAGCAACACTTTATGATGGCTATGCAGGAAAAACTGGCAGAAATAGCTGGTCCATCCATGTGACCTGGCACTGGCTAATCAGGCACCAATGCTTCTATCACTGGTCCCAACACCCCTGCCCCAGTTACACCCACCCCAGCAGATCCATGCCTAGACACTCCAGAGCCCAGGGTTGACTCAGGGAAAGAGTCTGAGAATGAGGCCAACATCTAGATAGATCCCCAGTCAATCACACTCAAATGGTGCTTCCAAGACCAAATTCTGGTTCTGATAAGCAATATCATGGCAATTGTGGGGTTCTGTGCACTGCCACCTCCACCACATACTAAACTAATACTCTCACTAATGCCAACAGCCAAGCAGAGTGACACATTTCAAGTATGTGAATCCATCAGCAAGCTGATGGCTAAAAATTGGGAATCATCTGAACCAGCTTGCATTCTTGAATGATGCTTGTGGGACAAGATGTACCTGTTGCAAGTCAAAAAATTACAATTCTGGTGCATGCTGCCCATGGTTGACCCATAAACAATGACTCTCAACAAAAAGTTAGTTCTCCCTTCGGAAGATGTTACAGGCCTTAAAGGCCTGACAGACAGAAAACTAGAGGACATACTGAAAAAGAATTTTGAACTGGCAGGGCTAACAGTTACAGCAGCCACTAATGCCATTAATGCCACCAGGGCACAAGTAGCCTGGATACAAGATGTACATAAGACACTAGCCCCATAAGCTGGCGGAGGTGCAACTATAGGAGGAGGCAATGCTATCTACTAAATATTTGGCAGACATAGTAGTGGATTCTCTCAAAATCAATGCAAGGGCAGTGGCACTTGGCAACTGGGGCAGAAGGACCCTGTGACTGAAACTGTGGGACACGGATAATGAACCAATGGTAATGCTTTACAAACTTCCCATCAAAGAATCCCTGCTATTTGGAGAAGGCCTAGAAAAATATGCCAAAGTCAAGAAAGGTGGAAAAGCTATGGGGAAACAGTAGGCTGTGAGATCCAGCTATCTGCAGTCCAGATCTAGATTTTGCTCAAAAAACAATTTTTGTGACAGATGCCGAGTCCACCACTGCAACAGGGGAAACAATTTTCATCCCTCATACCCCTCACCAGCAATAACAACAGATTCAGAGGCCAAGGCAGATTCACAGAGGCAGGTTCTCAAATAGCTTCAACCGTAAACCATGGACAAAGCAATGACTATCCTCTTCCAGCTCAATTAAAAGAAATTTAAAAGAAAGGAGGGGTCTAAAACTAGAGGGCATAGCCTAAGATTAGAGGGCAGAAGACATAGAGGCAATGTAAGAGGGGAATTCTTTCCAGAGAGGGTGGTGAAGGCCTGGAACAAACTACCGGGGCTGAAACAGTGGAGGGATCAAGAGGGCATGGGACAGACATATAGGATTGGTAAGTGGGGGGAGGGCCCGTGGAAAAGGAGATGAGCAGTGAGGGAAAGGAGCAGACTTAATGGGCCATTGGGGTCCTTTTCTGCCATCGGATTTCTTTGATTCTGTAAATTGAAAACCAAACCCATAGGGGTACGACTTTAACAGTTCGCACATGAATGGAGGAGATCAATGGAGGACAAGTGGGTGCTGGAGATAATAGATAAATGCTATGCAATGGAGCTGGAGGAAATCCCCAGGAAGGACCATCTCATCATCTCACCAGCATTCAGACACAAGGATCAACCATGACAGATTCAACAGATATTGCAGGGAATGATACAGAACAGGGCGATAGCAGAGGTGCTACCAGAGAAGAGAGGACAGGGAATATAGTCCATCTTCTTTGTAGTACCCAAGAAAACTGTAGAACATTGTCCAGTCTTATATCTTAAATTCTTAAATCGCTCTGTCCAGTTCAAGCCCTTCAGGATGAAAACTATCAGGTCCACCTTGAGAATCATATGATGAGGGGATTTCTTCACATACTAATTGCCAGCAAATTAGGCCTTACGGTCTATCGAGTCTGCTCGAACCTCAGATCCCTAGTTGGGTACCGAGGCCCTCTCCCCCTTGTGTTCCAGAAACTCCTATCATCCATCCCCACCCCCCTGGGCCAGGTCATCATCTGATACATCCACTTTCTGTGCCTGTCCCACCCTCTCTTGAAGCCCTCCACTGTGGATCTCTGAACCAGCTCACCAGGCAGCGCATTCCAAGGGTCCACCACCCTCTCAGTGAAAAACCTCCTCCTCTTTTCCCCCCTCACCCTTCCACCTTCAAACCATGCCCTCTGGTGATACCTTCCTGCTTTAGTCTAAAGATCCCCTCCATGTTTACCCTATTTATTCCCTTGAGGTACTTGAAGACCTCAGTCATGCCCCCCCTGTCTCTCCTCTCCTCTCCTCCAATGAAGACAGGCACAGCTCCTCAAGTCTGTCCTCATACGTCAAATCCCCTAGTCCTCGTATCATCTTAGTTGCCCTCCTCTATACCCTCTCCAGGAGCTGTATGTCCCTCTGCAAGTGTGGTCTCCAGTACTGTACACAGTACTCAAGGTGTGGTCTAACCAGACCATTGTACAGTGGCAGAATCACTTCCCTGCTCCTAGAGGTGATCCCCCTCACGATGCATCCCAACATCCTGTTTGCCTTGCTAGCCTCTCTCCTGCACTGCTCAGAGTTATTCATACATGCATCCACCATGACCCCTATGTCTTTTTCCCCTGTTGAGGCCTCTTCCCAGGGTGTACCTGTGTTTAGGGTTTCCCTGCCCAAGATGTAACACCTTGCACTTGGTGATATTGAAATTTAATTTCCATGTGAGAGCCCAGCTTTCATGGGTGTCCAGGTCCCCTTGCAGTGCCAGCCTCCCCTGTTCCCCCTCAACTACTGCTCCCATCTTGGAGTCATGAGCGAAGAGACTCATTTCACACCCTATACCCTCCCTGATGTCCGATATATATGCATTAAACAGGATCGGACCCAGGACCGAGCCCTGTGGTACCCCACTACTGACCTCTCTAGGGTTCGAGCGCTCCCCACCGACCACTACTCTCTGGGTGCATCCAGCTAGCCAGTTTTCAATCCATCTGACCATCAAAGGGCCTACTCCCAACCCCTTCAGTTTCTCCACCAGACCATTGTGGGGGACAGAGTGAAATGCCTTGCTGAAGTCCAAGAATAATACATCCGCAGGCTTTCCCCTGTCCAGTTCTGATGTTACCTGTAGGGGATAGCCCCTTATACCAGATTTTTTTTTTTTTTGAAGTCTGTTGCAACAGCCCTCCTTTATTTTTCTATCCTGTACTCTCTTTCCATTCGTTACTTATATAGGCTGGCCACCTATATAACTTTTTATCTCTCTCTCTCTCTCTCTCTCCTGATTCTGGTATGTGGAGCTTTTCCCCTATTAAAGATCCCCAGTGTAGTTCCATGGCATTGCAGAATAGTTTTTAGTTTAAAAGGGAACCAAATATTGTAGCTGGGTAACCCCCCATAAATGGGAAGTTTTATATATTCAATAGATGATTAAATTCCACGTAGTGTACCTTTAAGTGTTTGTAAACACACTACTGAAGAGGATTTCAGTATCCTGTCTAGTCCCATCCCTTTTATAAATTGCAGCTTCCCCTAATAGATTCATTTATATGCAGTAATTTTAAAAGCTGGCTGAATTATGCCACGCTTGTATGTGTACTTAGCGCTAGGACCTCTGAGTTATCGCCGTAGGAAGAGCTGCCATTTATTTGTACTGCTGTGCGAATGTGCGAGTAGAGACCCCCCCTTTCTCGGCACAGTTTACTACCTGGACACTGCCAAGTAAGTATTTCTTCTCCCTTTACAGAAATCCAATTTATATGTATTGCAAATAGGGTTTAAAGACTCTTTATGGTGCTTTTTGCTACTTGCACATTGTTCATAGGTCAGGAAAGTGGCGTTTCTAGATAAACAAAAATGCCCCCCTTCTGTTATAGCATTCTGCTGTTACAAAGAACGCTGCCTTATGAAGGTAACGCTTGTACCTATTGTACATTGAATTAACAACGTTTTCTATCAAAATATACAACCTTGTGCTAAATAAATAAACATGTATAGACAGTCTTAAGCACTGTTATTGTAGAAGTGGATACTGCAGCAGCATATGAATCCTTTCAGTACAGGATGTGAGGTGGCCTGTAAAATACAATGAATAAATACAACACCTAGTGAAATTAAAACCGTTAGTGGAGTAAAATTAAATAAATGTGTTGGGTTTAAGCAAACCTTGTAGTTCATTTGATAGTTTTGTCCTTTTATGCAAAACTCCAAGTATAACTCCTATCTCTTCATAGCTCCCCTTTTAGAGCTGGCCGGCTGGCTTCCTCCTATATTTAAAGGTACCTTGAAGGTGGTGGAGTTAGTTTGGTAAACTGTAAATCTATCTTGTTGTAATAACTTTATTTTCATGATTTGGAGTGGTGAAATGTATTGCATTTTAAATATCAAATGTATTGTATTTTCATTTAACAAAATAAGCATTCTAATCTGTAAAAATACTTTTGATTTAAACTTAAGGGAGGAGCCTTCTAAGTCACATGTCTTTAACAGTATATAAGGAATGTCTTGTCTTCAGTTCATTAGATAGTCTGGTGAGGTGCAGACTTGTTCTGACCTCAGAGTGTGTGTTACACTAGCCTATTCTGGTGTTTCAAGAAGATGTTACTATATATATTGTGTTTTTGATTCCTTTTCTGTTTCACCTGGAGTACAGCTTTGTTTTATTTTATTTTCGGTAATAAATATATTTTTTGTGCATCTACAACTGTGAAAAGGCATCCTCCTTGCTATTCCACACCTCACATGTGGTGGCAGTGGTGGGATAATTGTGATTCTGCTCCAAGTATTGAAGGAGGTTGTGGATGTCCCAGAAGATACCTGTTGGTGTGTTGACCAGAACCATGGTGGAGAAACTAGGACAACCTTTGATGACTGGGCTACCTGATGTTAAACATAAAATTATGAAGCCTGAGGAAGATGGTGATGTTACAGATGGTGAGAAAGAGGAGTTGAAGAAGGGACCCCCTAATGGAGACTCACAAGACCTGCTGCAATGGCTATGTATGCAACAGATAGCCTTGGAGAAACAGAGGGAAAGAGATATGCAAAGAAATGAGGCCAGGTGGGCCGACACCTTGAGGGCTATCCAAGCGCTTGGTGTCAGTAGCCCCCCCCACCACCAGCAGGAGATAACCCCAAAGATATAAAACTGACTAAATTAAGTGAGACTGATGATATAGAAACATATTTAACCACATTTGAGCATATAGCATGGGCCTGTCAGTGGCCTTGGGACCAGTGGGAGATACGCCTCACTCCTTATCTGATGGGAAAAGCCCAACTGGCCTATGGTAATGTAGACAGTGCTATGAGCGAGAATTACGACACTGTCAAGGAAGCTATTCTAAAACGTTATGATATCTGTCTCGAAACCTATAGACAGAGGTTTCGAACCCTGAGGTTCACGTCATCAGACACGCCACAAAAAGCTTTTACTAGACTGAAAGACCTGTGTACCAAGTGGTTACAGCCCTCCACTAACACAAAAGAACAGATGTTAGAAGCTGTTGTTTTGGAACAATTCATATGTATTCTTCCTCAAGATGTTTAGATATGGGTGCGGGAACACTGCCCAGATACAGCTAAAAAAGCAGTACAAATGGCAGAGGATTACCTAACTGCCCGACCAAATAGGACTAAAGGACACTCTGGAATTAATGTAACTCATCCTACGGTAAGATCTTCTTCAACTTCTACACATATCCCTAGTGGAGCTGTTAAAGCCATAAATGTTCCCAAAACCCCCCACAATGAAGTAATATGTCATTATTGTCAAGGAAAAGGACATATTGCAAGATTTTGTCCTAAAAAGAAAACTGCTCCTACTCATTTAGTATTGGCCAATTGGGGGCAGTATATAACTCCTGTTAAAATAAATGGTAAAGAGATGGTTTTACTATTAGACTCTGGTAGTAGACAAACATTAGTTAAAGCCTGCATGATATCTACAGTCCCTGAAGTAGCCACACGAACAAAAGTAACTTGTCTACATGGAGATACACATATGTATCCAATGCAACAAGCTGAGGTACAAGTACAAATAAGTACCTGAAATATGGAAGTTGGGGTGGTTCCACAACTACCAGTACCAGTTATTTTAGGACATGACCACCCAGACTTCTCACAGTTACTTGCCAGTGCTACCAATTATGGGGCAATGACTACCAGAGCACAAGAAAATAAAGATACAGAACTGCAATGCTCCTTCCCATTTGAAGACAATCTGTTTGGGCTTCCTGGGAAAACAAGGAAGACAAAAAGGGAAAAGTGACAGGAAAAGCAGGTGTGGCAACATTCACAAAAAGACACTAAAGACACTATTTACTTTAAAGACTTAAGTTTTCAATCAGGCTTTAGAGTGGCACAACTACAGGATGCTTCTTTAAAACCTTTATTTCTACAAGTGGGCAATGAACAAAATACTGAACAGAAATTTGTACTGAATAAGGGTCTATTGTATAGGAAATGTTTAAATGTAAAAACTGGAGAGACTGTATTACAATTACTTGTACCCACTGTTTATCGAGAACAGTTATTGACCCTTGCACATGACATACCTATAGCTGGCCACCTGGGTAAAGAACGTACATTGCAGAGATTACTGTACAGGTTCTTTTGGCCAGGTATACATGATCAGGTGACCGATTATTGTAAGTCATGTGTGCAGTGTCAAAAAGTAAGACCTGCACTTAGGAAAGATAAGGTACCCCTACAGCCTTTACCTCTAGTGGATACACCGTTTACTCGTATAGCTATGGACATAGTCGGTCCTTTACCTAAAAGTGCCAAAGGGAACCGTTTTATTTCAGTTATATGTGACTATTTTACAAAATACCCTGAGGCAATACCTATGTGAACAGTCACAGCCGATAAAGTAGCTGAAGAATTAATCAAAGTGTTTTCTAGACTGGGTATACCCAAAGAAATTTTGATTGATAGAGGTAGCAATTTTTGTTCACAAATTTTGAAACGTCTCTATCAGGCCTTGGTGGTGCATTCCATTTTTACTTCTCCTTATCATCCACAATCTGATGGTTTGGTGGAACGCTTTAATAAAACTCTAAAGCAAATGTTAAAAAAATTCATTACTGATGAAGGTAAATATTGGGATAAGTACTTGCCTTATTTAATGTTTGCCTATCGTGAGGTTCCCCAGGCATCAACTGGTTACTCTCCCTTTGAACTACTCTTTGGGAAAAATCCAAGAGGGGTACTGGATATAATAAAGGAAAATTGGGAAGGGTCCAAAGTAGACACTATTCAGTATCTACATTAGAGTATGTCACTGCATTACACCAAAGGTTAACAAAATATGCTAAGGCAGCCCAACAGACTAATAGAGAACATCAAATGTCCCAGAAACAATACTATGATCAGGGAGCTGGGACTAAAACATTCCAGCCAGGCGATAGAGTTCTCTTGCTGTTACCCTGTACAGAGAATAAGCTACTGATGAAATGGCAGGGGCCCTATACCATCCATAGACAAGTAGGACCGGTGAACTATGAAATTATTTGTCCTGAAAAAAAACAATAATTAAAAATCTATCATGCTAATTTGTTGAAATTATGGCATGATAGAGGTACACCAGCTCTCTTTGTACACCCTGAAATAACTAAAAGTGAGTTAGAACTTGCCTATGAACGATTAGAAGGCCAGGACAATATAAAAGATGTAACTATTAATGACAAACTGAATGTTGAACAAAAGAAAGAAGTACAAGAAATAATACACACTTTTCAGGATACATTTACAACAATCCCTGGAAAAGTAGAGAGAATTGAACACCATATAGAGGTGACCAATAATAAACCTATCAGACACAAACCTTATAGAATACCTGAAAGTTTAAGGGAGGAGGTAATTAAAGAAATATTAAAAATGCAACAATTAGGAGTCATTGTACCTTCCAAAAGTCCCTGGAGTTTTCCTATGGTAGTTGTAAATAAAAAAGAAGGAGGTGTCAGGGTTTGCCTGGATTTTCGCAAGTTAAATGATATATCTAGATTCAATGGGTACCCAATGCCCTGAATCGATGATATTATAGATAGGTTAGGTAATGCCTAATATATTAGTACATTAGACCTTTCCAAGGGATATTGGCAAATACCCCTAGGTGCTGATTCCCAGGATAAGACAGCACTCAGTACCCCAATAGGGCTATTCCAGTTCACAAAAATGCAATTTGGCCTACATGGGGCCCCAGCAACTTTTCAGAGATGAATAGACCAATTATTACATCCATATATGATTACAGTGCAGCATACCTAGATGACGTCATCATTTTTAGTACATCCTGGGAAGACCATATAAAGCATCTCCAGAATGTTTTGTCAGTTATAGCTAACACAGGTCTGACCATAAATCCGAGTAAATGTTCAGTAGGCATGCAGGAGACCAAATATCTAGGTTTTATAATTGGACAAGGAAAGGTGAAGTCTGAAATTGGCAAAGTTGATGCTATTGCTAATAGCCCACAGCCACAAACGAAGAAGCAAGTACAATCATTCTTAGGTTTGGCTAGTTATTATCGACGATTTGTAACTAATTTTACAGATATCGCTAGCCCTTTGATCGACTTAACTAAGAAAAATAAACCTGAAAAAGTCCAATGGACTGACCAATGTGAGGAAGCATTTACTACACTAAAAGCTAAACTTTGTTCATACCCTGTTTTGTATAGTCCAAATTTCCAGAAATCTTTCATAGTCCAAACTGATACCTCTAATCATGGTATTGGGGCTGTTCTCTCACAAATCGATGGAGAAGAAGAACATCCAATTATATTTATTAGCAGGCAACTAGATCTTAGGGAAACTAAGTATTCAACGATTGAAAAAGAATGCTTAGCCATTCATTGGGCAATAAATGCCTTAAAATTTTATTTATGGGGTAGACCCTTTCTAATCATAACAGATCACAACCCGTTATGTTGGTTGCAAACAATGAAAGATAAAAACCCTCACATTATGCGATGGTACTTGGCTCTCCAACCGTATCAGTTTGAGATACAACACAGATCAGGAAAAATGCACGATAATGCTGATTATTTGTCCCGTTATGGTGCAGATAAAAATGCTTTATTTCAGACTCCAGAGTAAAAGAAATTGAGATGTAATTCCCTTACGTATTTGTGTTTATGAGTAATTAATTATTTATGGGACTCCGGAGTGGAGCTTTGGGAGTGGGAGGGCTAAAGCTCCATCTCCCTTACTATTCTGAGGGAGATCTGGCATGTTTTTTTTTTTTTTTAATTAGAACCTAGTAAACCAATGTAAATTAAAATAGCAACACATTGGTTTTCTCTTAAGCGGGGAGGAGTGTAGGGGATGCCCCATATACCAGATTTTTGAATTTTTTTTTGAAGTCTGTTGCAACAGCCCTCCTTTATTTTTCTATCCTGTACTCTCTGCATGTCTTTCCACTAGTTACTTATATAGGCTGGCCACCTATATAACTTTTATCTCTCTCTCTCTCTCTCTCTCTCTCTCTCCTGATTCTGGTATGTGGAGCTTTTCCCCTATTAAAGATCCCCAGTGTAGTTCCATGGCATTGCAGAATAGTTTTTAGTTTAAAAGAGAACCAAATATTGTAGCTGGGTAACCTCCCCCCCCCCCGTAAATGGGGAGTTTTATATATTCAATAGATGATTAAAATCCACGTAGTGTACCTTTAAGTGTTTGTAAACACACTACTGAAGAGGATTTCAGTATCCTGTCTAGTCCCATCCCCTTTTTATAAATTGGTAGCGCTTCCCCTAATAGATTCGTTTATACGCAGTAATTTTAAAAGCTGGCTGAATTATGCCACGCTTGTATGTGTACTTCAGTGCTAGGATCCCCGAGGTATAGCTGGCAGAAGAGCTGCCATTTATTCGCATCGCAATGTGCAAGTAGACGCCACCCCTTCTCGGTGCAGTTTACTTCCTGGACTCCGCTGAGTAAGTATTTCTTCTCCCTTTACAGAAATCCAATTTATGTGTATTGCAAATAGGGATTAAAGACTCTTTATGGTGCTTTTTGCTACTTGCACATTGTTCATAGGTCAGGAAAGTGGCGTTTCTAGATAAACAAAAACACCCCCCTTCTGTTATAGCATTCTGCTGTTACAAAGAACGCTGCCATATGAAGGTAACGCTTGTACCTATTGTACATTGAATTAACAACGTTTTCTATCAAAATATACAACCTTGTGCTAAATAAATAAACATGTATAGACAGTCTTAAGCACTGTTATTGTAGAAGTGGATACTGCAGCAGCATATGAATCCTTTCACTACAGGATGTAAGGTGGCCTGTAAAATACAATGAATAAATACAACACCTAGTGAAATTAAAATGTTAGTGGAGTAAAATTAAATAAATGTGT
Source organism: Neoceratodus forsteri (assembly GCA_016271365.2). Taxonomy (NCBI): domain Eukaryota; kingdom Metazoa; phylum Chordata; order Ceratodontiformes; family Ceratodontidae; genus Neoceratodus; species Neoceratodus forsteri. Next base: position 424,878,310 of record CM057453.1, read on the forward strand.
TGGGTTTAAGCAAACCTTATAGTTCATTTGATAGTTTTGTCCTTTTATGCAAAACTCCAAGTATAACTCCTATCTCTTCATAGCTCCCCTTTTAGAGCTGGCCGGCTGGCTTCCTCCTATATTTAAAGGTACCTTGAAGGGAGTGGAGTAAGTTTGGTAAACTGTAAATTTATCTTGTTGTAATAATTTTATTTTCATGATTTGGAGTGGTGAAATGTATTGCATTTTAAATATAAAATGTATTGTATTTTCGTTTAACAAAATAAGCATTCTAATCTGCAAAAGTACTTTTGATTTAAACTTAAGGGAGGAGCCTTCTAAGTCACATGTCTTTAAGAGTATATAAGGGATGTCTTGTCCTCAGTTCATTAGATAGTCTGATGAGGTGCAGACTTGTTCTGACCTCAGAGTGTGTGTTACACTAGCCTATTCTGGTGTTTCAAGAAGATGTTACTATATATATTGTGTTTTTGATTCCTTTTCTGTTTCGCCTGAAGTTTGGCTTTGTTTTATTTTATTTTCGGTAATAAATATATTTTTTGTGCATCTACAACCATGAAAAGGAGTCCTCCTTGCTATCCCACACCTCACATTACCCATTCGTAGAACTCCACAAGACTGGTTTGACATGATCTACCTGGCACAAACCCATGTTGCCGACTATCCAGACCTCCCACCTCCTCCAAGTACACCCCCAATCGTTCCTTTAGTATACTCTCCATTACTTTTCCCACCACCAAGGTCAAACTGATGGGTCTATAGTTACCTGGTACTTCTCTCGACCCCCCCTTATGGATTGGCACCACATGTGCCTCTCGCCAATTCCTAAGTACCCTCCCTGTCTCAAGCAACCTGTTGAAGAGCTCCGCCAGGGGTGCAGCCAGTATGTCCGCCAGTTCCCATAGTATTCTCAGATGAATGCCATCCGGCCCAGGAGATTTATCTTTCTTTAGGGCCTTGAGGGCTAACCACACCCTTTCAGTGGAGATAGCATCATCCATTCCCTCCACCTTACTGGCCTTTTTATTCTTATCCTGATGTGACACCCCTGGGGTACCTCTCCCTCCCTCTTGCTCCATTTCTGTTGCTCCCCTGATCCCAATCACTACTGCTTCTATCCATATTGTGCCTTGCTTTGTAGATACCCCATCCCCCTCCCTAGTGAACACATCAATAGACCTGAAGGACGCTTATCTGAAAATTCCCATTAGGCCATCCCACTTCAAATTTCTTAGATTTTACATGCTGGGGAAACACTACCAGTACCTGGCACTTCCCTTCGGACATGTCTTGGCACCAGAAGTATTCACAAAAGTCTCCATAGTAGTAGCAGACAAGATGAGTGAACAGGGCATGCAGGTCATTCCATAACTGGATGACTGGTTAATCTGGACCGGATCCCCACAGCAATCACTAAGAGAGACACAAAGAGTAATAAAGTACCTAGAAAAACATGATTGGGTAATAAATTGAAACAAGAGCAGCCTCACAGCCAGTTCAGAGAACACCTGGACACACTGATTGACACTGCAGTGAGCCAAGTCTATGACCCTCAGACAAAGGAATCAACAGTGTAATAGTACAAGTATCCAGCCTGCAGAGGAGCAAACAGCCCATTCTGGGACAAGTGCCACGAGTATTGGGACTAATGACATCTTGTATAGACTGGTCCTGTGGGTCAGGTGGAACATAAGACAACTTAGCAGACCCTGACCATGTCAGCTTGACATTGGTTGGGGAGAAAGTTAGTGGAATCACTGCTGAAGGAAAATATTGTGGAATATCTTGAATCCAGTGGGTTGCAAAACCCAAGGCAACATGGTTTCACAGGAGGAAAGCCTTGTCAAACGAATCTGATAGATTTATATGGCTGGGTGACAAAGGATTAAGATCAGGGTGGAACGGTGGACGTGGGTTACCTAGATTTCAGTAAGGCTTTCAACACTGTTCTATACAGGAGACTAGTAAGCAAGCTGGGTAGCTTGAGAGTGGGTCCAAAGGTGGTAAACTGGATAAGAAATTGGTTAGGGGACCAGTGACAGATGGTGGAAGTAAATGGAGTTCACTCTGGGGAAGTGACGGTGAACAGGAGAGTGCCTCAGGGATCAGTGCTGAGACCGGTGCTCTTTAATTTCTTTACAAGTGACATTGCAGAGGAGTTAGAAGGTAAGGTTTGCCTCTCTGCAGATGACACCAAAATCTACAACAGGGTGAACACTTCAAGGTGGCTAGAGTGGATAAGCAAAGATCCAAGAAAATTCAAGGAGTGGTCAAGCATATGGCAGATGGGTTTTAATGTAAAAAAGTGCAAAATAATGCACTTAGGGCACAGAAACCAATGGGTGGAGTACAAAATGAGTGGAGTGGTATTGATTACCATCAAGCAGGAAAAAGACCTGGGGGTTATCATACTGTATGACCTAAAGGTGGCCTGGCAGTGCGACAAGGTAATTGGGAGCACTAATGGGATGCTGGAGTGCACAGGAAGGGGTATCAGAGGCAGAAAGAGGGAGGTTGTGTTGCCACTGTATAGATCACTGGTAAGACCCCACCTAGAGTATTTCATCTAGTTCTGGAAACCACATCTCTGGAAGGACATAAACAGAGTGGAGGCAGTCCAGAGGAGGGCAACTAAAATTTTGCAGGGTCTGCATCAAAAGCCCTATAAGGAAAGATTAAAAGACCTCAATATGTACACCCTAGGAACGGAGAAGGGGGATATGATAGAGACCTTTAAATACCTCACAGGGGTAAATAAGGTAAAGGAGGGAATTATTTTCCAGAAAAAAGGAGCTCAAGAACAAGGGAACATGCTACGAAGCTTGAGGGGGTAGATTCAGGAGCGATGTGAGGAAGTACTTCTTCACAGAAAGGGTGGTGGTTTCCAGAACAGCCTTTCAGCAGTGCTAGTGGGGGTGAAAACAGTGGTGGGTTTCAAAACTGCATGGGGTAGGCATATGGGACTCTTAGTAGAAAGGAAGAGGGTGAAGAAAGAGCCGGAGATCAAGAATGGTCTGCGGTGACATTGTAAGTGGGGAAAAATGGTCAGACTAGATGGGCCAAGTGGTCCTTTGCTGTCATTGAATTCTATGTTTCTATGTGTCATCTGCAAAGAGTCACACTTCACCCTAAATACCTTCCCTGATGTTACCAGTGACCATACTGAATAGAACAGGACCTAGAACCAACCCTTGTGGCACCCCACTTATAGCTGTCTAATGATACATGAGCAACCATTCTCTGCTTTCTTCCATCAGCCAGCTCTCCATCCACATAATTAGCCCTCCCTCTACCCCCTAGATGCTTCAGCCTTTTTAGTAGCCTCTTGTGTGGAACTGAATCAAAGGCCTTGCTGAAGTCTAGATAGAACACATCGAACACCAGCTTCTTATCCACTGCCCTTGTTGCCTAGTCAAAGAATATCAACAGGTTGGTCTGGCACTATTTTCCTACCATCAACCCATGCTGTTTACTGACCTTGCAGCCATTGATCTCCAGGTACTCCACCACCTTTTCGTTAACTATTGTTTCCAGAAGTTTACCAATATCTGAGGTAAAACTGACCAGTCTGTAGTTACCTAGGTCCTCTCATCTCTTCCCTTGTGCAGTGAGCCCACATCCACAGATACACAGTCCCTAGGAATGTCCCCTGTTTCCAGGGAGCGCCCGAACAATTCCAATTCTGGCCCCAGCTTCTTCAGTACTCTGGTGTGCAGGGCAGACCATCATGAGGGACTTGGTGCTTTGTCAGCCCTAAAGGATGAAAGCCCTTTGCAGACTCTGTATACCGTGATCCCCACCCATTCCAGTCTTCCTACCCCCCACTGGATGCATTCTTTCTGCTGTCAGTGGCCATAGGTACTCCACCATAAAAACAGAGCAAAAGAAGTTGTTTAGCACATCATACTTAACCAGCCTTCTGCCCCTCCTACTCATCTAACTATATTTCTTGCAACACCCAGATCCTTAGTTTCTTCAGTAATCTTCTGTGAGGCACACTGCACTAGGAAGTAATCCTGTATGACATCTAATAGTAACTGACATCTCCCACTTCTGGTTGTAGGAGCTGCTCAGTCGATGGCCGGCATGTTTATGTCCCCCACTGTCAATACTTCACCCCTTGCTGCCCCATTCTGATGTCTGTGTTCCTCTTCACTCTGACCTGATGGCCTGTAAACAACTCCTAACATGATCTTTTCTAGTCCACTGGTTTTAACTACACAAAAATTGATTCCACCTCCCCCCTTCCTTAAAAGTAAAGTCCTATGTGGCCTCTTTTCCCTCTCTTATGTATAAGGCTACGCCTTTCCTCTATCCCTTCCCCTGTCTCTCCAGAATAGGGTGAAGCCTGGGATTGCAAGAATCCACTTGTTTCCTGTCACCCATGTTTCTGTCATGGCTACTATACTGAGACTTGACTCCATTACTATCACCTGAAGTTTACTGATTTTGTTGCTAAATTACTTGCACTCAGGTTTACTGCCCTCCAGTTACCCCACCTAGTGTTTCTAACTGCTGTTGCTTTCTGCTTATGTGTGCCCTGTCTACATTTCCCTTTTTATGTTGGCTTACGAGAGCATGTGCAAGTAACATCTTGCAGTAGTAGCTCTTTAGTAGCACATTTCAGAGGTGTGTCAGTGTTGTGGCGAATCCAGGGGATGCTTTAGTGGGTGTGCCCCTCAGCCACCAACCAGTGAGCAAGCTGCCAATGACAGCAGTTTCAGAGAGTGCCACCAACTTGAAACAAATCCGCCGCTGCAATGAGAGACAGGCTCGTCACTGCAGTGGCAGATCTGACACACCTCTATCACGTGCCATTCCTGGTGAAACGTTTAAATAAACATGGTGGCGGCTCTCACCGTCCGCCTCTTACAGTCCCTAGAAAGCCGACTTTGGGAGTGCCTAATCCCCCTGTTGGCATGCTCCTTCCCCAGTTCAATTTGTTTGCTGACAAGGGTGCCCAATCCCCCTTGGCATCATGCCCTCCCAACACAGGCACGCTTTCTTTGCCGACAGGGTTCCCAATCCCCATCGGCTCCAGTCCTCCACCACCAAAAAAAAACAGGTGGCACACTGGGAGCCCACCCTAGTGTGGCAAATGTATTCATGTAACCTGTAAAATGAAAAATCTTCCCCCAAAGTTTTTTTTTCCGTTTTACCTGTAAACAAGAAAACGGTCCCTCGTTGTCCTCGGCGCCCCCCTCCCCCAACCCGCACCACACACACCTTATGCACCCCACCTCCCTCACACACCCCTCAATACATACTTACCTCCGAAGGTCGGTTCGCAATCTCCGTGGAGCGGGAACACATCTACACTCTTCAAAGCCGACCACGAACTGAAGAAATGCCAGTAAACTGTATAATGGCATAAATGGGTGCGGTTTCAACTTAGGTGGATATCTCAGACATTTATTTGACTTTTGACTTCAAATTTTCAGCATGGGGTTCTTGGGACCCCACCTCATGAAATCAGTCACTGTCATTTCATTATTCAGTCCCGAAAGGTGGTTTTTTTGGTCACTGCACAGAACCTCCTTTCAGGACTGATTAACAAAATGACAGTGCCACTGTTCATGAGGTGGGCTCCCAAAAAGCCTATGTTGCACATTTGGTGAAAAAATTCCAAAAAATGACTGTGTTACAAGTATGCGTTATGCAGTTTGCATGCACGTTCGCAAGTTCGAGAATTTTTAATATTTTCAACATTGCCATTTTTTCATACCTCCTTATAAACAGTACAGCTGTCATTTTTCACATCCTGCCCGAAATCTGTTTTCGCACATGTGGCACACAATGGCGCAATTGCTGTGGGAAATCAACATTCAGGACAGATTAAGAAAATCACAGTGACACTGTTCATGAGCGGAGGTCCCAATATGCCTATATTGAAAATGTGGAAAAATTCCAAAAAATGACTTGTGTCACGAACGTGTGTTGTGCAGTTTCCACGCATGCTAGAAACTTCGAGAATTATTAATATTTTCACTCCAGATTTTCAACATTGCCATTTTTTCACACCTCCTTATGAACAGTATAGCTGTCATTTTTCACATCCTGCCTGAAATGTGTTTTCGCACATCTGGCGCACAATGGCGCAGTCACTGTGGGAAATCAACATTCGTGACAGATTAAGAAAATCACAGTGACACTGTTCATGAGAAGAGGTCTCAAAATGCCCATGTTGAAAATTGGTTAAAAAAAATTCCAAAAAATTACTGCATTACAGGTGTGCATTGCACAATATCTACGCATGATCGTAAGTTTGCAAATGTTTCATATTTTCTCTCCAGATTTTCAACATTGCCATTTTTTTACACCTTCTCATGAACAGTACAGCTGTCATTTTTCCCATCCTACCCAAAATGTGTTTCCACACCTGTGGCTCCCAATGGCGCAGTTGCTGTGCGAAATCACCTTTCAGGATTGAGAAACGAAATGATAGTGCCACTGTTCATGAGGTGGGGGTCCCAAAAAGCCAATGTTGAAATTCAGAGTGAAAATACCAAAAAACACCCGGGGTGTTAAGGTTTCCAACCATACACCCACCCTGTAGAGACTGACAGGCGTGGGGACTTGAGTTCGTCGGCCATAATTCTACAGAATTCTATCCCCACCCCCTCACCCTACAGCCACTGACAGGCACTGAGGTGTGCCTTGGGTTCCATCACCCTAACAGTACACCCCATTCTCCTGTATTGCACCCATCTCAGCTTACTTCCTTATGGAATGGGGTGAGCATAAGGACCGAAGACCCCAATGCACACCCTGACACCTGTTGCTCTCTGCAGGGTGTGGTGAGGTGGAATGGCGTAAGCATTGTGGCCGACCCAAAGCCACACTCCCAATGCCTTTCAGTCTCTGCGGTGGAGGGAAGGGGGTGTTGGCATTACTTCAATACTTCACTGCCATTCCTATTTTGCATTTCTAACTCCTGCACTACCAATGCTAATGCCAGCAAGCCAACAGTCGGCATTGGCAAATGCTTGTTACTTACTTCCTCCCCTTCTACCTCTTACTCCCTTCACAACACTTGCTCTTGCTCTCTGGTTCTCACTCCCAATGAAATCTACTTCTGGTCAAGCTGCCTTCTTGTTCTGCTTCCCTATAGCCTGTGGCTGTCTCCTAACTTCCATTCACTCTGCTACTTCCCTTCCTGCTGTGAAATGTCTCCTCTGTGATTTTTCTAGTCACTGCTGCAGTTTCTCCTGATTCTGTGGCGGACTTCTTTCCACTGTCCTCCACTCTACAATGACACTAGTACAGTCCATTTACCCCAGTTTTCCTTCACTGTTCCCATACCCCTTATATTATTGCATTGTTGCTCACTTCTTATTGTTTTTTTACTTTTCTTTCTGCAGTTCATTGCACTGCAATAATTCTGCTCAGAAGCGTTGCCTGTAAGTCACTTATTTTCTTATACTTATAGTATGCATTTTTGTACACTGAACTTTGTATTTACACTGCTCTCTCCTCCTCCCTCTTCAACCCGGACACATCTGAAAATGAGCAGATACCAGATCAGTTTGACTTTCCTGGTAAAAGAGAAAAATAAATTAACCAAAAAATTCTCATCCCTCATTTGTTTTTTAAACTTTATTTTTAGTTTATTGAGATAACTTATTTTAATACATAAGACAAATATCAAATCAAAAGAAATCTTGTCGAAATAAATTACATTATTCCAAATCCAAAAAGTTATGATATTTCAGGGGGTTAAAAAGTTTCTCATTTACATAATCATATAGGGAAACTTCTTAGATTATTACATTAATTATATCATATTGTGAGCTCAAAGCTTATTCTTCCATTTTAAAAAGAGAATAAAGATCTTTATTCTCATCCCTCATTTTTGATGTTGGACTCATCCACATCCCCCTCTTTTTCCCTTCCTTTCTGACTCCTGTCTTATACCTTGCTTGTTTATCTGAGCATTAACTTCCTTATGTCTCCTGTCCTTGTTTGGGGAGCACTTCTTAGGTCCCTCCTCCCTGACTGCCTAATTAGGATTTCAATTGCCCCAGCCAGCCTCCCCCTTTATTTTTAAATGTCTAGAACTGTAGTTATAAATCTTCTGCCCTAGTACATTTACCCCTCCTCCATGAGATGAAGCCCATCTCGCTTTAAGAGCCTCTTGTCCCAGAAGTTTCCCCAGTCCCCCACAAACCTTAACCCACTCCTTACATCACCTCTAAGCCATACATTGAACTCCCTAATCTTCTCCTGTCTCCCATCCTCCCTGTCTCACACAGATAGGACCTCAGAAAATGCACTTATGTTGCTGACTCCCTCAGTCTGCTGCCCTTTCCCCTTCACATTCACTAGCTCTTGGTTCATCAAGTCATTCATTCCTAAATGGAGTTAACACATCAGGCTCTCCCCTTCCCCCCATGTGGTTAATAATCCTCTCTATCCTGAAAGCATCTCTACCAGCTCCAGCCCCAGTAGGCATCTAGCTATCCTCTCTTCTTGCTTACCTGGACACACCACCTTCTCTCTCCCCCTTATCATAGCATCCACCGCCATTAGTTGCTTCTTAGCTGTACTTCTTGACTTGTGCCTTCCCTCTTCCTGGGTGTTGCCCTAATTGTAGTTTACAATTCCTGGTTGTTTACCACCTAGAACCTATCCTGCCTTTTGTTCTTTCCAACCTGTGTCATGCATGATGTCATCGCCTCAATTGCACCCCTCGCACCCCTCTTTATGACATTCTATTTGGCTTCTGAATCCACTCCTTCTACCCCTTCCAGCGTATCTTTCAGCATTTCCCCCATGGAACCGTCCCCCCACACAGGTGGGGCTTCCTTGGTCTGTCTCTCAGCCGTCTAGTCTCACCAGTGCCGGGTCCAGTGGTGCCACTTTATTGCTTCTGCTGGCTCCTGTGTCCCTGGTCTACTAGTAATCCAGAGGAATTGTGTGTAAATGTTTAAAATCACCAGCTCAGCAGTAAATGCAGTAAAGTTCTGCCTAGCTCCCTGCTCCAACGTGCAAGCTGGCAGCCCTGTGTGCAATATTCTGTTAGCGCTGCAGCATTTAGTATTAAAACCACCCAGGCAGCTCAGGACTGTGTTGCTTTAGTGTGTTCCAACCCCTGGGGCCCCAAGATGTAATTGAGGGCCAGAGACACATTGGGGAGTAAAGGAAGGTAAAATCTGCAAAGTTTTTGGATACTGTTTCTTTAAGAGCAGCCAAGGCTACACTATAACTGAATGCATTGCCTGTCACCTAGGGGGACAGCACTACAGTACTAGTGACAGGCAGTGTGAGACTGCCATGCCTCTCTCTGCCACTGGACAATAGTGCAGAGGGGCAGCTACTGAGCTCTGGGGCCATTACCACCCAAAACAAGACTGTTTGCCTTCAACAGTCATTTAAAGTTGGGACTCTGTGTGAACTCCATAGACTGTTTTGTTTTGCAGCCATCTTTGTTGTCTCTGGCCTGCTCTGCAGCCAATGGAAAAACAAGGGGTCCAAAAGACTACAAAAAGGAGACTCTTGGGAAAAGGAAAGGACTGTGTTTTGGTGCTTTTCCCCCAGCCAATCAGGCATATAATGAACATTCTGCATACTAATGTGTCTGGTTGACAGCCTGATTGACACACTGGGACTCTGATGACACATGTCAGACTGGGGAAGCTGGTCTAACTTGTGGTATTTGGTAAACAGGACAGAAAATCATGATCGGTGCCAAGGGAACGCTGCAAGCCCCCTGCACTGTATATTTGGTGCAACGGGGGCTTGTGGCATTTGCTACTCTTTTGAAAATTGAGCCCCGCTTTCCTGTGAACTTGGAGCCACAGCTGCAATGCACAGTGTGGCAGAAGCAACCTACAGCCTGAGGTCTTGAGCTCCAGAAAAAAGTTTCAGCCAGCAGAAGATGGTCTGAGAAATCGGCCAGGTAGTGTCACAGTCTGGCACTACTCATTGTCTCCCCATGAGGTGTATTGGCCCTGGTCCCCAGTACTGGTCAGTTCAGGCCAGTGAGAATGCCAAAGCAAGGTGACAAGCTGCTATGGATCCTGAAAGTTGCAGAGAAAAAGGCAGACCCATCTGCACCCCAATCAAAAGTCCCCTGAAAGCTGCCAGGGTTCCCAGAGCTGCAGATCTAGTCCTGTATCTGAAGACTGCAAACCCGCTGAAGCCTCAGAGTTGCAGAACCCAAAGAACTGCACCACGCAGACCTAAGTATTCTGCAGAACCGTAAGTAAACTCAGTGATTTTCCTGAACCTGGAGGAATTATGTAAAAATCAGCTATTAGCTGTCAAGTTCAGCTACAGATATTGTTTGCATCTGAAAGTTACAGTAAAGGTGTAAGATTTAGGGTAGGGCTTCATAGCCCTCTATCCAGGGATGGCAGCAGTCGCTCTGTGCTAAAATTATAAATTTTACTGCACTCCTGTATGGGAGGGAAGGGATTGTACCTCTGGCTGAACTGCCAGCCAGTCGATCCCTTTCCACTTTCCAGTCTACCTGCTCCACCCCTGCACTCTAACCAGGGAGAGTGCAGGGATGCACCCCATATGAGTCTATGGGGCTCGTTTTCAGAATGTTTTTACAGAACTTTAAGCAACCTTTTTGATGTAAAACACTGCTCAACTAATACCAAGGGAGTAGATTTGAACGGCGGCACTCATTTTATCAAAGGTTGGCAAAGACTAAACACTATTCTGAAAAATAAACCCCATAGACTATGATGAGTACATCCCCGCACTCTACCTGGTTAGATATCACAATATGTGGGAGCACGGGGGAGGAGCAGGCAGACCAGGAAGTGGAAAGGGATCGACTGGCTGACAGTTCAGCCAGAGTTACAATCCCTTCCCTCCCATACAGGAGTGCAGTAAAATTTATAATTTTAAAGAGATTTTCTGACCTAGATGAGAGTAGCTACCACTCACATATTGTGACAGCTGCCCTCAGCGGTATTTATTCTAGCCAGGTTTTAGATTTGAATAACAGCCCATACCTTAGTTACAGTGCTCGTAACTTACTCCTACCCCCTTGTAAATAAATTTATGATTAACCTTTTTACAGATCATTCTCGTGATCCAGTTATTGGTGAGCATATTATTAGCGACAGTAAATAATTGCATGCATAGTGAGAAAGCTAACTAGTTTCTGGTTTTCCACGTGTGTAGTGACTGCAAGGGGAGGTGGCTAGGTACAGCATCCCAGAGGATTGTACTAAACAAACATCTCTGGCTCACTATATTTTAACTCTGGGTAGAGGCACCATGCAAATTCATTTCTACTGGGAAAGAACCTCCCTTTTCATCCGAAACAGAGCCCAGGCCCCTCAACCTTGCTTGAGCCCACAAGGCAGGGGTTGTAGCCCACAGTTACATGGTGCCCGGGCTACACCCATTTTGACAAAATCCACCTTTCTGAAGTCCAGGTCAGGACCACAGTTTTTGAACTGGAGAGATGTGTTCCTGTGGTATGTGAACCACACAGTATTGTGGTCACTAGACCCCAGTGGTTCCCTCGCCCCTATTTCTCCACCAGTCTCAGAGTCTGACCAAACCAGATTAAGACTGGCCGCCTCTCTAGCCAGTTCTCTGACCTACTATGTGAGAAAGCCATCTTACATCGTATCGGCCAGGGCTGGCGCCTCACACTGCTGGCCGCTGGGACTTCCCCGTCCACATCTGGCACATTTACATCATTCACCAGAAACACCTCCCATTTGGTTGATGTCTTCCTGAGCTCGTCTCCTAATTCCCAGTCCCCTTCCTCCTTCTGATTCATCAGTCTGTACACCACTCCAACCCTGATCTTTTAACCCCCTCTGCTGTTGTCAGTTGCACTCAAACTGCTTCTATTCTGCCCCCCCCCACTATAGTATCTCCTGCAGCCTCTTTACTTTCCTTAACTTATTTATTTATTTGAAAATAGTTCACCAGGCAAGCCACAGAGAGAACCATACTCTAATTTATAGATGTGACCTGCAGGTAAGGGTAAGGGTAGGGGGCTCGGAAAGGGAAGGAGAGGTCAAATGCTAAAATAGATATAAAAATACAATATAAAATATACAAGTAAACAATATATAAAAAAATGCACAGGTAGCAAGACATGCTGAAAAACAAGACAGCAGACAAAAGGAGAGTCTCAGTATATAGGGTAAACAAGAACCTACAGTGCCACCCCCCTCCCCTGCCTTTTCATCTGTCACTTCTGTAGAGTGAGTAGCCATGTACTGCAAGATCCCATTCATTGTTTCCTGTTGTCCATGTTTCCATTTGGACTAACAAGTCCATCTTGGCCTCTGTCACCACAGCCTTGTGCTCACTCATTTTGTTACTGAGGTTTCTGGCATGTAAGCAGACCACCTTCTAAAACCACAGTCTCCTACCCCTTCCTCTCCAATGACCAGACCTACTGCACTCATTCACTGCGTTATTTCACCATTGTTATCTCCCATCCCCAGTGTGGTCCCTATCTCTGATATATGCCCCTTTCACCATCTATCTATACCTACTTTACCCTTTTCCCCCGATTGCCCCAGTGATGTGCTCCCAAATTTTAACAACCATGCTCCCCCCAGCGCACCTTCCTTCATTGCATCGACACCTCCCCCCAGCATCAGCCCAGCTACATATACTGGAGAACTAAAGTTGCCACCACTGGTAGACCAACAGATGAACACAGAATGGCAGTGTGTACATATGTGCATAGTATTACAGCATTACTATAGGTGTATGTTATGTACATCATTCAGGATCCAATGTATCATGGGGTGGTGATGGCAAGTGGACAGCAGGTGGGTAGGGATCTGATAGAGTGGAACCTATCCCCCAGGCTAGCAGGGAAGGACTCAGGGTGGCTGAAAAAGGAGGGAGTAAAAGGAAGGAAATGGAAGCTAATGAAGGGAAGGGGGCAGGATGGAGGATGGTCTCGCTGAATGCAAGAAGCTTAGGCAACAAATCTGCTGAGCTACAGGCACTCTTAGCAGTGTGGAGGGTGGATATTGCAGCTGTCACAGAAACGTGGGTAACTGAGCACTGGGACTGGGATCTGGCAATCCCAGGATACAAAGTATACAGGAAGGACTGTAAGGAGGGAAGGGGGATGGGGTGGCAGTCTATGTGAGGGACGGGATCAAATGCACAAGGGATGAGGGGGAAGAAAGGAGAACAGAGGCAATCTGGCTGCAGCTCCTAGACTCAAAGGGTAGGAAACTGAGTTTGGGGTGGTATATACGCCACCATCCCAGCCTGAGGAGCTTGACAGGGAATTAGCAGGAGAAATCAGGAAGTATGTAGAAAAGGGCAGGTGGTCATCGTGGGGGATTGCAACTTGCCGGGGGTTGACTGGAGCATTCCAGTCACCTCCAGTGCTAGGTAGCAAGTGCTCCTGGATGGAATCCAGGAGGATCTCCTGACACAGTTGGTTAGTGTGCCTACTAGGCTAAAGAACACTTTAGATCTGGTGTTGTCGAATGGGGAGGCAGTAAGGGAAATAAAGGTGGAGGACCCACTAGCCGACAGCGATCACTAACCGGTGTGGTTTAATATCTCAATGTCCAGGGAGCCAGAGAAATCAGTTAATCAGGTAGTAAACATCAGGGGGGCAGACTCTGGGAGGAAGCAGGAAGTACTGAAAGGGAAACTAGAGGGCATAAGGCAGGAGATGGATGCAGAGCAGAAATGGAATATTAATAAAAGGGGATTACAGAGGCAACAGAAGCCTGCACCAAGACACAGAGTAAGAGGAGCAGAGCAAGAAAACCATGCTGGTTGAACAGCGAGGTAGTGGAGGTGGTGAGAGCAAAATGAGAGGCGCACCAGAGGTATAGAAGGATGGGGAAGGAAGTGGACAGGGAGGAGTATGCAAGACGGTCCAGGGAGGTGACCAGAAAAGTGAGAGAAGCCAAGACCCAGAGGGAGCTGAGATTAGCGCAGGAAATTAATGGGGGGGGGACTTTTTCAGATATATCAGGGAGAAAAGGAAGTGCAAGGAAACAATAGTGAGGATAAAAGAGGTGAGAGTGGACAGAAAAGGGTGAGGAGCAGGCAGAAGCACTGAATGAATACTTTTGCTCAGTGTTCACAGAAGAAAAGGGGGGGAGCGCTACCACCAAGGGCTGGGAGGGTGGGGACAGGGGGAGAAGAGGCAACAGATGAAAGAATTGAGGCAAGCAGAGTCCTAGAGGGACTGAGGGCACTGAAGGTAGACAAGGCACCAGGGCCAGATGGTATCCACCCCAGGGTGTTGAGGGAGATGGCGGAGGTGTTGGCAGAGCCACTGACGGATCTGTAAAGCACCTCACTAGAGTCAGGATGTGTGCCACTGGACTGGAGGATGGCACATGTAGTACCATTACACAAGAGCGGACCAAGGGATGAACCAGGTAATTACGCCCTGTAAGTCTCACCTCCATAGTGTGCAAACTCATGGAGACAATACTAAAGGAAAGACTGGTGTCGTACCTGGAGGACAATGGCTTCCAGGATGTGAGGCAGCATGGGTTTGTTTCAGGGAAGTCTTGTCAAACCAACCTGATACAATATTATGACTGGGTGACAGGTGAGCTGGATAAGGGTCATGCGGTGGATGTTCTTTACTTGGACTTCAGCAAGGCCTTCAATTCTGTGCCTCATGGGCAGCTTGGGGGGAAGCTAACTGGTGTAAGAGTAGGGGTAAAAATGATGAACTGGATTACAATCTAGCTGAATGGGAGGCTGCAATGGTGGTGATGAGAGGGGAGCTCTCAACTCCAAGGCCGGTGATGAGTGGGGTGCCATAGGGCTCTGTGTTGGGGCCAGTATTGTTTGGGCTCTTCATTTCAGACATTGCACATGAGGTGGTGAGCAAGATAAGTCTATTTGTTGATGACACCAAAATCGGAGCAGTGGTGAATGGAGAGGAGGGATGGAAGCAGCTGCAGGGGGATCTAAGCAAGCTAGAGGAGTGGTCAGAGAGGTGGCAGCTGGGGTTCAATGCAAAGAAGTGCAAGGTTATGCACTTTGGGGTGAAGAACCCAAGGAGAGAATACTGGTTGGGAGGGGTTAAGCTGGGGATCACTGAGGAGGAGGAGAAGGACCTCGGGTAATAATAACAGGGACCATGGACAACACTGCCCAGTGCAGGAGAGCGGCTGCAAAAGCGAACAAAATGCTGGGGTGCATAGCGAGGGGGTTTTCATCCAGGCAAAGAGGTGATCCTGCCTCTACAGAGTCGCTGGTAAGGCCGCACTTAGAGTATTGTGTGCAGTTTTGGAGGCCATACCTAAAGCGTGATATCAGGCTACTGGAGGGGGTGCAGAGGAGGGCAACAAAGATGATATGTGGAATGGAAGGGACAGACTATGACAACAGGCTGAGAGGCCTGAATATGTACACCCTGGAGGACAGAAGGGACAGGGGGGACATGATGGAGGCATTCAAGTATCTGAGGGGAATCAATAAGGATGGGGCAGATGGGGTATTTAAGTTAAGAAGGGGAAGGGTCACCAGGGGGCATGTGTTAAGAATAGAGGGGGGAAGATTTAGGAAGGAAATGAGGAGACATTATTTCACAGAGAGGGTGGTAACAAAATGGAATGCCCTACCAGAATGGGTGGTATCATGTAAATCTGTGAACAGTTTCAAAAGTGCATGGGACAGGGAAAAGAGGACAATGAGGGTGGAGGAGGTGGGGGTGGCAGTGGGATGACAAAGGGGAGGAGGAGGAGGGGTGGGAAAACTGCAAACTAGGGGTGCTAGCTGCACACTCAAGCAGACTTAGATTGATTGATTGAGTGGTCTGTTTCTGCTGGCACATTCATAAGTTCGTATGGTAAATTCAGGGGTTAACTAATCTCAGGCTATGTAACGGTTTTGCACTCTTTTCTTCTGTTAATTGTTTTTAAACACACACAATAAACAAAATACTGGTTTGAATGGTTTCCTTTCCATCATCAGGCCATTGCCAATCACTATCCTTTTCTATTTTGGGAGCAGAGAGGACAGTAGGATAGTTTCCCTCAGTATGCCCCCCCAACAGCGATACCAACACAGTGACCTACCAACCCATCAACAAAATTGATAGGTTACCAACAGGTTGCTGTGCTGGTGTGCCCAACACAAGGGCACACTGTCTCCCGGTCCTCCATCCCTTCCCTGAATCAACTCCAACTGGAGTTGAGAATCCTACGTACGAGGGGTGCTGGGGTAGGCAGAGTCCCCCACATGGAGGGTTTGGGGGCAAAGCCCCCCAATGAAAAAATAGTACTGGGAGACAAATAGGATTTATGTCAACCACAACTTACAGTCAACATAAATCCTGTCAATGAGATGCCGGTCGACAAAAGTGTTGTCAAACTGGCATCGTAGAGCAGTTTCCCCCTACACCATACATACAACATGCCCAAGCACTCCACAACTGTACAGTATTAATACACAAAATTGTTGAGTGAGTGATACCACTGGACCCATCCCCACGACATCTCCAACAGACCCTCCGCACAAATGTAACCATTCCCGCTCTGGACCAAAAGCAGTGGCCCTTCAGTATCATTCATCACCAAGAGCAGTGAAAAGACCATTCTGACTCCTGTTTGGCCTGCCTGAACTGCTGCCCTGTCCCCAACTGCAGTCAGCCACTTACTTGGCTTTCAATTTGCTGGTGTCAGTCTAGGCCTGTCAGCATCCTGTCCACTGTTCCAGGCAGTGCTCCAGGTGTCTACAGTGTGCAGATACTGCTCTTCACAATCCAACAACTGAATGACTCCAGGGTTGACCATGAGCTCTCCGCCCAGCCTGACAATACTGCACTTACAGCACATGAGGATACAGACATACTACATGCCTTCAGGGCAGGCTTAAGGCCCTCACCACCTCATGGAGAGTCCCACTGCCAGGCCCCTCTCTGATTGTTTTTGATCTGACACAATGTATGCTCTCTCCTTCTTAACACTGAACTCAAGTAACTTAACGGACCAAGTCTCACCAAGAAAGATTAGAGATGACTAACCAGCCAACTATTACCCACCGCACCACAGCAAAATCAGCAGCACAGAGGAGTCTGCAGAGAACACCGTATCACTCATGCTTAAGGACTCCCTGTCATCTGCTAAAATGACACTTTTGGTGCCAGGATAGTACAAGGCTGACACCCACACTCAGGCACAACATGGATACCAGAGAGCGGGGGAGGGAGGGCAAGTTTCAAATAGGCTGAACCATTAGAAGGGGATGATACACAAGTAACTCAACAATACGGCCACATCCCACATGATCCGATCTCCCCTTCCAGATTGGTGGTGTTACAAGTCACTCAGGGACAATTTAACAAAAGCAACAGATTTGTTTTTTAAAGTGCCAGATCTCGCCTGCACAAAACTCTGCTTGGAGCTGCTAACTACTGGTTTGCATAAGTTAGTAAAACAGTTTTAGAGGGAGAACTATCATCTCGAGTGAACTGGTATGAGTCGGCTCCAGCGCATTACTGGATTGCCCCCACTAGCTAGGTCTCCCTTAATCTAAGATCTCCAAACAAATGTCCCTAGCACACAGCCCCCCCCCCGCTAGTTAAAATGCCCCAAAACATATACCTCAAGCCTCTGCCCTAATGTCTTTATCCCCTATCTATTAGGATGCAGCCATCAAGTTTAAGTTGACCTTTATACCGCTAAACAGCAGTCCAGTCTCCCAAGAAGTGAATCCCCTCCTCAGCGTACCACTTCTTCAACGTCAAGCACTGTTCTGATAGGTCATCAGCTTGTGCACAGCACTCAGAATCCATGCATGGACTTAGTCAGAACCTCAAATTCTTGGTTCCGTGAAAGAAACTGTACAGAATGTTGTCCATACAGAAAACAATACAGAACACAATATATAATTTCAGCTTTTATTCAGGTACAGTTAAATATGGATCCTTTGGGGGTATGAATATAATTTATGAAACTAGGAACAGTACAAGCAGCTGCACATTCACACAAATTTTCTGTCCCCTTAAATATTGGAAGATGTTCAGCTTCCTTGCCTCTCCCTTCCTGTGCATTGTTAAAACCTCTGAGAAGGTCAGGTATCACCCAACCCCTTAAGCCTGGAACAAAATGTCCTGAAGCTAGCTTTCACTGTACCCAATGGCCTCCTTGCCAGGTTGTTCATCCCCAGATAAGCAATAACATCTGGACATCCCTCTCACTTCCCTATAACCAAAACCCAACTCACTTGTCTGTCAAGTAGAGTTGTTCCTTTGGCCTACTGGTAGAGTTTTGATCTTTCATACTTTTCAGCCATACAGGTTGGGATCAAATCTAGCCAGGGGTAATTGACTAATCTGAAATGTATTTCATATATTATTCTGTGACTTAACCAACAGAAGGCAGAAGAGAGCATAGACTTGAATAGCCTTGATTGTACTTTACAAACGGAGGAACCGGTACACAAAGTCCTACACACTCCACATGGCTACATAAGGTGTCCCCCTGTACAACAGAGATCCCATCACCATACTTCTGGAGGCCTATGTGTTATACACAAACTCTGCCATGGACAGCTGCCACTGATCCTACCCCACAGCACCACCAGCACAACGTGGCCAGTTGTGAAGCAGGTGAGGTGTGTGGCCATGCTCCTCCACATCCCAAAAGCCAGGTTGCCTGGTGCTGAGCAAGGTAAGCATGCAGAGGCTATGTGAGGGTACCACTGACTTAACAGCGCCCCCACAAGCCTGCACAGTATTCAAGGCCCAAGCAGCCCCTCCCCCCAACACACACACACACACGGAGCAGGCTTTAGCCTTCTGAAACAGCATGGAAAATGGACCCAGACAAGAAACAACATTTCAGTTTCATACGGGTCCTGTTTCTACCCCAATATACAATTGCAGAGCCAAAGTACAGTCAGTCCAGTGACTTGAACATGGTAACTTAGTGAATCAATGGCCCTGGCAGGGTGTTACTCTGGTTCTCTTGGTTCACAGGCCTGCTCTGTAAACAGTGCAGTTTAGATTTGGATGTTAAAACAGCAATGCCACATTTTGTTCTGAAAAAAACACTTGCCAGCTGAAATGAACAAAAATATCAGCACACCGGTTAAATGTGCTTTTCTAACTGCTTCGTATGATATTGTATACAGTATATATTTTCTCTTAATGCTCCTCTCCTATAAGGACCATTATGACATTTCACAACCATTTGGTAAAGGTGTACATTTGCTGGGGAACCTAAACAACACTGCCGTAGTGTGGATGCTATGAGAGCTATCTGAAACAGGAAAAGTAATAGGCGCAGTAAGATAAGCAAGGCAGGGAACAGCCACATTTTATTTTTGCAGAGCAACAACTATTTAAAACACAAAAGAAGTCAGGAAATGTGACTGAACTGAGGATTATAAAATCTAATAAAATTAAACACCATCTGAAATCTCTCAGCTCCTCAATGCACTGCAACTTTAACTGTCAAAAAACATTACCTGCTGGCTAGAGAGTATGAAGCCTTGGGAAGTTTACCTAGGCAATTCAGTAAATCATTAATCATGTTTCTGAATATCAGTCACCACTGATCTTTGTTCAGCATCATATGTTACCATATAATCAGCTTAATCTGGTTCAAGGTCAGTTGGCATTCATCTGTATCCCCCAACCCCCGGGTCATGCCTGAAAATAGGCAGGATTTGTCTAGTGCACTTACCCGGTCAACAAAAGCTAAATAAACAAAAGCTAAATAAATAAATCATCAAGGGAGATAATGATCTCATATGATCATCTAGATCATGATTTACCCATCAAACATGTAATTTTCAAGTCATCAACTGATGATTATTGATTATTTTTGTAAGCTTAAACCAGCACAATGTTTTTGGCAATTTGTGGCAGCTCAAGTAATGATTAGTGACAATTACTGATGATTGTATTAGTTATGTACTGTAAGATTGTAAGTCACATGAGTAATACTTGGCAAAGTATTATTTGTTACTAATAAGGAAATTTTAATGTCAAATGTCAGCAAAAGCAAATTAATTATAATGTGAACTTAATGAAACACAGGCCGGTAGCACTTCTGAGAAACTTAACAGTTTGTTGCCATAACAAAATAGAAACAGACCTGAATAGCAATTTAAAGTGAAGGAAGCCCGCGACTACAAACCCCAGCCCTTCGAGTCTGAAATGTGACTCATGTGAAGTCAGGTTTTATTCCTTTTAGGAAGAGTGCGTGCAACCTTAGATATAATATACACATTTGCTTAACTAATTTTTGCATATTTCAAAAGCACAGTTTATGGGCCAAAACAACAGTCATTTTTATTTTTAAAATACTTTTGCCTTGACTGTATTAGTTTGCAGACTGTTAGAAAGGGTTCTTTTTTTTTTTAAACTTTTTATTTAGCATTTCATACCTAAGCATAAGATAAATTTTTGCTGCGCATATGTAACAACATTAGATTGTCATTGTACATTACTAAGGGTAATGAATACATGCTACTCTTGGTACTGCATTGGGAGAGAAATAACCAAATTAGTAGTATAATTAAGCAATAAACCACTCCACGGTGTGGGTGATGCTGGGTTTACCCACACCTGATGTGGTTCGGTCACGAGGCTGCAGGCCGAGTGACCAAACCTCGCCAGGCGTGGGTAAACCCAGCATCACCCACACCCTGGAGTTGTTTATTGCGATTATACAAATGGCCCACTTTATATTAGGTTAAAAAATAAAAGAAAAAGAGATTGGTTTTTGTATTTTAAATAATTTTTATTTACTTTATTCTTGTGTGAGAAAAAATAGTATTGGATTGTTGTGTAGTGCTGACACACACAGACAACTACACACCGTGTAAAAAGGTGGTGAATTCATGTAAGGAAAAGACACACATCATTTGTTTTTGTAGCTGCAAGACAGATGGGTACTGTTTATGTATGTGCTCTGCCAAAACCGCCAGGAAAATAGATGTTTTTTTATGTTGTCTGCCTCAGCTCCGAGAACAGTGGAGAAGGTGTAAGGTCAGAGGGTTCGGAACAGCAAGGGTCACAACTGTTAAGTGTTAACGCGTGCTTTATGTCAGGGATTTTATGCCAGAATCCTGTTTCCTGAAGTCTTGATCCTAGGCTTTCTTTAGATTTTGGGTCGAGGAACGAAAGAATGTGCTTGTTTTTTGGTTTTTTTCAGTATCCTTTTGTAGCCGGAGTTGGAATAAAAGATGGCGTGATATGCCGAGGTGTAACCAACAAAGCACCTTTCAAAACTTAAGCCGCTGGTCTCTCCAGTAAAGCAGGTACATTTTTCACTTAGTGATTAGCTTTAAGTGTAAACAGACAGGTAGCTACGTGGAGAGCAGATCGGCATGTACAGAGAAAGAGAGTGAGTCAGTAGATAGGGAGAGTTTTGAGCCTTGCAATACTATTTTTTTGTGCTTGTTTCGGGTGGCTATACAACAGGTTGTGGCAATGTTGGGGTTTGTGAGTTGAAAAGTAACCTGTTGTTTCGAATCTCCAGGTGCAGCGGCACAGTTTTGCGGGGAGTGAAGATGGCGGGTCGAATTTATTTCACAGTTGGGACTGGTGATGCGGCTGACTGGCACCTTTTGCGTTGGTAATGCTAAATTTTACAATGCTTGGAAGGTGCCAGTTAGCCAATGAGAGTACTGGAATATGAGACCCCATTGTATAATATTACACAACATCTAGGATCTATTATTGCAGCCAATGCCCAATTATATAAATCCAAACTGATCTGATAATCCAAAATGTTGTAACCAACCTTTTAAGGTCCTTTAATTTAACCGTAAACATTTAAATAAAAGATTTCTCTAATCTAGAACTCCCCCAAAGCCTTTATAGACATAAATTAGGGGTGCCTCTGGATATCCCAGCTCCCAAGGATTCAGAAATTACTTGCTTATACATGTATCTGTTAGGAAGGGGTCTGAGCACAAACCAGGTACCTGTATACTTGTAGGAACTTACAACAACCATAAAAGGAACCATTGAATGGAGTTATATAAACCAATTTAGCCTTTATAACACTACCAAGCAATTAGGTGTCAGAGTAAGTAAAACCGAAAACAACATAAAAACATAGGTGATAATGGCAGAATAAGACTGATTTATTCACTCTGCCCATATTAACCTATCATACCCCAGGATCTATTGTCACTGTGGTTTTTTTTATTTTTATTTAGTTTCTGTTGACCAGGTTAGTGCACTAGACAAATCCTGCCTATTTTCAGGCACGACCCAGGGGGAGTGGGAATACAGATGAATGCCAACTGACCGTGAACCAGATTAAGCTGTTGGTGGTATTTTTAGTGAATGAGGGAAATTTGGCCAGGACACTGGGAAAATTCCCCTACTCTTTCCTGTAGGGGATTTCCAACACGCAGACATGGATGACTGCAAGAGGTGTCAGCATCACGATGGTGCTGCACCGAATCTGGAGCCTGCTATGCTGCACGAGACTACTTTGCATTCCCATTCACCTACTGCTTTCACGCCTGAAAAACCTGGAACATTGGATACTGATTTATTACTGGATACAGTCGACAAAATCCCTGTACCTTCTGACTCTCCTATTCTGGATTCCTTGCATTCGGAGCTGCCTCCTGCTTACGGGCAGTTAACGGAATGTTCATTTCAGCAGCCGCGGTGTCACCCGCCGGATCATCCCCCGTGCGTTTCCGTTCCTACCAGGGATGCGACAGAGCCGTCGCTTTCGGGAGATATGCATACAATTTCTACAATTTCTCCTCTATCACCACCTGCTCAGCTCCCTCTTAGCTCTTCCTCTACCACCTCAGCGCTGTTACACTCTCGCTTTGGACTTCCGAAAGATGCCTCAGCTTGTGCTCCTCCCCCGGACTGCTTCCATGGCCTTGCAACAAGCAGGATGGACCACGACGGCATCTGGATCTTGGACCCCTGACCCTTCTTGGGATGTGGAATGCCATGGCATCTTTATTTCACCTTCCAGGCCTGCAACATCTACGAGCTCCACCCAGGGACCTGTTCTAAAAGGGACAATTCTACTGTTGCTGATATTTGTAATGAGACATCTAATATGCCTAAGGTAGCCTGGGGGGATGTTATGGATTTACATGACGCTTTATCTTCTCAGCCCCCTACAGTACACAGTAATCCCAGTGACCCATTACTTCTCTCTATGCATCCTGATACAAGGGCTTCACATGGTGCCCAGTCTTACCCTGCCCAGGCCTTAGACAATGTACAGCCCTCCTCACGTCTCTTGGACTCTGTCCCACCTCCTCTACTCTCCATACTAGATGATCTTGGAGAAGATCCGTCCTCCCTGACTCCTACCTTGCAACCCTCCCGAGCAGTACCCCCGCCTCCCACACTGGTCCTATGCTTTCTGACTTATTTAAAAACAGACTAGAACAACACCCTCACCATAATGCTGTTAGTTTACGTTACAGGGGTGGGCTTCAGGATTTCCCAGACAGATATTATATAGCTCATACGTTGCTGAAAGGAACTATGCATTTCCAGGCTTCTGACATATATGCCTTGATTCATGTTTCTGGGGAAGAAACCTTTGACGTCAGTTTCAAAACTACTGCTGGTTTAGAAAGATTCTGGCATAAATATGCTTCCTTAAAGAATACCTCTCCCTGGACTCCATTTCATGTCATTCCCCTCACTAAACCTTCCATTCGTAAAGTCACTATCATGTTTAGGAATGAGGAGGTCAGCGTTAGTGACATTAATCACTGGTTACAGAAACATTGCACTATGTTATCCCCTCCTGAGGCACTTTTAGATGAAGAAGGCCTCTGGATGGGGGGATGGAAGTTCAGAGTTAAACTTTTTCTAGTTAACTCCAAACTTCTCCACTTACCTAACAGTTTCTTTTTCAGTAAGGATCGGGGTGTATGTTTTTATGGGGGTCAGCCCAGGGCATGCTACAAATGTGGGGCACACATGCACTTAAGCAGCACGTGTGATCTATTAAAATGCGGTCTCTGTGGGGGTATGGTCACCCTAGTGTTTCTTGCCAGAATGTTTTCAAGTGTAATTTATGTGAGAAAACAGGGCATGCCTACCACCAATGTCCTTGGGCAAGCAAAAACCGTAAGGAAGGATGGGATCCTGATGTACTAGTACAAAAGGCATAGGATAAAAGACAAGATAAACCCACTTCTCTGGTTGATGTTTCAAATCTCATGGATGCTGCCCCCAATTCCTCCTCCTGTGGACAGTGAGGTTACGCCTATTCTACTGGATCACCCTATCCCTCCTATACCTACTTCCAATTCTTCGCCCTGTCCCAAGACTACTTTAGTGACCCCTACTACAGACCAGAAAGGTTTTAAACCAAGTAGAAGGGTCACTAGAGCTGCTGCTCAGAAGAATATGAAATCTTTTGACCTCCCCCTCTCTAATCTTTTGACTGTCTAAAAGGTGGCAGAGAAGAGTCAGATGGTGAATCAGACAATTCGATTTTTCCCTCAGATATAGATTTGTCCACCCCAAATCTCCTGATGTATCCAGTAAAAAAACTAGTAAATCCCTCAAAGTCAGCAAAAAGTGGAAAAACATGACAGTCACTGATGGCAGTGGGTGACTTTATGCTTTCTCCTGGCGTCCCTTACTGTAGCTACTCTCAATGTTTGTTGCATTAAAAGCTACAAGAAGAGAATGTTTTTTTTTTCATCTCACAGCTTCCCTACACATTGACATCCTCTTTATTCAGGAAACACATATCTCCATACTGTTTGAGGTACAACACCTTAAACGAAGTTGGATTAAAGGGCCCTCATACTGGACCTTTGGAGACAATGTTGCAGATGGGATTGCTATTTTGTTCTTTTCCATACACTTTTCTATTACACGCATCATTGATATTTCTCTGGTAGGGCCTTAATCCTTGATTGTACCATTCACAGTTTCGTTTGATCACTATATATGGTCCACAAACTAACGCAACACGTATTGCTTTACTGAAATTACTTCAACCACATTTATGTACCATGAAACATATTATCTGGGGGGAGATTTTAACTGTTCATTGGATGTTAAATATTGAACTGCGGAGGAGAAGAAAATTTATTGTGACTCCCTGGCTTTATCTGACTTAGTGAAAGGGACGGGTCTCACTGATGCCTACCGTTCACTACATACTACTGCTGGTTATACATATCATAGGTGCAATTTCATACTCGAATTGACTATTTTTTCTATTCCCCACACTGCGTAGCATGTACAGCCACACTTCGACCTTTGGAAATTTCAGACCATTTTTTTACTTACATGCAGTTTCTGCATCAGTCAATCCCCTGTTTTTTTCACTTTCTCCATCTACTAACTGAAAATTAAATAACTCCCTCATTTCCTCGCTGGAAATGCAAGATCGTGTCCACCTTCTCTTCAGTACCCGGATTTCAGTAACCTGTTTTTATGATTCCGTGTTACAGTGGTGGTTGGATACTAAGTTGGAACTTAGATGTCTTTTTCAGACTATGGGAAAACGGATAGTCCAAGATAAATATATCACATATCTACCCCATAGAAATCAATTGTATAAATTACTATCTCTATCCACAACATCCCCTATTGATTACTACTCCCAAATTGCCACTATTAAAAGTCATATGGTCTCATATCAATACAAAAGTGCTCGCACATTGGATTTTTTTATGAGAGTGGGAACCTCACACCTGCCCTCTATGAACCCTTTTTTTGCACACCAAGATAGGATTCAGAACACGGTGATGAATGGTTTATTGAATCAGCACAGTGTTATTACTTATAACACATGAAACATGTTGAATATAGTTCATTCTCATTTACAGACTCTATTTTGCAGACCTTTTCCTTCAACACCAAACTTTTCTGCACTATTCTCTGCCCCATGTCCACAATTCCCTGCTCACTGTGCTCCGGATCTTGTTGCACTTATTATGTGGGAGGAAGTGGCTTTTGCTATATCTCATCTATCGTTACAGGTCTCTCCAGGTCCTGATGGATTAACCCATGAGTTTTATAAAACTTTCAAGGACAATCTCCTGGAAATTCTGACACAAGTTTTTAACTATGCCTTACTTTGTACAGAAGTCACCCCAGAATTTGGTTTGTCCTTTCTTAAATTTATTTACAAGCAAGGTGATGCCCACGACTTATTGAATTGGAGACCTCTGCATCTTCTTAATACAGATTACAAACTCCTTGCACAAATTCTAAATTCTAGATTATCGTGCATAGCCCCTGACCTGCTGGACTCTGCCCAGTCCTGCGCTGTCCCGGGACGTTCTATACAAAACAATTTATTTCTTCTTCGAGAGATTTTTGAGGCAAAAAATCATCATGCTCTTTCAGGTTTTATACTTTCATTAGATCAAGCAAAAGCGTTTGATTCCATACAGCATGCCTACTTGATATTCATTCTGACATCTTATGGTATCCCTGCTACTTTCATACAATAGATCACGCGTTTGTTTTCCATGGCATATTTTGTACCCCTAGTTAATGGTCATATGGGTATTAACTTACTTCAGATAACTGGCCTTCGTCAGGGCTGTCCTTTCAGCCCACTATTATATGCCTTCACGTTAGACCCTGTCATAAGACATATTTTATGGGACTCTTCTATTGTAGGTATTGCACCTCACCTGACACTACCTCATGTTAAGATTTCTGCCTATGCAGACGACATTGTACTATTTGTTCAAGATAAACAGTCAGGAGACCGTGCTGTGGATATTTTTCACTTATTTTCCAAACTCTCTGGTGGTACTCTTAATTTACAGAACAGTGTTACTATCCCCTTAGCCCCCGACTCTGCTGTAGTGTCAAATGTGGGTGGGATTCAGTTATGTTTATCTCCCCACCATATATTGGGGATTTGGTTTAATGTCACACATCCTGCCCTATATAATTGGGAAAAACGTTTAGGTTTAGGAGACACTAAAGTTAACATTTGGAAATCTTGGAAATTGGAAAAAAAAGAGAGTTCTAGTGGTAAAGCAATTCATCATTCCACTATTTTTATACCTCAGTTATGTATACGCTCCACCCCGCGCTCTAGAGACTAGAATCTTGAGCATTTTTTTCAAATGATATGGGGAAACCGTCTACACCCCGTTAAGCGTGACTTCACATATTTACCTGTTAAACAGGGAGGGCTTGCCATGGTAAACCCTATTGTTTTTTATCTCTCATGCTTTCTTTTTCAACTGTTTACTAGAATTTGCTCAGTAACTCATGTTTGTGATACATGGATTAATTATCACGTGCAAGATGTATGGAATAACTGGGTCCTTCTTCCACCTATCCTTGCTCGTATCCCTGGTTCCCCAACTTATGACGTAGATAGTTTTAAAAAATTACGCAGCTGGAAACTTACTAAAGCATCTATAATGCTACTCCCTCAGAAACATTTGTATGATGCTTTCATTAACCTTCCCAGACCAGATATACAATTTCCATTGTGTCCTCCTTCTAGAACAGAAAATGCTTTATCAATGTTTAAGGATACCCGTATACCCTAACATATGTAGGACATTACATGGTTATGTTGTCATGGTCGATTACCAGTAAGGGGGAACTTGAAGCATAAATCATCCTAGGAGAGATATTGCCCCAAACCTTATTGTTCTACTATTGAGGAAACCATGTCTCATTTTTTTCTTGAATGTACGGATGTGCTTTTGTTCTGGAAAACATTGGCCAATAAATGGCAGTGGCCATTTCTCAGCCACATTGCTTATCAAATTTTGATTTTTAATTATTTCTCCACTCCTCGGCTGCCATGTCACCCCAGTACCCTTAGAGTGATTTTTTCAGTTTGTAAATATTATTTATGGCAAGCTCGTTGTCAATATACTTTACAACAGATACAGCTGTCTCCTATAAATGTTATTCAGCAAATAGAAACTTCTTTGTCAAATATTAGAGAATCAGAGAGACGCAGACTTTCAGTTTCATGTTTTACTTCTTTTTGGACAAATGTTACCTTTTTGTATTAATTGCACTTATATTACTGTTTAATTATTGCTTTTACACAATGTTTTCTTTGTAATTGGTGTTGACATGCATTATTTCTCATGTGTTGTCATTGTTTCATTGTTTTTTTCCTTTCTGTTTATACTTGCTGTTATGTTTCTTTGCCTAATAAAATTCCCCTACTCTTTTCGATAAATGCCATAGGATCTTTAGCACCCACCTGAACTACCACCAGAACAGGCAGCTGGGACCTCAGTTTAACGTCTCATCTGAAAGACTGCACCTCAGAAGTGCAGCACCCCTCTCATGCTGCACTACAGTGTCAGCACTGGGATATTAACCCAAGTGCCAGATGTGGGAACTGAACCCACAGCCCTCTGATCTCCCGGCCTCAGAGGCAAGTGTGCTACCTACTGAGCCACTGACACTGGCTAGCGGTCCTTACAGCTTCCCCCTTCTCTCATCCATGCCCCCCACACACACACACACTCTTCCCATTAGATAGCTAATATCCTCTTTACTCTATCCCAGCTGTGTCCAAAGCTATTTATGGTTTTGGCACCCACCGCTTTTGCTGGTAGACCATTCCATGGTTTAAGCACTCTTTCAGCAGTGAAAGCAGTGTTTATATAGATGTATCATAACTGATAATGCCAATAAAGATCTCTAAAAAGAAGACAAGATAAATTCACAACGGATAGAAAAAAGATAAAATTCTTTTTTTTATTTACTGCAGTAATGCTGACCATCAGTAATCATGAAAAATCATGTTGATATGAGATCATCATTAATCATAATCATAATTTCTATAACATCATGGTTTTTGATTGGCAGTCATTTAACATTTATGTTTAACCATTGTTAGTCATGACCACAATGATGGTTTTTGAAGCCTGAACATGAGCTGTCAACATAATTGATAATGATCATTTGTGATATATATACTGAAGTTTGAGTGAATGAAACTGTTCCATGTTTTCCCTGAATGGAATTGTCATTTTCACCCTAAAGCAAGAATGGTATTTACTAAAGTTGGCAAACCAGAAATGAGGAAGCATACATTAGGGAGTGAAGAAAGACAAAGGGAGGGATACTGAGGCTGAATAAAGAGGAGGATGGGTGGGCAGAGGGTGACAGTGAAAAAGCAGGGATACTGAATGAATACTTCTGCTCAGTATTCACAAAGGAAGAGGAGGGGGAGGTACCTAATCCAGTCAATAGAAGCACTCTGGATAGGGGGGTAGATACCACTCCATTCACAGAAGAAAGGGTTCTGAAAGAACTCCTAATACTGAAGGTGGACAAAGCAAAGGGGCCTGATGGGATTCACCCCAGAATTCTAAAACATAGAAACATAGAAATATAGACTTTGATGGCAGATAAGGACTGCATGGCCTATCTAGTCTGCCCATTTCCCTACTCAGAGGATAAGCTGCAGATCCTATTTAACCAACAGCCTATTTCTTCCTACCCCCCCACAAAAATTGCCTTATGTCTGTCCCATGCATTCTTGAATTCTCCCACAGTATTATACCCCACAACCTCCTCAGGAAGGCTGTTCCATGCATCTACCACCCTCTCTCTGAAAAAATACTTCCTCACTTTGCCCCTGAGCCATCCCCCCTCTATCTTCAAATTGTGTCCCCTTGTTCTTGCACATCTCTTTTTCTAAAAGATGCTACCCTCTTGGACTTTTTTGATTTCACTGAGGTACTTAAATGTTTCTATCATGTCCCCTCTCTCCCTTCTTTCCTCAAGGGTATACATATTAAGCTCCTTTAGCCTCTCCTCATACGGCTTCTCTTGCAGACCCTGCACCATTTTAGTTGCCCTCCTCTGAACTGCCTCCATCCTGTCTATGTCCTTGCGGAGATGGGGTCTCCAGAACTGGATGCAGAACTCCAGATGGGGCCTCACCAACTCTCTGTACAGGGGGATAACAACTTCCTGTTTTCTGCTGGTGATGCCTCTCCGTATACATCACAGTATCCCCCCAGCCCTCCCTACCGCCTTCTCACATTGCTTGCCAAACTTAAGGTCATCTGATATGATTACCCCCCAAGGCCCTTTCCATTTTTGTTGTCATTACTACCTCCCCACCATTGTGTAATCTTCCCCTGGGTTTTTGTTTCCCAGGTGCATTACTTTGCATTTCTTTGCACTGAATCCAAGCTGCCATACTTCTGACCATTCCTCCAACCTTGCCAAGTCCCTTCTTATCCTTTCCACACCTCCCTGTGTATCAACCCTGTTGCAGATCTTTGTGTCATCTGCAAAGAGGCATACTTTTCCTTCCAGTCCCTCTGCAATGTCACTTTTAAAGACATTAAAAAGGACTGGACCCAGTTCTGAACCCTGCGGTACCCCACTAGTAACCCCTCTTTCTTCAGAGTGAACTCCATTTACAATTACCTTCTGTGTCCTGTTGTTCAGCCAATGTTTTACCCAGGCTACCATCCTGGGACCCACTCCAAGGCTGGTTAATTTAACTACTAATCTTTTGTGTGGGACTGTGTCAAATGCCTTGCTAAAGTCTAGGTAGGCCATGTCCACAGCCCCTCCCTGGCCTACTACTTTGGTCACCCAAAGAAATCAGTTAGATTCATCTGACATGACCTTCCTGCTGTGAACCCATGCTGCCTTGGGTCCTGTGCCTTACTGGCCTCTAGGTACTCAACTATTCTTTCCTTCAGAAGTGATTCCATCACTTTCCCTACAACAGAGGTCAAACTGACAGGTCTGTAGTTTCCTGCCTCTGTCTTGCTCACACTTTTGTGAAGGGGAATCACATCAGCCTTCTTCCAGTCCTCAGATACCACACCATCCTCCCATGATTTGTTATAAAGGGTAGTCAGTGGTGTCACTAGTTCTCTGCTTAATTATTTTAGAATTCTGGGGTAAATTCCATCTGGTCCCATTGTTTTGTCCACCTTCAGTTTTAGGAGTTCTTTCAGAACCCTTTCTTCTGTGAAAGGACTGGGATCGACTCCCCCTCTCCAGAGTGCTTCTGTTAATTGGATTAGGCACCTCCCCCACTTCCTCTTTTGTGAAGATTGAACAGAAGCATTCATTCAGTATCCCTGCTTTTACACTGTCACTCTCTGCCCACCCACCATCCATTCTATTCAGCCTTACTATCCCTCCCTTTGTCTTTCTACGCTCCCTGATATACCTATAAAAGGTTTTATCCCCCTTCTTAACTGAGTTGGCTATCTTTTCCTCAGTTTGTGCCTTTGCTATTCTGACTACCCTCCCCTGCTTCCTTCTGCCTTAACTGGTACAGTTCTCTGTCCTGCTTCTTCTGTGTTTCCTTATACAGTACTTCCTAAATGCCATCTTTTTCTCCCTAACCTTCACCGCCACTTCTTTTGAGAACTATAGTGGCTTTTTCTTTCATTTTGATTTGTTTATTTGCTTCACACAAAGGCTTGTTGCCTCTGTGATGGCAGTTTTGATATTTTCCCATTGTTGCTCCACCCCTCCTTCTAGCCTGTTTTCTAGTGCTTTTTTAAGGCACTCTCCCATCTTGCCAAAGTCAGCCCTCCTGAAGTCCAGAACCCTCACTTTTGTATGGCTTGACTCTGTAGCTGAGTTTATCATGAACCACACTGTTTGGTGGTCACTTGTTCCCAAATGGCTACCCACTTCTAGAGCTGAGATCTTCTTATTGTCCCCATTTGAGAGTATGAAGTCTAAGATTGCTCCCTCATGAGTAGGTTCCAAAACTAGCTGTCGGAGGCATGCCACCTGAAGGGCATCAAGAATGACCCTGCTTTTGGATGTGGCTGCAGCAAAGGTGTTCCAGTTAACATCTGGCATATTAAGGTCCCCCATCAACAGTATCTCCCCTTTCTCTGCCATCTATCATATCCTTGTCCATTCCCTCCCCCTGACATGGGGGTCTGTATACAACCCCTGGGCGGATTGTGGTGCCATTTCCAGTTTCTAAGGTGACCCACAGTGCCTTCTCTCCTCCATGTTTACTCTTTTGTTCAGTTGCTTTTATCTCTTCCCTTACATAGAGAGCTACTCCCCCCTCTTCTGCCCTCCCTGTCTCTCTTGTAGGTGGTGTACCCTGGTATGTTATCATCCCAGTCATGGTTCTCTGCCTACCATGTTTCTGTGACTGCTACAATAGCCAGGCATCCCTCTTTCATCAAGTACAGGGAGCTTGTTGTCCAGACTATGGGTACTGGTACTCATTACCCTCCATTACTTGATGGCCTTACCCCTTTTTGCCCCATTCCTGTCCTTATTGCGTTTGTCACTTTCTCCATTTACCCCTGCGCTTCTCCCTATTGACATCTCTGTGTTGGTGTCTACTTCACTTGGTACCCTGATTTTTGGGGGGCAGGATTTCTCTGCTCCTTTCCAGTGCCTCCCCCCTTGGCTAGTTTAAACGCTTGCCAATGAAGTATTTAAACCTATCACATAGGATCCTGGTTCCCCTCCTGGACAGATGCAGACCATCACACCAGTTTAGGGCTGCATCCATCCAGGTGGACCCCCAGTCCCCAATGAAGCCAAATCCCTGAGCTCTGCACCAGTTTATCAACCACTGATTGAATCCCATGGTGTGGAGCACCCTAGCCTAATCCGTGCCATAGACAGGCAGCACCTCCGAAAAGGTTACCATTTGTGCTATTTGTCTAAGGCCCCCTCCCCATCTCCACAAACACTTCTTGCACTGCTCTGATCCCTTTCTTAGCCAGGTCATTTGTCCCTAGGTGGACAATGACATCCAGCTCTCTCCCCTGTGCAGCTGCTCCTGTGATCCTGAGGATTTGCTCCCTGCCCCTCCAAGCCATGGCACCAGGCAGGCACCTTACCTCCCTCTCCCCTTCCTCCCCCAGTTCTACCTTCCTAACAATGAATTCCCCCACCAGGAGTTGTTTTCTTCCCTGTGGGGTCCCATGCCACCCTCCTGTGGGTCTCCTTTGTGGAGGTTCCCAGCATCCTCCTTGGTCTCCACTGTGGGTGACTCCATAGAGGAACCACACTTTTCCAGAATGGCATAGAAATTGTGGAGAGGTACAACTGGAGGGATGCACCTCTGTTCCACCACCCTCACCCTCCCTGAGCCCACTGTGGTCCAACCTCTCCTCTCTTTCTTGGCAGCCTCTGAGGCAACAGCAGTGACCCTGGTGATCCTTAGGTGGGAGAGGAGGTCCCACAAATCCTGGCCAACTCAGTCTGGAGATGAACAACCTCCTCCCTCAGTCCAGAGAGGTGCCTGCAGATGGGACAACACTGCATCCTCTAGAATGTCTCCCGGAAGACTGCTGCTCCACAGCCACTACACTGCACCACTCCCATCATGTCTTTTTTCTGGCTCCCTAACTGTTGTTTGGAATACTTACTCTTTCCTCTGTTTTTTTCCCCCTACTTGCTTACTGCCTCTATGCCCTTTTAGCTCCTGGTCTTCCTGTTCTAAGACAAGAAGTTCCTATGTTTCTCAGCAATTTAGACTTCCAGCAGCTAGGGGGAGACGGATAGCTACTCTTGCCCTTCTAGGATGGTGAGTCTTTGGTGGCTCTGTGATCACTCACATTCTGCTCCCAAACAGGAAGTTCCTGTTGTCAGTTAAATCCTGTGCCTATAAAAGTAGAACTGGTTTGGGGGGGTTAGGGTGGGAGGGTGAACGGGATGGAAGGAAGGCAATATAGTCCCAGTAGAGAAGTTTTAGTTATGCCAGTAGCTCCTTCCTCCTGGTGTTCTGTCTGTTCTCTGGCAGAACTAAGGGAAGAACTAGTGACACTGCTGACTACCCTTTTTAACAAATCATGGGAGAATGGTGTGGTACCTGAGGACTGGAGGACGGTGGATGTGATTCCCCTTCACAAATGTGGGAGCAGGACAGAGGCATGAAACTACAGACCTGTCAGTTTGACCTCAGTAGTAGGGAAAATGATGGAATCATTTCAGAAAGAAATAATTGTTGAGTACCTAGAGGCCAGTGGGGCACAGGACCCAAGACAGCATGGGTTCACAGCGAGAAAGTCGTGTCAGAAGAATCTAATTGATTTTTTTGACTGGGTAACCAAAGTAGTAGACCAGGGAGGGACTGCGGACATGGCCTATCTAGACTTTAGCAAGGTATTTGACACAATCTCACACAAAAGATTAATAAACAAATTAGCCAGCCTGGGAGTGGGTCCCAGGGTGGTAGCCTGGGTAAAACATTGGCTGGGTAATAGGATGCAGAGGATAATAGTAAATGGATTCCACTCTGAAGAAAGGAGGGTTACTAGTGGGGTACCTCAGGGTTCAGTACTGGGTCCGGTCCTTTTTAATGTCTTTATAAGTGACATTGCAGAGGGACTGGAAGGAAAGGTATGTCTCTTTGCAGACAACACAAAGATCTGCAACAGAGTTGATACACAAGGTGAGGTGGAAAGGATGAGAAGGGACTTGGCAAGGTTGGAGGAATAGTGAAATGTATGGCAGCTTAGATTCAATGCAAAGAAGTGCAAAGTAATGCACCTGGGAAGCAAAAACCAAGGGGAAGAGTACACAATGGGAGATGAGATACTGACAACAACAAAAATGGAAAGGGACCTGGAGGTAGTTATATAAGATGACCTAAAGGTGGGCAAGCAATGTGAGAAGGCAGTAAGGAGGGCTGGGGGGGGATACTGGGATGCATAGGGAGAGGCATCACCAGTATAAAACAGGAAGTTGTTATCCCTCTGTACAGACAGTAGGTGAGACCCCATCTGGAGTACTGCATGCAGTTCTGGAGATCCCATCTCCGCAAAGACATAGACAGGGTGGAGGCTGTCCAGAGGAGGGCAACCAAAATGATGCAGGGTCTGCACCAGAAGAGATACAAAGAGAGATTAAAGGAGCGTAATATGTATACCTTTGAGGAAAGGAGAGAGAAGGGGGACATGATAGAAACGTTCAAGTATCTCAAGGGAATCAACAAAGTCCAAGATGGTAGCATCTTTCAGAAAAAGTAATGTGCAAGAACAAGGGGACACAATTTGAAGGAAGAGGGGGGATGGCTCAGAAGTAATGTGAGGAAGTATTTTTTCATGGAGAGGGCTGTGGATGCATGGAACAGCCTTCCTGAGGTGGTCATGGAGTCAAAAACAGTGGGAGAATTCAAGAATGCATGGGACAGACACAATGCATTCTAGTGGGGGTGGGTGGAAGTAGGCTGTTGGTTAACTAGGATCTGCAGCTTATCCATTAGGTAGGGAAATGGGCAGACTAGGTGGGCCAAGCAGTCCTTATCTGCCATCAAATTCTATGTTTCTATGTTTCATGAACCCCAAATCTGACATTCACCCCTCTGAGGAACTACCCACTTAACCAGATGTCTCTGCAGTTTGACTGTCTCAATGCATTTCATTTAGTCAGTGTTAAACTCACCCCTACTTAATCAGCCTTAGCTTTCAGTGAAGAAACATTGAAATCTGTGGATCTGTAATAAGAATCTGCACTCCAAACCATTAGGCTCTGGTTGCTGTCTGACACAGTTTCTCATATCTGACCATTTATCTCAAAGATAACCTATGACTATGTGACTGGCACGTGCTTTGGAGAAATAGACTGCCATTCTTGCTCCTTTCCTTGACTGTCCAAGATTATGTTAAACTGGCATGGAGAAACTGATTGGCCTGGAGTAATTACAAAACCTAGGCTAATCCCATCCTTTAAACTGAAAATTAATGCAAAGTGTTTTTTTTTCCTGCAGTGTGGTTATGGCCACATAATCCAATTGAAGGTTATACATGCTGTAGCAGCAATTGTGAAGAGATGGTCAAAACTCGTGACTGACCCCCCACATTTGTCAAAAACAATTACAATACTAGTACTAACAGCAGTAATAATAAGCAGTGAGAAACAGGGATCAGCTAGCATTTAGCAACTGAAGTTAATCCCTGCAATCTTACCAATTACTTCAACTGCTCAAGTTTTTATGGACAAAGGCTTAATTTGCTTCAAGACAAAAACAATGTGTGCATCTATTTCATATCTACTGCATCTTTCTTTCTTTCTTTCTTTCTCTATTTTCCTTTCTCTTTGTTTTCTTTTTCTATGGTTATCTTTTTATTTCTCTTTCTTTCTACTGGTATCTTTCTTTCTCTCTTTCTCCTGTTACCTGGCTGGCTGGCTGGCTGTCTATTCCATCTATGCAACACCAGTGGAGATAAAAATATCAAGATAAGTGTGGGGGGCGTTCATAGTTCACCTTCCCAGCTGCAAAAAAAAAAAAGGTCAGGCTGCTATCTTGGAATAGCCTCCCACCTGATATTAGAGACCACAAAAGCTTACAAAACATCAAACTGAAACTGTGTCCCTGCTTCCTTCGGGCCTGCCTGTGTAGCTGCTAATATTGACATACTCCATTGTGCTTCTCTTGCGTATTTTCCTACAGTCTGTATGACTGTACCTTATGATACACTTTTAACTGGGCAGCAAAACAAACATTTCTGTACCAAAGTGTATATTGTATACAGCTAATCTGATTAAATAACCTTTTACAATGTACAAAAAAGCCAAGTTAGAAAAAAGGTCAGCCAAACAAAGATGTGGATATGTAAAAGAGGAAATGAGCCAAGTTAAATGAACGGACATTCATCCAAATGTGTGATATTTGATGAGGAACATAGAAAACATTTGCAGTGGGAGAAGCTTGGACAGCACATCAGGGTATAGTGATGTGTACCTTGCAGGGGGGAAATCATTTGGGTACTTGGCTGGCTGGATGATAACTAGTTATCCCAGGTTGGGAGGGGGGGACTCTTTGAAAGAAGTGACAGTGGCTGCTGGATGAGGCTGCTAGTGGGAATTGCATTTTGGGAGGCAAGTGTGTGTGGCCAGTGTGTGCATTTATGCAGTGACATTGGCAACTCCAAGTTAAGCTACAATGGGGCAAGTGCAAGTTGATGTGGTGAGGTTGTGGAATGGGGAGGGTAGTCGCTACTTATCAATATGACTTATTTTAATGGAAAATGTGTGAAGTCAGACCAGTGGATCTGAAGAATGGACAGTGACACCGTATCCGCAGTGCCACCAGACCAGAAGCCAGATGGAGAGACCCCGGGCTTTCCTAGCAGAAGCAGTCACATTCAGACATAGAGAGTGGAGGGACAAAAAGGTAGGGAAATTTAGCTCACAGGCGGGGTGAGGGAG
The DNA here is from genome assembly GCA_016271365.2 of Neoceratodus forsteri. Lineage (NCBI taxonomy): Eukaryota > Metazoa > Chordata > Ceratodontiformes > Ceratodontidae > Neoceratodus > Neoceratodus forsteri. The sequence goes on from CM057453.1 coordinate 424,915,337, forward strand.
CCATCATATAGTGTCGTACACGTAACTGTGTTGGGGGAGGTTTTACATTTGCAGATCTTAGGATGCAGAATTGGGCATTTCAATTCTGCCTCTGATTCCGTGCTGATGCCATAATTGGACTCAGAATGGAACTGGTCTCAGTTGGAATTTCTGAAATTCCATCACAGGCCAACAGAACAGATTCCAGAGAATCCAAGCAACCTTAGTCATTTTGACCAGATAGTCCCAGGTAATGCAGAGAATTCATTAGGAAGATGATCCATCAATATCCTGACAGGACAAACACTGATCTGCTCCAAACATCAAAATTATCTGAGGTCGCTGAGCTTCCTAGGACAGATAATGACCCCACATATGGATAATTACTTCTGGATATGGAAGAATGGTTTCTGGAAAATCTACCTCAGAGCAGATGCACCCCGGTCAACTGGTGGAAAACCAAGTTATCTACTGTAATATGCAAAAAGTAGTTAAGGCTTTATCTGAGCTGTTCCACATGGCATTTTAAAATGGGTATAGCACTGCATTTCACAACACCTTACACCTTTTGAACAAGTCATCTGGCAAATTTAGACATTTGTAACATGGCAATAAATGTTAGACTAAAATAACCAGTTTACATTGGTGGAACAGCAACTTGTGACCAAGGAGCAAGCATGCATTAATTCTCTAGTAATGCCCGGTTGCTCCTGTACTACCTTTAAGAACCATTACAAAATCACTACTGAGCAGTAGTTCCTGTGCAGTAGCAGGAACACGCTCAAAAGTCTCAAGACTGAGAAAGAGAGAGAGAGAGAGAGACAGATGACACCTTGAGACAGAGGAGCAAGTTGGCAAAAGTGCTCTACTCTCTGTCTTGTTCAGGGTGGTGTCTGTATTCTTTCCTGTCTCTACTGTCCCTGTGTTGTCCCATTCCTTCCCACCCACTCACCCCATGGACCAGACAGTGCACCCAAAATCTGAGATACTGCCTACGTTCTGGACAGAGAGACAGAGAGTGAGAAAGAGAGAGAGAGAGAGAAAGAGAGTGAGAGAGAGAGAGAGGGAGAGAGAGAGAGAGATACAAGAGTCAGCCATGTTTTTTGATCATGTCTCTCTCTTCCTGTCACAGAAACCCCTACTGTCAGTCTCCCTTCCATAATGAAGCACAGCAGCAATAGCCCTCAGCTGCAAGAGAGACAGAGAGGGAGACAGTGTCATGAATATCTCTCTCTCTCTCTCTCTCTCTCACAATCCTACCTCCTAAATAAAGAACGAGATGTAGATGGAGCAGCATGATGGAGCACAGAGCTGTGCAATTTACATAACAAGTTTCCCAGGATGCAGAGGAACAAATTACTAGCACATAATGAACAGCACTACAATCTTTCTGAAAGTTAGCTTCAAATCAACACATTACTAACTGTTAAGCAACTATGTATACAGTGAGTCACTCAGTCTCTTTACATTTCTACTCACGACAGTACATCTGCACACGTGAGTGTACTCAGTACACTGCCACTACAGAGAGAAACAGACAGAGATGGAGCACCTATATACAGAAATAATATCTTTTTTTCCCTAGGTGACATTGACCATAGCCATATCTGTGTAACATGGCAATATTTCCTAAGCAGCGCTTGCCATGTTACAAGCGCATTAAACAACAAGAAAGGAGGCTTCTACTAGGGAATTAATGCCTGGTTGGGGCAGTCAGCCTGCAGCCTCATGCAAGCCTTCTTTCTTGTGGCTTAATGCTTACTAATGTGTGCCATTGAAGAATACTGGTACTGTGCACAGAATACCCTAATACATCAAAAGGAATCAAGGCTCAGTTTTAGTCACTATAGGATGTAGCAGCTTCATGATGGTTGCCAGACTGCCTGCCTGTCTCTGAATATATTAAAAAATAGGTCCAGCATGTAGATAGGGGGAAACTGATTAGATAATAAATAACTTCGTTTTCCTTGGTACTGCTAGTTATTCTGTTACATACCATGTTCCTTACTAGTTCATGAACCAGTAAAACAATAATGTTTTCTATGATGTTGAAACACTTTGAGGTAATGACAGAAACTTCAGCATCTTCTCTGGCTCAGATCAAGACTCTCTCTTTCTCACTCATTACTGCAGCAAGAGAGTGCCCATTGTAGACTTGCATTGTTGCATTGTTATGTACAGTTGTGCAGGCTCTGGCAAAACTTGAAAAAAACATGATGGAAGATGGTGACACATTCTGCAGTTGTCTCTCTTTATACTTCTTATAACACGATATAAAATGGGTTGGGGATATCCTCCCTTGTGATTGACTGAGGCTGGCTGGCACCCCTACATTTATCCCAGCCTAACAACTAGCTAAAAAGGTACCGGTACCAGCCTTTCCACGTGCCAATCATATCAATGTGCAGCTTTAGAATGTTACCACTGTAAATGTCCACTGTGTTGTTGTTTTTTTCTCACTTAGAAGCTACTGTCCAAATCCATTCTTGGTTTTCTTTCTCTTACTTTGCATCCTGTGCGTTCTCACTGTCTTAACACTCACCCAGCAGTGCCAAAAATTAAAAAAAGAACTGCTACAGTCATTTGTAAGGCAATAGTACACATTTTTTTTCTGCTCAAAGGGGAATATTCATGAACCATGCCCATCATAGGTTATAAGCCAATGGAAATGTATTTTCAATGAGGTATGGGGCTTACCTGTAGTTGGTGGCAGTCCAGAGATATTGTTTATTAAGTCTGCCCCATATTGATACTAAGAATCCACAGGTAGCACTCAGTCCAGAGATGAAAAAGCCTGTCACTCAGTAAAGTAGCATAAACTAAGCTTTATTTTGAGCCCATACAGTACGTGAGAAAAAGGATGCTGAAATGAAGGCCCTGGTGCTTCGACTACTGGGGACTTCCCAGTGGTTGAAGCACCAGGGCCCTTGTTCCAACATCCATTTTTATGTTGCTTGCACGCATGTGCAAGAAATATAGTGCCATCATCGGAGATTTCGGAGGTGTGTCACCTCCTCCTCCAATTCAGTCAGTGTGCTGGCAGGCGAGGCCCCTGTAAGCCAATGCATTTTGGAGCTGTCTATGACACGCCCCAAAATGCAGTGGCATACAGTTGAAAGGGGGAGCTATGTTTGAGTGAGCACCGATAAAATATCGGCTGCTCAAGCGCGGCTCCGCCCCACACGCTGCCATGCACGCCGCACTGTATAGCCGGCAGGGTGCCCAACCGTCCGGCTGAGCTCGTCCCTGCCCCTCAGTAGCAGGTGCCACACGGAGCCCACCCCAGCATGGCAAACAGTCCTTTTGCGAGGGGTGCCAATCCCCGTCGGCTGAACGCCCCCCGTCCTTGTGCCACGCTGGGAGCCCCCCCAGCATGGCAATAACTTCCATGGCTGACGGGATGCCCAATCCCCTCGTTGGCTGAATGCCCCTGAACGTTTTGTGCCACGCTGAGCGCCTACCCCAGCGTGGCAAACGTCCCACAGCCGCTTTTTTTTTTTTCCTGAAAATGAAAACGGTCTCAAGGGCGCATCTCCCGACCCCCTCCCACAACCCGCACCCACCCACTGCGCACCCAGCCTCCCACACCACCCCATACTTCACCTCTGACCGCACGACGATCTTCGTGGACCGGGAACACGTCTGCACTCTTCAAAGCCGACCGCGAACTGAGGAAATGCCGGTAAGCTGTATAATGGGCTAGATAGCGGGGTTTCAACTTTGTAGCATATCTCAGGCATTTTGGGGAATTTTTACACCAAATTTTCAACATGGGGTTTTTGGGACTCCTTCTCATGAATGACATCACTGTCATGGCGTTATTCGGGCCCAAAGGGTGATTTCGCGCAGTGACTGTGCAGTGACTGCAAAATCACCCCTTGGGCCTGAATACCACCATGACAGTGAAATCATTCATGAGAAAGGGTCCCAAAAACCCCATGTTGAAAATTTGGTGCCAAAATTCCAAAAAATGACTGTTTTACGAGCGTGCGTTGCGCAGTTCCTACACAGGCTCATAAGTTCGCGAAATTTCAATATTTTCACTCCAGATTTTCAACATTTCCATTTTATCATACCTTCTTATGAGCAGTATAGCTGTCATTTTTCACATCTCACCCAAAATGTGTTTCCGCCCATGTAGCGCAGAATGGCACAGTCGGTGTGCGAAATCAATGTACAGGACAAATTAAGAAAATCACAGTGACACTGTTCATGAGCAGAGGTCTTAAAATGGCTATGTTGAAAATTTGGTGAAAAAATTCCTAAAAATGACTTTTTACGAGCGTGTGTTGCGCAGTTCCTACATGAGCTCGTAAGTTTAAATTTTCAATATTTTCACTCCAGATTTTCAACATTGCCATTTTACCACACCTCTTATGAACAGTACAGCTGTCATTTTTCACATCCTGCCCAAAATGTGTTTCCGCCCATGTAGCGCACAATGGCGCAGTCGGTATGCGAAATCAATGTATGGGACACATTAAGAAAATCACAGTGTCACTGTTCATTAGCAGAGGTCTTAAAATGGCTATGTTGAAAATTTGGTGAAAAAATTCCTAAAAATGACTGTTTTACGAGTGTGGGTTGCACAGTTCCCACGCACGCTCGTAGGTTTGCGAATTTTCAATATTTCCATTACAGATTTTCAACATTGCCATTTTACCACACCTCCTTATGAGCAGTACAGCTGTCATTTTTCACATCCTGCCCAAAACATGTTTCCGCCCATGTAGCGCACAATGGCGCAGTCGGTGTGCAAACTCAATGTATGGGACACATTAACAAAATCATAGTGACACTGTTCATGAGCAGAGGTCTTAAAATGGCTATGTTGAAAATTTGGTGAAAAAATTCCTAAAAATGACTGTTTTACGAGTGTGCATTGCGCAGTTCCTATGCACGCTCGTAAGTTCGCAAATTTTCAATATTTGCACTCCAATGACTTCCAAATACCTAAACAGCACATAGAAGCAAGCAACATTCAGCATTGACAAATGCTTGTTTGTTTTGTTTTTGTGTGTGGACTCTCAATAAGGCTTATGTTATGCTACTTTGCTGTGCATGGATTCTTTTTATGACTACTTGGACCTGGCAGTCTGGAATTAGCACCGTCACAGCTTTCTGCAGAACATTGTTTTCAGTTTCTCTTCTGGTATCTATACTGATACTACATTTACACCATTTTTAGAATCGTGTGATATCACACATGATCAGGCTGCGGTTGACTACAGTGGTGTTACCCACAGCTGGATCATCAATGACATCACATGGTTCTAAAAATGGTGCCAGTACCTCATTTAAAAGATCTGTCCATGGACATTTAACCTATGACAGGTATAGTTCATGAATGTTCCCCTTCAATGGAATTGAGTGCACACACCTTTCACTCATGCTTTCTTACTCACTCAGCAATCCACTCCACAAAACTACAGTATGATCATTTTCATACTCACAGTGTGCCTCTAGTAACAGTTGATGCTCCATGAATAATTATTTAAAAAGAAATATTTTAACATTTTGTTAACACTAAAAATCAAACAAGAATGGGGGGGGGAGGAATTAAAACTAACTAAGCAGACACCATCTTATGTACCTTATGTAGGCATTACACTACATTTACATTAAAATAGTGCCTCCTGGTGACACTCCACCAGCAGACAGACTATTTTTGGAGAAAACTACTAACTTTTAAGCATTAAACGTACTTTTTTAATTCTAAATGAATTTTACACAAAATCCATTTCATAAGCACACAGGGTCATAATGTCGTATGCTTAATGGCGTGTGGCATTATGGGGAAACCCAGACCTGTGTGCTCTCCGAGTTGGACCCCCCCAAAGTTAGAATCTTCAGTGGGGGGGGGTCCGGGGGTGCAGCCCCCCGTAACAGGGGGAAAAGAAATCAAGCAATTGCACAACGCTATTGTGCCACACAGCATTCTGCCATGCGACATATTGACCCCATGCCTTTCATAAGCACAATAAGACACTCCAGGGTGAGTTTTATGCTGAGATAACCTACCCTTTCAGGGGCTGTAAGGGCCTATGCCTGCAGTGTTGGTCCTCATTATACCCTTGGGTGGGCAGTTAGCTCAGCGTAAAGAACATCTGGTTGGCTTGCCTAAAGCATTTAGCTAGTGCTCATTTCTGCATTTGGGACCAGACTTTGAGGCCAGCTACATTTTTTTATTACAGTTAATTTTTAGTTGAATGCAGATTGAAATTGTTTTTAGCATATAGCTGGCATTTGTTCTGCATGGATTTCCATGCTTGCTGAAATGTTGTATCACAGTTCAAAGGTCATGGAATGTCATTGTACCCTTCTCTGTACAACAACATTCTAGCAAATATCAATGATAGATTTCTTTGAGTGGGTGACCAGGGAATTAGAACAGGGTGGAGTGGAGAATGTAGCCTACCTGGATTTCAGTAAGGCCTTCGGCACTATTCCACATAGGAGACTTGTAAACAAGATGGGTAGCCTAGGAAACATAGAAACATAGAATTTGACAGCAGATAAGGACTGCAAGGCCCATCCAGTCTGCCCATAGGAGTGGGTCCAAAGATGGCAAACTGGGTAAGAAGTTGGTTAGGGAACAGGAGACAGAGGGTGGTGGTAAGCAGAGTTCACTCCGAGGAAGGGAGGGTGACCAGCGGGGTGCTACAGTGATCGGAACTGGGACCTGTCCTCTTTAATGTCTTCACTAGCAACATTGCAGAGGGGCTAGAAAGGAAGGTATGCCTCTTTGCAGATGACACTAAAATCTGCAATAGGGTAGACACTCCTGGGGGGGTGAGTAGACATCTAAGAAATCTAAAGGATTGGTCAAGACTGTGAAAGCTAAGTTTCAGTCTAAAGAAGTGAACAATCATGCACTTATGGCACAGAGACCAAGAGACGGAGTACAAAGTGGGGGGAGTGGTATTAACAACCACCAAACAGGAAAGAGACCTGGAGGTAATCATATCAGATAACCTAAAGGTGGCCAGACAGCATGACAAGGCATTGCAGAGAGCTAGTGGGATGTTAGGGTGCATAGGGAGGGGTATCAGGTGGTGTTGCCACTGTATAGATCACTGGTGAGATCTCACCTGGAGTACTGAGTCCAGTACTGGAGACCACATCTCACTCTGGAAGGACATAGGCAGAGTAGAGGCAGTCCAGAGAAGGGTGACTAAAATGGTGCAGGGTCTGCATCAAAAGCCCTATGAGCAGAGACTAAATGACCTCAATATGTGCATACTGGAGGAAAGGAGGGAGAAGGGGATATGACAGAGACTTTCAAGTACCTCACAGTTATAAATAAGGTTCAAGAGGGAAGCATTTTGCAGAAGAAAAGATGCTTAAGAACAAGGGGTCATGCTATGAAGCTGGAGAGGGGTAGACTCAGGGGAGATGTGAGGAAGTAGTTTTTCACAGAAAGAGTGGTGAATGCCTGAAACAGCCTCCTGGTGGAGATGTTGGGGGCAAAGATGGTAGCAGAATTCAAGAATATATGGGATAGGCATAAGGGAACCTTAGTGATGGGGAAGGGGGGGGAAGCTGGAGATCAGGTAGGGTCTGCAGTGTTGCAGTAGGTAAGGAAAATGGGCAGACTAGGTAGGCAAAGCAGTCCTTATCTGACATCAAATTCTATGTTTCAGTTTCTAATTGGAAATCCTCTTATGCCACCTGTTTTCTCACCTCAGAACCACTATGAGTACTAATGAGTTAAACTGAGCAGCAACCTGTGCAGGTAGGCAGGCAGGCTGGCCATTCTTACTATTCTTTTAGCCACTGCTGCTTCTGCTCACACTCAAATGCAATCAATCGATCGCAGTGTAATTCCTATCCTTGCCTCTCATAATAAACTATACACTGTAACGACTACCATAGGGGCAACCCCATACATAACCAGCCTGAGTTGTCACCTCAGGGTTTTGATTACATCTGACCTCTAGAGCTTTACTCTCAAGGTCAGATGTAATCAGAAACCATTATCCATTGTTGTGCAGGGATTTCCATTCCAATGGAAAAGCTGTTGTACCACAACTGAAAGGTCATTGTATGCTGTACCTTTCTGTTGTGCAACAGGTTTTTTTTTTTTGTAATTAGAATAAAGAAACATGCCACCTGCCATTTTAATTTCAAAACATACACACACACACACACACACACACACACACACTGTTTTGAACAGAAAGTTAAGAGTTCAATTACCACAATAGGTAGAATTTTCATGACCAGCAAGCACTGTTATTCAAATATACTGTATGTTTCACACAAGTTCAAGGCTATATTAAAGAATCTTCTGTAGTGTTGTGGTATAGGTGCTAGGGGGGTTGAAACAGAAGGTTGATAGTTTGAATTCTACAATAAGCATCATTTTTATGAATAGTTACTATATATAATTAAAGTATACAGTATGGGCCAGATATTCAAACTGCACTATTTTGTGGAGCAGGTCCTTGCGCTGCACAAAATAGTTGCGCAGGGGTGTGTCCAGAGCGATATTCAAAGGAGTTGCGCCCTTGAGCAACTCGCTGAATATCCTCCCAACCACAACCGCCATGCATGGCGCAGTGGAACGTGCCACCGCAGGATTGTCAGAGTGCAGCATTCAGCTTGCCCGAATACGGCCATCTTTGTAAACTCCCATATTCAAAGGTGACATGCAAATGGGGCCATAATTCATGCAAGGCTCAGGGGGCCATTTGCATCTGATTATGGCCCCATTTGCATGCCATTAGCATGCAGGTGCGCTGATCCCCGAGGACTTGCGCCTGGCACCCTGCCAGGCAGCAGCCGTCGGGGACAGACGCCCCCTGCAGCCGATTGCGGGCAAAACAGTGTAGAATCCCCACCACCACCCCCCACTGGCCCGATCACGGGCATAGTTTAATTCTCCCCCCCAGCAGCCCGATCGCGGGCAGCAATGTTGCCCTCCCCGAACGTATCCCTGGTGGTCCAGTGGACCGTAAATCCCGATCGCGGGATGGTATTAAGAAAACACCCCCCCCGAACACATCCCTGGTGGTCCAGTGAACCAAAAAGCCCAATCACGGGCAGTAGTGGTTTAAAACTATGAATTAAGGCTCTGAGCTGCAAATTTGGTGACATCCAGCAGACCAGACCTGGGTTTGAATCCCACAGCTTCCACTTGCATACTGTGTGACCCTGAGCAAGTCACTTAACCTCCTTGTGCTCCCAGGTCACTCCTGTAAAAAAGCTTTCAGCTTAGTGTGCTATACCTCGTTAAACAACTAAATAAACCCCCCCCTTCCCAAATACATCCATGGTGATCAGTGGCAAATCCCGATGCGAGATGTAACAGTTGAACAAACCCCGAACATAGCCCTGGTGGCTGGTGTCCCCACCCACCCACCCACGAAGCCCCACCACCTCGCCCCCCAGAAGCGGCGGGTGGCAGCATCCCACCCGCCTGCCGCCCGCCGCCCGTCGACTGACTGCCGGTGAGGCCTGCCGCCCGGTGGTGCAGAGCAGAGCCAATGGGCGTGCAGCCCATACCGTCTAAGACAGTCCAGATTTGTGAATGAATACATTCATTTGTGAATGAATACAGTCATTCATTCACAAAACTGGACTGTCTTATACGAGTATGGGCTGCACACCCATTGGCTTTTGCCTGCACCAACGGGCGAGCTCACTGGCAGTCAGTCGGCGGGCGGCGGTAGGCGGGTGGGATGCTGCCGCCCGCCGCTTCCGGGGAGCGGGGTGGTGGGGCTTCATGGGTATTTGGGTGGGGGACACTTCAGCCACCAGGGCTATGTTCAGGGGGGTTTGTTCAACTGTTACATCCCGCAATCGGATTTGCCACTGGACCACCATGGATGTATTCGTGAGGGGGTTTGTTTTAAATCACTACTGCCCGCGATCGGGCTTTTTGGCCCACTGGACCACCAGGGATGTGTTCGGGACGGGGTGTTTTCTAATACCATCCCTAGATCGGGATTTACGGTCCACTGGACCACCAGGGATACGCTCGGGGAGTCACATTGCTGCCCACGATCGGGCTGGTGGGGAGGGATTAAACTATGCCGCGATCGGGCCAGTGGGGGTGGTGGTGTGGATTTACAGTAGTCTGCGGCGATCGGGCTGCAGGGGGGCACAGGGAGTGGGTTGAGGGCCAGCCACAGTTGGCAGCTGCTGTGTTGTGCCCTGCAATGCAGCACTCACCTGTGGTAGCCCTCGACTAAGCCTTTTTTTTTGGCTCAAAGTTGTGCAGGCGCAGGTTGGGGTTGCGCCTGCAACTCTGCACAGCCCGGCTGAATATCGGGCTGTGCAGTTTATGCATGGCTCCTCCCCCTCCAGTTCAGCATGCATTCATTTGCATTGCGCTGTTGCTCAGCATGTTTTCTGTGGCACAACTGCCTCCTGCTGAATATCGCAGAATGGAGCAAGTTCGGACTTGCGCAGGCACAACCCTATTGCGCATGGCGCAACCCTTTTGAATATCTGGCCCCATGTTTCTTACTTTGTAAAATACACAGCCAAATTATGTATGGAATAAGGCATGACGGGAGTTCTGCTATGTTAATTTACTGATCTGTGGGTTGGGTCAACAACCAGATGGTACTTTCTTGTGTGAGCAGCACTGGCTTCTTGAGTTTAGAATTTTTTAGTGTGAAGTAGGCTTTTCAAAGTTGTGTGATGCATTTCTTTGCAGTTTATGGTTCTTGAGCAATGCTGACATGGGGAATGGTGATTGTTGTCTTTTTTTTATTTGCATAATTTCTTTCTGATCTTGCTGGGTTACTTGATTTGCACTGTGATCTTTTTTCACCCAGAGTTTATGTAATTAACATTTTCACCTTTTTAGATCCAACAGGTTGTGCTCTTGATTAAGGCACTCTTCAGGTGTTATCAGAACAGGGTTATGTGCTAGGTTAGTGCAGTATCAAATGATGGAGTTCTGACCAGTGAGGGTTCAGAATGAGCCTGACCTCATGCTATAAACTAAAACAAGAGTTTGCTAGGGTCAGTAATATCAGTGTTGCTAAACATTAGCAGAATGAGTTATACATGCAATGAAGTAACCCCTCCCCCATGGTGCTTAGGTCAGATAGCCTGGTAGGAACATTTTCTTTCTACACAAATTGCTGTTTCTTCCTAATTTGTTTTCAACATCATTTTCTAGTCTAATGTCATGTCACTTTCTAGTGAAACTCCATCAAATAAATTGATAAACATGAATAAATCACTGTTAAGATCTGAGCCATGCTATTTCTGAAAGTATATTATTGATGTGTTTTGATCTGTATTCAGCCCGTGATCTTTTGGCTTGTAAAGCAAGACATAACCAGCATACTTCCAAGCTGCATTAAAGTAAGTTGCAGCTCATGAGGCGTGGATGTTATATCATTACTTATGAAGCAGATGATGGGGTTATAGTCGTCCACAGGAGTTTTTACGCAACAAACGATATAAATACGTAATGTTTCTGACAGGAACATTTCATGTCACCTAAATTACTGTATCAAGATGTGAAATGCATAAGTGGGAAGTCTCGTGATGGAATTTCTGATAGTTTTATTTAAAGGCACTGCCTGGATGTGTAGTCTGAGGGGGGGAGGATGGCCCTCCATTCTTCAGCCCCACCTTGGTGGTCGCAAGCCATGGGGGAAACAGCTTCAGGTAGGTCCAAGGAAGGTGGGTGCCAGGGTGAGGACAGGACTGATGGTCTGCTCAAAAAGGGTAGAAAGCTACTGTATATGAAAAAAAAATTGGGAAAAGTCCAACTAATTGTGCAGAATCACATCAGAAGCTGAATTCCAAAATTCTGAAAGCGGGCTTTTTTAACCACGGAATAGTAAGTCACAGTTTACATAAACCACAAACTAGATTTCTACAAACCATGCCAATTAATCCATGGTTTATGTGATCTGAGAGACATTAATTCACTCTTTAAATTAAGAGGCTTGTTTGGAATTTCACGGAACTTGCTGAAAAATTCCAAAAGGCATTTTGGAAGCAGAACTACCATTTTGTCTGAATTCGACCAGCAGAATCCTGCATTCTACAGGGCTCTATTTTGTTGCGTTTCCTTCACAGGTCCCCCGGTGGAGGGGCGCTATATACTGTTGAAAGATTCCCTGAGAAGTTATCTGGAGAAGCCTCTAATAGCTTTACTTACAGGAACTGATCAGATTCAAAACCACAGGGCCTGGTATGCTTGTTTCCTAGCTTGCTACTGAAAGGGACACTGTCAACCCCTTAGGCCTTAAAGTGTCTTTAGATTATAGAACACATTTAATGATTGGTCACATTCTATAACGAATGCTGATGTAGCTGTTAGTTTGTTTCGGATTCATTTTTCATTTTAGAGGTGAATAACAGACTTCCCACCATACTTGTGTGATGACACAAAAACATACTTGTTCACATTCTTTGATCAACACCCACTGCATCTTTCTTGGGCTTGGGAACCCCCCCAAAGACAGTCTAGCCACTCATAATGCATTGGGAGTAGAAGAGACAATGGCATCATAAGTGGCTGCACTATTTTGGGGTGTTGCTAATGTTCAGGAAGTATGTAGAAAGAGAAGATCAAGGATTTTAAACAAAACACGTTTGGGTTTTAATTACACCATTATCGTGCATCTGAGTTCTACTTACGAATATACGAACATACGAAATTTGCCAGCAGATGAAGGCCTAGAGGTCTATCAAGTCTGCTCGAATGTGCAGCTAGCACCCCTTATTCTGCAGCTGCCCCTCCCTTCCACCTTTCCCCTTCATTAACCCTCCCCCTTGTCCTGTCCCATCCTCGTTTGAAGCAGTCCACTGTTCTACTGCATACCACTTCAGCAGGTAATGCATTCCACCCATCCACCACCCTCTCTGTAAAAAGTGTCTCCTCATCTCCCTCCTGAACCTTCCTCGCCCAATATCATATCATGGCCCTGGTGCCCTCCTCCTCCTTACTTTGAACAGCCCCTCTGTACCAGTCTTGTTTATTCCTTTCATGTATTTAAAGGTTTCAATCATGTCACCCCTGTTTCTCCTCTCCTCCAGTGAGTACATGTTCAACTCCTTCAATCTCCTCTCGTGTGATAAGTCCCCAGCCCCTTGATCATATTTGTCGGCTCTGCCACCCCCTCAGTAACCAATGTCCCTCTTCGAATCGACGCCAGTACTGCATGAGTACTCAGGTATGGTCTAACTAATGACCTATACAGTGGCAGAATCACCTCGTCCCTCCTCGAGAATATACCCCTTGCAATACAACCCAGCATTTTGTTGGCCTTTGCAGCTGCCTTCCTACATTGTGCCGAATTGTTCATTGACCCTGTAATGAGCACACCCAGATCCTTAGTAAAGAAGCAGATAAAACAACCAGCAACATCAATGAATGTTACAGAAGGTAAGCAATAATAAAATTTGAGGTTTTACCCAGAAATAATATGATGCAGAAAGGGTTGACAGTGTCCCTTTAACCTCTACACCATAGCAACTGCCACATATTTCAGTATATCTTGGTGGTACAGTGGAAATGGAACTTGCTATGACTGCAAAGGATTACAGGTTCATTTCTTGCTAGGAGACTTACACTTTGTATTTTCTGTAAGAGAAAGGGGTTTGAATCCTTACAGGCACTTACTACTTTTTGAAGAATTTTGTTTATCCGGTTGATTTTTACCAAAATGGTGATCTATGGTGGCATGGTGTTAGAAGAGTAAACATACACAAAAGGCAGTCAAGTGCAAAAGTGAATTTATTTTTTGGCGTTTCATTCAGAGTTCCCCTTGGGGACCTTCTCAGAGAACATTGCCACATGGTGTGGGGGAGGAAGAATTCACAGGAACACATCTGTGAATGAGCTATGTGAACCCGAGTCCCCTGCTTCATAGGTTGTGCCCTAACCTTTACTGCACACTGCCCATCAATATCCCAAGTGCTGCTCAGTGCTGAGGAGGATTTGCCTACACTTCCACGCCGGAACTGGGCTCAAAACATAAATACTGGCACCTGAGTGCAGTACCAGGGACATGTCATACAGTCAGGGTGTGCCAATCTTAAGATTAGGTGTTCAACTGAGGTTCGTTCTGCCCATCTCTGGTGCTGTCCTAGTGGGTGCCCAGGAGGAAGTAAGCTCTGCATACAACATGGTAGCAGACACCAAGGAAAACAAAAAATGGCATTCACCAAATGCAGTATTTTCTTTTTTTTATAACTAATTTTTCATTGAGGTTTTGTAACGCATAGGTACAGCTTAAACAAGGTACATCCAGAGCGAAAACAGAGCATTGTCTAGAAAAGACTCATAAAACAGAAGTATCACATGCAGCACCAAATAAGTGGGCCTCTGGAGTAAGTCAGATCAGAAGTAAGATCTACCTGTCCACCCTGGGGAAGTGGGGTGTTGGCTCCCTGAAACATTGGCAAGGAACGGGTTGATGTGCTTTCTATTCTAAATGAAAAGTTTATACATATCTCTGAATGAGTGGCATACTTATCTCCTATGCTCAATAGGTAGGAAGTTGAAGAACCCAAGGTGCTTTTCACATGAGTAGGGAATCTGCCCCTGTGTCCGGGCAAACTTCCCCCTTACCATAGCACTAGTAAATGCACTTGTCCCAAGCTGTGTGTGGATGGTGATGTGCAAAATGGCTGCCACTACACATTTACAGTCGCTTCACTTCCAGTCTCACATCTTTTGTGAGTCATTTTAAAATACAATGTGTATGAAAAGGGCTACATAAATAATCCTTCTTCTACAATTCAAAGACCATAATTTGAATTTTAGCAGACGCCAGTTAAGTTTGTAAACGTAAATAAATGTGTGACAACAGATGAAAAGACATTTGCAATGTTCAGAAACAGACACGTTATAAAAAGGTCAGTCATGCAAAGATGTGAACACCGGAGGTGGCTTACCAGCACCAAACCCTGGGTAACCCCAGACATCGTACTCTCAGTCCAGCATCAGGATGGCGGAAAAACCCTGGGTTTGGTGCAGGCAGGCTACCTCCTCTCCTCCCACATTTCCCAGGAGACACAGTCAGGATAGAAAACCGTGATGGCCAGGTCATCTTTTAGTCCTATTGCATTGCTTGCTAAATCAGTGGGATGGGGTAGTCGATTGGGTACTGGGCTTGCAGGGCGGCAATTGATTGTTCCAGGTCAGGGGAGACTCCACAGAGACAGTAGCAGTGCTGATGGCTCTGAATGCTAGTGAGGCTTGCAGTTCTAGGGTGGGGGGAGAGTGTGCTGCTGACATGCCCATCTATGCAATGGTAAGTTTGGATATTAATGGGGAAAGGGTGGCAGTAGGTTGGTATGGCAGCTGGGGAGGTGGCAGGTTGGGAAGGGGGTCTCTAACTATGGATTTATATTGATGGAGGATGGCCATGGACCTGAAGGATGGACAATGGAGCCGTACCATCCAGAAGCCAGACAGAGCCGAGCGCCCAGGATTTCCCAGCAGCAGCCACCTTAAGGTAGGGAGAGTGGAGACCGAGGAAAAAAGGGTGGTGGAAGGGGTAGATGAGGCAGGGTGTAACTACTTTCTAAAACGTTGTTTTCCAGTCACCAGGTAGGGGGAGGTTTTACATGTAGACGGAATTGGAGTCAGATTCAGATTCTGACTGTTTTTTTCAGAATTTGGATATTTGGCCTTCAATATCGAAATTCTGAATTTCAAAAAAAAAGCCCCAAATCCAATTAATTTGATTCCATTCAATTGATTCTGAGCAACCCTAAAAATTACCCATTACTCAGTTCATTTTTACTGGATAAGATAAGGGTCCAATCTGGGAATACAAATTTGGGTTACCCAGCATAGAATTCCCATTATCAAGGCCATTCTTTTTCAGTTTTTACCAGAAAATCTGGTAACATTCCAAAATTTTAAATGCCTGCACACCAGTAAAAACAAAGAATTTCATGGAATTTGGCATTTTATACCAGATCAGTATATCTACAGAACTTGTGTTTTTCTTACAGTTGCTTCCTGTACTAATTTCAGTTTGCTTCATTTAATGCTCTGTATATTAAGCCTTCTTCAATGCTGATTATTTATCCACATACTAAAAGAATGACAGCAGAATCCCAGTCAAATCCAGAAATTAGGCTAAAAATCACTGGAGCAATTCCTGGAATTTCAAGTCTTGGAAACGGAATTTCATTGCTTTAATCACAGTAAATCTGTGGCCTTGTCCAATATCAGTTGTATCTAGTTATGCTGAAAATCATGAAATCCAGGGGTATCCAGAAATGAAAATAAATAATCTGAGCAATTGAAGCCACAGAGCAGTTTTGTATATTTCAGGTGACAACACTGGGAAATTGGGCTCTCTTAGTATCAGTGTTATGTTTGTTTGGGGATGGGTGCTAAGAGGGAGGATGAAGTGGGGGGAGCAGTTACAGGGGCACCAGTAGCAGACATCGATAGACAGTTTTCTTTGTTGCTGGCTATATAATATCGATAAAAAAAAAATACAAGATTGTGACACTGGGAGACTGGGCACCCCCAAAGTCAGTGTTGTTTGTGGGGGGTAGAGTAGTGGGTACTGAGAGAGGGGATTGGGTGGAGGGAGAGTTACAGGGGTGCCAGCAACAGACATTGATGGATGATTTTCTTTGATGCAGGCCATATAATACTAATAAAAAAAAATACTAGGAAGCGACACTGGGGGATTGGGCACCCCCAGTGTCAGTGTTATGTTTGGTGGGTTGTGGGGGGGTGGGTGCTCAGAAAGAGGGTCGGGTGAGGGGGACAGTTACAGGGGGCACCAGCAACAAATATCAGTGGCTGGTTTTCTTTGTTGCATGCTATACATAATAAAATAAAAACTATGAGGTGGGTACACTGGAGGATTGAGCACCCCCGGTGTCAGTATTGTTTGTGGGGGGCTGGTGGTGGTGCTAAGAGGAAGGTTGGGGAGTTACAGGGGTGCCAGCAGTAGACATCGCTGGACGGTATTACGGTAGGGGGGTAGCAGCTGGCACATGTAAACAGAACAAGCTGGAATCGGATAGAAAATTAAGGTAATCAGATTCATTTTCTAATTGGATTTCCAGATTGCATGTAAACATGGTGAGTGACAGGCTGCTGACATTGAAAGCCACTCAGCTGTTTGCTGACACGGCTTCATACAAATCAAAGGAACAATGCCCTCTCTGGTTGGAAGCGGCTTTGGTCCTTTGAAGTACACAAAGTTTCTGCCAGCAAGCAGTAAGTGGAGTCACAACCACAGTGTGTGTGGTCATTGTTGTAGACTGCTGAGCCCCAGCTGTTGTGAACTGCAATGGCCTTGGCAGTGACCCCCCCCCCCAAAATCCCTTTTCACTTGTCACAAAATATTTGATGCGCAGATGCATCAAACGTAAAAATGATGTGGTCTAGTTCTCTCCAGATACACCATTTTATGTTCTGTACTTTTGAAAATAGATTTTCTCAGCAAAGTGCTGCAGACTGTCTTGGATGTTTTGAGTCTTTACAATTGACAATTGGAGGCTCCTTTACTTCACTCCCCCCCCACCAAATAACCCTGAAACGGCACCACTGACTGTAAAAAGACAGTCTGACCACTATTACATATACGGATAGCTGTGGCATCTAAATGGAAAATCTGTAAATAACAAAAGGCTGTGATGACTTGTGGCTAGGCACAGACTTGGGAAATAGGAGACCTTGTTTAAATCCCAACAGAGCCACTTATTTAATGTTTAACTTGGAGCAAGCCACTCAACCTGTCAGTGCGGCAGTGCACCCAGCAGTAAAAATAAATAAAAGCAGAGTACCACTGAAAAAGAACTCCTGAATCTTAGCTGAGCTATTGTGAATAAACAAATTGCAATACAAATTCAAATAATGTTGAGAAATGATAACAGAGGGTCCTTTCATTGTGAGGGGCTAATATTAATAGCATAAGACAGCTAGGACGGGAGGAGGCCTGGCCCATTCAGTCTGTCTTTCTGTTATCTCAGTCATTGTAGCCATTTATTTTCATACCCCTTAAAAAGCATAAAAAGGATTTGTATTAATATAATGCTTATCATGCACAATGGACTCAATGCACGAAGGGGCACAAAGAACATGTGATAGGAGCATACTCCACTCGTGCAGCTCTGCACCCGCAGACAGGCGCACATTGGCTGGTATTCACTATTGCTGGCCACCTGTCCATGGCCCTGCCCCCCAGCATGCAGGAACATGGGGGATGGATGGGTGTGGAGCAGTGCACCCAGGCAGGCATCCAATCTGATGCCCATCTTGGGTAACAGAATGGATTCCTTGTGTCGCATGAGCAGGGAGAGTGGGAAGGCGTGGGTATTTACAAAAGTATGGGCACTCATCCATATGGCTGCCCCCAGTCCTCTTCATCTGCCCTTTGAGCTGGGGCAGCACCACCAGTGGGTGTCCGTGGGGGGAGCATGTAGCACCTACGGCAGGGTCTCCCTTCCCATAACTCATGTCCCCCATTGCACGGCACCCTGCATCTTTGTGAATGGCACGTAGTACTGGCATGCCTTTGACACTCCCCCAGACCACCCATGGCATGTAGCTGCCCACACAGCCAGGGGATCTAGTGTGCAACTGGCTGGCGCACAGATTGTGAATGCCACCAGGAATCCACAGGACCCCCGATGTGCGGCTTTCCAACATAAGGTTGCCTGCGCACCTCACATCCATGGCTCATAGGCTTTGTGCATAGAGCCCTATGAGTGTATCCCAAAGTGCTTTACATGCAGTGAAGGAGACTTGTAGTGCAGTGACTGTAAAGTGTAGTGACTAGAGATTAAGCACATTTTAAACTCAATGGCAAAGTGGCCACAAAGTGGATATAAAATTGCTTTTGTGAAGTGAAACTTTGCAAGAGGAAGTGGCACTTTGCCAGTGAAGTGAGATTTCACTAGCGAAGTGCCACTTCTCATTGTTTGCTTCCCCCAAAAATTGTAACAATAAAATATTTCCCTTCCTCCCATTCTCCTAACACCCACCACTCCCAATCTCTTTCATCCTGCGCCCTCCAAAACATTCTGGAATCAATGCAAAACCCCAACAGCCCAATCAGGACCCATTCCCCTGCTCTACCCGCAAGCCAGACTTCCCTTCCTATGTAAATAGAAGCCCTTCCCCACACTCATAATGCTCATCCGACACTCCTCCCCCCACCTGTTCAGAAGTTAAAAATAGACAACATGACCCCGTCCCCATTCCACAGGCTAGCAGTGGCACATCCCTCCACCCAGGGCAACCCCCAACATCTTCTTAGAGAGAGATGATGACTGGCACAATCTACCACTCCCTACCTCGATCGGCCACCATCTGAAAGAATGAATGAAAAAGTGATGCCAAGTCTGTTGCGGTGCCTAGGGGAGGAGGGTGGGGTGCCAACCAGTGAGATAAGAGATGGGGTCATGTTTATTTCTAACCTGGGAACAGGTGGGGTGAAGAGCGTGCGACTGACACAATGAGGGTTGGGAGAAGGATTACTAATTTATGCAGGAAGTCTTGCATGTGGGGGGAGTGGGATATGGAGTGCTGAGTGGGCTGGGGGTGATTCTATACTTTTATGAAGGCCTGGGTGGGGAAAGAAGATTGGGAATGGGTGCTATGGGGGGAGAGAAGAGAAATCTTTTCTTTTTTACATTTTGTTTAGCATGACATCGCTGGGTGAAGTTCTTGGTGAAGTCTTTGCCTGTAGTGGCGGGGCTATTTTGTTTGGCAAGAACTAGCTGAAGTACTAATACACAATTCACAAAGTAGCACCACTTTGTGAAGTTCTTCACAAAGTGAAGTTTTGGAACTTTGCACATCTCCAGTAGTTACAACCTTTCTTATCACCAACACCCACACACAGCCATGAACAACTAACTGAACTGTTTTTTTGGGGGAAAGAGAATGTAGGCCAGGGCAGCGGTGAAGATCCGCTACTCTCGTGGTCATTTATTTAAAAGGAAAAACATGCAATGAGCACAGGGGTCTTTGAAAAGTCTTGGAAGAAAATGCAGATACCTCTTGAATAATGCTATATTGATATTGAGGTTCTAGAGCTGGACCATGAATGTGTGTTGGTGTTTTTGTAATGTTGTATATTTCAGTATCTTCTGTAGGGGAGGGAATGGATTTTCTGTAAAAATGATTATTTGATATATTTTGTTAATTGATTTTGAATAACAAGTTTCCCTACTCTTACTAAGCCGTCATGGATTCTTTGTCTATTACCTGGACAGCTACCAGGACAGTATCAGACATGGGGAGAAGGAACTGCACTTTATTGTCTCATTCAGAGGATGACATATCCTGACAGTACTGCAACCCCCTAGTACTGCAGTGTATACATTACCAGCATTGGAGGTTTAAGCCCAAATCCCAAAGTGGAACTAGAACCCACCACCATGTGACCCAGAGATGGATGGGCTACCAAGGGAACCATGGGACACACTTGTCTGCTACTGCTCTAGTCTTCATTTGAGTCCACAAACTTTTCACTCCTACTGTAACTTGCTGATTGGCACCTCCTGGTTCAGGCTGACTTTGCTTCTCTTTCCCCTTTTCCTTCAGGCTCAGAGTCCCTGAGGGCTCCGTCTGGGACTCCATATTTTTTTTATTTATATTTTATTTGAATTTTGACAACTGGGTAGGCCCACTGAGACAATACAGTCTCTTTTTCAGGGGCGACCCAGGACAAGAGTGCAGTACAACAGAACATTTATTATGAAACATACTAAGCAAAACAAGACATACAGGAAATACTATACAATAGCACAAGGTATGACAGCAAAAATTTGCACGGAAAATAAACGTTGGTACATAATGATCATAGAGAGCCATGGTAAAAGTATATCAGTGACTCCCCAATGTGTCTCTTCGCACACTGTTACAGTATGTACATGTATACTGTAACACTGCACTCTTTTCCTCTGGAGCCACCATTACTGAGCTGGAACCATTGCGTCAATGTGACTTTAATAATGTGCAGTGTTGGTAACACTCAATTCAGTTCTCTATAAATGGCAACAAAAAATTGTGGCGCTAGGTAGAAATTTGCTCAACTCCAGACACTCCCCATCTTCAGGCGCCTCGATAGCTCCCCCCTTGAAATAGTCCCCCACTTCAAGTAACTCAGTGTTTGGCTGCATCAAAAACTTGATTTCTCCACCCATATAGAATTCATATACACTAAACTGTGCCCTAGACATGCTGTACTGCATCAAGCCCTGTCTTGCACTCCTGGAGCGTCACAAGCTCATCTTATACTAAGTGGATGTATGTTTTACAGTGCTACCTTCAAATCCTTCCTAGCTCTTACTCCTAAGGATTGCATTTCAACTGACTACTGTTTGGTTAGGTTAACACTTTTGCTGGGTGACCATATTATATTTGTCGTACTTTGTTTTCCGCTTCTGTTTACTGTTTTTGCAGTTTTACCATTTTTGCCAGCTGTATCTGTAATACTTTATTTATTGCACTGTCATTCTCCTTACTACCTTTTTGCACTGTCTCAGTCACTTGGTCATACAGTACCTCTAACCATGTTTTATGCCTGCATTTTGCATGTTTCAATTCACCCACATATCACGTCCGTTTTACTAATTTGTTAGTATTTGACTCTTACAGTACTTTATTTGACTGTACCTCACACCTTCTTTTGACTGTGCTCCTATGTCTTTTGTATTTTTCTTCTCTCAAGTTGCACTTAGAAACAGTCCTTGGCTTGGTGTGCCTCTCCCTTTCACCAGCTTTTAAATGAATAGATCATCACTGCTTTTTCTACCCTGGTTTTGCTCCCTCTTTCCTTTAGTCTTGGCTCCTCTCCCACAGCTACTTCTTTCTCTCAGAATTCTGGCTCTCTCCCTTTCCTTCCTACCTTCCCCAATTCCTAACCACTTTCATCCCCTCTGCATACTCATTCCATTCTTCTGTTACTTGCTCCTTGTTCATCCCTGCTGCAAACTCTATAATGGGCAAATCCATCTTCTCTGTCCACCTCCCTTACCTCTGAAATAGCCATCCCCTCCTTTTTTTCGTTACTCTGCTTACATCCTCAAGCACAGACCCTGCCTTCTGTTCCACTTCAACCTCCACAGCCCTTTCACCTTGCTTTGTGTAGACTTACCATCACTCTGTCTGTCTCATGGTTTTTCCCCCTGATGGGGGCAGCAGGGCTCCGCTCTTCCCCATTGTGGACCAAGATCCAAATACAGAGGAGGGCTGATGTTGCTGGTGCAGGGCTTGTGAGAGGCCAGAGCACCATCTTGATAGGGCCGGGGATTTACTGAGCTTTGCCAATCCCATGGGATGCTGGCATTCTAGGTGCACAAGCTCACAAACATAAACATGTGGACAGCATCACAGCTGGCGTCCCATCGACCCATAATCTGCTTCAAATGTACTAGCACCTGTGGTAGTCCAGGTGGCAGTATAGCAATGGAGATGTCTACCCTCCCTCTCCAGAAGGGGAGAAACTCCCCTGGAATGCTCAATGCTCCCCCCTCACCGGCTGGCCCCTGACAATACAGACTTGTTCCTGAGCCCATGTCTCCAGCACTACTACTGCACTGACAGGCAGGCCAGCCATCCCTTCCTAGTTGGTCTTTCCTCCTCCTAGAGCTCTCCCAAATTGCTCCTTAGATCCTATTTCACCCCTTTCTGTACCTGCCATCCTCCACCCTCCTGGTCCCCATCCCAGCCCCACTCTCCTAGTCCCACATCCCATTCCCACCCTTCTAATCCCTCATCCCGTTCCATCCCCACCCTCCTATCCCCACTCCTGTCAATTGACTTCAACACCCTTTGTACTGTATCTCATTTTCTACAGCAGTTCCCCTGAGAGATGGGCATGACCTGGTACCTTTCCCTGACTAGGGATTGACACAGTTCAATGGGAAAGCCCCCTACAACAACCATTCTTATTTCTCTGGGTTTTAAGTCACCTCAATGTTCACATCTGATTGAGACCTGCAACCCTGGACTTCCAGATACTGAGGATCACACAAAACTGATCTATAGCACACATATGAGTTTACTTTTGGTTAACTGATAAGTTCATTTGCAAAGTTACTTCAGATCAAGAGAACTCATTTCATTAGCAGACTTTCAAACACTATAGGCTGTGCAACTGTCCCACTCATCAGTCACTACAGAGTCCACTTGGGGCTAGGAATGATCAAATTCCTCTTCCTCCACTAACACCAGGCATTCACTCATCTCAAGACGAACCCTCTGGGAGGACCTTTCAGTTCCCTTAATGCATGTTCACCCTATCGCACTGAGCACTTCTCACATCATGTCTGCCTTTCAGTTCCCTTAGTGCATGTTCACCCTATCGCACTGAGCACGTCTCATATCATGTTTGCCTTTCAGTTCCCTTAGTGCATGTTCACCCTATCGCACTGAGCACTTCTCATATCATGCCTGCCTTTCTCCTAGAGATCTGGACTGTCTCTCATATTTCCAAAGCATTTAGATCTGATACAGGTCTTTATATCCTCTCTGCATTCCTTTTGGGCCTCTGGTTTTAAAAGCCTGTCAAGACATTAGAATGTCAAGGCAGTCATAATAGTTGGGGCCTGTGATGCTGCAGAATCATGCAAAACTCCCACCAACACTCCCCTCGTGAGAGCCCAGGCACCTACCCCAGCTACTGTATTCCCACCCTGGTCATGGCCACTGTACAAGGCCAGGCTGCCTTCATGACACCTGGGCCATTGCCTCCGAGCTATTCATGGAGCGTACCTCAGCCCAGGGCCCCAGTCCCTGAGACATCACAGGCTCCCATGCAGTGGGCATGGGTATCTTCCCAATCAGGCCTCCCACCAGTGGTACCCCCCCATGGTTTTGGACAACCATGCTCAGGCACACCAACCATTAGAGCTCTGAGGAAGAAGCCCCTTATGGCCCCTACACCCTCCCAGTGGTCCCCATACATGTTGCTAATATATGGGCAATTGCTGTTAAATCATAAAAGTTATCCTTCTGGTCCTGATTCATGCTCATGCCCCTCAAACTGCCCTCAAAGTGCCTATTAAGTTCCTTTGTGATCTCCTCCTCTTCCTTTTTATCACCTAAGCTCCTCCAATGGTCCCTGCACTGAAATCCTGGCACCGAAGCTGCCAGTCTTGAATCAGATACATTACGGCAATCAAGCACCATCCCCTACCAATACAAGGAGGTTGTTACATCAGTTTCCTACTTTTCTCACTCCTCCCTGCCCCACCTAACCTCTTTGTTGACCTCTCTTTACTCTTTCTGTTGCCTGTCTTGGCAGGTTGGCCTGATCCCACCATTTTACAATACTGTGAGCCAACCTTCTTGCAATGTTACTATACCTTATACAAGCTGTGTTTGGCATTTTAAGTTATCTACACATATTTATTTATAATTGCACTTTATTCTATGTACATTCATAGTATATTAAATATAGTCATTGTATATTTTCTTTATTTTGCTTTGGTTAATATATCTATGTATATACAGTATATTATATATGCCTACTTCTTTTCTCTGTTTCCAAGGTTTTTGCAGTGTTGCTGAATCTTGTCACCAGTTGTTGCTTTTTGCCAATTTGCCTGTTTCCAACAAGACAGAGCATGTTCTAGCTAAACCAGAGCAGTTTTTGACATTGACACAACTAGGGATTGCATCCATTTTATAACTTTGAAAATCCCACCCATTATGTTCAGGACTCAGATTGCGGGGTTTGATTCACAACAAGGGATCAGATGGTCAGCCCCATGGAAGGAAGAGGCGTAACACTGGAGTCAAGGGGAGGGGATGAGGATGGGACAGCACAGCCTTACAGAAACAGATGCAGGGTTGCACATGTGGGAAAACATCTGTGAGCAAAGCAGTCTGTTAGCAGTGCCATCTAGCTGTGATGTGAGATGCTGCAATATCAGAGTCCTATAGTGCTGAGAAATAGTAACATCAGTGCCTGCTAAATGGAAGGGACAGACATAGCCAGAGCAAAGCAGGTGTAATACCCTCACCCTGATAAGAAAGGCAAAGTAGTCCTGCATATATAAATAGCAGTGCCATGTTGATCAGCAAACAACAGTGTCCAATACAGTTGAGGCCTGATAAGAGCAGCACCCTCTAGCTGTGAGAGGTTGATAGCACTGGAGAGCTAAAAAGACAGTCAAAGCTTCCAGATAATGGGGAGTTTCCCTTTAGCAAAATGGTTAGAACTGCTCCCTTAAGGACTTGGGGTCCCTGGTTATAACCAGCAGGGCTTGTAGGTTTACCTACCAGATGTGACAGACATACTATAACAGCTTCCAGCTTTTACTTGTCTTTAGACTGACTTTAGTATGAAACACTGAAATCTGAGCAGCTGGAGAGTATGCATTTACAGTATTTTGGTGTACAGTTCTCAGTCTAGACATCTATATCTCCTTACCTAAGATTACCCTCTGAAAAACTGAATCTGCATTCCTTGTTGGCATGCTTCCGAAAAGGGGGCCAAATATCCATGACGTCTGATGGTAATGTCGTTAATTTATTGCTGGATACATCCATGTAGGTTAAGTTTTTGAGGAAGCGGGCTGCCTCTGTAGGAATAGTGGCGAGTCTGTTGTTGTATAAGTCCAGTGTACGTAGATTTGGCATCTCTAGTAGTGACTCCCAAGGGAAGGTAGACAGCAGATTTCCAGCCAGCCGCAATTCATGGAGTAGTTTCAGGTTATAGAAGCTGCTGGTGTCAATGCTGGATATGGTGTTGTAAGTCAACCACAGGTATTTCAAGTCGACGAGGTAATAAAAAGCTTCATTGGGTATCCTTCTTACGACTGTTTTTTCAACACGAAGTTTCACAGTATCCACAGGGACATTTACAGGGATCTCAGACATATCGGGATCATTACACAGTACAGACCTGACAATGAAAAAAACATTCTGAACTTTGCCTTGGAGTCTGTATCAGTTCCATATATTTTTATGCTGTAAAAACTGGGGAGGAAAAGTATTATGAGATGGGAAGTATTTTATTTGTTTTTGTTGACTGGTAAATGATGGCTAGGAAATCCTTCCTGTTTTCAGCCTTGTCCCAGGTGTGGGGGTGGGGAAGGGTGATGCAAAACGACTGAGATACTGAACCTAGTCAGTTTTTTTTTTTTAATGAATGGGAGAAATTGTTGTAGGACACAAGGGAACTTCTGCATTTCTTTTTGAGAAAGTGCCATGGAATCCTTAATATCCACCTGAACAACTACCAGAACAAGCAGACAAGACGTTGGTTTAACATGTCATCCAAAAACATGGCACCTCCCACAGCACAATGACCCCCAATCACCATGCTTGGGCACCAGTAAGGTTACTTATAACCAAGGGGAGAATGCTCCCTGCAGAATGACCAACACCATTTCCTACAGTACTTGGTGTTCATTGGAAGTTTCCTATCTTAATACTGACCAGGTTCAACCCTGCTTAGAAACACAGAATTTGTTAGCAGAAAAGGACTGCTTGGCCCACCCTGTCTGCCTAGTCTGTCTCTGGAGACCCTACCTGGTCTCTGGTGACCTTCCCCCTTCCCTGCCTATTTTTCCAGTATTCTCCTATGCCAATCCCATGTATACTTGAAGCTCCCCACTATTTTGGTCCCCACTACCTCTGCTGGCAGACTGTTCCAGGCATCCACCACTGTTTCAGTGATGTAGTATCTCCTCACATCCCTCTTAGACTTCCCCTCTTATAGCTTTATTGAATGCCCTCTTGTCCTGGTGCCCTTCTTCATTTGAAATAGACTCCCATCCTTTATCCTGTTCCCCCTTATGAGGTACTTGTAGGTCTCTCCTTGTACAGCTTCTCATGCAACCCCTGCACCATTTTAGTTGCCCTCCTCTGGACTGCCTCCACCCTGCCTATGTCCTTTCTGAGATGCTGAATCCAGAACTGGACACAATACTCCAGGTGACATCTCACCAGTGAGCAATATAGTGACAACACCATGTCCCTTCTCCTGCTGGAGATCTTTCTCTGTGTACCCAGGCATCCCTCTGGCCCTGCCTACTGCCTTGAAAAACTACCCTGCCACTTTGAGGTAATTAGATATTATAACCCCAAGGTCTTTTTCTTGCTTAATGACTGTCAGTAGCCCCCCCTTCCCATTTTATACTCGGCTCCTGTGTTGCTATGCCTTAGGTGCATGGTTTTGCTCTTTTTGGCATTGAACCCCAGCTGACATACCCTTAGTTTCTGAGATCTGGCAGGATCTTTTGGCAAGGCTGCAGGCCTTCAGAATGTAGTTCTGAATATGAGTTCTAAGGCATTCTAAGAAACACTTAAGTAGCTCCTAAGAATAGAATAACCCTGAATTACATGTTATTGTCAGACCAGACTAAGTAATTTGCAGTAATACAGTTAAGGGCTTAATGTCATTACTAGCATGTCCTCACTCGAACAAAGGAGATGGCAAACTTGTTCAGGAATAATCTGATAAAATACTAATTACAGTCATGGTGCATAATTATCTGGGACACAGCCAGTACATGTTTTTAAGAAAAATGCTGTGCAACCATATAGTTAGGCAACCCTACACTCGAAATTACTGAATGTTGCTCTTCTTTGTTGCTTCTATATACAGTACACTCACTGTAAAAGTCAGACAACCTTAGAACCAAGTGTAGAGTTTGCCTGTGGAACACATCTCATTCTCCTGCCTTTTCCTATTTTCCTAGTTTTCTCCTGATTCTCTGTTCTAATTATTATGTCAGCTATTTTGACTTCATGGAGATGTAATACCTGATTCAACTCATTGTTCCATATTTTCAAATATATTGTACATATTTGCTATGTAATTCTTTTACTGTATGCTGTGACTAATACTTAATAAACATGAATAATGAATGTGAAATATCAAGTGTTTTGAGATGCGTTCATAGGAAACAAGCAATTAAATAACACGACAGGTTTGTGGTTTTCCTTAACAGAATACCACTAAATTATCTTCCGATAATGATAGTCAGTCATAGAGTATATTTATTATGAATAATTAACTAGTATGTTGACACAATTGAGTAATTCCCTAATATGCTGACATTGAATAATATGGTTTAAAACCACACTCGAGTAATTTATGAATATGTTGACACAACTGAGTAATTTACTAATATGTCAGCACTGTATAATTCGACGTAATTCATATGACATAAAGCACTGATAACATAGCATCTGTTATTGCAAATGTGACACATAAACTGTTTCAGAAAATACTTTCATTCAAACTTTTCAGATTTTTGTTTCACATTGGGTAAAACAAATAACTTGTACATGACAATCTAGTGCCTACTAACATTACAAGATTCTCTCATTTTGCCTCAAAAAATCTCCATTTCTATTCCTCTAACATCAAAATCTTCCCATGATTTCACAGGCTTTGCCTGAAAGAGCATCAGCAGATAATAATAGAAAGGAAAACATCTGCTACAAGGCTATAATTCCATTGGTGGATTCTTGTAACATCATAAAACAGGAGAGTGAAACTTAAGTGAATTATGCTGACACCAGAATCCCAAAATGAATGTTTTTAGGCTTGTAACTGGATTATTTTCTAATTTACTATTTTTTTAAACTAATGGCACCCCTTCTTCCTCCCCCCAAAGTGTTCTCCATTATCTCATTCTTTTTAAAATTAAAAGTAAATCCCCCAACCCCAACCACCCAAATGAGAAACTGACCACCTTCTATTAGCATACCTTTGGTTTGAGGTATCGCTTGGGACAGTTGGTAGCACATCTGCTGATGGTCTACAAAACTACAGGTTCTAGTCTTACTAAGGGACTTGGGCTCAAACCCCAAAATGCCAGCCATCTAGTGCAGTACTACGGTGGTGCTGTACTACTGGTGTGTGCCATTCCTCAGATGTAAAGTTAAACCAATATTGCTTCTGCCCCTCTCTGGTATTGCTCTAAAAGAGTGTCCAAGTGGAAGTCAAATAATCCATGGCACTTTTCTCAGTAGAGCACCTTCCTCCAGTGTCTAGACCAACATTCCCTTCCCAATAAAACTGGTTCAAGCAAATTTCCATGTCTGTGTGTGGGTGTTGATAAACAAAATGGCTGCCACTACCCATTTATATTCAATACATTACCAGTCCATCTCTTCTCTTGTAAAACTTTTTTTTGAACACAGTGTATATGTCAGCTATGTAAATCTTCCTCATCTTCTGAAATAAAAACACAGTTCAGGCCTCTTCAGGGTTCTAACCTAAGTGTGGCACTGAGCAGTAGCCTTACCTTCCTACCACCGAAGCACAAGTGCTTCTCCCAGTTGATCTTGTACATCAGTGATTATATGGTAAAACCACTCTTCAGTTCCCACATTGCGGAAGAATGCTCACTGAGGCACAAACTGTAATTTTAAAATTAAAGTTACACTAGTGGAGGGTGGGCATTTGTTCAGCTTGGTCATCAGTGTGGGGATTTACTCTAAATTTAAAAAAAAACCTGAGATTCTCAGGGATGTGAGTGGATGAAAGACGATTCAACTGAATGATTAATGAGCTAGTGGAGCCAAAACAGACTGGCAGGAAAATAATACAAATTTGAAGAAATAGTCAGTTGTGACTTTTTTATTTCTGAAGTGTTTTTGTTTTTCCTTTTGATCATTAGAATATATTCCATGTCATAATATCATGTCGGATGTTTGGAACAGCTCTCAGCCTGGCATCTGACATATCAGTCTCTACCCTCCCACACTACATCATCAGCATTGAAAGACTTTTTTTGAAAATAAAAGACTAAAAAAAAGACTAAGCATGAGATTTTGAGACTAAAAAAGGAAGGAGGGGAATGTGCGTGGGGGCCAAGAAAAAGCAGAAATTCTGAACAAATATTTTTGTTCAGTATTCTCAGAAGAAGGGGAAGAGGAGGGACCAGAGTTAGGTGTCAGAAGCACCACTTGAAGGGAGGTGGACACCAGTCCATTTATTTACGAGAGAGTCCTAAAGAAACTCACAAAATTGAAAGTGGACAAGGCAATGGGATCAGATGGGATACATCCCAGACTATTAAGAGAATGCAGGGAGGTGCTGGTAGCACCACTGTCAGCCCTATTCAACAGATCGCTGGAAACAAGTGAGATACCAAAGGACTGAAGAAGGGCAAATGTAGTCCCTCTCCACAAACGTGGGAGCAGGGAGGAGGCTGGCAACTACAGGCCAGTCAGCCTGACCTTGGTAGTGGGGAAACTAATGGAATTGCTACTAAAGGAAAGGTTTGTGATATATCTTGGATCCAGTGGAGCACAGGATCTGAGGCAGCAGGGATTCACAGTGGGAAGA
The DNA here is from genome assembly GCA_016271365.2 of Neoceratodus forsteri. Classification (NCBI taxonomy): domain Eukaryota; kingdom Metazoa; phylum Chordata; order Ceratodontiformes; family Ceratodontidae; genus Neoceratodus; species Neoceratodus forsteri. The sequence goes on from CM057453.1 coordinate 424,945,543, forward strand.
TCTTGACAAACAACTCTGATAGATTTTTTTGACTGGGTGACTAGAGAAGTTGATCAGGGAGGGGTGGTGGACATGGCCTACCTGGATTTCAGCAAGGCCTTCAACACTATCCTACATAGAATTCTTCTAAACAAGCTGGATATCCTGGGAGTGGGTCCCAGGGTGGTAAACTAGGTCAGAAATTGACTGAATGATAGGACACAGAGGGCGGTGTTGAATGGAGTTCAATCTGAAGAGAGAGGAGTGACCAGCGGGGGCCCACAAGGATCAGTGCTGGGACCAGTCTTCTTTAATGTCTGCATGAGCAATGTTGGAGATGGGCTGGAAGGGAAGGTGCATCTCTTTGCAGACAACACAAAGATCTGCAACAGGGTTGACACTCCAGGAGGGGTGGAGAAAATGAGAAGGGACTTAAGCAAGCTTGAGGAGTTGTCAAGGGTGTGGCAGCTGAGATTCAATGCAAGCAAGTGCAAGATCATGCACTTGGGGCACAGAATTGCAGGGGAGGAGTACATGATGGGGGGGTACTTGAGGCCACTAAACAGGAAAGGGACCTGACAGTAATCATATCTAATGACCTAAATATTACCAAACAATGTGAGAAGGCTGTGAGGAGAGCCAGTGGAATGCTGGGGTGCATAGGGAGAGGTATCTCCAGAAGAAGGAAGGAGGTGGTGATGCCACTGTGCAGAACACTAGTGAAACCTTATCTCGACTACTGTGTCCGGTTCTGAAGGCCTCATCTCCAGAAGGACATAGACAGAGTAGAAGCAGTTCAAAGAAGGGCAACAAAAATAATTCAGGGGCTGCAGCAGAAGTCATATGAGAAGAGACTAGGGGACCTCAATATGTATTCTCTGGCATTGAGTGTGCCTTGGGGTTGTCAACCCTAACACTCACCCCATTTCATTAGCAAATAAGCAGAGATGTGTGCAATATATAAGAATGAGATGAGTGTTAGGGTTGACAGCCACAAGGCACACTCTACACCTGATTTGCAAAGATGCAGGAGAGATCAAATAGTAATGTTTTTTTTTTGTTTGCTGCCTGCAGGGTGGGGGTGGGGTGTAAAGGTTGGGAACCCTAATGCCAGATTTCCCTACTTTTGTTGGTTTAACCCTAACTAGCGCATTCCAATTCAGTGCACATTGGATAAGTGCACATTTCTGGTAATTGCACACTTTTTGAGTTTCCAGTTTTTTTCCTATTTCCCCAATGTGAAAAAATGTGGATAAATGAACACTGGATAAGTGCACATTTCACTTTAATGCACAAGCATTTAGTTCACCAACAGCTCTCCCCCCATGTTGGTAATCCCAGTTAAGTGCACAGGTGATTGCAATTGCAGTATGGATATAGCCTAATGCTTTGTTTCTCAAGCACATCACTTCCCATTCCTTCTGAGTCCTCCCCTTCCCCCCACAGAGAGTTTGGAAGTGCACACATTTTTAGGATAGGGAGTAAAGCAGTCCTTACTTAATTGTGTGGGAGAAGAGTCACAGGTCTTTGAATTCCAGCTGTCTACAGTACACAAGGAGTTGGATGTATCCATTTGCCAAAACAGCTGGATCAGCTGGAGCAAGGGGAGTCAAGTGGCAGCATAACTCTGGGTAATGTTGCTACGTGGCTTGGAGTCTTTCCTTTTCCTTTTTTTTTTCTTTTAGCCTGCAAGGTCCTCCTTTCAATCCTCCTGGTCTTCTGTTTCCGGCCACCACATTACAAGGAATGGAGGGGCTGGCCAAGTAAGTAAGACTGAACCAATGTTTAGTTAAAAGGTGGGTGAAGTACAATTTTTATTTTTATTTCTACTTTTTTTGCTGTATGCTTTATCTGCTTCATTAGTACTTCATTAATACAGCATTAAAATATCTCTTTTAACTGTGACATTCAACTAATTAATAAAAATAAATATGGATTTACACTAACGTGTCTCTTACCACTAACTTACACTGTGTTCTATAAAATTTCAGCTAAGTGCACATTCCGCTTAAATGCACTTTTTTTGTCTGCAAAATGAGTATGCATTTAAATGGAATCCACTGTAGTATAATCATATGCTTATTTGCCTGTGGGAGTGCAGGGCCCTCTGGGCCCTGCCCTTCCAGGCCCTGTGCTCCCATCTATCGATAATTTTTGATATAGTGTAATCCATAGATGCATACATGCATGTTGCCAGGCCCTGCGCTTCAATTTCTGCCAAAAGAGCAATTTCTTTCCTTCATGGTATGGCCTGTTAAAGTTCCAATATTATCCTATGGAAATTTGTGTTTTTATTTTTTATGCTTTTTTTATATTGCCTCTAAATATTAATGGGAAGGGGGGGATATCTTTTATTCCTGTAGTACTCATTAAGACCTTTTTTTGATGTATGGATTATCCCTTAAGTCCAAATACTGAGGGAGTGAGGACTTGTTGAAGTTCAAATGTTATCCTATGAGAATTTTCATTTTTTTTGTATTACCCATAAATGTATAGAGGAGGGGATACATGTTATTTTTTCAGTACACGTTAAGATCCAACCTTAACACCCTACCCCCTCCTTGCAGGCAGCAACAGAAAGAAAACATTACTATTTGACCTCTCTTGCATCTTTGCAAATCAGGTGTGGGGTGTGCCAGTATAGTAATATTCTGATCAGTATAGCCTACTTCATAAAAAGAAAGTGAAACACAAAACTACCTTTACACTTAACACTAGACTGCCCTATGAAAGAGCTACAACTAAATGACTGTTCACCACTATCCCCAAAATATGTCTGCCCTATGAATGCTTTGTATGTATTGCAATTATTTCATTGGACATGCAATATTACATTCCTGACAGCAATGAAAGTGGTGTGTCAGTTATGTACTCTTAGTGCACTGTGCCTTTTGCTTTCAGGGACAGAACTCTAACAGTCGTGACAATATTAGGATTACAGTTATCTGTATTCCAATATTTAAGCAATAAGGCATGACAAAGTGTGTGTGTTATTGCATAATAATGTCACTCCTGGGGTGGGTTGAAGCACGGGCCAAAGCCGAGTGTTTCCACCACCCCAGGAGTGGCATTATTACACAATAACACACACCTTGGAGTGCCTTATTGCAATTATACAATGGCTCGTTGTTACACAAAATTAAAAAAATAAAAAAACGTTTTTAGTAGATTTTTAGTGAGGCAGTATATCTTTGTTTCTGAAGAGAAGAGCAAGCATTGTTAAATAAAATCAATACAGTGATATTATACTGATATATCATCACTGTCTCAGGCACACACTGACCAATCAGAGTCCAGGAAATTTTCTTGCCATTGTATAATCACATTTACAGAACACTCCTACAGTACGCCCACAAGCTTTACTTTCCACCATAGTTTACAGCTTCCTCCTGGCACCAATCCTCACCAGTGTTTATGGATATTGGATTGTGGACAGTTTGACTTCTTTTTTTTTAGCTGTCCAGTTGTCTATTTGTAATTGTAAATGGTAGCGGCAGATTTCCATATCTAGCATTTGTGACCTTTATAGACAAGAAATATTTTTAAGATTAGTAGCAACCTCCTTAAAGTAATTGAAGGGGATAAACATCTAGCTTTATTGTATACTTTGAAACATTATATTAATAAATGAATCAAATATAATTTTTTTTTTTTGCCACTGTGCAGCCATGTTTGTTGCTTAAGGAATGGCATTTACAAATGCCCAAATGTGCCACAATTCAATCAACTTTATATGTGCAGACATTCTGCTAAGAATGTACAGCAGAATGTTGCTGCCATAAACTAATTTAAATTTTGTGGGCATAAAACCAACAGATCAAAATTCTTGAAAAGGTAGCCACAGGACCTCCAATTACAAAACAGTAATAGTAAATTATCTGCTAAACTACTTACTGTCACATTGACTATGTAATCTGTATAATAAAATAGTCTGCTAATATTAGGGTTTAGAAAGAAACAAAGTAATAACACATTGTCTGCTTCACCTTGCTAGCCTTCTTTAAACGTATACTACATTTTATATCCCCCCCCAATCACATTGCTATGAACAGTCCCAGGTTCTCTTGATAGTTTTATATATTGGTCAGTCACACATACACACTCACAGACAATGTAACTAAACAAGTACATATGATATATCAGAATTTTACACTACTCTCATCATTGCCAGAGATAATTTATTCTAATAAATAAGAAAGCTGCATAAAAAATAGCTTAACAGTTTTTTGAATCTGTTACACATGGCATTTATTACATATGCCACATACAGAGTTTGCTGTCTTACCTAGTTCCTGAGCCGTCACTCCTGCCATGGTAGATGCAGGTGCACTGAGAAGGGCAGAAAGACTGCATTTCCGGGAAAAAACTGAACAGCATGAAAAAGGAAGCCAACAGATACATGACTCCACCAGAGAATGTGCTTTAACAGAAAAGTGTTTTTTGTTCTGAAGCATCCATGTGCTGTCTGCTATAGGATGTGCACGCATTGGGTCAGTAAAAGAAGATTAAATGGGATTAACTGAGATCTGTAGGTCAGGTAACCTTCAAATGTATCTTACACAGGCTCAGCTGAACACCAGTGTTGCTTCCTTTTCATAGTAAGGGCATCACGTTCCTTTAACTAGCTGACAACAAATCAAATAGAGTTTTTTAAATTCTATTGGCATTAAGAGTACTTTGTATGAAAGTTACTAAATCACATTTCTCTGTCAACATTCAAAGTTGTTAAAATAAGGGATTATAGTAATTAGTAGTAGTAAGTAGTAAACAATGTTATTCTTATTCATATGATATGAACAAAATAGGATAAGCTCCATTGAATAGAAAAAACTAATTTCCAAGGAGGTCCAGCCTAAAAAACTCTAACATACATTTAGATGCAAACAAGAACAACCACAGTTTGATATTACATGAGAGAAACCAAACAATCAGCATATACAAATTGCTTAAATAACATAGACTAACGATAATGACAGTTATCATTTATACAAGTGTTAAATTTTGTTCTAATATAATACACAGTCTACCTATGGATAAAATACTATATCAGGATTTCCCCCCTTTTTTTTCATAAAGTGCTTTAGCTGAAATCCAGCATTTCAACTTACTTTTATATAGAGAAAAAAAGTGAAAAGACACCTTCTTCTTGACCAATTTATTCACATATAATCTGATTATTTTTCCAAATAATAGATTACTGTACATGATTACTTTTTAAATAACATTATATGAATGAGTAACGACATTACTTTTTAAAACAAAGTTATCTGAAGGAGCAATCAGATTGCTTTTTAAGTAAATTATCTGAAGAAAAGAGGTGGTGATGCCACTGTACAGATCACTGGTGAAGCCTCAGCAGGAGTACTGTGTCCAGTTCTGGAGACCACATCTCCGGAAGAACATTGGAAAAATAGAAGCAGTCCTGAGAAGGCCAATGAAGGTGGTACATGGACTGCACCAAAAGCCCTACAAGGAAAGACTTAAGGACCTTGATAGGAAGCTGAAGGGTGGAAGGCTCAGGGATAATGTTAAGAAGTACTTTTTCATGAAAGGGTTGTGGAGCCATGGAACAGCCTTCCAGCAGAAGTGGTGGGTATGAAAACAATATAGGTGTTCAAGAGTGCATGGGATGGACATAAGGTACCCTGGAGATGTGCAGATCAGGGAGAGATACAGATCAAATAGGATTTAGGGCTGCAGCAGTGAGTAGGGAAATGAGCAGACTAGGTGGGCCATATGGTCCTTATCTGCTGACAGATTCTTTGTTTCCATGTTATGTTTCTATGAGTAATCAGATTACTTTTTAAATAAAGTTATCTGAATGAGTACTTTTTTTAAGGGTTCACATAATTTGGATTGCTTTTAATCACTTTTACCATTTGTGCATAACTCAATAAAACAATGCAATATAGATCAATAGTGCTCTGTCTTTCAGCTAAACATTGTACAGCAGTGCTCTTCTATCCCAAATTCAGCCAACACCATTGGTTCTAAAAACAACAAGCATTTGTCAATGCCAGAAGTTCACCGCATTACTAAATGAACAGCACGGGGATGCACTCTATAGAGTTTAATGGGGCATCATTTAACAGCTTGTTTTTATACTTTCCAGTGATGATTTTGTCAAAGAAAGGCAGTTGCTTAACTAACAAGGTCCTTGTTAGTTAGCGACTGCTTTTCTTTAACAACATCATCACATTTTACAGCAGCTTAGAAACATTTTGATTTAAGCTGTCATTCTGCAAGTTCACCATGAGAAAAACACCCCAACAGACCAAACTCACAAAACGTCACTTTACTATAGCACCAATATGCACATTTATCAGAAATGGTCTTCTTTAATTAACATACTTCTCCCAGAAGTACTTTGTTTCTGGCTGCATGCATAGCAACTTAAGACTTAAGGGGATGATTTTAATTTTGATCCATGCAACCTTTTTCCTCTCCCTCCCACCTCGCTCACACTCAGTGCCAAAATCTATTTATGTCTCCCTCTCACCCTACTGTCCACTGTATCGGCAATCATAATACAGGATTCCCTGCTTACACACTTGTATGTGGGGAATGGGGATGTTACCTAACAAAAAAAAGAGTTTATGTCGACCATCTCTGTATTCCCGAGCTGCACCATGCTGTAAGCCGGGGAGAGCGAGGGTAAAAGCACGAGCAGATTTGCAATTGTTTTTGCCTCTTCACCATGGTCCACACAGGCAACTGGGCAAAAGACATCAATGGAAAATTGAAGACATCGAAGAGGGCCTGTGAGGAGGATCAAGTTGAAGCTGGTATGAGAACCATATGACATGCTTACCACCCCACTTATTCCATCATACCGATGGCCCTGGAGCACCAAATTCCTTTTTCCCCCATTTCTTTATACTGTATAGCTGTGGCATAAACATTTGATATGCAGTGCCTTGAGATTCCAGGAACAACCAGCACAAAGTAGCAGACTGAATGAATGTTTGAACCAGAGTCAATGGGACACAGGAAACCAGATACTACAGTTAGGGAGTGCTGTTTCATTTAGTAAAAAATAGTGTTCTCACCACCTCTCAAAGTATCATGGACACCTGGACTGTAACCCTTAGTTCTTTATTGAGTGCAACAAAAAGCAGATTAAAAAAGTGTTTTTGAATATGCAACGTGCCTGAGACTTTTACATTGACAGTACTTTCTCACTCTCAAAGTGATAAGCTCATGCAATTGGTATATCCAGTAGAGCCTCTTTCACTCTGTTTTTATTTTTTTTTTCTGCACTCAGTAAAGAATTAAGTACTACAGTCCAGGCATCTGTGATTCATGAAAGGTGGCGGATGCTCATTTTTTTCCTGAATATATAGAATAGTGTATGGTTGTCCACACACAACAAGGCTCTGTTGCCATCAAGGGGATGTGATGACATCATACTGACCTCGAGAGCGAAGCACTGTTACACTGATACAGTGTTTTATATAGTATATGGTTCTCCAAAACATCGAAACTTTCTCAAGGCTTCATACCTTCTGATAACACTACCTCTCCTCCATTCAGACCCACTCTGCTCCTGAATCCGGTTCCGTGGCAGTCCTGCTCTGCTCCTGTCACCCATGATTTATAGCCCCCAGTAATTTAGAACAAAACAAAAAAAAGACAGACTGGTAGTTTTGATACATGGCGCTGACTGTGAAAGTCTGTGTCCAAACTACCTTAGGTTACTGTCCACACTGTCTGCTGCCCGACCGCTCACTAAGTGAATCCGCCATTTTAGAATACATTTTTTAAATCAGTTCTTGTTTCCTCCAATCAGGTAGGAGCTCAAGAGGCAAAAGTTGTTGTACTGTCGATGTGACATCAGAACGATAGTACAACAACTTTTGTGACCTTAAACTGCTCTACAACAGGATCTGGAAAACCATCGTTTTCCATCCACAACAAACCCTAACCATATACTATAAATCTTTTGCAGTTTGTCTCACGGAGGGCTGGCTTTGGTACGCTGTGAGTAGCTAACTTATCCACTGCTCATTGTTAGTTTCTTCACATACGAAGAAGCAGTGGCACTACTGCACATGTGCAGAATCGACTACACTCCACATATATTTGTTTTGTGACCAGACTGCGATCAGCTGTTTGGCGGCACTTTCTTTTGATGTTTTTGCACAGCCACTTGTACCAAGAAGTTCTCAGCGCGCAGGCGCAGCAAACTTAAAAATGAATGATTTTTCTTTTTAACCAAAAGTAAAGAGTAAACATAGAAACATAGAAACATAGACTTTGATGGCAGATAAGGACAGCTAGGCCCATCTAGTCTGCCCATTTCCCTACCTACAGGATAGGCCGCAGATCCTAGTTAACCAACAGCCTATTTCTTCCTACCCCCCACAAGAATTGCCTTATGTCTGTCCCATGCATTCTTGAATTCTCCCACAGTTTTAGACCCCACAACCTCCTCAGAAAGGCTGTTCCATGCATCCACTACCCTCTCTGTGAAATAATGCTTTCTCACATTGCCCTGAACCGCCTCCTTCTATCTTTAAATTGTGTCCCTTGTTCTTTTAAGTCTCTTTTTCTGAAAGATGCTACCCTCTTGGACTTTGTTGATTCCACTGAGGTACTTAAAAGTTTCTATCATGTCCCCCCTCTCCCTTCTTTCCTCAAGGGTATACATATTAAGCTCCTTTAGTCTCTCCTCATACGGCTTCTCTTGCAGACCCTGCACCATTTTAGTTGCCCTCCTCTGGACTGCCTCTATCCTGTCTATGTCCTTGCAGAGATGGGGTCTCCAGAACTGGACACAGTACTCCAGATGGGGTCTCACCAACTGTCTGTACAGAGGGATAACAACTACCTGTTTTCTGCTGATGATGCTTCTCCGTATACATCCCAGTATACCCCCAGCCCTCCCTACTGCCCTCTCACATTGCTTGCTAACCTTAAGGTCATCTGATATGATTACCCCCAGGTCCCTTTCCTTTTTTGTTGTTGTTACTACCTCCCCACCCATTGTGTATTCTTCCCTTGGGTTCTTGTTTCCCAGGTGCATTATTTTGCACTTCTTTGCATTGAATCCTAGCTGCCATACTTCTGACTTCTAAAGTAATTCATTGTAATAACCATGATGACATGAACACTGTCCAGTATTGCTTTTATCTGTTTCCTATTGCCAATGCTGAAAAATTTCAGATCTACACTGGTATGGGGATATTTTTTTTGTTTTATATCACTTAACTTTCTTGGAGTAGTGAGAGAACTGTGTGTTATAAATGGAAAACCAGTCTTATGAATCATCTGCTGGATTTGTCTGTATCCAAATGCATACAAGATGTTGCACTCATTTTTTCATGTACTGTACTGTATTACTGTTTATACATATTGTATTATTTTATTTTTATTGTATTTATTCCTGAAAATAGGTAATTGGCCTAGTAAACTTATCTGGTTAACAAAAACTAAAATGAGGTAAAATTGTTCCCTTTTCTGAAGTAATGAGTACTAGTGACACCCATGAAATTCTTGCCGAAGGTCTACAGTGATGACTTCTCCCAGGGCCACTCAGAGAAATGTGTGTGTATTTTGGGTTATTTTCTGTGTGTTATTTTCACTAGTGTTTCCTCTGTAATTGCGTCTGTACTGTATTTCCTTTGCTCTTATCTGTCTTTTCCTCTGTGCTTTTTTTAACCTAACTGTAAGTCTTTTTTTGTTCTGTAAACTTCTCATCATTTTTCACCCTTACTGCTCTTTCTGAACTCAATTTTTTCATAGCAATGTTTATGCTTGCTTGCCACATGCAATGCACATATCTTGCTGGCACTCTGTCAATTGAAGTTACTTTACCTCACGACAGAGAGCATGTGCTGCAGAACACATTACGTAATTTCTGGTGCATTGCATCTGACGACTCCATGTCAAGTCAGTGAGAGGAAATCCAGCATGGTGAAAACCATGAAAGACAAAACCGCACATACAGAACACTGGCGAGGATTTGGGGGGAAAGTGTGATTTGCTATTATAACACCACACCGCCATGGACCACCACTCCAGTGAAATTTTGTAACTTACATTTTCTTCCATCCCTGGCTGTAATCTGTGGCCCAGATATTCAAACTGTGATGGGCAGTGGCACAAGCCTGGGCACAGCACAACTGGGCTGCACCAGGGCCAGGACCAGGCAATATTCAACGGGGATGCGCCATAGCACAGCACCATTGAATATGGCAGGGCCAATGCACATATTGCGCATGGCACAGTGGCACTGCTCTGGTGCAAGCCACTGCAAGGGAGCACGGAGATGTGCCAGGGCAAGTGTAGTTGTGCTAGGTGCATCACCTGCAATACTCAGCAGGGAGCATGCAAATGAGGTCATAATATATGCAAGGTGCAGATGGGGCCATTTACACGTCATTATGGCCCCATTTGCATGCCTTGTGCAGGGCAGCCTGGTGACTTGTGCCTGGTGCCCTGCACAGCATGACATGTGCTGTGAGGATCCCAGAGCATCCCCCACCCCGTATCCGTGATTGTGCGGTATGTGTTTCAAAGGAAACCCTGGTAGTTTAGTGGCCACCTCAGTTCCCAAAATATGACCATCCCTGGTGGTCTAGTGGTCCCCCTCCCACCTGGTTCCCTGGTACATGTTAAGATGACCTGCCCTGGTGGTCTAGTAGAAACTCCACCCATTGCCGCGATCGTGGTACAGTGCCATATCACATATCCCTGGTGATCTAATGGCACAGTCCCAAAGTCATTCACATATTTGGGACTGTCTAGTACAGTATGCCCTGCAAGCCCATTGCTCCACACTGGGGACCAATGGGCTTACAGCCCATACTGTACCTGTCATTCAGCAGGTGGCAGGATGGTATATGGGTGGATTGCAGCCACCCGCCAATGACTAGGGGGAGCGGGGTGGGCAAGGGGTGCTGTGTGGGTGGGAGGCTTGGGTGTGACACTAGATCACCAGGGATATGTGATATGCCACTATACCGTGATCGCAGCAATGGGTGGTGGGGTTCCACTAGACCACCAGGGAATTACATGATGGACTTATTCCAGCGATCGGGGACATGGGAGGGAGGGGGGATCACTAGACTACCAGGGAAGGTCTATCCTTACATTTATCTGGGCATCAGGGACTCAGGAGAGGGGTCCACTGGACTACCAGAGATATGTGTGTATGCTTGTGGACAGTGTTCTGGGTGGCCAGGTGGCCACCCAAGCTGGCAGCTGCTGTGTTCATCCTGCAGCCTGGACAGGCCAGCTGTGGGTGGACGGGAGTTGTTCCCACTCCTCATAAGCTCAACTTTGAGCCCCCCTATGTGGTGCACCGTGGGGTTGCGCCAGCATATGCGCCGCACATCCCGGGCTGAATATCAGGATGTACTGCATATGCATGGGTGCACCCCCTGCATCTGCGCTGCATACATTACCAATGCACCCCGGCGCATCGGGAGTTGTGGCATGCAACCTGCCCCTTTGAATATCATTCTGGGGTGCATTGGGGGTTGCACATGGTGCAAGCCCTTTGAATATCTGGGCCTGTATGTGCAGTTTTAAATTTCGCAGCTTTGTCTCTGCTGTTTCTGACCACATTGGATTTCCTTTCGCAGACTTGATGTGCTACCACATCTGAAGTGATTGCAATTTATGTCATGCCAGTTCAGTGAATGGCTGAGCAACACAGTTCTCTGTCCTAGTACTCTTTGTCGCACAATTATTGCATGTGTCTGATTTTAACTGAATAAGTGCCTCTTGGCCATGTCTCCTATTGTGAAGGTGCATTTATTTTTAGCTCTGCATATTTGCACCCAGTCACATAGCTCCAGAATCAGTCCCCCCTTCCTGCTGTTTCCTGTTGCATAGGCCAGTGAGACTTATTACGTCATCTAACATAGCTACCATACTCATTGGCTCTCAGGCTGTCAATAGAGATGTTGTGAAGCTTCCTTTACCGGTGAAGATGTGTCCAAGATCGAAACTTTGCCTTTTGCAAAGATTTGGGCATAGTGCACTTCCCAAAACTACACAAGGTGTTTCACTTGCAAGGTCAGCACTGCTTTGCAAGGGGTGAATTGTTGGCTAGTCACATGGTGTACAAAAGGTTGATCACATGGCTACTTTGCTGCAGGGAGTATAGTACAACAAAGTGAGAGGTTGCATCAGATGCGGTGGTCTCAGAAGGAGAAGCCAAAGAGACTGAAGATGCTAATTGGAGGCTGGGATTTTTACATGAATCCTGGTAAGTTACATGATGGGAGGTGAAACTATCTTGCAAAGAATCTTGTTTCCTCCATGGTGTGGGCCATCACAGGATACCTAAGGTAATATTTCTTACAGATATATGTAGGTCTCCAGTCAGACTGCTCTGGAAGACTTGTATTGACCAAACACAGGAAGGCCTAAAAGCAGTGTGGGCTCTTGCAGAGTCTTTAAGGGCTACAACATATCACTCCACAGGTTCTATTAGGTAGGTAGGTTAGGTTTGCTTGTTACCCAAAAAAAAAAAATTTAGAATGCAAAATGTTTGAATGTTATGCTGTTCTATCTGTGTAACTGCACTGTATGGCATACATTTCAGAAATATATCTGTGTTCTGTAAACCAAGTAATGATATTGAGGCATTTCAATAGACAAAGTATAAAAAAGGTAACCATGTGACAGTGTGCAGCCTAGCTTGTTAGAGAAAAGAGTAGGTGGGGTCTTCATTAGGGGTGAGGCCAGGAAATGCTTTTTGAGTATTTGTATACTCGTGATATGAGTATTCATATTCAGCACCCCAGCCACTCGGCTATTCATTATTGGACTATTCAAACAAAAATAAGGACACAAAAAGAGAAAATTAAACCCTCTATCCCTCTCCAGGTGACCAGAGTTAGTCCCTTGGCCACACCTCTCCCCACTATAGACAGTTCCCACTCTGCATCCCACTGCCCCATCTTCCAAAGGTAGTTTTTAAAAAGTTGCCAGCAACCACTTGGCACTGTGCCAGTAGACACTGTCTTTTTAAATTCTCACCTTACTTAACCCGGGCTCCCCCAAAGTTACAAAAAATAGGCTTATCTGCTTAGGTCCACCCCATCCTCAGTCCCCGATTTGGGCGGAGGGAGGAATTTTAGAACCGCATAGCTCAGTCATCCCCCTCCCTAACGCCAAGCATTCCTTCCCACGTGGCTCTAATATAGTAATCTGACTGTATATTGTGCAGAGAGGAAGGTGCATGTGACCAGGAAGTGGGGAGAAGAGCAGTCTGCATCACTTATGCTAGGCTGACTGTAGTCACAATAAATGAGGTCACACAATGCTGATGCATTATGAAGGTGAGACAGAGCTAGATATGCCAGCCTCAAAGTACAGTGCTACTCTTCTTATTACATCTAATACTGTCAGGTAAAAAACCTAACAAGCAAAAGGAGGAAAACAAATACATAAGAAATAAAAAGTAACAGTTCACTACTTTTAAAAATAAATATCATTTTCAGTTTTCTGTTTCTGACTCCACTAGCCCTTTAAAGCTGATTTCTAAACCATCATTACCAATATAAATACAGTAATGGTGGCTGCTGTCTCTTAGTGGATATTAAGGATGGCAATACATCAACCAACTGAAGATGCCGTGAAACAACAGCAGAGTCTTTGTTTAAGCAGAAATGGACTAAAAGGGTTCTGTAGCTCTTGGACCATCAAAAATGCCAATTAAAAGTGACTCTGATTGCTGAAAGTCATATTACATATTATTGGATGGGTTACACCCATGTGTTCTGAGTGAGACAAGACTGGTACTGGTGGTTCCCTTATTGAACCTGTTCAGTAAATCCCTAGAAACTGGTGAAGTCCCACTTGACTAGAGGATTATCAATGTGAAGCCTCTCCCAAGGGCAGGGATAGAGAGAATCCAAAGAAATACATGCCAGTAAGCCTGACTTTCATTGTAGGTACACTGCTAGAAATCATAGTCAAGCAACAGATAGTGAAATTCTTTAAGGCACAGGGGCTACCTGGTAAAAGATAGCATGGGTTTATAAGGGGTAAGTCATGTCTGACAAATTGAATACACTTCTTTGATTAAGTGACAAGGACAGTGCACATGGGCCAGGTGACGGGCATCCTCTACCCGGGTGTCAGCAAAGCCTTTAGCCCATTTGACATGATGGGCTCTGCACTGCAACGAGTGGTGCACAGCAACTAGAATGTTACCTCTTTTGCCATGTACAGGGAACCCATACCACATCCAAAACGAGTGCTCGCTAATCTAGCATTCCCTGCTTTTCTTGGTTCACCATTGTACTTCCCCATTGTGTGCCATGGTGTAATAGGAGTGCAGTATTCACATAGATCCCAGAGAGAGAGAGAGTCACATGAGACCCTCCCAGATCCCCTCTTGCTTACTTATGCAGCACTACCCTGTACTGGGTCCTGAGGTTTGTGCGTGGGATGTTGTACCCGAGTTCAGCGAAATATATTTTCAAATACTAGAAAGAAAGCTGAACTTGGGAAACTAGTTCCTTTTCAGAAATGGGGGCTAGAAAGTACTTTAAAAGTGCTCAGAAAGTGGAGGTGGAGCCATGATATTGGGCATGTGCTTATGCATATTAATATCCCTTGTATGTTCTGTATCCTCATCATACTCTCAGTGGGCCTCTGCACGGCATGCACTATGCATGGACTTTTCTGGTGTATTCCTGAAATACTGCACACTTGCAAAATGACTGTATTTCTTATGTGAGCAACATATTTGACCAGCTGCAGGGCACTCTGCCTTTTTGGCATGCTTCCGCCTGCACTATTGACACAGTCTTTTACTCATCGGAGGTTGCCCCTTTGCCAAACCTTGCCCTCCCATTTACAATGTGTCATGACTACCTTTGTATTTTGGCTGCCTAGAAATGGCATGTTGTGCACTACCCAGCACTCATGTGTTAGTTCAGGAGGCCTCATATGCTCTGCTTACCTTGAGCACAGTTTCTCGCATTAAGTCATCCTCTAAAAGGAACATTTCCTGTACATCTTCATGTTGAGTTCCCATCATGATGTGATCTTTTATCATGTTGTATGTCTGTGAAGGCAAAGTCTTTTGTTAGCAGGCATAGTTGGGTAACGTGAGAAAAACACATGACTCAAAAGGCACTGGATCTAATAAGGACCAAGCTGTGGTCACAGAATAGTGTACACAGTTCTTGTTTATTAAATAATTAAAAAAGTAGCACTCACCACTGCTAGCCCAACAAATGTTTTGTGCACACCCATGCTTTATCAAGGCATCACGTCACTAATGGCGTCACATCCTTAAACAGTCCTGTGGCAGATGCCGGCCCACTGGCGCAGCAGTAGAATTTCTGCTAGCAACACCGGCGACCCGGGTTCAGGAATGGACCCAGGTCATCAGAGGGCCAGCTGGGGGGAGAAGGACTGAGCATCCTTAGGACTGCTTTCCTTCTCCAGGGGGAATGGGGAACCCGTGATTGCACAGAAGCGACACCTGGCGGAGGCCGGGTTGCCATCCTGGGAGTGACGCATAATCAAAAAAAGTTCTCTGGGGCGGGACAGACACTGGACGTCATTGCACATCTCCGCCCCAGCTTACAGGGGAAGAAAAAACATGGCGAGACCTCTGTCTCCATGAAGCCCTCCCCAGGACTTCAATTAGCCTCTGCTGCCAGAAGATCTCCCAACCAGATACCAGTCCCAGGGTGCCGGGAAATACCGGGGACCGGTGCCGTGGCCCCGCCCTCCGGGGGGTAAGCTGGGGGTGACCAGGAGAAGCAATGGCAATAGGCAGTAGGTGGAAGTCCCAGGGGCTGTGACCAGGGCTGATTATGACAGCAGGGTCCTGCCAGGAAAAAAGCAGGATAACTCTAAAAAAAGAAAAGAAAATAGTCCCATGGCTTAAAGTGATTGTAGGCAAAATGCCGTAACATATATATATATATATATATATATATATATATATACACATATATCTACTATATATATATATATATATATATATAGAAAAGAGGAGAGGAGTGATTAAAATGCAAACCCAATGCATCATGGGGTTGCAAGCCTTTCCTTGCATGGCCACTCAAAGTGGTGTGACTTTGTGGAGAAAAGGACGGGGTTCACCATGCTTTGGGCCATGCACAAAGCCTGGCAACCCTTGTGCAGTTAGTTGCAGAGTTCTGTGACATCCCATACCTGTAGGACCACTGCAGACTGATGGTAGGGTGTGTCACAGAACACTGACCAACTGAAGTGGAGCTGGCAAGGGATTGATAGTGCAGCAAGACCTGCAAGGATAACCCTGCAGCAGAAGAACCAGGCTAGGGTAGCTCTGGATAGCAGAGATTCCCCTACTGCTCAAAGAGTGAATAAAAGGACTGCTGGACCACCAGGGTTGACTGACAAGAGGCAAAAACTAGAAACTGAAGAGGCCCACAAGCTGGTCAAAAGGTATGAATTGTTACATGGATGGGAGGGACTGAGGTGGTAATGCCTCAAACCATAACATCTAGGCATGGCATTGCATCAAGTAAATGGCACTATGCATGATCATACCTGTGTGTGTGGCATATAACAGAATGTTAGCAGAACAAAACCCCATTTGTGTGCACCAACATCTAGCAGCCACATCTGAATTTTGACTCGGTCACCGGGAAGACTCCTCCCAAGAGTCAAGTCAGGCATCTGTTTATGACAGTTTTGGTGGTTGTGCAATGGGTGCCTCGTTGCACCCTGAGTTTGCACCCACTATCAACTTTGACTGTGTATAGGGTCCCTTGTGTAAACATAAATTGCCAACCTTGGATGTGTGCCGAGGCCATTCTTATTGCAGTGATATAGGCTTATATATTTAACATTCCCAGGAAATCATCACTAGATCTTTAGTTTAAACTCAGTACAGCACTGGAGAATTCATAAAAATGTTCTTACCTCTTTTCAAGAGTATTCACAGAGCTCCGGTCTATCCATCAGAATGATTTGTAATGAATTATAATAACTGCTGACAAGTTGTTAAAAGAATTAGACATTTTCTTGGTACAGACACAATGAAATACTTTGTTCAGATGTATAAACCACTGCATGCATTGTAACCACAAGAATTAGTGACTAGTATGTTGAAATGTCTTTGGCATTACAGTGCAGCCGTCTGCTATATGCTTGTGACTAGAATACATTTCTCACAGGTTACGTGGTAGCAGAAGTGGTAATGATAGTAAAATGTGTTTATAACAGAGGCACCTCTCCAATGCTTGCAGCGCCTGTACAGTATAAACAAATGGCATGAACTCCAGGAATAAATAACTAAGTGATGCAAAACAAAACACCAGGAAAAACATATATTACACCTAAGTGGCTCCTCACAGTTCCAGACTACCGTGCATTTATGTAGGCACTTGGCATACGACTCTTTCAACCTTTACCCCGGTAATATAGATCACACATTTTGGACATGTAGACAATTCAGTTTAGGACATGTGATTCAGTTTTTAGATACTAATGGGATTCCCCCTTTGCAGAAGTGCAAACCAAATATACTGTAGGCTTACAAACAGGGAAAACTTCAGATATCTGCAAGTTTGGGCACATCTGCAGAAGCAAGGCAGAGATCCAAGTAAACTATCGAACCCGCTCAATCTGATGTGCAACTTATTTATGTATGTAATACAAGGGGAATAGGAACACCACCTTATAGGCCTTTTTTTATAAAGGTCTACAGGAATTAAGCAGCACTGACATGAAAACTGTATCGGACAGATGGACTAAAGATTGAAGTAGATTTAAATTATGAGGACTGGATAAAGTATTCCATTTTAATGGTGAAAGTTACTTCTGCTCCCTTTGGAAAGAATTCTCATGGAAGTGCCATAGTAGATACTTCAGACCAGTTTTATGGAAGAACAATGTGGAACATGCAGGAGGCTATGTGGTGAAAAACATGCAGACCAAGCCCACATTTTCTTGCTCTGCCCAACTTTGAAGGAATTTTGGACAGAGGGCAGGGAACATCTGACACATCTGTTTTCATGCAGGCCCACTATTATGGTGAGCATAGCACTTTCTAATATTCTTCCCCAGGGATCTGAGATCGGTAGGAACACTATAACCCAGCTATTAATGTTACTAGCAACGGTGGCTTAAAACTGAGGCACCTACTTTCAAACAATGGCTGGCAATTGTTAATAACGTATATCATATGGAGCAGTTGACATACTCTGTTAGAAATGGAGCATCACAGTTCCTGGACATTTGGCAATCTTGGGTACTTTCTATTGTAGACAGTGACTCTTCTTTTATACCATAGATGGTTCTATGAGTCACAGATATGAATTTACTATGATACGTAGCAAAAAGGTCACACATCTTCTTGTTATATTCATATTTGACATGTACAGGCACTCTAGGTGGTGTTAGCTGAAATCTCAGAGGAAATGCAGTCGTGCTGAAACAATTCATTGGATTTTCATTGATAGCATGAGGATCAGAATGCTGTTTATTGTGAGTCTGACCAATTGTTCTGTCTGTACAGCTGTTCCTTTCTTAATAATTTAAATAAAAATGTAATATGAAAAAGAAACATATTTCACGCAAAAATACAAACCCAGAAATAAAAAAGACACAAACTCATGCAAGTCTACCCAAATGCCTGCTACACAAGATGGCATTTCATTTAAAATTGAAAAGAAACAAGGGAACCAGCAACACATACCTCCCCAGGGAGCAAGTTCCAGAAAGCTGGACTGCCACCATAAAAGCCGAATCTCCTGCAGACTTCAGCTGAGATAGTGACACCCCGGTCCCTTGACCTTAGCACCTTGGTGGGTGAGTATAAAGTCAGAAGTTCACTGAGATACTGGGGGCCCAGTCCCTTCTGGGCTTTGCTTGCTGTTACAACTACTCTGAAAGCAATATGCCATCTAAATGGCAGCCAGTCCAAAGCTCATAGCAAAGGAGTAATGTGATCTAACCTCCGCATTGAGGTCAGTAGCCTTGCTGCTGAGTTTTGAACCAGCTACAGATGGCAGAAGTGTCCCCAGGCAAGCCCTTATAGAGTGCATAGCAGTAGCTTAGGCGAGAGAAGGTGACGACGTCTACCAAGGTGCAAAGATCTGCAGAATCAGATAGGGGTGGAAGTAGTCAGTTTATGTAGGCATACCAAAAAGAATATCTTAAACCAAGGGAACGCCAGCTTTCAGTTTTGCAGTGGTGTTCCTTTAATATGCATACATGCAGTTACATAAGACTTTTGGCTCCCTCTACTACACTGCCAGCAGAACTGCATTTTAGTTCTACTGGATGAAAATATTTAAAGAGAATTGCATATACAGTAGTAGCCAGAGGTATGTCCCAATAGATATCTCAATATGTTCAGATATATTACAGGAAAATCAATTGAAATGAATGAGGGAATTTCACATGATATATCTAGATGCAATGGGACTGATCTCTGGTTGCCACTGTAATCCAGGGACATGAAAGGTAGGCCAGGGCAGATCCCTAATGTACTTCATCATTATTAAATCACAGGCGTGCAATTCCTGAGTCACAATGCATTCATTCTACAGTACAGCCTTCTCCTAAACTCCGCAAACTGTCATCTGTTCCACGGGAGCTACACTTTCAATCCCCTCTTCCCACCCCCACCCCACCCCAAAAGTCCTACAAGCTCTAGCAAAGGTGAGGAACCTTGTGTTTTGCACAGACTGTTTCCTGAATACAAGCCATTTATCATGACAATTCTAGCTAATTTACTGCTTTACACAGCAATATTTCCCCAGAAACTGGCACAGAAAGTAGATTACCAAAAAACTGTATACTAGCTAAAAATGTTGGAAGGTATGTACTGTAGTAGGGGTGGTCAGACTGTTCCACCAAAAATCAGACTCCCCCTGTATTCAGGAGGCACCTGTGGATTCAGATAAACATGGACTCAGCTGCAAAGGTCTGGGTCTGAGTCCTTGAGTGAGCACTGTGGTTGAGTCAGTGAGGCTTACCTTTCTCCACCTCCTCCTGACTCCCTCATCTGCCATTGCTACCTTATGCACAATTGTGGCCAGAAGCTATTCTTCCTTCCTGTTTTCCTCATCTGTACAGCAGCTAGGTGGATGCCTGGCAGTGGTGATCATGTGATACTCAGTCACCTCTATCCTTGGTGATCAAGTCAGTTCACATTAAGATCCACTAAATTTTATTGTATTCCTCTGCAGGTTTTGGGGAGTGGGCCCTCCCCTGCTGCAGTACCACATCTGCTTCTATGAGCACAGAGCCTTCTGCGTGTGTTTTTTTTAAAAATGTATTTATACTTTTTTGTAATTTTTGACCAGGAAATGCAAACTAAGCTATGATAGCTTGTTTCCAAGTGTGTCCTGGGGTGGGAGAGTGACTTGCATGGGCCTGTTTTATTGAAAGGGGGAATACTGGCCATGACACCAGAGAAACTCCCCTACTCTTGGAAGGGGGTGCTGTTGGCTCCTGACCAAAGATGACAGATTCCCCGATGGAGGAGAAGGAGGATGATGGATGGGGGTGGGCTGAGAAAGTACTCTCCGCCTCGATCTCCACTGTTTCTTGTAAGGAGAGTGAAAATTTGCCATAGGATCGCTCTGCCGTGGAAATTGCTTATTCTATACAGGATTTACCCAGTGATTTGTCCCTGATTCAGAGACAATGACAGAGAGGAATTGCCTGCAGATGTTAGAGAATTAATTGGGGACATTTCCCAGAACTTGTCTTTACCTTGTGTTGAGACTTCTGAAATTTCATGGAATGGACCCCGAGGTGATGCTCCACAAGTGATTCCCCTTGTTCCTATGCACAAGGTAGAGGCTCCTCAGTTTCTTCAAGCTCAGCCCCAAACCACAGTGCATCGAAGTCTGCAGCGTTACAGTTACAGTTCATTTGTCATGTCCAGCCACTTGCTGACAGAATAAAGAGCTGGTCCCCAAATGCTGCATTGCGTGTGGCAGGTTGGATGCAGAACGCAGAGGGAGCATTGATTCCTGACCTGGCTTGGTCTCAGGAAGCCGACCCTATGACACATTCTTGGCACCAAGAAGGACACTTGGATTTGCCTGATAGCACATTGGAGTTGGACTCACAACCCAGTACAAGTACGTTTTGCGCTCCAGAAGCACCACTTCCTACTAAGACTCTCACCTGGCTGTAAGTACTGATGCCTTGAGTTCAGGGGGAGAGTGCTCTGTTGCTCTCCCACTGCTTGACGTTGTAGAGAATTCTGGTGTGATATTAATAATTGGAGGGATGAGAAATATGGCTGAGACACCAGAGATCAGCCCATCTGCTCAGGCTGTCCCCACTGCTGATCGGGCAACTGAGAACTCCCCAGGGGTTACGGGACATCAGAGACCAACAGCTACCCCCCCAGTCCTAAATTTTCAGATTTCTTTCAAAAACAGGCAGATGCAATGCAGTCAGACTCCGCTACGTGGGCAGTCTGGAAACAAAACCTGACAGAGTATACATAGGGGAAAGTTCTTCTGAAAGATTCACTACATTTCATTCTCTTGGAAGTGTTTGCTCTTATGAATGTCTCAGAGAAAGATAATTTTGACATCAGTTTTACTACCCTGGCTGGGCTCAAAAGATTTTGAAGCCTCTATGATACTCTGAAGCGCACCCTCTTATGGACGCCTTTTTTGGCGATCCACCTGACTAAACCACTTATCAAGACTATTACTATCATGTTCCAGCATGAGAATGTCAATCTTGGAGATCTTCATTACTGGCTCAGTTGTAAGTGTGGCATTCTGGAACCCCCTGAAGCTATTATTGATTCAGAATATTACTGGATTGGGGGATGGAAGTTCAGAGTGAGGCTATGGATGAGCCCCTCAGGGATCAGTCATATCCCTAACAGTTTTTTCTTGGGTAGAGAACGGGAGGTTTGTTTCTATACAGAACAGCCCAAAGCCTGCTATAAATGTGGAGCAAGATCGCACCTGTCTAGTGCCTGCGACAAACTTCATTGTGTGTTGTGTGGCAGCTTTGGGCACATCAGTTTCACTTGCACCAATTGGAACATCTGTAACCTGTGTGGCACTAAGGGGCATATCTTTCAGGACTGCCCTGGGCTTCTTACAATAGACCCTCACCTTTCAATCAGTTTGTCTTGGTGCAGAAATCCCAAAAAACATGTTCTGTGATCAGGCCACATACCCCTGCTTCTATGCTTGCTCCAGAATGATATTCAAGAAGGCCTCAACCAGCTCCAAGAGGCTCTTAGAGATCGAGTGCTACTAAACCCTCACAGCCAGCAGCTCCACCTGTTCAGGTTCATCTATCACCACAACCTCCCACACCCATAATGTTGCGAGATATGACCTCCCCCACACCAGGTCACAGAGGTTTCCGATCTGGCACCATCAGTGGTACTCCTCCATCGCCTGGAGTGGAAACCAGTATACCTCCTCCTCAATTGATGAAGCCACTACCTTTACATCATTGCACTAGATCTACTAAACACACCCCACCTGAGCTTGTCATGCCACTTGCTAACAAGGACAAGGTGCTACGAACATCAAAGAACTGGGGTGACTCTGATTGGGATGATGTGGACTCCGAGACATCTGCCCAATCTCTTCCTCAAGTAGGAGACAACTCCCCGTCTCAGAAAAAGAAGAAAAGAAAGAAAGCCTCGGGGACTACCAAGATGTTGGGGGAGGGAAAGGAGTTAGTTGCTTGATTTGATTTTTTGAGATGGCTGTTATTTTCCTTTCCTTTTGTTGTGTATGGAGCAATTGAAGATCACCTCTCTGAATGTATGTAGCCTAAAAAATTATAAGAAATGATTCACTGTTTATTCTTTACTGCTCTGTGAAAATTTTGACATTATTTTTCTCCAGGAAACTTAGATGGCCACTTTATTTGACTTAAACTCAATGAAAAGAGATTGGTGATGGGGGCCTTCTTTTTGGTCCTTTGGTCAGGATAAAGCTGATGGTGTCGGTATTGTTTTTGGGGGATCTGCTTTTTGGATCCATAGACTTGTTGACATCTCACCAGGTAGAGCATTAAATGCTGGATATTATCCAAGATAATAAGAAATTTCGCTGCATTAATGTATATGGCCCTCAAATAAAAGCTGATCGGATTGCTTTATTCCACCAGATCAAGCCCTTTTTGGTTACTTCACTACCTATAATTTTGGGAGGTGATTTTAATTGTTCCCTGGATTGTTCTATCAAACATGACAGTAGGGAAAAAATGTATTGTGATGCCATTGCTTTAAAATCAACAGTGGATACAGCCAGGGTTCTGGATAATAATAGGACGCTTCACCAAAAAGGAGGGTTTACATATTATAGCAGATCATTACACACCAGAATTAATTATCTTTTTAATTCCCCAGATTTGCAGATTTCTGCTGCAGACACTTTGCCTTTTGAATTGTTCTGATCACATGCTATTACACGTCACGATGCATTGTCCTACACATTCTTTTGCCCCTTCAGGAAGATGGAAGCTGAATGTTAGTGTCTTGCAGCTTCCGGAAGTGCAGAATGGTATTAAATCTCTGCTTTTTGCTTGGAGTTTGGTTCACTTGCATCTAAGATTCCACCTTTGCTTGGTGGGAAGATACAAAAAGAGAAATAAAACAGTTCTTCCTTTCTTATGGGAAATCCAAAATGAACTCTGAGTATCTCTTCTATTTGACCCAACGATTCCACTTGTACCGTCTTATTTCATTGGCAAACTCTAGCATATCTGATGTCTCTCAACAAATAAAACATGTAAAACTTGAAAGGAGACAGCATCAATATGATTGGGTAGTGTCCTTGGAAACTAAAATATGGGACACAAACTGGCTCATACTGCAACCCTTGTCAAAAATGTAAGGGAAGGGTGGAGGTATCCCAAATTACTAGTTTGATAAATTTTAAGAGGGAACTTCTTTCTGACCCTGTGGCCTTGTCCAACATAACTGATACCCACCTACATAAACTATTTGGTGTTTTACCACAAGAAAGGACTTATTGTAATGGTTGGTACTCAGCACAAATACCCCTCCTTTCCCACTCTGAGAAGGATATTTTATCTCTCCCTCTCTCAGAAATGGAAATATTGGGTATGATCTTGTCCTTGAAATCTGGGGCTTCTCCTGTTTAGGACGGATTACCTTATGATTTTTACAGAGTGTTTGCTGCAGATCTGGCTGCACATCTTATGGAAGTCTCTACTGCCTTGTTGTCTTCTGAAGTATTTCCACCTTCATTCTCCAAGAGTCTTCTGATATTTCTTTACAAATCTGGTGACAAAACTATGTTGGACAGTTGGATGCCTATTTGTTTGTTGAATTCAGATTACAAAATTTTGTCAAAACTCCTGAATTCTAGATTATTAGAAATTGCTCCTAAATTAATCCACCCAGCTCAAACTTGCTCTGTACCAGCTAGGAATTTGAGGGATAACTTATATGTTATTAAGGATGTCTTAGCATATTATAAGTAGCATTCCATGCATGGTTATTTATTATCACTCGATCAGTCAAAAGCTTTCGACTGAATACAGCATGATTTTTTGTTACATACCTTATATAGGTATGGTATCCCGCAGTCCTTTATTTTAAGGTTATCCAAATTATATAACTCTGTCATTCTAGCTTCCTACAACAGAGGTTTGATAGGAATTTACATTATTATTTCACAAGGAGGTAAGACAGGACTTCCCTCTTAGCCCTTTAGTAAATGTCTTTGTTCTGGATCCTTTAATTCGAGGAATGATTGAGAACCAGAACATACAGGCATTCCCTGGCTGAGGGTTGTGGGGTATTTAAAAATGTTGGCCTATGCCGATGACATTTATATTTTTTTACATAGTAATATTTGTGGACAATTTTTTGTTTTGTTTTGTTGCTGGGCTCCCCAAGCCCCGCTAATGGGCTTGTCAGGCTCCAGCAGCCTCCCCCCTCATACACGGGCTTACCCCTCCCCCGAGTGGGGCCACTGAAGCAGACTGTAGTGGCCAGAGGGGATGGCACCGGAGCCGACTCACTGACGGGGGCCAACATATTTTTTCTGTAAGTCCCTCGGGGGGCAGGGACATGCAATGACAACCTGTGTCTGCCCTGCCCCAGTACATCCTGGTGCCGACCATGGCAGTACTCCTGGCCTCTGCCAGTGGTCCGCAGTGCATCAGACACTCGACTCCCCCTCCCTCTGGAGTAAGAGAGCAGTCCAGCAGATGATTCATCCTACTCTGTCCCCGGCCAGCCCTCTGACTCCCAGATCCATTCCCAAACCCGGGTCATCAGCGTCACAGAGATGGCAGCCATGCCACTGCACCAGTGGGCCAGCAGTATTTGTGTACAATTTTAGTTGCAGATTTTTGCAGAATTTTCCCAGATCTCTAGAGCACTAATAAATTTATGTAAATGTATAGGGATTCGACTCTCTGGGTTGGAGCATACAGACTCTGAGGTAGCGTGTATTCACATAGTGCGTGGACCAATAAAAATACTGGGGATCAAATTTGGGGATGGAGACATGGCCTTTTTGAATTGGTTAGAAAAACTGGTGTTATGTGTTGCAAAAACACAAAAGTGGAAGGGTAGCCCCTTCAAATTAAAATGGGTATGGATTATTAAACAATTTTTACTTCCTATCCTGCTTTATGTTAGTTATGTTTATCCATTGCCTATCCAGCTGGAAACAACAGCATATAATATTTTTTTTTTTTCAAATGTTCTGGGGCAGCCATCTCAACCCTATTAAAAGAGATTTTCTTTACCTGCCTAAGAGTAAGGGAGGGGTGGCAATGATAAGCCCGAAGAATTTTTTTCCATACAGTTTTTTGGTCCAATACTTTGAGCCTAGCTTTTCAGGATGAGGACTCCAAAACTAATATTTGGTTAAAATGCCTTTTGGAGAAATATTTTGTTCACTGGGATGAATATCCTCCTAAGTTGTCGGCTAAACTTAAAATCATTGTTTTTAGCGGCCCACACTTCAAAACCTGAGTGCTTGGAAGGTATCTAAATCAAACCTAGTATCTTTCAACCAGAAACAACTATATGAGGATATTGTAGGACAGATTTGTGTCACAGGTCCCAAATTCAAAAACTGTATTGTCAGTAAAGTACCCCTGGTGGTGGAACAATTATTAGACCGGCGGATCCCTAGAACAATGTGAGCTGTTGTGTGGCTTTGTTTTTACAGCATACTGAATGTAAGAGGGAATCACAAACATAAACCTTTGGAGGAAAGGTCTTGTCCATTCCCAGGCTGCTCAGCACATACTGAATCGATGGAACATTTCTTTTTAGAGTGTACCTCTGCTCTAGGTTTTTGGAAATATGCCGCACGGCATTGGAAACTCCATTGGCTAGAAAGTCTCGCCTATAAATGTCTGGTTTGGGGGTGATTTTCCATTTTCTTTTCAAAAGTACCATAAAAGCACACTTTGGGTGTTTTCTGCTTGCTTTAAATTTGACTTGTGGCAGTCCAGATGTAAACTGGTATTACAACAATTACAGACATCATATGCCTCGATAGTACACAAGGTTGATGAAACTTTGCAGGATGTATTTCTGTTTGGGAGAGTGGTTTCTGGGAACTGCTTTCTGTTTTATGGGCCTATTTCTCTTGGATTTATGAACCACCTTAGAAGGTATGGAGCAGGTATCCAGTTATGAAGATTTTTTTAGAGAGTCTACCTAGCTACTTAGTTGTTGTTACTCTTAATTTTTTATTAAGGGTGATGGTTGTTTTCTTTTCAGGTTCACTCCTTGGAGGTTGTTTTTGAGTTGATTTACTTTCTGTTTTGTATGCCTTGTGTTCGTTGTTTCCACTTTCATTGTATGTATTTTAATTTGATTTGATTTATTTATTTTAATTTCCTGTTCTTGTATTTTTCTTTTCTTTCTTCTTAATAAAAAATGTCCCTATTCTTGGGTAGGGAGCACTGCAGATTATCTTACTACCTGGCAAGATGGTCAACCCAGGTGGAGAAGATAGTGGGTAGGAAGCAGCTACTCCTATACAGGGGAATGTGTCAGCTGTTACCTGTTATATGTAGAAGCTGGAGCTCCAGGGCAAGTTGCTGAGGACCGTAGAACAAAGTTGCCTGGCACTTGTAGAGAGGAGAATGCCCTGAACAGATTCTCTTTCCTCAAATCTGCAGTTCAATACTTTTATTAATGAACTGTCAAGGCAAATGCCAAAAAGAGAAACGGGTCAATGACCACTAAACATCTAGGAAGTGCCCCTGGACATATAGACAGGCTCACTGGTCACAGACAACAGAATCGCTCAAGGTAAAGATTGGCCAGCAAAGTCAGCTGTGCCTGCACGTGGAACCTCAGAGGAAGAAAGTAACTCCACTCATACAACCTGACCACCAGTGTCAGCTTGACTGGATACAGTTCCAGATAAGCCTCTGCTTGAACATGTACTGCCTCACCTAAACACTTGACATCTCCAGAGACTATAAGGAGGGGTGACCCAGAAAAAGTATATCCAGAGAAAGATGCTGGGAATCTAAAAACTACAGCATCCAGGTAAGAGCCACTCAGAGGCAAGGTGCTCTGTGACAAATAAAAGGAATGTGTGCCCTAGAGGGCACTATTCATTTGATAAAGCCACATCGGTGAACCATCACGATTTGTTACCACACTGCGGTGATTTCTATTGATGGCTGTTTCCAGCAATAAAATAAGGCTCAAAAGCATCTGCAACTTGTATTGCCTATTGTTATGCGTATGCAGGCTAAGTGTGCTGTGACTTCTGTTTCTTTGAATCTGAAAACTACTCCAGCAGCTGCAGCACATAATGTACTGCAGCAGAAGGTAAGGGGGGGGGCAGAAGGGAACTCCCTGACAGCCAATCCTTGTGACTTTAAAAATGGGAAAAATTTAGGCTGGTCCGGTGGTGCTGAGGGCTGAGGCACTGGATGCCTTACCTCGCACTGCGTCGGCGACCCATGTTCGGGAATGGACATGGGACACCGGGGGTTGGCAGGGAGGAGAAGGATCAAGCGTCCACAGGACTGCTCTCCTTCTCTGGGGAGGGGGGATTGCAGTGCTCGGCGATTGTCTGCCACCTAGTGGAGGCTGGGGGGTGGCACGTCAGCACTGGAGCTTGCAGTGAGAGTTGCGGCAGGCACTTGGCAGAACATGCACGGGAGCGTGTGTGCCACCGCTGCTGGTGCCATTGCACGCCACAACCTCAAGGGAAGAAAATGGAAAAAATAGGGGCCCTCTGCAGGATGACGATGGTCCCCCACTGCAGCAGTCTGGGAAGGCACCTCCTGAATGCATATTCGGTCTGGTGGGTCGAGTCACTCCCCACCCCCTGCCATGAAGCGTAAGTCATGGGGTTCATGGGAGGGGGCCTCATACCTGGAGCCGTGTGGGGCAGGGGACATCAGAGGGTGGCAGAGGACTCCTAGGAGGACAAAAATAGAAACTAAAAAAAAAAAAAAAACGGGAAAAATTTTGCTACTGTTAATTTAAGTGATCAGCATAAGAGCCAGGAATACAGCTGGACTCCCAGCCTCGGTCATGCAGAGGGACATACAGGCACCCCCCAGGCATTGGTCCCAGACCCTCAACAGGGAAAAGACACTGGATTGGGAGGACTTTTTGTTAGCTTCTCTCATTTCTTCAAGAAGCAAAAAGAATCTGCTCAAAGTTGCAATGCAGTTTGTCTTTGTTACAAAGGACGTCTCAAGTTGCCTCCAGATAAGGTATACATAACAAGGACCCTGTTAAAGGACTTCTTGAAGTTCTATTCATCAGGACTATACATCTTCATCCATGTCCTGTGAGATAGCACCTTTGATGTGTCCTTTAAAACTGTGAAGGCATTAGAAATGTTTTGAACTCAATATAATATACAGTAGTTAAAGATTCACCCTTGCGGCAGTCCTTCATAGCTATCCCCCTTACAAATCCTGCCGTTAAAGTTATAACAATTCTGTTTCATAATGAGGTGGTTAATGTGTCAAACATAGCCTACTGGTTAAGCCAAAAGTGTGAAGTGTTGGATTGTCCCTCCCCCATATTGGACACAGAAGAGGTATGGACAGGAGGTTGGAAGTTCTGTGTCTAGCTGTGGCAGGAAAATGATGGGATGCTACACCTGGCTAGCAGTTTTTTTCTAGGCAGAGACCACAGCCTTTGCTTTTAGCAGGGCCAGTCATGATCATGCCACAAGTGTGGATCTCAGACTCATTTAAAGATCAAATGCAACTTTTTTTGATATTTTTAATAAAAACTTTAATTCAAGTCCCTGTGTCATGATTAGTGTTTCCTGAAAATATCATGCAGTTTGGTGTTGTGGTTTTCTGTAAATCAGCATTTGTTAATGTGCTCTGCAGTAACTGAAAACAAAGAAGACATTTATTTCCCTATCAGTGAGGCCTGCAGAGCAATTACATCAATTTGGCCTAGCCTGCTGCTTTAGCAGTTATGTCCCTGACTGAAGACACTGTTTCAATTCCCTGTCAGAGCAGTCTGTAGAGCTAATTGTTTCCTCTCCAAGTTGTTTACTAACACATCTGGTTTGTGTTTAGTTGTGGTCTAAGAAATTCCTGGGCTCTGATTGGCTGATAACCCTGGCAAGGTGGGCGCCTATCAGACAAAAGGACCTGGGTATTGAAAGTGTCAGTCCCAGCCAATCTCATCACATGTATCAATGGGCACTGGCAAATTTGAACTAGCAGACCCGACATTTTTTTCTCTCTTTAGGTGACATTTCCCCGAGCAACAGATATCAGGTATTGCCCCCCCCCCCGCATCGCAACAGCATCCACACTCAACAAAACACATATTTAAAGTAAAATTAAAGGTCTTTCTTTCAGTCACAACAAAATCTAAAATATTACTGAAGTTCTCAAGTCCAAGCTCCCCCAAAAGTTGGCTGATACAGTAGCCGATCCAAGCCGGCAGCACGTGTGCATCTACAGGGAGCGGAACTCAGGAAAGTGCAGTCATGGATCCTTGCCCGATTCTCCCGATCTCCTTAGTTCAAAAAGTGTAGCCCTGCTAACTAACCCCCTTCAATGCTGCACAGCAAAACCATGAAAAAAAAACCCCAGAACAATCTACCTGTCTTTACAGGCTCACGTCTCTCTTTCATGCCAGGTGGCTACAAGTCCACTTTCAACTCCCGATCTTGTTCGGTCCCTCCTCGGCAGTTCCACATGTAGCTGCCTTGCCCAATCCAGAAACACTGCTTGTTGTGATTGTCTCCTCATTTTACTGTTAAAGAGGGTCTCTGGTAATCTTACCTGCTTTTCTGCACCATTTCTCTCACCCACACGGTAGTGCAGTGATGTGTGTTGTTTAAGCAATTAGGCACTCTAAGGTGTGTGTTATCATGTATTAGATAATGGGTAAAGTCAAACTTGCTTCCTGATTGGCTGAAACAGCCTGCCACCCGGGCTGTTATTTCTCAATAACGGCCTGCTCAATAACAAGTTCCCCCTAGCAGCACCCCTCACATCGTAATATCCCTGTGTCCATGCTCTGCTAGCCGCTAATTTTCACAATACTGTTACGACAGGATGACCTAAAAGCACCCACACACACAACCAATCCTCAATGCAGTGAACAGTAAAAAAAAAAAAGCCTCTTCTTTTTTTTTTCCCTAGTAAGTTAGTCCTCACTCAATGCTGGCAAGGCTCAGAACCTCACATCCTCTCCCAACTGCCACTACACGGCACCACGGCTCCATTGCGACTAAAAATTTAAATTAAACTCCTGCTCCTCCATAAATAAAAGCAGAAGTACCTCTTGATTTCTACTCCAGACATCATCGGCCAAGTTCACAGATGCTGTCACACAACACGCATGATTCCCGCTCTACAGCTCACCCTCTTGCTCCCCCGTCGACAACCGAACAATATATTTCAGCGAAAAGATAACTGATAACGATGAAAAATTTAAAGCAACAATTCCCGGGACATTGCTGTCAAAAAGATGGCACTGTAAAACACTTCCAAAAAAACACATACAAACAGCAGCACCCTCTAGTGGCACTAAACGTACTATTTTACAGAACCCAGCATTTTACTAACTTTTTACTAATATTTTACTCTTTTTTTAATAAAATCATTATTTTAAAAAAGCTAATAATATAAACCCATCATCTAAGTGTAATAATACCCTCCAGGGTGGGCGTTATGGGATATAACGGACCTTCCAGGGGCTATAAGGCCCTCCGCCTGCGGCGTCGGGCCTCATTACACCCCTAGGCGGTCCGTTATATTTCAATAACGCCCACCCTGTCGGGTATTATTACTTACATAGCATTACTCCTGGGGTGGGTTGAAGCACAAGGCAAAGCTGAGTGCTTCCACCACCCCAGGAGTGACGTTATTACACGATAACACACACCTTGGAGTGCCTTATTGCAATTATACAATGGCTCGATGTTATACAAAATAAACAAAACATTAAAAATGTTTTTAGTGGATGTTTTGTATTTCTGAAGAGAAAAAAGTGGCCAATCTAATGGTCAACCTGGTCAAGTAAATCCATACAGTGATGTTATTGTGTAATAACATCACTGTCTTATGCACTCAATGACCAATCAGAATACAGGAAATTTCCTTGCCATTGTATAATTAAGCAATAATGCACGACAGGGTGTGGTATATCGTGAGATATCGTCACACCCCAGGTGGTTGGGCACGAGGCCGCAGACCGAGTGCGCCCAACCACCTGGGGCGTGACGATATCTCACTATATACTACACCCTGGAGTGCATTATTGCTATTATGAACTAGGCTGTAAAGAGAAATTGGTTAGTAAATTGATAGAAGAGTCATTTTTGTTTTTTTAACATTTATTTCTTTTGTGAATACATTTATGTGAAAAATGAGAAAAAATAGTCCCATTATTCAGGGTAAAGTATTGTAACAGTAAAGTAGTAACATGTTTTATATTCTCTGTGTTAATAGTTGTAGTAAACAGTTGTAGTAAAGTAAAAGATTTTGTAGAGTAACATTTGTTTTTTATTTTATTTTTCATTTTCTTTATAATTATAGACGTTTAGTTGAATATTGCCAGACATCGTTCCTACTTGTATATAGGGAAAGAACTGTTTGCTTGACTGCGGTATCGAGATGTCTTCAGTGAAGGTTTCCAGTCGGGTTTGTTTTGCTGACTGTACTGTCGGTGGATTGGTTGAGCTGCTTGAGGGGATATCCTGTTCTTGTTGCTGTGGGTGGAGCTGCAGGAAAGAGAAGAGGCGTTATATAGTAGCTTGTTTTTTAAAGCATGGAGCACTTCTGTACTTTTGTGGAGGCGTTATGGTGTCTGGATGATCGTGGTGTGGATTTGTGGAGGTTTAAAGGTGAGTGTAAGTGGGCTTTGCCAGCTGCATCGTCGATGAAATGTTTGTGGGCTAGATGTTCGAATCTGGTGGGGTGTGAGGTTTACTTACCAGAGATGGCGGTTCTTGAGACAGAGACTTGCTGTGGGACGGAGTTCGTTTTCATCTTCTTTTGGAGCTGTGGACATCTGTTTTGGAAAAAAAAATAAATTAGAGCGTTATTTCAGTGATGATAGGGGGTTGAAGTACTTACGAGTTGTGCTGCATTTCTGTATTTGGCCTTGACTGTTCGGTAGTTTTGAATTTTTGAAGGGATTGCTGTTTCTTCTGGTGGGATTGTGGGTGCTGATTTACGAACGGATTGAAGAGGTGTTTGAGGCAGGTCTGTCGTATTATTTACTGTGGTTAGGATTTTACTCCACTGGTGTCTGTCAGTTAAAGAGGGCTGCCAATAGCTTCTTATGATGTTTCCGATTTGTAGCCAGTAAGCGGACATGATTTCCTTTGTTTCTAGTCCGGCTTTGAGACAGAGTTACTCTGCGGTGCCTGAGACTATGATTTGTGTAGATTTTTGGGAGGTTTACTTTACAGATTCTGGGAGCATAGAAGCCAGGTAATTAACACCTAACGGCTCTATACTGTACCATATGGGTTGTTTTCTAGGAAGCTTTGTGGTAGTCGTTTGGATGACAGTATAAGCAGGGGCATCCAGTGGCAGTTTGTTTAGGTACAGCTCGAGACTTCTGACAAGACACAGTGGGTCCGTTGGATTTTCAAACATAAATCCTCTATTGCTTTCTTTATTTCTTTCCAGTGGATCTTTGTGATTTTTTGTGTACTCATTACAGGAAAGAGAGACATATCGCAAGCCTTGTTCGTTACTGTTAATTACAAAGCTAGTAGGTTTTAACTGTCGGAGTCCCTCTTTCCCTCGTCTGGCGAAATGAAGCTGTAAATCTAGCCAGACCTTGCGTAGTAAACCTGGTGCTGTGTTTGGGTTTAGGGCTGCTGAATTTTTTGTTTGAATTAGATGGCTTTCAGATAATGCTGGGTGGTGTTTTGTTATGTCCTTTCCTTCACGTTTTAGGTTTTTTATTACTCCAATGAATACGTTGTTTGACGTTGTGAAGGAAGGGTCAGTCATTAAGCTGAAATTTCTGTTAAGAGGTGGTTCATTTAAAAAACGATTAAGACCAGCTCTTATTCCATTGTAACTAGTAATGCCATATTCTTGCCCATTTGCTGATCTAACGCTGCCATAAAATTCACGAAGCAATGTATTCAAATTTTCAGCTGTTACTGTTGCAAAGTCTATGTCTATTTCTTTTTCTGTCAGCCAATCTTTTAAAACATTTACTGCCCAATTGGTTTGACGTTTTGTATTCTGCTCATTTTTATTCATTTCTATTGAGTTTAACTGCTCAGCTGTTACCTGTATATGACGTTTTGGTCCTTTCTTGCAGTTGGTTTACTCATATTTTTTTTCAAATTTTTCAAGGTGTTTTATGTCCAAGTTGAAATTTACTTGGGGAGATGCTGCTTTTCTTTCCATTTGAGGTAAGTGCTGAGTTCTGTCAGTGGTGTAGTAATATGCTAATTAGAAGCTTTGGTCAGTTGCTGACTCTTTTTTTTTGGTGTGATGATGTAGCTAGATATCATCGCCTTTGTTCAGGTCCTGACCAATCAGAGTGTAGGATTTTTTTTCCCTAGTTCATAATTTCTTTTATTCCCTACTGATTTTCTTAAAATTAGATTTTTATGTGTTGAAAATCAGGAAGTGATCATGCTGTGTGCTGATTGCGTGAGTGAATGCAAAGCGCGGTCTATGATATATGCTCCTGATTTGGCCCTGATTGTCAAAATGAGCAGCAGTAGCGAGTCTGATGTTTCTGCAGCAGAAAGTGGTAGCCTTGATGAAATAAACAAGTTACTAGGGCATACTATTTCAATGGTCTCTATGCACTTGATCCACTTGTGAGTGAGAACAATTCATCTTCTGATGCCATCAACATTGAAGAAAACAGCTTAATCAGTCGCATGCAAGACACATCGTGCTGAGTGTCTCTGTCCTATATACAGTGAGGTTTTTGTAACATCAGTGAAAAAATCTAAAGCAACATATCATTTATCAACAGAGATACAAGATCTTTCACTGATATCTCCTTGGTCCTCTCATTGCAACCCCCAGCAATGCATAGCAATATCACCGTACGTTGCTTTATCAAAAAGCTGTCTGTCATATGGGTGTTACTTTGTGCATGCCACCAGCTGCCATACATTCCATGGTGCAAGTTGTCATTGTCCCCGGGTCATTTATTTGTTTATTTATAATTTATTTTTCATATTTCTGTGATTTACAGTTATCCACCCCCCCACCCCCACAGCAGTATAGTACTGCAATGGCATTATCACTGCATTCCTGTCACTGTAATAGATCGGACAACCGAGGTTGAAATCATTGCTAATTTGTGTCCATGCTCCTTACCCAATGAATTCATTGTGGCTAGTAGTCGCCACATGGTAGCCCCAAAAAGCTATGTTTGTAATGTGATCTACTGAGATAAGATTGTGTGGCAGGCATTGAGCAGACTATGCTGAGGTTCCTGGTACAGTCACGGAGACTACTATCGTTTATTATTTTCCCAATGTCTCATTACAGTGTCACCTGCCAGTTGTAAATCACAATCACTGTTCCCTG
The DNA here is from genome assembly GCA_016271365.2 of Neoceratodus forsteri. NCBI lineage: Eukaryota > Metazoa > Chordata > Ceratodontiformes > Ceratodontidae > Neoceratodus > Neoceratodus forsteri. The sequence continues at coordinate 424,980,469 of CM057453.1, forward strand.
TGGCATTTATTTTTGTGTCTGTTATGTATGTTACTGACACATGCCTTATACAGCTGTCAATGAAGTATGCCTACAAGGTAACATATGTTTTTAGCGTAGATGCGACTTCTTCCCTGTTTTTGATCAGTCAGCTCACCTTGAATGCAATATAGGCTAGCAGACTCCATACATAATAGTTTATGTATACCCCGGTCCCCATTCACAGTGATATTTTTTTATTTGTCCATCCCTAATAATTGTGTACATGTGCATGGCATTTTGTCATTACATTATGCAGATGTAATTGTGAAACACTGTGACTGTGGACTAGCGTTATTCATTTGGCACCCCACTACAGTGCATTTCCATATATTTTTGCTGAATGTACTATTACTATTGTACATTGTTCTTTACATTAAAACTATTACATCTTTCTAGAAATTTTATAATAACATTACTGATCAACTCATGAATGGTGCACACTTTTAGTACGTGATTTCAAATCAGCCATAGCTCTACAGTTTGGAGATGTGGATTGAGATTTGGTTGCTCTGCTATGAATGTAGATGTTGACAGCAATGCATGCACATTGTCACCAGTTCTCAAAAGCAATACCTTCCTGAGCCAAATTTAGTTTTGTGTTAAATGTTTGTGAATCTGAGAGACGAAAATTTGAATGCCTACATTATTGTGACCACTGTATATGCAAAGCTGTTTAAATTCTTGCATAAGCACATTAATGACTATGTCCTTACAAGACTGCATTTAATTATACACCATGAATAGTTATATACAGCATGTGGCACAACTGGGTTATAAATACTGTATATGTCAATTATACCACTATGTTGTCACGCACAATTCAAACACGTGCCATGGCCATTATACATGTGTCCCTATGGGCTGTTCACAGTGTTCATGCACCCTACAAAGTGAGGAATTAATTATTTGATTTTCTCATTTCCTGTCATCTGATCCTGAATAGCAGATTGACCTCACTTCCCAATGTCTTCTTATCATTTGACATACAGTGAGATCATTGTAGATACAGCTGTATAATGCATGTACTTTCACCGTGATCACACCTAAGCCATACACTAACGGTGTACAGTGACAACATGTGTGCATCTGTGATACATACAGTATGTTTCTGTGGCATCACCACTGTTTCTGGGTTTTTGATGTACTTTGGACAGCGGTTGGAGTGGGGGAGGTTTAAGGGAAACATTACAAAGCATAACTTCATTGAGAGAGTGGCGGCACACTGGAACAGCCTGATATTGGGGGTACTGGAGGCAGGTACAGTGGAGTGATGCAAGAGGGCATGGGAGAAACACAAGTGGTTGTCAAGGGTAAGGAGGGTGGAATCTGTGTGTGGGGGGGTGCAAGTAAAGAGGGAGTGAATGGGCAGACTCGATGGGTCAAGAAGGTCCTTTTCTGCTGACACATATCTATGAATCTATGAATGAGAATACATGTCACAGACTCTTACAACTGTATTACAAGTCTTGCCATCAATTTTATGTTCTTTTCATGGTCATGAATAATCTAAATTGTGTATTATCTATTTTCCCTTAGGTGTACCTGTGGTAACTGTGTTGCCATGCCAATAGAGCAGGAATGCCGATGTTGCCAGGAGATGAGTCAAGTGCTGGACAAGATTAATGACATCAGCAATGCAATTCTTGATGCTGCAGTACCACACTGCATCACCAAACAGCCCGGTGTCACCGAAGTATGTCTTAGCATTTGGGTGCTTGAAACAGTATAGGCAGCATACAGGCAGTACCACACCAATGAGTGACTTCCCCAGCATGAGTGAATTGTCCATTTCATACATTTTCACATCACATGATGTATGCTATAACCCACGACAGACCATTGGTGTATCGGGGCATTCATGCACACCCCAGGTGCATTGTCAGACATGAGTGCTTGCCCAAGTGACTTCAACCAGCCAGGAAGTGCATTAATCCCTGATACACCCAACTGCTGGAGTGGGTCATCGCACTTATAAAATGGCCTAGCTGATTGTAAAAAGCAAAATATCAAAAGCTTTTTACGATCGGCATGCCAACTGTTGGTCTACTGTGGCATTAAGTCAGGTGACACTTTCTGCACAACAGCAAGTCGTAAGTTGACCATTCATTAATGCCCGTTTTATAAAGAATGAATAATACACTTAAACTTTTATTTCTAAGCTTTATAAATTGTGCTGTACAAAACTTGCAACCACATTTGTTCACTTGGTCTACATGGCCAGTGATTATTCCCATAGTATACCCTTAGTTGATGTGAAAGTGCTAGATCCTAGGGCACACCGGCACTATGTACCTTGTGGCCATCACTGTGGAGAACAGCAGAGGCGTTGCTAGCATGAGATATTATTCGGGGCTTGGGCCCCAATCAAAAACCAGGGGTCTGCAGGGGCGCCTAAGGCCCATCTTTATGAACATTTGCACTGTCTGCGTGCAAAATAAACATTTTCTACTTAAGCCTTGTTTTCCCCCATACCTGTTCCATTATTTTGTGTCCTTTTTTTGGTTGGCTTGTCAGTTGTCAGGTAAAAACTTCATGTTGTAGATTAAAAGTTGTAGAATCAATAATGTACATCTGAAATATCAATAGATCTGGGCTAAATCTACTGATATTTAAGAAGTACATGGGGCATGGAGGGGGCCTGGGTCTGCAGCTACTGCTCACTTTAAATTGTATGCAATGCATTGTAATTGCTTGCAAGCCACCATACTGCTGTCCATGCAGGCACGCACACTGAGTGTCAGTGTCTACTCCACTACTGCACTAAAACTATTTGACTTTTTTGGATTTTGCTGCCTGCCAGAGAGTCTTTGTCTCTAAGACCCCATGGCCCACACCCTTCCCTTCCTTGCTTTAATTTAGTTTCTTCCAGAAAGTCCTTCCTGATATAGGGTTACCAACACTGGATTTCAAAAATAAGGGAGACAGCCCCCCACCCCTTCCTCGTCCCTTACCCACCCTGCCCCCCTGGCCACTTCTGAGGCATCGCAGAAAGGTATTGATTAATTCTTGGGCTCTAAAAAGCACAGGCAGTGCACCCCTAAGCAAAGTTTATTTTTGTTTTAATGGACTGTAATATAATTATGGGCCCATCTTTAAATAAAAGCCCCCAATAAGTCGTGTGCTCTAATAAGCACAGGAAGTTTGCCCCTAAACAAAGTTGTTTTTGTTTTAATGGACTGTACTGTATAGGGGACAACTTTTATTTTTCCGGGGGGGGGTTAAGAAATAGCTAGAGGTCTGGGGGCTGCCAAGGCCCCCAGAAGCTCTAGGGTTTTTGGTGCCCAATGGTGCATTTTGGGGTGTTTACTTGATGAGACAGCACAGCATAACAAACACCATTTCAGTGGTAGCATATTACCCAAATTTGCCTGTTTTTTGTTGTTACTCACCACATTGACTTACTGTCCAGTGAGTGGTGGTATCACTCACCTACCTTTCTCCCTCCCCACAGCTACTGGTGGCGCCTCTGATGGTGTCACTCACTCACCTTGACCCACTCCCCAGTAAGTGTTGCAGACACTAGGGGTGTCACTCACCCACCCTTACCCCCTCACCAGCTACTGGCATATCTTCTGGTGTTGTCTCTCATCACCTTGACCCACTCCCAGCAAGTGTCGCAGATACTGGTGCCATCTCTGACCTGGTGACTTTTTCTGCAGTCTAACCCCCAAATCTTTTCTCAATAAACTTAATTTGCCAAAAATATTGTCTTCTGTTTTACTAAAATGCCACCCACTTCCCACAGGCTAGGGTATCTCTTCTTGTCCTGTCCCTGGTTTGTGGAAAGTGGATGGCATTTAATAAAACACATATAATGTGTATTGTTAAAAGCCCTCTGGCACATAGTAGGAGTATACAAAAATGAAGATGCATCCTGCCGTGTTATGAAATGAAGCAGTTCTTAATACCTAAGCACACAACAGTTTGGGAGCTTTAACTTTAGAAAAAAAGGCAGATAACCGCAATTAGCAAACTTCATACACAAACCGCTTAACATAAGATACCAGCATCACATCACCTTCAAAAAACACAGATACTGTATACTGTAATGTATTGTTGGAAATACATTTCGAAGTCCTACAAAAAAACAGAAAACAGCCACCCGCTCACCCAGCCTTCCACGTGTATGAGGTGTGATCTGCTATAGATGCTCAAACAAGTACAAAAGAAGAGCCAACCAGTCACTATAGCAAACACCACTATGTTTTGTAAAATCTTGTTTTACTAAATAATTGCATAATCCTTCAAGTGACTGACCACCAATAAATCTGTTAATGTTGACTCATCAAGAATAGAAGAAAAGGCAAAAAAACTGATTGGAGCCATGACCCATGACAACCTATGTAGACAATAAAAAGGCAGAGCATTCCTTCTCCTAAATGCTTTGCCTCCGAAACAGTAACTTAATGTATTGTTTTTGTCTCCTTTTATTTCCAGCCTGCAAACTTCAATCCCTAATGCAGAGCCATCCTGTTAGCCCCAGCACTAGTGAGCTTAAACTTTATTGTAACTGCCAGTACCATTCACTCCCAATGGTATCAGTGACACATGGAGCTTTCCTGTGTCACTGCATGCAAGTGACTGGACAGGGTTCCTGAAACATTTGGTTTGGGGACATTGAGTGTGTGCATATCATGCACCAACTACCAAGAAACACAGGTTCAGCAGTAGCAGTGTTCCCACCAGTTGCAGAGTGTAGTAATCCATTATTAAGAACATAATTATGATTCTGTGATAAGTTATTACAGAATCATAATTATGTTCTGGTGGACAAATACATTTAGTCAGGCAGATTGGTGTTCACTGCAGTGACAGACAGCTTCACAGTAACAGTAATCCTTTCTTGCTTCATTTCCAGTTCTATGTGCTGGACTTTTTAAGTTACCCCACCTGTCCCAAGCCCAGCTTCCTGTAAGAGATTTAGAGGACCACTGGGCTGCTGTCTGAGCAAATATATATTAGGCTTAAACATAAACAAGATTTAACTTCCATTGTGCTCCCCACCCACATGTCCTACCTGGAAGCCATTTTCCTAATTTCCCCTTTTAGCATCTCCTCTCTGATTCCTCCTCCTTGGGCGGCTTTCTGATTCTGGCTGCCTCCCAATCCTGGGCCTCCAAAACAGCCAGCTGCTGAGCTCCACCACTCATCTCTACCGTTACTTCCCCACTGTCCATGGGGTGTCCCCAACCATTCCACACCATCGTTGCCATGTGGGGAGCGACTCACACAGCGGCATGAGCAAGGGATCCCACGACTAAAAGGAACTCGGTCTGCACTTTTCTGCTAAGGGCGGTTGTCGGCTGACAGAGCAAGAAACTTTCAAGAAAACCAACTGCCATCATAGCGGTCCCAGATTCCAATCCTGCTGAAATGGCAGCATCTGATTGGCCAGGTCCTCGTTCGATCACTCATTCTCCAATCATGCAGCTGCACACAGCTTGGCTGGGCTGGCAGGCAGGGAGGGCAGGCAGTTAAATTAAAGTGCTGGTTTTGGCTGGCTGATGAGAAAATGGAATGGCATTCCGTTTCCGGTGGTCCGCTGTTCTGCAATTTAACCCCGACCTCTGCTGAAACTCTGTAAATAAATTCCCTTCCCATGTGGGCTTCGAGTTCAGTCCCTCAGCATCAGTGCCTATGCTGTACTTGGGCTGGGCAGTGCACAAAAATGGGGGTTGCAGGCAGCACACAGCACAGGAAAGATTCAGGACCCCAAACAAAATGTTCTAGCCCCGGAGACCCAGTCCTAACGTCGCCCCTGGAGAACAGAAACAACACAAAATAAACAAAATACAGACATGCATGATCAACTAGCTTAAAAAAAGTACAACACAGGATTGATCATGTTATTTGCAAAAACTGAACAGCCAACCACATTCCTCCCAGTAAACCGCCTCACTTACCGATAAATCGAGCTGACATTTTATTTATTTCCAAAAACCCGTACACACATAACTGTCAACCAATGAAAGCCAGCACTAGACATGAAGGAACGTCTGCTCTGTAATTAACTACTTTTATTGGCGGACAGACACAGTGAAAAAAAGACAAACTGAAGCAATTTTAAGCATTTAGGATGACTTTTTTGCACTCCAGAATGTTCCATTTTATAAGTGCAATAACCCACTCCAGGCCCATGGGTATGCAGGTCATTAACGCACTTCACAATCTGTTGTAGTTCACTTGTGCAGTGCCCTGTTGATGCACAACACATATCGTGCATCCATTAATGACTGGTATACTTATGCTCTGTTGTGCATTATAGCTTGTATAAGATATGATGTTTGTTAGTGCCAAAACATAATCATAACAGCTTAACATAGTGTTAATTTGTCTTTCTTTTCACTGGGTCTGTCCGCGATGGAAAGTAGTTTGTCACGGAGCATACATTCCTTGATGTAAAGCAGTTGCTTTCATTGCTTGCCAGTTTTGTGTGGTCGTGTTGTTAAAAAATAAAATGCAGTCAAATGATAAGGTTCACTTGGTCTACATGCCATACCTTATCACTCTACAAGTGATAAGGTATGCCATTACTAATTGTCTATGCTAAGTTTTTGAAAATAACCGTGTCTATCCTGTGTTGGTTTTGTTTCATTTTGTTGATCGTGCATCACCATATTGTTTTTCTCTTGGCTGTTTCGTTTCTACACAGTGATGGCCACAAGTTAAGTACCGCCAGTGTTTCCTCGGATATAGCTCTATCACATCAACTATGGTTATCCTAAGGGCTTAATCAATGGCCACGTACAACCAGTCAACCAATGTGGTTGCATGTTTTATGCAACCCTTGTATAATAAATACTCATAAGTATTGGACATAACATAGAAAGTAGTCAGTTGCTTAGACACATGAAGTAAATATAGTACTGCATCAGTACTGTTTATTATTTTTAGGTAAACACATTGGCCCAGATATTCAAAAGGGATGCGCCATGCGCAACAGAGATGCGCCAACAGAAGTACAAAAAATGCACCATTGTCGATATTCAGTGGGAGCAGCTGCATGCTTAAGTTGCAATGTAAGAGTCTGCGATGGTAATGAATACATGCGCAGCCGTAGGGAGAGGAACCATGAATAAATGACGCAGTGTGATATTCAACAGCATGTGCCATGCGCAATAGGGGAGCTAGCGGAAGTTGTGTGATAACAGAAATGATCCAAAATAAAAAGGAACAATAGAGAGGTGCAAGAAGACTACAGGGAAGCCAGAGGTGGGAGCGAGCTGACAGCAAACACAAACAGGGCAGCAGTGAGTGGGACAGTGAAGGAGCAGGACAGGGCACACCTGTGACCACACCAGAACAGGACAGGAGTGGGGAGGCTGAGTCACTTGTGCAGGACAGACAGGGTAGTGCCACAGTGTAGTGAAGGCAGTGGCAGTAAGCAGGACAGCCAAAGGCCGGAGGTGTACCCGGTGCAGGGGGAGCATCACAGAGGACAGCGGGGGGAATGGGATAACATCTGCCGGGGGGGGACACCAGCCAGAGACATGGCCAGTGCCACCATCCAGATGAAGGCAGTAATGAGAGGTGTGAGAAGGCAGGCAGCAGGGGGGCGCAGCCGTGGAAGGGCCCATCGGTGGTATGCCCCCAACAGGCAGTACTGAGCCCACATCACCTTCGAGCAGTACACCAACACAGAGATTGTGGGCCAGTACCGCCTGAACTGGGTGATCCTGAGGTGGCTCTGTGAGCTGTACAGTGATGAGATGCAGGCACCCACATGACGGAGCCATGCTCTGTCAGTGGAGACAAAGGTGACAGCTGTCATGTGCCTGCTCACCACGGGCACCTTCCAGAGACCAACAGGGGACACAACAGGCATAACCCAGTTGACCGCATCACGCCTACTCATACAATTCCTCAGCGCACTGCTGCCACATGCTGCAGAGTACATCCATTTCCCCAGCACACAGGTGGAGCGTACAGCACACATACAAGAGTTCCACAGGGTAGCACGTATGCCTGGCATGCTCGGGGCCATTGACTGCACCCATGTGGCCATCTGCACGCCACCTGGCCCAGATGGTGTTGCATACATCAACCGGAAGGGTTTTGCCAGCATCAACTGCCAGGTGGTGTGCGATGCCAGGGGGCGCATAACCAATGTCTGTGCCACGTGCCCTGGGGGAGCACATGATGCCTTCATCTGGCACCAGTCTGCACTGCACCACAGGTTCACGAGTGGGGACATCCCCACTGGCCACATAGTGGGTGAGTATGCACATCACAAAGAATAACATGGACAGATGTGGGGGGGGGCATAGTCAGAGATGCCATGGGTACCGGCCTTGATGGCCCATGGCAGAGCGACGTAGACCACCATACTAATGTCCACCCTCTACACACAGGTGACAGTGGCTACCCACTCCGTCCCTGACTGCTCACACCATACCGGTGCCCTGTGACCCCATCGCAGCAATGGTACAATGAGGCACATGCCACCACACGTATTGTCATTGAGCGGGTGTTCAGGATGCTGAAGTCATGTTTCTGGTGCCTGGACATGTCTGGCAGTGCCCTACAGTACAGCCCCTCGAAGGTCTGCAGGCTATTCCTGGCCTGTTGCATCCTGCACAACATGGCCAATGACTGTGGGATAGCCATAGAGGTCGAAGAGGGGAACAGCGATGGGGACGATGAGGACGCCAGTCCAGACAGTGATGGGCAGACACCCCTTGGGCAAAGGGACCCCTGCCTGATCCGGATGGAACAACTGCACCGGGACACCATCACAGAGGAGCACTTCGGCCAACACAGGTAGGTCATGGGGCCATGTGCAACTGCCAATGGCAAGGGCACAACCCACAGACAGGCATGGACGAACCCCAGGGGTGGATGGCGGCAAGTGAATGGGTCTGAGTGTGGAGCCGCACGTGCCGTCAGGGATGGGCAAGGCCAAACATGACACGCTCATGCACACACACATACACACACACACTCACACCACAAGACATGCACAAGGGGTAGAAGGCATGCCAACCCCGACTGCAACCCCTAGCCACACACAGGTCCACACACAACCACACCCAGTGGCCGTCACTGTGCATGTCTCAGATGCTGGGCACCATTGCACACTGGTGGACAGCGCAACACAGGCATCATCTTGCACATGCCACAGTGGCCTGCAGCCGGGAGGGTGTGCACATGGACCGTGTGTGTGCAGGGCCGGGTACCCAACCCGTGCATCATACGGTGCACAACACACTGCACACAGGGCAGTGACAGACAGTGGCCATGGTGGGAGACAGGTCAGTCACGCGGCACAGTGCCACAGCCACCACGGATGTGTGGGCGGCCCTGCCAAGACCTGCCAGCCATGTAAGGCTGACCATTGGCCTCATGGGGTGGCACCGACGGTCCCCCAGGGATGACGCTGTGGGAATGCGACCATGTTCGTGCAGCAGTCTGCAGCTCACCGAACATGTCCATGCCAGGCATGCTCAGTATGCCCACAGCCAAACCCAGTGTCAACATGGAAGGTGTCACACAATGCCAGGAATGGGAGCTGGACATGACACTGCACAGTGTCTGTGGTGCATGGGCAATGAACTGAGTGCCCAAAGTAGCCATGACAGCAGTGATTGCATGTGTCTGCCTGTCAATGGCAGTGGTCACATCCTCCCACTGCCAGGCCATCTCTGCCAGGAGCAGACCGTGGTCCCTGCTGTGCCGTACCTCTGCCTGGCACAGAACCACACTGAGTGCATCCACCACCGTCACAAGCCACAACTGCTGATCCACTGAAGCCTGGAGTATGTGGCTGTGCTCATCAAAGAGGTCATCCGCCTGATCAGCATGCTGTCCTTCATGGTGTTCCTGGCCGTGATGGGCAGCACCCCTTGAAGATGGGTGCTGCACACTAGAGCCATGCCGGGACACATCCACACACGGTGCACTGATGCCGCCACCCAACACTGTCCCCCCATCACCACTGGCCAACTGCTGGCACTGCCCCTCCAGCTGCCGGTTGCCAAGGCCCACTGTTGTCACCACAGCAGCTGCAACAGCACCACCAGCCTGGACGCACACCAGTGCTGCCCCACTGGGGCATACAGGCACAGGCTGGGACTGTGATGTCACACAGACCTCCACGGTGGAACCACACACGGCTAAGCCCATACCGTTCCTGGCTTTGGGACCATCCTGCGTCCCACACGTATCATTGTCCAGGATGTGTGATACATCATCCTCGGTGCCTGATGCAGCACCAGTCCATGTCCCAGCATGCTGGAGTCTGTGACCACTGTCACGCTGGGACACAGGCAGGGCCTCGTCCACACCAGCACCACCATCTTCAGTCCAGACAGACAGGCAGGTATGCGGTGGTTCTGACCCTCGGACACCTGTGGAGGTGGATGGGCACTCCTCCGTGTCCAGGGCCTCACCCACGGTGGACACACCCACCACCGCTGACCCTTGCAGATGCTCAGGAGCTGTAAGGGAACACAGTAGCATTAATGTCTCCACCCTACGCAGTGGTATTCCCCCCACCTCCCACACAGAGACAGCACAGGACCTACCATGCAGTGACGGGCTGCCACCCATCTGGAAGCCGCCACCCAGAACACCCTCTATGGCACAACGCTGCATGCTGCCAGACATGCACTCCTCCTGTGGCATCAGGCGTGGCACATCCGGCTGTCCACCACCAGTTGCAGCATGTGCTGCCCTGATGGCAGCCACCTTGTCCTTAATTCTCCTCTTGTCCGTGCCGACCTTCTTTTTATATTCCTGCACAGACTACTGGTGACTGCCATGCTGGTTCACAGCATGTGCAACCTCACCCCATGCCACAGCTCGGGCCTGTGGTGTTCCCGCTGTCCGCTAAGCAGTGGTTCCCTGTCGAGGAATGCCTCAAACAGGTCATCTGATTCTGTCCAGGTGAAGTTGGGCCTCCTCTTTCTCCAACATTTCTGTTCCTCCTCTTCCTCACGTTTGGTCATTATACAGCCTGTGGGAATGACAGGCGTTACCTTTCATTGTGCAGTCCCATGCATCTCCAACACACCACAGTCCACACTTCCAAACAGCATGCAACCCACTACAATAGACTGCAATACCAAACTATGGCCTCTGCAGCCCCATGTCACATTTATATAGCGCAAGGCATGCAAATGAGGTGAGGTGCAACTTTAAGTAGATGCTAATGCAGTAGCTGTGCCATGGAATTGCTGATGAGCTGATTTGCATATGCTGGCTGAATATCACGCTGTTGCGCTGTGCGCAATTGTGTTGAGCATGCTCAGGCAAAGGCGCATCTCTGTGACGTGCGCAGTAGGCACCACACGGCACATGCCTGGGGTGCTGACGCTGATGCCTGCCACGCTGCTGATGTGCTGAGCACGGGAGGCAGTGCAGGGCACAGTCACCACTGTGCCAGTGGCACTAGTGCGCTGTTCATATGTATGGCCCTTGTGCCCTGGAGCGCCGAAGACACCATGGTGCCACAGCATGGTAGGCCACTGCAGGGCATCACACACAAGCACCCAACCGCGCTATACACAGGGAGTCCCAATCGCGCTGTGGTGGTCCGTGTGTGACAGACCCATGACCCTGTGGTTGACCGTTGCCCCCTAGGCACCACGCATCCACATGGGTGCACCCCTATCGTGCTGTTCAGTGACAGCACGATGGGGAAGGGCAGCACTGTACCATGCAGCATCTACACGTGGTGGATGTGCACTTGAGAGTGCCATTTTGTGATCCTAGCTGCAGTAGCCATGGCAAGGAGGAGAGCAGCTTTGTGGAGCCCTCTGGAGCTGGCCAATTTGGTAACCATTGTAGACCCCCATGCTGGGGCCCTGTTTGGGGATGACCCCTTAGATAGGGCAAGGAGTGCAGTGCAGGAGGAAGTGGCAGAGGCACTGGAGGAGGCCACCAGGATCACCCAAAGTTCCGAGCAGTGTTGCCACCGCTATGGGGACCTCCGGCGGAGGGACCCAGACAGGCTTGCCCATCTACGGGCATGCACCAGGCGAGGCGCAGTGCCATGTCCAGGTAGGTGCTCCATCCATACACTGGTAGCGTCCATCCAGGTATCGCAGTGGGCATGTGTCCACCACATGGGGGGGCTGTCCTGTGTGGGCAGTGGTGGTGGTGGTGGGGTTGCGGCATGGCTGGGCTTGCAGTATCACACACATCGGGGGGGGCCTTTGCTACTGGTTTGTACTGATGTTCCCCTCTCCATGTTTGTATCCTAGGCCCTGAGGAGAGGCACAGGCACGCTGTGAACAGGAGGATGCACAGCAACAGGCACAGGCTGCCTGGCCCATCCCGCATCAGCGCCCGGATCTTGCGGATGCAGGTGAGTGCCTTTCTTCCAGGATATTCTGTGCATGCTGTGTTGCAGGGTAGGCAGTGAGACATGGCCAACATCCACTGACACCACTGACGTGCACGCCACACGGTACACTCGGCACTGTCCTGTGGCACTGCACGTGTGGGTGTGCATCGCTGGTGGTCCATGCGTGCACCGGGTACATGGCTGTGCCTCTGCCTTCACACCGCATAGCCATGTCACTGTACAGCCATGGTGGTGCTGTGTGGGACTTGGGCAGTGGGTGTGTGCAGTGGTCGGCATGGCTGTGTGCACCTGGGTAGGCAGGTCTTGTGGACACGATCACTGTAGGTGGTCGCACATCATCACAGGGGCGTGGCCCATGGCTGTATACCATGCACAATGGGTGGGCTGCAGGGAGATGGACATTCACACATATTGACTCTGTTCCCTTGTCCTAGGTGGATGGTGGATAATGGCCATCGAAAGGGCCATGCTGGAGCTCTTGCAGCTGGCACGGGCATCACTGGAAATCCTCCAGCACATGAAGCAGCACGGGGTCAGGAGGCGGAGGACAAGAAGGTTCCACATAAGTGGACAGCGAGGCAGACGCTAGGCCCTCCATGCCCCAGGAATCACCCTACCCCCTGGACCCACCCTCATACCCCTTCTTCCCTCTCCCATTTGTTCACCCTGCCTTACCCACCCCCACCTGGTATGTGGCCTCCCCCCCGTACATAATTGTAAATATTTTTTCTTCACCTATGTTCATTACATTTGTTTTGTTATGACAACTGTGGTGGTCTCTGATTTGCAGCAGGCTACAGGTGCTCAGCTGCAGTGGTGTGCATGGCATCAGGGGTGGTGCAGGCATGGGCGTGTGTGTGTGTCCGGAAGGGAACCACCTATGGTGTGGGTGGGGGAATCAGTCACTGTCTGTGGTTTGTGTGTTGTTCCCTATGCACTGGATGCCTGTGAGCAGTGGTCCATGGTGCATGCACTGTGTCCATGTTGCCCCTGTCAGACCATCCATGGCCTGTGCAGCTGACACCCTTGCATGTCTGTGATCTGCACAGTCTACTGGCATCTCAGTGGTGGCTGTCCATGCTGGACAACCACTGTACCCGGCCCAATGCACGTCTGCCTCGGGTGGCACTGTGGCCTCCGCTGTTGTCGTCCCCCCTTCATGCTGTCACTTGTGTCTGTTGCAGGGGATGTGCTCCACTGTCTGTCACTTGTGCTCTGGCCGCATGCTGGTGGCGTATGACTTCATGGTGCATGCGCAGAGCGGCTGGTACACCTGTGCCATGGAGGGGTGCTAGTTGTGGGTACACGGCTGCCGTGGCCACATGCCAGCGGGTTTGTTGACCTGCTACTGTGTCCCTGTGTTGGTGTGCCCTTGGGTACGGGTGGGTGTTTGTCCATGCACTGTGTTGCATCCTGTGTGGCGCATGCTTCCATGCACCACTGTGGGTGTCTGTGCTGGCTGTTGTGGCCAGTGCTGGGATGGGTCGTGTTCTTGGGAGGGTGTGCAGGTTGCTGTACCGCTGGTGGTGGGGTCTGGGGCAGGTCCTGTCAGATGTGGGGTACCTCATGTGCCAACGCATGGTCGGTCTCTCAGCTGTACCTCAGGGGGGCCGTGCAGGACGGCACTGTGTCTGCAGTTGTTGCATCGGTGTCTGCTGCCAACAGCTGCAGGGTGCTTGCAGTGGGGCTGCCTTGCATGGCTCCATGGTGCACAGGGTTGCATTGTCACAGTGGGGGTGGTGGCATGCATGGGATGTCCTGCACTGTTGTGCTTCTCTGCCCATATCTTCCATGGGTGGTGAACCCCTGCATCCTGTCTCTGCGCATCCCTGGTTGTGCTGATGCGCTGCTACCCTGCTCCACTGCACATCCCTGATTATACTATTGCGCATCAGACTTGCACCATTGCACATCCCTGGTTGCGCCATGGTGCAGTTGGTGAGATATTCAGTTGTGTGGCGCAAGTGCATCTTGGCCTGCGCAGTGTTTGAATATCGCACATGTTGCGCATTGGCGCACTGGACTTGCGCCTGCTCCTGCTGTTGTGCTACTTTGTGGCGCAGTTTGAATATCTGGGCCATTAAACTTAATTCTGACAAAGTCAGACATAACTAGACAAAGTATCAATCTGTCACTTAAACATGTAACATTTGTAAACTTTTGTAACACATTCTGTATGGTGCAACAATTTTTACTATGCACTACTGAAGGCAATGCTAGGTACAATGGATCGTAATGACTCACTCTCACATTGGCTGTGTGCACACTACACATAATAAGACACAGAATACAGTAAAAAAGCCATGGGCACTAACTGGGCTTTGAGACCCTTTTAACCACCTCAGCAGAGGTAGTGTCTCTCAGACTGGATGGGACAGTGGTCAAGAGGGACTATCTGGTGTAAGTGAAAGCTCTGGCCCCTGGATGTTCTCAGTCTTGTACTCATAACTGAGAACAGACCCCTGATTGTGGAGTGCAGCAACTTGTATGAGCAGGCAGGTGTTAGCATATGTGACCGGTAAACATGGCATATACCATGTTGTGCACTGTAATTGAGAAAGTCAACAGTACAGTAATCCAATCTGGACGTTACAAGAAAATTTTTACAGCCACCATGAAATGTGATGTGCCAAACTTAGGGTGAGGGTAAAAATTATGGGGCAAGGGAAGGGATGACAGCTGCCGTGTAATTATTGCTTGCTGCACACTCAAGCAGACTTGATTGGCCATATGGCATGTATCACCTGGCAGATGCGGCTGTTCGTGAAAGCAGACAGACAGGTACATACATGCAGGTATACGCACATATGTACAAACAAACACACACAGGCAGAGACACACCCTCACACACATAGGCACACACTCACACACACAGGTGCACACACACACATGTACACAGACACGCACAGGTGCACACAGAGACACACACTGCTACATACATGCATGAACACGCTGTTATAACTAAGCTGATTATGTAGTAAGATATTACACTACAGCAAGGGTGACCATATCACATATTGTTTTGCCAATTCATTTTAAGTGTTGCATGAAGGTAAATGAAGTGTATAGTGACCATCATTGTGTTGTCACTTTTCTATGTTAATATCAGAAGGGACATCATTACTGACAAACTGAGAGGATTTTTTTAATGATTGGAAGAGCATACACAAGGTTGTGAAGTGATCACCATATACTCCCATGTCATGATAGTAACAGGCCTTGTATAAGTGCACAGTGGATATTAATTATTGTCCTTTTCTGCTGACACTGTACCTGTTTCCAATTTTCACACGTGTGCAACTGGAACAAATATAAAATCGTTCACTGTGTTTCAAGGACAAATTTAGTGGCTACAATACAATTTTCTTACACAAGGACATGACTTTTGTACTATGCAGCCACTCACCTAACAATGTCATCACGTGTTGTTGGCACTGCACATGCCCCCACAATCAACTGTGCATGCGATTATGTTCCAGTTGTTCAACAACATTTCTCTCATGCAGAGTGAAATGAAGGTGAAGTTCAGATTGCCCCCAGAAGACCCTAATCTGCACATTTGTGTTGCATGTTGTGGTACACTTTCTGCAGTAAATAGTGTAATGCGAATGTGAATCATTCACTTTTTGCATTCAGGACATTGTGACACTGTTTTATCCATGCAGTGTCACAGTTGCAGGTCACGAGAAATGGTACCTACTGTATATTACATTGTGTACCACAGAAACCTTAAAACAGAATGCTTTTGTATGCTGCCAATTTGTGTTGACAACTAGCGTGTTTCACTGGGCAGCAGTATAGCTTACAACCATTGAGGTACATAATTAGGTGAAGGTTGATGAATTGTTGTGATACAGTCCAAACGAAAAACATTTTTCATTTCTCCTTTACAGCTGCCATTGTTTTTTTGCCTACCAAAGCTTTCTGAGGTGGTGTTGGGTTTGGCTAGGCTGAAGAGTTAGAGTCTTCATCCCCGCTTGCATTGTGAATCGCATAAGTATCAAGTGGCCATCGGAACAGTATGTCGGTTTCCTGGAAGCAGAGTGAACACTGAACTTCACAACTGAAAACACCTTTTTTTCTTCCACTGCTGTGTAGCAGCCACTTTGTCCACGGGTGGGAACTGTGATGTCAGTGGCGGTACATCCTCTCTCTGAAGCACTTTGTTGGACTTTCCATTTGCAACTGATTTCTCCAGCAGTGTCAGTATGTCTTCCACAAATTCTGGAAATCAATGAATTGTTTGTTAAGTTCATATGTTCTGGTTTTCTACATGTTACAATACAGTGGTTAAGTTTTATACAGTATGTGACGCTGTTTAAAGAAATGTAAACTGCAATGATAATGGCAGTCATCCAGGAGGTCTTAACATACAGTTGCAGAATATTCGTACGAGTACTGATTATTGTGCCATATGGTACTTGTTGAACAGTTTTAATCTCAGAATCCAGCATTACCCACTACCAAACACGGCAAACTCACAAAATGTATGTCTAGAAGAAATACAGTCAAGTGATACAGCAGTATAAACAGATGATGCAAACATCACAAATGCTAATAGCACAGGCTGGGAGGGCAAGGCAAAGCCTGTGCTATCAGCATTTACGAGGTTTTCATCATTTGTTTATACTGCTATAGCATTCGACTACAAATACATTTTGTGGGTTTACCTTGTTAGGTGATGTGTAGTACTGCATTCTGAGATTCATGTACTGTGTGTTCCTGGATCATACACAGCTGGTACTCACCAACCAGTACCGTACCCTAGTTTACAGCCAAAGTCTGCTGAAGCTATTAAGCAACCATACCTATGGGTGGATGTAGACAGACATATCCACATATAGTCGGTCAACAGACTGAATGTAACATGACATGTTTGTTGACATAGAGTGTACCATTAAAACCTTCATTTACAATACAGTCAAGTAAGCATTAATCATCGATGGAGGTGGCATCTAATGGGGAGTTAATGCATGGTTGGGACCATTGTGGCACGAGGCTGGAGGCCGAGTGCGTACAACGGTCCAACCATGCATTAACTCCCCATTAGATGCCACCTTCGGAGGGGATCAATGCGCTTGTAACATGGCTTGTGCAATACAAGTGTCATGTGGATATTTTTTCCTTCTTATCACACACACATCAGCACTAGGATTTCTGTACCTTACTGCTTTTTCGTTTCTATGTTGTTGTTTCTAAGACTCTCTTTAAGTGCTACAATGCGCATGCATGTTGCACTGCAGACATCGACTTACATAGTGTATACTAAGTTCTGACATTGTACGACTTTGCTTTATGTTGCAACATACACATAAGATAATGTTGTGCCTTACTAACCGCTCACTTCCAATCAGCCATTCTATTTGTCTGCATGCCTTTTTTTGTGATATTCCTGGTCTGCTGCATTGTGGGAGCTATTTCTTGGCTGCATAGTTTACTCTGCCCGAGGACACAGATGGCTTCTCTCAACTCCCAGTGCACAGCTCTGCTCCTCTTTCTGACCAACAGGTGGCACTTGTCCAACAACACTCCACTTTTCCTCTTTTTCTAAACAACTTCTTTCCCCATCTTCTACTTCTCCCATCCCATTCTGCTCGGACTATTCCTATTTTCATCGGGTACCTTGCTAAACTACAACCAGTACAGTTTCAGCTTCTAAATCTTGTTTGTTTTCCTGTGCATTGCTCAGCACATTACAAGTCACTTACATGCCTGATCCACATACTAGATATCCTACCAATAGGTGGCGCTTTTCACACATTACGAGACTTGTGGTCAGTCGATATATCCTGTTGCTTGCTTTTCATCCCCACTACTGCCTTTTACTCTCCTGCTACTACTCAGCTATTACTTCGGTCCCTCCGACCCTTATGGCACACTTCCAGTATCTTTGCTCTCTCCCCACAACTACACTTCCCGCACCCTGGAACACCGCTATACTGCCTGCTTCCCACTCCACAATGTGTCTTGATACCACCACCTATTGGTCAACCTTTCACACCTGTATCCACTGCTTGCTTCTTCCCAGGCGTGCACCACATTTCCCACGCTCATCCACGTTACTCCAATGTTTTCGTTTGCACACTCCTGATGGCAACACGGCATTATCGTGCCATAATGCTGTGTTGCTCTGGGGCCAGCTGACCCAGTTCAGCCAATTGTATTGCTTCTTTCCCACCTTCTCATTTTGCCCATGTTACAAACCTGTTTAAATGCATAGTCTCGTGCCGAATGCTGAATCTGCTTTTAAGTGGTTATTCTTGTAAGCGATCTTCTATTTTTTTAACGCTTGCAGACAATCTTTTTGTATGTGGAAGACTGCGTCTATATATTGGGCTGTGCTGCGGGGCTGTGGAAGGCTCTGCTGTTATGTGCAGTACATTATTAGTGCTTGTAACTGTTAAAAAGGCATGGTTCTGCAACTTTATTTTGTGCCTTTGGTTAAAAACATTTGCGGACGATCGTTTTGTTTTTGGAAGTCTGTGCATATATTGGGCTGTGCTGTGCTGTAGGACTATGGAGGGTTCTGCTGTTATGTGCAGTACATTATTAGGGATCTCACATCACTCTGTGAGCTGCCTGGGTTGGAAAGTCAGTTCAGTGCCTTAACTTTATCAGCACGTGTCAGCTCCTTCCTCTTTTTAGGTATGTCTGCCATGATCGCCTACTGATGTGTATTGAAACAAAATGAGCAGGTTGGTGCATACAATGCTTTAGTAGATGGGGGAGCATGTGCTAACTGCTCTAAACAGGGGTATTGTTAATCTTCATTGTTGTTAATTACACTTAATTAACAGCAGGATAGTGGGGAAGGTGGAACTATGAATTTGATTAATGGCTTAATGAGTGCTGCAATCGACTTTTTTTATACATTTAAAAGGGCAACAATAATGCCATAAAGTGAGCTACATATAGTAGGAAACATAGGAAATGATTCAGGGATTCAGAAATCTATGCGTTTAAGAGGGTTACTCTATTAAACTGTATGCGTATAAGTGGGCTTTACTGTACCTCATGATCGCACGGTACATACACACAGGTACACGCACGTCAAAACACACGCACACAGGGGGTAGTGACACTCACACACATGTACACATGCCGGTATGGATACACACAGACAGGCACACACAGATAGACATGCTAGGAGGCACCCATAATCACACACAGACAGGCACACACAGACTTACACACTTAGACACAGTCGCAGGCATGGACAGGCACACACATAGGTAGACACACGCACAGTCACACACAGGTATACACACGTACATACAAGCATGTACACACATTTCCAAACACACACATGCACACAAGAAGAGGCACACACTCACACACAGGTAAACACACAAGCAGAGAGACACATGCACACACATGCACAGGCACACACACACAGAGGTACATATATGCACCAGTACACAGTCCCGCACACATACACACAGTTACATATAAGCATTAATCCACAACGAAGGTGGCATCTAATGGGGAATTAATGCATGGTTGGCTCAGTTGTGGCACGAGGCCGCAGGCTGAGTGCCTACAATGGACCAACCATGCATTAATTCCCCATTAGATGCCACCTCCGGAGTGGATTAATGCACTTGTAACATGGCAAGTGCACGTGTACTATTTGTCAGATGCTATTTTCTTTGCTATGGAACACTAATCAGCAGAAATACTTATTTCATGTTTACAATTAGGGTGCACGTCTGTTACTTTTTAAGCCTTTCTGTAACTGGAACCATGCGCATGCACGTTGATCACCCGACATCGAGTAATATAGTGGCGACAACTTTTTTTCATGTTTCAAGTCTTCTGTATGTATAAATATTCATATAAAACTATGCTTACACCTGCAACTTTGGGACTTGTACTGCACTACTCTATTTCTCTTCACTTGTTTATATGTCACATCGCTGGTCTGCTGCATTCTGGGCAACATGTCGTCCGTGCATACCTTCATATCCTCCAAAAATGACAGTTCTCCTCTCCGCTGCCTGTACACTGCGAACCTCACGATTCCCACCAATAGGTGGAGTTTTCAGAGGACCAGGGAACTTTTGCTCCATTTTCCCACTGATGCCTTTTCTACACGCATGCTGTTCCACTTCAGATCTCCTGCCACTATTGTTATGCACTTCCCACGACTCACACCAGCCAGCATGGCACAGTTTTCTCTTCTACACATCTATTTTCTTCTGCCCATTCCTCTCTACACTATTTTACAATTCAGACACTTGCCCACACAGTGCATTTTCCCTCAACTCTCCCTCATCAGTCTGACCTATAGGTGGTGCTTTTTAACATTTACACAACTTCTCAACTTGCTCACACTGATCTGTTATTCACCTGTGCTCTCCAGTGCTCTGTTCCATCTCTGGGTGACTTCTGCAATATGAAGTGAGTCGCTCAGTGCCTCTGAAATAGCACACTTCCCCGTTCTTTGCTCTCTCTGGTTTTCTACGGTGCCAACACTGACACACATTTCTGCAGTTCCTCTCTTGCCCTGCCACTTCTCTTTCATGCTGTGTTCTTCACGCCACTTATTAGTCGGAGTATGTCTAACACATTGACTACTTGCCTATTTCAATGAGCGTGTTCATGCTCTCAACACGGCATTATTGCTCTGAACGTTCTGAAGCAACACGGCATTATGGTGCCATAATGCCGTGTTGCTCTTGTACCACCTGACGCTCTTCTGCCAATCCTGTTCCTTGCTTTCTGTTCTCTTGTTTTAGCCATGTTACAAGTTGATATAACATCTGCTATGCATAAAATAAAGCATTTAATTACCATATGAAGTGTTTGTCTTCTTTAGATGCACCACACTTTGTCCTCCGTTATATTTTGGCATGTCCACGGTGAACAATGCCTCTCCATCCTTTGACAGCCGCTACTGTTGCTCAGAATTTGTGTTGAAATGTATGGCTGCCAGTAGTATTCTTATTAGAAATGAAAACAAGTTTTTTTATCCACTTTCAACACAAACTAAAACCCTAAGTACCAGGCCAAACTGTGTTTATTAATCATCTGCTATACATCCCCTTATAGCTGTATGCATATGTTTTGGGTGCATATTGAATGATCAAGCAATGGAAGCTTTCCAAGGAGGATGTTTGGTAGTGTAGCGACAGTTTCTTAACATCACATTTCACCTGGTTTGCGAGTAGGATTATTTCAACCTTCTCATAGGCCTTCTCATCTCTTGGTAGCATACACAGTTGATGAGACCATGTGTAACATAAACTGAATAAATATTGTTAGCTGTCTGCTATGCTTCAAGCTACACTTCTCAGGGACTCACACCAATGGCATGTACCTCATTTCAGTTTTGTACAATGTGGCACAGTTGAATCACACAGTGTGTTTGTCATGGCTCACGCATTCTTTGACCATATGCCACTAGTGAACTAAAAAATTTGCAGTTGTATATTACGTACTACTTCACAGCACTGTGCACAGGTGCGGAGTAATGACCAACATGTGCATTATTCCCTATTGCGTTCTGATTTACATAACGGAATAAAACCATGAGGAAGCAAAAACTTGCCATTGATGTGCCCTGACAAGAACGATCAAGTACACAAATGTCAATTAATGTTGTTACTTAATTTGTTCGCTATAGCAAAACAAACAAGTGCCACAAAGCTTTTTGTGTAGAGCAAAGGTTGCATTGACAACTGAAATATTGAAGGAATTATTCATTGAAATATGTGCAGTGGAAGGTTACTGTTCACAATCACACTTGGGCACTACATACAGTGGTGGAAGGTTTGGACCCAGCTACATTGACACTGCACATAGTACTGCAGGAGCAACGTAACCTGCAGGTGCAGAAAAAGTTGTGATGCATGTCATGCGACACAATGATTGCAGCTGAGCTGGCACAGAGAGAGGAAGGATGGAGTATCCATAGACAGCTGTCCTTCCTCGGGGAGGGTTGAACATTGCAGCGCGCTCCATGCTTGTCACTCAGCAGTGGCTGGGTGAAAGCACATGCACACTGCAACATAAGGTAATGGAATCAAACGTCCAGGGCAGCATGGTGCTGTCTCTGCAGAGGTGGAACAGGGACATTGTGCCCACTGCACATTCAGTGATCTCCATGTAGAACATTGGATTAAAAGCACATATGTGTGGTGTGATGAAGCTACCGACCCCTAGCAGGCACTGCACCTGATAGCAGATCACAAATGCGGGTAGTATTGCATAGGACGGTGGTGAAGGTTAGGCCCTTGGTAGCTGGGTGATATGACTGTGGTGGTTTGTACAGATGGGGGACACAGGAGGAAGAAGGATCTGAACAGAATATGAAACCGAAAAATAAACTAAATTGTTATGCAGTGCCTTTTGTCTTGATATTTGCGCAAGGTGTTAGACTAGGTTATTAAATGGCTAACTGACAGCAGGAAAATGGTGTGGCACATGTTATCCAATACAGGGAGGTAGGGGTAACAAGCATGGTACCTTGGTGATCGATCCGTGGACATGTCAGCTTTAATGTCCTACTTACTAAATGAGCTATCAGATATCCAGGCTGGTCCCATGGCAGTACTATGTGATGGATTCTGGATGCATTTCTCAGGACTGGATGATGGATCGTGTGGTCCACAACTATAATAGCGTCCCCAAGGCTGAACAGTGGAACTATAGACCCTTGAGCCTCACCTCCAGCATAGGAAAACTAATGGAGACTATAATGAAGGAAAGGCTGGTGTCCCTGCTGGAGTCCAATGGGGCACAGGACAGTACAAAGCATGGGTTTGTCACAGGCAGATCCTGCAAGACCGAGCTAGAGGGATAATATGACTGGGTGAGTAGGCAAATGGGCAAGAGCCATACGGTGGATGTCCTGGCCCTGGAACTCAGTAAGGCATTCTATTTGCATTTTTGGTGAAAATAATTGAGGGAGAATCTCCCAATGGTGGTGGGGGTGCACTTAGCCAAGACAGAGAAGCAGAAAAATCTGGGGATGCTCATTACTGGATCAATGAACAACTCAGCACTGTGTAGGAAGGCAACAACAAGGGACCACAAAATGCTGTGTTGTATCTCAAGTGTGTAACCTCAAGGAGGGTGGAGGTGATTGTGTCGTTGTATAGATCTGTGGTTAGGCCACGCCTGGAGTACTGGCCTCAGTACTGGTGCACGTAACTGAAGAGGGACATTAAATAACTGGTGGTATTGTAGCACAGAGCAGCAAAGATGACCCAGGGTCTGTGGGGCTTAACATATGAAAGTAGGCTGAGAGACCTGAACATGTACTCACTGGAGGAGAGGAGGGACAGGGGTGATCGGGATTGGATCGAGACATTCAATTACATGAAAGGAATAAAGACGACCGATACCGAAGTGCTATTCAAAGAAAGGATGGTGAGGGACATGGTAGGCCGTGATATGGTATTGTACGATGGGAGATTCAGGCGTGAGATGAGAAGAACTTTTTTACAGAGAGAGTGCTGTCAGATTGGAATGCGCTAACTGAGGAGGTGCTAGGCAGTGTAATAGTGGAGAGATTCAAGAGTGTGTGGGACTGGGTGAGGGGGAGGATCGAGGGATGGGTGGATACTAAGGATGATGTGGATAACAGTAGGAGGGACTGGGATAAGCTTGATAAATGGTCAGATATGTGTCAGCATATGTCTACATAAACAGAGAGAAAAAAGATGCATCTGTAAAGATGGAAACTTGGGTAGGGCTGCAGCCTGGTGCGGTGGGCCAGGCATTGACTATCAACACTGAAGAAAGACAACCAAAGGAGAACCAGGGTATTATAAATTCCAAAGGTCTAATGATGTCTAAGCAGGATTTAGGTGGCTTCAGCCACTTCCTTTAACGTACAGCCTCATCTAGTGGTCCATGTGCACGCTCTGGAAACAGTGGGTTATCATGATGATGTACATTCTGGACATGGTGTGTGATTGGTTGTATCTTGGCAAACATGGCCTCCCCATTTCTATCTGATGTTGATCTGAGGATCCAGTAAAGCATATTCCTAATGCTACTGATACAGTCCTTCACATCTTCACATCCCTTCTGTACTGATGTCACTTGCAACTTTTTCATAATTCCTTTAAAGGTGATAAAGAAACACAAGTGAGCTGTGCATGCATGACTGACATGCAATGGTACTGTTCACATGAAGGTGACACTGCTGCCATCCACAATTTCTGAACATGTTCCTATTCATTACATTGTACATCAGGGCAACACATGTGGTTCATTGACAATAATAACTGTAAATGTATTTGTATGTGAAAAAAATACATACAAAACCTTTTACAAAGTGCCAGACATCATATTGATGCACAATACCTCTGGCTCGTTTTCCCTTAGGTACTTCTGCATTTGAGAGTGTCTATCTGTTACAAGGCACAGCAGTCTCAGGCCTTGAACTTTCACATCTGATATTTCCCTTTTCAGTCCCTTGAGTTCCATGTGGTAGGCACTCTCAACCTCGTTACTCTGCGTGAAGGAAAGTAGACTTCTAAATACATGGTAATCGCACGTTACAAAAACATTTACTTATGGGAAGGGTAGGACACAGTTGTAGCATCCAAAGACAGCTCAACTTGTCATGTGGGGGGAGGGTTGTGCTGACTTAGAATCTTACGGTGATCATGTCCATGAGTGTGTAAGTACCAAACTTTGCCAAATGACCCCGGCTATCGCACCGGGCATCACCTGCTAGAGTAACAGCACTGTCTGTCATCTTGATGGCATCTATCACTCCCGTTCTGCTGTTTGTCCATAGTTCTTGAATAGTCGGCTGGATGAACAGTTTGTTGTGCTCATAAAAGATTGTGTCTGACATACACCGAATGTTAATGTCTTGTAGCACTCTTATTGTTTTCTGTACTGACACTCCACTAAAACCGATGCTACCTGATAGCAAGTCATTACTGGCAGCATAGTCACCAATGTATGGCTGCGATGATCATGTCCGCTCATAGCCACAGTCATGACACTTTTGTTGTATGACCACTGACTTGCCCTTTACTTTGGAAACACAGGGACATGTTGTACCATGGCACTGAATACATACTTTGAATAGCTCCAGCAAGTTTGATTCAAAGACAAAAACTTGTGTTCCTGCCAACACCACTGGTGTCCAGGCGGAGAAAATTCCTTTAGTGGAGACCTATGAAGGGAGAACACAGTAGTTTTGACCAAACTGTTAATTAACAGTGTTTGTAAAATGCATCGCTGTTCACACAATTGTGAATCACTGGACAGGAGAAATGAACTGATATTTGCAATGCAGTTCCTGACCATACCTTGTAACAATCATCCTTTCCCCATGACACACAGACCGAGGCAGACAGAGAGAGCACCACAGGCAAGACATACGTCCTGCAGGTGGCATCACATAATCACTATGGTGCAGTGCAGTATACCAACTGTAGATGAAAGACGCAGCCAATAAGCTGATGGAGACAGATGACTGCATAACAGAACATTATGAATCACTGACATACCATTGGAAGACACAATTCTATTTCTGCCTGGTTGCACATGGACACTGGTATTTAACATATGAAAATATGAACATATGAAGAAGCAAGCAGAGGAAGGCCATTTGGTCCATCAAGTCTGCTCGTATTGCAGGGTCCACAGCTGGAGCTAATGTCCCAGTCCTCCCTCCCTACTACTCCCATCCTCTCTACCCATGATCCTTACCTTCCCCCTATGCCTATCCCAGCCTCTCTTAAAGCTGCACACTTTCTTCAATGAGATGGCCTCTTACGGCAGCACATTCCAAGTTCCCACCACCTTACTGGTGAAGAAATGCTTCCTGACCTCCCTCCTAAACCTCCCAACCTCCAGCTTAAGACAGTGCCCCATCTTGTTATGCTTGACAACCAGTTTAAATATAGTGTCCTTATCCACCTTCTTTATCCCTTTCAAGTACTTGAAGGTCCCAATCATGTCCCCCCTCTCTCTCCTGTCTAACAGAGAGTACATGTTCAGTGCCCTCAATCTGTCCTCGTATACCTTACCCTGCTGACCTGCTATCATCTTTGTAGCCTCACTGTGGACCTTCTCCAGCAGGTCAATGTCCTTTTTGAAGTGTGGGCACCAGTACTGAACTCCATACTCTAGATACGGCCTTACCAGTGACCTGTACAAGGCCAGTATAACCTCCTCTCCTACTATTGATCACCCTAGATATGCATCCCAGCATCTGGTTTCTCTTTGCGGCTGCTTTTCTGCACTGCGTGTAGTGCTTCAGATCAGTAGTGATCATCACTCCCAGGTCATTCTCCTCCTCTGATGCAGATACTCGGACTCCACCCAGGTAGTACTCTGTTTATGCATTCTTGGCTCCAATGTGCATAACTTTGCATTTATTGGCATTGAAACCAAGCTGCCAGATCCTGGACCACCTCCCCAGCTTTTTAATATCTTACTTTTGGCCCTGTATCCCTTCAACTCTGTCCACTGTCCTGCAGTGCTTGGTGTCATCCATGAATAGGCAGATTTTGCCCTTATTGCTGGACGTAAACCACAAAGCAATAAAGTAAAGTCTGCATAGCGACAGCATGTGCACCCACCTATGTGGAATGGGACAGGGAGGGGGGTGCCAGTGGACACCAAGGAGAAGTTGGGGGAAGAGCAGAGGGAGGGGGTGCCACTAAACAACAATGAGGGCATATGGAGACGAGAAGATGGAGGGGGGACCACTGAATATAGGGAGTAATTGTAAAGAGGTGAGAAGATGGAGTCCTTCCCTTCCCCAGTAATCCCAGGTATAACTTTGAGCCAGAGTAAATCTTGTGGTTCCAATGCCAATTGGTACCACTTTCCGCACTGTGCCGGTGCCCAAAAAAGGTCAGTATGACCCATGTGTGGTATGCTTCATGTACACATGTAGGTATAGAACAGTTCTTCCATGTGACCACCATAGTAATTGGCCCATTTTTTCAGCACATTTTTAATATACAGTATGCCATCCGGTACCAGTACATTATGAAGCATGGCTACATTCATACATCCTAATACCATGCCCTCTGCGATTACCGCATCCTTAGCCCACCCCATTTTGTCCACCTACACCATCCCATGATGTAGTTGCCCTGCATTATCTATGCTAGATACATCAGAGAATTATTTAGTGCTTAGTGCCTGGCATTTTCGTAGCCCAAACAACATCAGTCCTCATTATCAATATTTTGGATTTGAAGCTGCGTCACTACATTATGTTACTGAAACATTCATTTTTAACCATTCTGGACATATGGTAAAAGAATGGGTAGATGACCGATACGTTCACAAATAGTTGACCTATTAAACTACCAAAACTGCTCTGCATGTGAGTATCTTCTCTTACCTTTCAATACGATTACTTATGTCCAGGGCCACTGGAAAATTGTAGAAAAGGTTACCCAAAATTGCGGAGTGTTTTTCAAAAATTGCCGGAAATTGCGGGGGTTCTACTATAGACCCTGAGTGCTTCACAATAAATCTTTTAATGTTTTCTGCAGCATATATTAGTCAGTATACAGTAAATTGCTAAATGAATACACTGACACCTGAATATGTTTAAAGCATAAAGAAAAGTGTATGTTCCTAACAAGAATACTAAACTGATAAGCTATCATAAGTGTTGCCTATCTTCCAAAATTTAAAAGCATCTGCCTCATACAGTGCTAAATAGATTCTATAAAGCGAGCCACAGCAAATAAATATGGAATAAAGCCAGAAGAAATATATTTTTTTGTTTCTGGCTGTAGAATAATGAAGCCTAATCAATAGCTGTTTACAGTGCTCTGCCAGCTATTCACCCACATTGGTGCAAGAAAAAATAAGCAGACAGAGTGGTGAATAATTGAGTTTTATTAAAATGTTGTTAAAGTGTTTAATGGTCACAATTTGTACTGTAGGTACTGTACACTATTTTTGAAATCACATATTTAAACATTAAATCTGGGGGTTATTGGGGCTGGCAGTATAATCTAGAGGTAAGAATAACAAACTGTGAATGAGCTGATGACATCTAGCAGAACTGGGTTTGATTCCCACAACCTCCACTTGCATACACATGTGATTCTGAGCAAGTCACTTAACCTCCTCAATACTCCTGGGTTGTACCTGAAAACAGGCACTTGTGCCTAGTGGGCCTTATGTGGTTACCAAAAAATGTAAAAAAATACCAATATACTTTACTGCATCATACAGTAGTCAGCGTACCCTGTAATTTACCTTTGTTTTACTCTGGCTGCAATGATTCTGTTTAGTTAAAGATAAATGTTCAGATACATTTTGTGTTTTATAAGCTTGTTTTTAGACTTTAGTCAGTTTTTATTGTATTCTTTGCATGTGAGCATCTGGGTCAGAGATTGCTAAGTGCAGGACATTGTTACTAACTAGCTTATTCAAGTTTAAAATCAGCAGGGTCATCCAAAAAATCCTCAGCTGTTTGAATCAAAACTAGTCTGAATGAAAGTATGCTCACAAGAAATAACTCGCCCTACCACTTACAAAAAGGCTTCACAGTTAGCACCCCATTTAAGTGAATGGGATAATTTGCACCTTTTCTCCCATCTTTTTGTTTCAGTCTGTGTCAGCAAAACGTTTTCTGATAGACTACTTCAACACAAAACAAATGTTAAGTGTTTCTGCATTGTTTCGACCAAACCCAAGTCTGCATGCAAAATTGTCAATATATTGAGTATTTTATTAAAAATGTTAATAAGTTTTACACAGTTCAATATACAAACTCAAAAATTGCAAGAAATTGCGGAACATGTCAGTTTTTACGGAGAATGGTGAAAATTTCGGATTCCGCAAAAAAATTGCCGGCGCAATTTTCCAGTGGCCCTGCTTAAGTCTACATCCCTAACTGAGCTGCTTGGAAAATAGCTGCTGTCATTGCCATCCTGTACTCCCTCACTTTCTGATTTGGAATCTGAACTAATAACGGGAGAAGACGTATAAAGGTGGTGGACCATGGCATCAGTCTGCACACTGGCATTCTTAAACTTAGGTACTGACTGTGTAGTTGTGAAGCAAACATGAATATTGAGTGAGACACAGTTTTGTATTGGTTGTCTATGTGAGTCAACGATAGTATTGCCAAAGCTTTCCAGGTATTGTGTGTAACACCTGTAGCCCTACAGCTAAACATCATACAGATACTGTGGACTTCATGACAAGAATTAACTCAATAAACAACATTGATTTTTTTAGAGGTGGATAACAGATCAGGTGGTAACATAAAGCAGTAAACAATGCCAGCGGAACGTCAATACATCAACCTTGACACAGTGATTACATGTGCCACACTCTAGGTAGGCACACATGACAATGTAAATGCCCCCCCCACCCAAAGGGAGAGGCACACAAACACGCTGTTCAAAGGGCAGCCCGCCTACCCTGGCAGTTTACTGCCCCCAGCCCATATCCCCGTACATAATAATACATAGTACAAACGCTACCTGGTAGTGTAGTGTAGTGTGCCCCCCACCTTCTTTGCCCATATCCCCATTAAAACATAACCATGATCTCAAGATCACTGGCAGTTGAGTGTTCCCACCCTACCTGCCCATAGCCCTGTAAGTTGTAAATCCGGTACCCCTGGCAGGCTACTGTAACCACCCTCCCCACCCATATCCATGATCGATGTTAGATTATAGCACTTTATAAAACGGGCATTAATGAAAGGTCAAATGACAACTTGCCATTGGGCAGAAAGTGTCACCTGACCATTCATTAATGCTCTGGTAGACCAGCAGTTGGCATGATGATTGTAAAAAGCTTTTGAGTTTTTGATTTTTACAGTCAGCTAGCCCATTTTATAAGTGCAATAACCCACTCCTGCCCATGGGTGTATCAGGGCATTAATGCATTTCCCAGCTGGTTGAAATCATTCGGGCAAGCCCTCATGCCTCACAGCACACTCAGGGTGTGCATTAATGCTCCGATACATCCACGGGCTGTTGTGGGTTATAGCATACCCGTAAAACCTTGTGTCCAGTCATCCCCCCTCCTGTACCCGAACCCACACCGAGCTGAAATCCGACCACAGATGAGTCCATGGTAGTCCAGTTGCCCCACACCCACTGAATGTCCCCCACCCTGCACCACTCCCACCGTCCATGTATAGACCACCAGCCAGCATGGAGCAAAACCACACCACACACACTATGGCTGCCCACCTTCTGAGCTGTCAGTGAATGACCGCACACTGTACACTCGGAAGACCACTGAAAGCCCTGTCAACCAATGGGATTGCAGTGTGTACAGTAAGCTGGCATTCACATCTTTGTGACAGCTCAGTCGGCTGGCAGCTGTGGCATGTGTGGTGGGGTTTTGCTGCCCGCCGACTCTCTGGCCATGCTGGCATGGGGGTAGCGGGGTGGGGTTGGGTGCAACCATGGTATTCACAGAGGAGGATGTGCTGGGAGCATCTTCCCGTGCATCTTATGTGAATACCACAGTTTGGGCTCAATGCATCTCATTTGCACAGGGGTAACCTAGATGCGCCAAGCACATCTCTTTTTGAACCCCCCCCCACTGATGAATGTATTATTTGTAACTTGTGTTAATTCATGTATGTAGATTTATTCTGCTGGCTGTCATCTGTATTGCTGTTTTAACCTTGAGACTGTACGGGCATTGACATGCCTGAAAACAGTCTTCAGACAAGTGCAATTACATTTTTATGAAATACATAAATCAATAAATAAATAAATAATAAACTTCAAGACTGTGTTTCCAGAGTCTTACAAGCAGTACGTACACAACACAGTGACACATGTAACTACATCCTCGGTTATTGAAAATAACTTTTAAATGGATACCGCTGTCACATAGCACAGGTGCATTTCTGATCAAAGTTTGGCTTTGCGTTGCCCATACAATCATGCAAGCCAACGGCCTAGCAACAGTTGTGTGTCATGTGGTGACACAGTACCACGTAACAGCACTGAATGTGTTACTGATAACTACAACTGACTTTTTAAGAAGAGAAAAGATGTGCATAATGATGGGAACAGAAATAATTTACAGATGTTAAAAGTACATTTGTAACTGTGATAGCTGGTTTGTTGTTACCTATACTTTTATGCAGTGGCTTCTGTAGTGATTTCTGAGTCCCCTTGCTGACATACATGGATCCGCATGATTCAGTGACAATGTCATTTGACATATCAGTGTCTGTACTGTTTGTGGGATATGAGGTATCATCTGCTTCGGGAGCAGCAGGAGTACTACCAAATGTGCTGCTACTGCCTTCTGTGCTCATCGTTGCATCCTGATATTGCTAAACAATCTTTGAAACAGAGGAAGTAAAACACACACAAACTGTAATGGAAGTATAGGAGGGACAACTGAACAGTATTTATTCACATATCATTATGTTTAAGATTTAAAATGTTATTTGATTAGCACTTCACTATGACGAAATATTAAATAACCAATAGCACTGGCAGTGGCATTGGTTACTGGGTTCACACACGATCACAGGAATCAGATGTAGAGCCAGAGGGCCAGGCAGCCCTCTGTTTACTATCCATATGGTAGAAAATGTAATTAAACAGTCCCTCGGCTGGAGGCGTGGTATGCAAATGTAAGCAAAACCTTTTTGCTACACACCTCTGCCACTGCTCACAGGTGCAGAAGGCAATGGCTTACCGGCAGGACTCAGTACTCCATTTACAATTTTCTATTTTTTCCACACAGACACTGTAATCCTTCTTACAGAAGTTTGCACATAAGACAGCTGCACCACCCATGCTCAAGTTTACCATCCTGTGCATAGCCACTGTGGGAGCTACAACACCAACATTCATTGTATGACACCCCTGGCTTCACCATAGGATGGGTGCCATGGGAGAGGGCGCAGCAACAGGCACACATGTAAGTCAATGAGGCCAGCAGCATAGAATGAGTGTCATACCAGGGGCAGGCAGTTTTTACATGATGATACCATGTGGTGGTGGTGGGAATGTGCAATGTCAACCAGCATCCGCCAAAACCACCCTACGTTGTGCCTCCATCCGGGCAGCAACAACAGCTTCCAGCATGGGTCCATGAAGCATTGCACACACTTCAACCCTCACACCAGAGAAGGATAGCAGTCCAGCGGACCCTCAATCCTTCGAACCATGGACGGCTATAGGACTACCAGGTCGGCTACCGAACCATGGTCGGCAGAGTCGCAACATGAAATCAAACTGCTCTGCTGGCATTTGGGCCACATTTACTGTGTTGTAAACATAGCAGCAGGAGTAACACAACATGACTTACTGTGTACATAACAACACTGTTTGTTCAGAAGCCAGACTCATGGCTGTATGCCAATGTGAGGTACTGGTGGTAACCGATACTGATGAAGTGATCAACGCTAAGTAGACAATTATCCTACTGTTGCTCGGATAAAGAACTCAAATTAATAATGTTACATAACTGTAAGAAACAAAAAGGAAAAGAATGTTCATTTTTGTGTGTGTGTGTGTTTAATTATTTTTTTTTTGGACCTGCCACTGCTGCTTATCGTGGCTGAGCCACTGACCAGACGACCATCTCCACCATATCCAGGCTTACACCACTGGGCAGTGCTGCCAGAGGGGCACCCCCTACCAACAGACACTATTTGCAAGCCCACGGCCTACTCACCAGGTCAGGGCCACATGAGCTGGACCCACCCAGTGGGAACTATTAGGCAGTGTAAATGGCGGCACAGCATGGGGTCATGCTCTGGGGCATGTTTTTTTCCGGATGCTGTGATACTTGCTAATCCAATCAGGAGGCAAGACATGCAGTGATGTCAATAGGATGAACCCAACACCACATGAGGCGGAAGTACACTCAGTGGCTGCCAGCGGTCCCAACAGTGCACAACACTGTTCACAACAATCAAACCACAGTTATAAAATGAGCATTAATGAATGGCCAAATGACAATTTGCCATCAGGCAGAAAGGGTCTCCTGGCCAGTCATTAATGCACCAGTAGACCAACAATTGGCATGCCGATTCTGAAAAGCTTTTTATTTTTTTGCTTTTTACAGTCAGCTAGCCTGTTTATAAGTATGATAACCCACTCCAGCTCATGGGTGTATTAGGGCATTAATGTACTTCCTGGCTTGTTAAAGTCACAAGCACTCGTGCCTCACAATGCACCTAGGGGCATGCATTAATGCCCCAATACACCCATGATCTGTCATGGGTTATACAGCGTACAAGGAAAGCTGTCACCCAGATGCTCAATCCTTCTACAACCATAACTGACAACCCATTACAGACTACTTCACCAAAACAAGGTGCTGCTTCACTTTGGTTGAGTATACCCAGATGTCACACCATCAGAGGTCAGTTTCAAACTCGACAAGCATTGTTCAGTGACTCCAATCATATGTCACATACATATCAATCAGTAAAGGCAGAACGACATTTGACATTGTGATAAATACATTTTGCATCATGAAAAGAATTATATAGATATATACACAATGACAGTCACTGACACTGTCTAATTAATTACCTCAGCTATTTGTCATTTATGAAAGGCACCTCCAATTTTTTTATTTTTTTTACCATGGAGCTCACAAAGTTCTGCAGTGTCACATATATCACATGTGCTGCTTAGCACCTGTGAGTCACTGCCCACAATATCAACTGACTGTGACATGCTGGGACGTGGTGCCTCAGCCTGAATTGTGAGTATTGCATCTGGTAACAAGTGCAGGCACTTCACAAACTTCATTTTGTGTCTAGTTAATATAGAGGGGTCATAGCACTCCTCACGAAAGTGCGCGGAACACAGCACGCTATACTCACTAGGGCCAGTCCAATCCGCACATCTTCATTGAACAAACCTGTTCCAAAGCCTCAAGTAATGTTGATCTTTAGGAACGGTGAATAAAGAAAAACCCATGTTGTGGGTATTTCCACAATTAGCAGCAACACATCTAGATGGCATGCTGACAGGACAGTGAACAAATAGCTGTGCACAGACACCAATGAACAATTCAACAACAAACAGAACCTCACTGTATGTGCTACAGAGTGTTGTGCAAAATTATAGATGTAAGACAGAGAAACTTACAGTATGTCAATCCTATAATGTCACAAACAGCAATGGCACTACACAAACAGGTTTATGTAAATATGGAAGTAAGTTGGCAGGTGCCACTAACTGTGAACTGACACTGTGGTGAACAGTAAGTGTGAGGTGTTTATAATACACTCTATTTCAAATAACTAAGCAACACTGACATTTATATGACACCAAGAGTAAGGTAGGCAGCCAAGTGGATTTTATGCAGAACAACTGGCACAAAATGATGATGAATTCTGTTAATGATATGCAATCAATGCACACATTAGCCATGGTTAAACATGAAGTCAGACTACATGGATCATTGTGCCACCACAGAAGGATGCTGACAATGAGCTCAGTTTCAATGAAATAAAACGCACATCACTGTATAAGTGCCAATGGCAGGAACACTGTCCTAAATCTAACAACAAACAGGCTGTTCTGCACACAATGCTGACTATAGCATGAATGAATAGGATACTACTAATAAAATGCAAGGCTACTATGACAAAAATTAAAACATATATACAGTATATATATATGTATGTCTGCCTGCGCAATGACCCTGAAGAAATTATCGAGATGCACATCACAGTCGTACACAGAATGTAGCACACAGAACACAATGATGTGCATTGAAAATACTGCTGCAATTTATTTCACCAAACACGCATTCAAAACACATAAAAATATGCAGGCAAAACAATCATTAAAACAATCATGAAAATGACAACTGCGGAGTGATTCTCAGCAACTAGACACACAGGCTCCTTCGGATTTCCCGCTATTGACTGCTGTGGAGGTGAGCTGAACTGTCATTGAGAGGATCAGGAGAATGCTTCACTTCCAGTAGTGCAGCTGTATCAGAGACACGGCAGATCTGAAGTGAAGTGTGAGGTGATAAAAGATAAATATAAACAGCATGAAATGTGGATTACTTGAAACTGAGTTGCAATTTGCAATAGTTGCAATAGGGACAGCCTATGGCACCGTGCCATTAAGACTGGCCAGCCCAGTGACAGGCAGTTATATGCTGCCGCCCGAAACAAGTACACTCGGGCCATCAGAAAGGCCAAGTCTGAGTACTATCGGTCCTCACTCACTGCCTCATGGGGGAACCCCAGAACCTTCTGGGATAACATTAAACAGTTAAATGGGAGTGCACACTCCCCCCACCCACCCAGATCAACATTAATGGCGTGATCTCCTCAGACCCAGCCCTCATAGCCAACCACCTCAACACCTCATTCACTGACCTTAGCCCTATCCTCCCTACAAATTTTTTTGACCCTCCTCCCCCAGCACCTGCCGTAAATCTTTCACGCCCTTATTTTCTCCTCTGCCGTGTTTCTGCCCAAGAACTTAGGCCGCACCTTGTCACTGCCCTCAAGAGTAATAGTACAGACAGTGACACCCTGGATCCGTGTATCCTACGGCTGGTCTTAGACACAGTCCTTACCCTGATCACGTGCCTCATCAACCACTCTGTTTGCCTAGGGAAGGTTCCAACTGCCTGGAAAGTCATCACTGTCACCCCTGTCTTTAAAGGTGGTGATAGGACTGTGGCTGGAAACTATCGGCCAATCTCCATTCTCTCTCCTCTCTCCAAGGCCTTGGAAAAAGTGGTGGCCTCTCAAATCTCTGACTACCTCTCCACCTACAATGTCCTATGTCCTGAGCAGCATGGCTTCCAAGCGGGCCACAGTACCAACACAGCCCTCCTAGAGTTCTCCAACTTTCTCCACTCCTCCTTAAACATTGGTTCTCTGGCTGGTGCAGTCTTCATTGACCTCTCTAAAGCTTTCGACACTGTCTCCCACCCCCTCCTTCTTGATGCCCTTAGTCTCTCTGGTTTTGCTGCTGGGCCTATCTCCTGGTGCACCAGTTATCTGTCTGACGCTCCGGCGTGTAAAAATTAATGGGACCTACTCAGACATCTGTCCCATCTTTCTGGGGTTCCC
Source organism: Neoceratodus forsteri (assembly GCA_016271365.2). NCBI lineage: Eukaryota > Metazoa > Chordata > Ceratodontiformes > Ceratodontidae > Neoceratodus > Neoceratodus forsteri. Next base: position 425,016,801 of record CM057453.1, read on the forward strand.
CAGGGCTCCATTCCTGGGCCCTTACTATTCTCCTTTACCTTAACACCCTTCCACGCTCTTGCTCGGGAACATTCTATTGTATGCTGATGATGCAGTCATCTTTGCCTCAAGTCGTAACCCTATTGCCCTCCAGGACTCGCTGCAGAAGTCCTTCGCTGAAGCCGAGGGCTGGTTCAAGGAACATAGATTGGTGATAAATCTTAAAAAAACAAAAACCATGTTCTTCCCTCATCCTCAAAACAAGTCCTGCAACTTCAAACTCCTCATTCACTCTGGGTCCTCTTTCCCACTCGAACAAGTTTGCTCCTATAAATACCTAGGGATCCATTTTGACCCCTCCCTCTCCTTCCATGGACACATCACTGCCCTAGCCACTGCCACTAATATCCGATTGGGCATCTTATATCGGTATAAACACTGCCTCCCCCAGGAGGCTCTTCGACTCACAGTCACCTCCTCTATCTGTCCCTAGTGGACTATGGACTGCAGGTGTATGGTGCTGCTGATCAGACCACTCCATAAAATTCGCACTACTCTGAATAAGGCCTGCAGGTTAATTACTGGGGCACCTAGGCTAACGCACACCTGTCTACTGTATGCTAAAGCGCTGGTACTTGATCTTGATGAGCACCTCAAATATTTGACCTGTACCTTTACAAAAAAGACCCTCCTTGGGCTATCCCCACCAGGATTGACCACCACCATACGCCGCTCTGTCCCACTAGTTCATACTCGGACCTCTGGGAAAACCTCTCTTGTTATCCCTAGAGCAAGGACCTCTCACGGCCAAAGAGCCTTCAGCTTTAGGGCCCCCTCCTGGTTCAACACACTGCCCCCCTCCATCTCCGAAGCTCCAACTATATCGTGCTTCAAAACTTCCTTACATAACCACCTTATTAACACCCAAGCTGTAATTGCCACTAGTCAAAGCTGCAGACTAATACTTTATGACAAAGCTTACTACTAAGCTGCTAAGGACAACATAACTCTGGTATTGTTTGCATCAATCCTACCTGTACCAGCTTGTTTGTATCTATGTCTTAAGTTACTGTTATACTGTGTTGTACTGTTATACTGTGTATTTTCGTTTGTCTTACTGTGACAAGGTACCTTTGTAAATGAGTCTATGGCTCAAACGTTTTCCAAACTGCTGTTTAAATAAATAAACAAATAAAATAAATTTGCCTAATTTGGACTTAGGGAGTGCACAGGTAAGGTCAGTTGACCGACAGCTTTTCACCAGAGACCCTCTTTAAAACCGAGCACAAGTGTAAAGGGGTGAGTGGACACTACAAAAAATGCAGGGGCGAGGTTTTAAAACAGATGCCATGGAAACAGATGCCAGTAAACTGAAAAAAAAAAAAGAAAGACAAAGTGGGACACAAAGGTGTTACATAAGGAAGGGAGGGGGGGTTTAATCAACAATGAAAACAGTCTAATAGAGGGGCTGTAACTGCATATAACCACTTAAACTACAATGTCTCCAGCAGGGCAAAAGTCCATAGCTCAGTCCAGGTGGAGGAACTATTTTACTACAAAATCTACAATAAAGTAATTCTTCATTAATAATTTCTCATTCATTTTTTTTTTTTACAAGAGCCATTTTCTAAGAGCAATAATAACCTCCAGGGTGGGTGGTATTGGAGAATACTGGACCTTCCAGGGGCTGTGAGGCCCTCCACCTGCAGCATTGGTACTCATTACACCACTGGGCAGTCCAGTATTCCCCAATACAACCCACCCTGGAGGGTATTATTGCCTACATAGATGTGCCTAAAATCTATCCTTCTGTTCTTATAAAAAGTTGATCATTTGAGTTTCAGTGCTGAACTGAAGTGGTATGTATGTTTGTGAGAAATCACCCTGTCTGTATCATAGCTATCAGTTCTTTCTCATCAAAACTCTGCATTGTTTTCTAGCTATATAACACAAGGTTGTTTAATGGCTATAAAATAAATCTAAACTTTGTTCGTTATTAGGAGTAGTTTGTCATTGATGTATCCTCCATAAATAGGTTCATGTGAAAAAATTTTTGTTTCATGTCAGATTGACAAACAGGTGTCTGCCACACTCTGCTATTTCAGGCACATGTACTGTATGAACTCATAAATGTCTTTGAGGGTTTCTGTGTGAAAATACATCATGTATGTATATAACTAGAAATACTATATGGCAACCTGATGCCCCTGTCTCCTGCCCCTCATTTCAGGCTACTGCACCCAGCCTCCCTCTCTCCCACACCCTCACAGTCAGGGCCAATGCACCCCGTTTCCCCCATTTCTGTCTCCACAGACAGGGCTGCTGTGCACTGCTAAGCCCTAAAGTCCCAGGGCCTCTGCCTCCACAGTTGAGGCTGCTGCACTATGCTGCCCCAGCCACCAAAGGTGGGGCTTTTGCCACATCCTGCTACCCACTTTCATTACTCAAAATGGTCAGGGCCACTGCACCATGCACACCCCATCTCACAGTCAGGACTGCTGTACCCTGATGCCGCACTGTGTCCTGCCTCACAGTGAAGGCTTCTGCACTATGCTGTCCTCTGTCCCCTGCCACCACTGTGCCCTGCTGCATCATAGAGCCTCTTGCCTCTACAATTAGGGTTGTTGCATCATGCTGCTCCCTGCCACCAGAGTCAGATCCTTTGGTACGCTGCCCAAACTGCTCGAAAGAAAAACAAAATAACGTAGAAAACATATATTTCACTGGGACAAAATTATCACTATGTTTACTATATTGAAAGTTTAGTGAAAATGTAGTCCCAGTGAAATTTATGTGACACTGACAGTGTTGTTTTGCTAAGCTGCCAGATACTGTAGAAGACATTAATATTGCAGTTAGATACAAAACAGTTCCGTTTTGCTTGCTACATTACAGTAGTTACCTAAATGTCTAAGAGTAAGCCAGATGCAGTAGTTACCTGAGTGAATAGAGTTTACCTGGCTAGTCTTTGAGTCGCACAACACTAGTCGCTAGTCACCCCGAGTCACACCGAGTAAACAGACAGAGAGTCGGTGTGGATGCCAAAATGTGTGAAATTGTATTTGTAAAGTACAGTGCTCAAAATAAAAATAAAAAAAGAAAGTAAAGATCTGTTTCAGTCAATTCAGTCCGTTTCTTCAGTCCATCAATTCCATGTTCACTGCCATGTGCTTCACGTCAGCGTCTGACATCGCCACAGCTCTCGATTCATCCTGCAACAAACAATGACAGGCTGCAATGGACTGTACCGGAGAGCATTCACAGAAATGGCAAACATCATACAAAATTATGGTAGAACACTTACCCAATTCAGACTGTTTGTGTGTGCTTGTAGGATACCAGCCTCGGCAAACCCTCTAATACAATCCACACCTCATATGCATAGCTCCACGAAACTTTGCTCCAACCAAGTCGCATGTCTCTCTTTTAACTGATGGAGCTTGAAATCTATTTTAAACTCCTGTCTACCCTTTGCCACATTATCTGCCACAAAATCAGCATACCAGTTTGTGAAACATTTACGTAGGTTATCCTTATACAGTTTGTTGATGCTGATGTCAAGGGGTTGGAGAAGGTTGGTGCAGGATGGTGGAATAAAAATGGGCACAATGTTAGCCTCCTCAAGGCAATTTAGAACAGTGGTTGTGGTATGCACTCTGAAAAGATTGAGAAGTAACAGAGCCTTTTGTTCAGAGGGGAGTCCTTGTTTCTTTTCAGTGTCTTCAAAATAGCGTATTAGCACATCCTTTATGCATTCTATCACAGTGAACTCGTTTGCCAGTGGTTGACAGAGTGCGTTATACTCCACCCACTCGGAAATTTGTGTGAGGGGTGACAAGTCACTGTTTTACCTTTATAAATCACTTGTGGTGGCAGAAATGCACCAGAAAGGGTGCATGCAAGCATCATTGATACTTGTCGCTTGTCCCCTAATCCTGCAACTGATACTTGTCTCAAGGTGGTGGCAGCCATTGTCCATTCAAACACAGGAATCATGCAGACCCCTGTTTCATCAATATTAATAACCAGTTCAGGGGTCATGAGCTCCTGGGACACACAGTTTGAAATTTTTGTTAGGAACGTAGACTTTAAACTATTGTAATCAGAGGGATTTTGCAAGCAGTTTTAGTGCCCTTATGCTTACTGTAACCCATCATATTTAAACACCTGCATGCCCACTTAGGAGTCAGCTCTGTTGTTTCCCTCGTTTTCCTTCAACAGAAATAGGGCACTTGACTTTATGATACCCTGGGCTATGGAAAGTACAACAGGTGCATTGATAACACCTCCTTCAGAACACAGAGTGCAAACAATTTTTTTAAGCTGTTCCATTATGTCAGAGATGACCATAGTGGGCCATTCTCTGGGCTTACAGGGCAACACAGATGCCAGATGTGATGGATCAGGAGTAGGTTTTAGTTTCTCCAGGTAATCTTTTTTAAAGCTGTGAACTGTGCTTTCCTTTATGCTGCATTTAGTTTTAAGTTTATAGAAATGGACAGCTCACATGACTCTCTGGTCTACCGCATACTTCCCAAACTCGAAACGCATCTGGGGTGTATAGTGTGCGTACATATCTGGACACCTTTTCTTTGCAGATGGATGACCAGAGGCAAGTTCACTGGCAACAGCAGCTGCAACTGGTGCATCAACACCAGATGAAGGCACAAGTTCAGCAGGATCGATGTCTGTGACATCCAGTGGGTACTCCCGCTCTTGCTTTACAGGCTTCCCCTTCAGCCAGGAAAGTAAAGACATTGTTTGAACTACAAAGTTGAACTATGCAGAAACTAAAACAACACACACTGTCAAACCAAATTCATAATGCCAACAGCAAAAGCAGAATGATGCGGTGCCAGTTTTATTATCACTAATTGCCAGCTGGTGGACTATCGTGCTTGTGCTAATAAACTGTGACTTGAACCAGTCTGATCAGCTGGCAATGCAAACATTTGCGGGCATGATATTAATGTCTTCTACAGTACTTTCATCTTGTGTTATAGGTTGGAGGACAGAGGGTAGCAGGGTGCAGCAGCCCTGACAGTTCGGGCAGGAGACAGGGGAGGCATCAGGGTACAGCAGCTCAAACTATGGGACAGGGTGCAGCAGACATGCCTGTCTGGGACAAGAACAGCAGGGTGTAGTAAAGGATCTGACTCTGGTAGCAGGGGGCAACAGGGAGAAACTGCCCCCAACTGTGGAGGCAGGGGACAAGGTGCAGCACATGCCCTGTCTTGTCTTATGGCAAGTGGCTGCATGGTGCAGCAGCCCTACTCTGGAGGTATGGGACTCTAGGGCACAACAAGCCACAGCAGCCTTGGCTGTGTAGACAGATGCCTTGGATGCGGTGGCAGAGACAGAGGAGAGCATGGTGCAGAAGCTTCGACTGTGTGGCAGGACACAGGGGGGCATCAGGATATGGCAGCCCTGACTGTGGGACAGGGAGTGTGTGGTGCAGCAACCTTGCCCAGTTGAGGCAATGGAAGTGGGTAGCAGGTACAGCAAATACCCCACCTCTCATGGCCTGGGGCAGCATGGTGCAGCAGCCCCAACTGTAAAGGCAGGGGACCTGGGATTGTAGGTCTTAGCAGAGCACAGCAGCTCTGACTGTGGAGACAGGAACAGGGGCAACAGGGTGCATTGGCCCTGACTTTGGGGGTGGGGGACAGAGGGAAGCAGGGTGCAGCAGCCTCAACTGTTTGTGCAGGAGGCAGCAGGGTGCAGCAGCCCCTACTGTGAGGAGAAGACAGTGGGCAGTGGGGTGAAACCTCCTCAAATGGGGGCAGGAGACAGGGGACTTGTGGGGCAGGGCAAAGGGGGCAGCAGAGTGCTGCTGCCTCAACTGTCAGGCAGGAGATAGGGGAATCAGGATGCCATATAGCATTTCTAGTTATACACATGCATGATGTATATTCATACAGAAACTCTCAAAGAACTGAAATTTGTGAGTTCATATAGTACATGTTCATGAAATAGCAGAGTGTAGCACCTGTTTGTCAATCTGACATAAAAAGTTGTTCTCACATGAACCTATTTATGGAGGCTACATCAAAGACAAACTATTTTAATGAATTAACAAAATTTAGATTTGTTTTATATCCATTAAACAAACCTGTGTTATATAGCCAGAAAACAATGCAGAGTTTTGATGAGAAAGCTATGATACAGACAAGGTGATTTCTCATAAACATTCATAACACTTCAGTTCAGCACTGAAACTCCTTTTTATTAGAACAGAATGATATATTTTAAGCTAATCTATTTAAACACAGACCAGGTGGGTTAGTAAAAAAATTGGAGTGAAAACAATTAGCCATACAGACTGCCCTGACTGGGAAGTGCAACAGCTTCTTCAGTCAATCAGGGACTTAACTGCTGAAGCAGCAGACTAGGCCAAAATGATGTCATCACTCTGCAGGTCTCACTGATAGGGACAGAAAAAACTTCACTGTTTTCAGTTACTGCAGAGCACATTAACAAATTCTGATTTAAAGAAAACCACAAAACCAAACAGCATGAAATTTTCAGGAAACACTAATCATGACACAGGGACTTGAACTCAAGTGAATTCAAGCTTTTATTAAAAATATGCATTTGATCATTAAATAACAGTTGTGATCAGCATTTTTTTTTATTTATTTGAGCATCAGTTTACAACCTTTAAGCCAGAGGCTCATTTCCAAAGGTACCTCGTCACATTGAGGACAAATACATTACATTACAGACTCATTGTTACATCACAGTTTCAAGCTGTAATAAAATGACAACCAATTAAATTGACAGCCATATACATTTACAAATATTTGTAGAACGAAGGAACCATTCTAGTTACAGTGGTGCCACTCATGTGAGCATTGTCAGTATGTGGTGGACTAAGTCACGACTAGTGACAGGTGCAATCACGTGCATTAAATAGCTGGTTCCGCAGTGTGGGTTGAAGGTGGAGATAGTAATGGTGTCAGAGGTGGCTGGTGGGAGTGCGTTAAACCAGGCTAGGGCTCTATAACAGAAAGATCTCTGTCCATGGCTTGTCCTGGTTCTAGGGATCAGAAGGGTGATTTTGCAGGAGGTTTGGGTATTAATCAAGGGTTTGGCTTGGTGGATGGAGGCTGTCAGCCCAGTGGGGATAGCCTGAGAAGGGTTTTTTCGTAATGAGGCTGGTTTGGTATTGAAGTCACTCGTCCAGATTTAGTAGTCTTGCCAAGTCATATAGCTGACATGTGTGAGTGAGCCTGGGGGTCCCTGCAATAAGCCTACATGCCTTATTCAGAACAAAGTGGATTTTGTTGAGGGCGGTCCAGTCAGCCGCACCTTAAACAGGTAGGCCGTAGTCCACTAGGGACAGTATCGAGGATGTAACTGCTAGTCAGAGGGCAATGGGGGGGGAGACAGTTTTTATGGCGGTAGAGGATACCTTACCGCACATTAGTTGCAGAGGCAAGTGCCTCAATATGGGTGTGGAAGGAGAGGGCAGTGTCGAAGCTGATCCCAAGGTACTTGTACGAGCGGACTAGTTCAAGTGGTTGCTTGGAGCTGGGGAGGATGTGTAGTGGGAAGTTACTGGTTTTGTTTTGAGGGTGGGCAAAGAGCATTGATTTGTTTTTTTTTGAGGTTGATGACAAGTCAGTGCTCTTTGAACCAGGTTTCTGCATCATTGAAGGCGAGTTGTAGGGAGTCCTGAAGGGCGTTGGGGTTGTGGTGGGTGGCAAAGAGGACAGCATCATCTGCATATAACAGAATTCTACCAGTGCATGCACTGGGTAGGGTGTTTAGGTAGATTGAGAAGAGAAGGTCCCAGGATGGAGCCTGGGACCTTGAGCAGATGGGACAGGTTGTAGAACGTGTCCCGTTGATTTTGACACGTTGGAGGCGGTCAGATAGGTAGCTTGTGCACCAAGAGATTGGCCCAGTAGATAGGCCAGTATGGGAGAGGGCTTCCAGTAGGAGGAGGTGGGAGACAGTGTCAAAAGCCTTTGAGAGATCTACAAACACTGCACCAGCTAGGGCACCGGCATCCAGGGAGGAGTGTATGAAATTTGAAAACTCAATTAGAGCCGTTCCAGTATTGTGCCCTGCCTGGAAGCTGTGCTGTTCTGGACAGAGGATGTTGTACTTGGTTAGGTACTCAGTGATTTGAGAGGCCACCAGCTCTTCAAGTGCTTTGGAAAGGGGTGGGAGGATGGAGATAGGTCTGTAGTTCCCTGCATTAGACCTGTCACCACCTTTGTGGATGGACATAACTATGGCCATTTTCCATGCAGTTGGGAACTGCCCCAGGCAGAGGGATTTGTTGAGTAGGATGGTGAGCGAAGCAAGTACCTGGTACAGCACCTGATGGAGAATGCTGGGGTCCAGGGAGTCACTGCCGGGGCTATTGCTCTTTAAAGCTTTGAGCAAGTGCGGTCTGGCTTCCTGGTCAGTTACCCTATGCAGATGGAAACAAGGGCGTTGGATGACAGGGGCCAGCTGGGAGGGGAGAGGGTCAAAGAAATTACTGGGGAGGATCGAGCTAAGGTCCGTGAAGGTAGTGTTTAGGAATTTGGCTATGCAGGCCAGGTCAGTCGAGGTAGTCCCGTCCATGGTGATCTGGGCTGGGGGGGGTGCGGGCACTCCCATTCAATTGTTTAACATTGTCCCAGAAGGTTTGCGTGCACCCCCAGGAGGAGGTGAGTGTGGCCTGGTAATGGTCAGCCTTTGCTTTATGGATAGCTCAGGTGCACTTGTTCCATGCTGCATTATAAGCCTGTCTGTCAGTTACCCAGCCTGTTTCAGTGGCAAGGTGCCATAAGTTATCCCTGTGCTTGAGCAGTTGTCGTAGGGCAGGGGTAACCCAGGCGCACTGAGCTTTTTGGTACGTGTTCTGGTAAGGGGTGCGTAGAGGTCACTCGCTTTGTTGAAAGTCTGGGAAAAGAAGGTGAGAGCTGTGTCTATGTCAGGAGCATGCTGTATGGGTGACCAGTTAATCTGGGCAAGAAGTCGTTTGAGACTTTTTAGCCCACCAGGTCTGAGGCGCCTGTGGAGTGTGGGTTGGGCTTTAAGTAGGGGGGGGTGGGGGTCGACCAGCAGAATAGGATCAGGGAGTGATCACTGAATGAGTCTGGGAGGACCTGGATATCTTGGATTTTTGAGGGGCGGTATCTGCAGTATCTGTCTAGAATATAGGCACTGCAGTTTTCAGTGCTTTAATCATTTTGTGTATAAGTGTGAAGAGAGGGGGCATTCCTTTAGGAATTGTCCTTGGGCCTCCCATAACAGCATGGAGGAAGACTATGACAAAGAGGTACTCATTACAAAGGCCACACAGAAGACTGCATCTCAGAAGAACTGACTCCAAATACTGTCAGATCCCAGTACATCCACTGTCCAGAAGGATGTCCTTGTGTTTCCTTCAAAGATAATTGAGGAAAGGGTCCCCCCCTAGAGAGACCAGGCTGTGGTTCCACCTTAGTCCCATTCTTCCCCCCACCCACTCCTTATAGTTCAAAACAGATCCCCCGATCTCCTGGGCATCTAATCGGCTGGAGGTAGGGACTCCACATGTAGAAGCACGTGAGTCAGTGCCCCCTCCTCTTCCTTCCACTTCAGCGGAAAGCATGAAAGTGGTACCCTGAAATAAATAAAGTGGGGCGATAAAGCAGAACCTCAATGTTGATAACTTACATACCATCCTAACATAGAATAGGTACAAGGCCCTGCATTCCAAGAAGCAATGAGGGATACAGAGGAGGAACATGGGGACTCAAAAATCTCGTCAATCACCTCATCCTAGAGGGCCCACTCTTTGGACCCAGTGGCTTCCTTATTGGAAACCTCCATCTCGAAAAGAATGCAGAGTAGATCCAGCTCTCATTCTAAACCTGAACAATCATGATGCAGACTTGGTTTCTCCTTTTCCTGGCCTTCTACTTTCAAGGGTTTGGATCTTTAAATGTGAACAGTAAAAAATCTAACAGGAAAAGGATCACTACATTTTCTGTTCTGCAGTCTTTACCAGGAGAGGATTTGTTCATTCAAGATATCATTTTTAAAATCTTTAGTTCTGTCACAGGCACAAACAAAATAGGTGCATGTGTTTTTGTGATTGTGTAGGAGCTATGTTCTGTATTTTTTCATGGAAACTGGAGAAGCTGGTCGAAGACACCCCCCACCCACCCACCCGTGGGAGAGCAGTAATGTTGGCTGTCACCTGAGAAACTCGTAAGTTTGTTTAATATGTATATATGTCCCCAGACACATTTTTCACTATTAGTCCTTACCTGCACAGATCTCAGCAGGTAGTTTGGGGGGGATTTCAATTGCCCTCTTCCATCTGTTGGTCGGAGTTTGCAGAACAATAAGAGTTATTGTGACTCAAATTATTTATACAACATGATTCTATGGCTGGTCTGGTGAATGCATACCAGGGTTTACACTGCCAAGGAGGTCGCACATATGTAAGAGTCCCATACAATCAGGATAGATTTTTTTTGTTCATGTCAGCTTCCCTGAGGGTATCTCAGCCTCAGATTCAGGTGGTGAAGAACTTGGACAACCTTCAGATGTACATGCTTAATCACTTCAGTTCCCACCAAGGGGCTAGGGATGTGGAAACTGAACACCTCAGTTACAACAGACCAGGGGATACAGGTCCAATGGAAGCAATTATTTGCAGGATAGTTGTCTATTATGTGTGCATATGATTCAGTAGCAGACCTGTGAGAGGAGTCAAAAAATGATTTTAGAGACATTTTCCAGAAACTTTCAAAAAGAGAATTGAATACAGAGTACAAAAAATATTTGACTTTGAAGTTTCAATTGTTGAGGTAATGGAAAAGTCCCATGCAAGAAAGGTGGATTATGCTAGCCAAATTAGGCAATTAAAGTTTGAAATGAAAAAGTGAGAATACAACAAGACTTAGTCCTTATAGAAAGAATTACAGGCTGGGATCCATGGCAAAAACAAATGTATTTAAGGGATACTGAGACAGAGATGCACATAGTCTAATTATCTTTATGATTTAGAGGGTCAGTGGCATACAGAAAAATCAAAATTAATACAGATGGTAAAAGACCATGTTGGAAGTTCATTTATGTCACCTTATCAAGAAGGTGTAGCTACAGATGATCTGCTATCTGGCCTACTCGTGCCAAGACTTGTAGAATCTGAACAATACACATTGTGCAGTCCCATTAGAAACTGCTTCAGCAATAAATTAAGAATAACCCAACCCTGTGACGTGATGTGACGTGACGTGCTGTGACGTGACGTGATATGATATGAAGTGGCATGATGTGATGGACTCCAGGTTGAGTTTTATAACATTTTCACAGCGTATATTTGCCCGGTCTTGTCTTATCTTTGTAATTTCATTTTGCATACAGAGGTTGCTTCAGAATCAGTGTCCAAAGCATTAGTGATCTTATTCCAAAAAGGTGACAGAAGTGAATTAGATAATGAGGGGTATATTAGTCTCCTGAACGTAGGCCAAAAGATTTTGACAAGAATGTTAGCACGTAGGGTTGCTAACCTGGCAGGAAGGGTAAGTTCACTGTTTGAATCATGCTCCGTAAAAGGGAGACTTATTCAGGACATTTTAGTCACTCTCAGAGAAATTACAGAAAGGGAAAATGAAGGGAGTCTTTCAGGATACATTATCTCAATAAATCACACTAAAGCTTGCAATCGTATTTCACATTATTTCTCATTTAAGTCCCTGAAAATGTATAGGATACCTGAGACCTTTATTAGCTGACTCAGGGTATTGTAAAAGGAAGCCACGATTCAACCCAGACTGAATGGTTGATCTGGTTCAGAATTTCCTCTCTGCAGAGAAATACAACAGTGGTGCCCTTTGAGTCCCCAGCTGTACATTCTGTGTATCTGTTTGTTTGTTTATTTATTTATTCATTCATTTAGTTATTTATTTATTGGATAACCGGGGTACACTGGTCCAAGGGACCATTTTCAGGAACAACCTGAGCCATCTAGATGGCACATAATACATGAGATTCACCATGCAACACAGTAGAATACAATACATCAGATCAGTAGGATCAGCGTAGGACTGGAGGTGGTACTAGGTGGTAGGTGGAGTCTAGTCAAGTATAAAAGGAGGAATTTATACAGATAGAGATCAATGCAAAGGCAGAAGTCAAGCAAAGAAATTTGACCTTTGGCAGATACATAAACAGAGTGTCTCAAAAGGAAAATAAAAAGTGACGTTATTAACTTAGGTAGCTAGCTTAGAGACAAATAATGCAGGTGGAGACACAGTGCCCCCATAACATGTCAGGAGGGGCACTTACAAATTGTGGTGGGTTTAGAAGACATTTTTTAAAATGGCACCTGAAGAGGCTGGAGGTGCCTAGTGAGTGAAGAGCGGCCAGTAAGTCATTTCAGAGCCTGGGGCAGCAATGGAGAAGGCTCTCTGACCCATCTTGGCTGCAGTCAGGCATTTGGCATTGACCCTTTGTTATGGAGGTTTGAGGCCAATTTGGGAATACGTGGTCTGTTTCCTGCACCTGGTATGCAGGAATTAAAAATCAATGGCTTACACCAATGATGTGAGCTTGTTTTTTTTTTTGTTTTGTTTTATTAATTTTTTATTTTGGAGATTTTATACACACTACATATGCAAACAGGGTACTTAAAAGTGATATGTTGTTTTATGCAGAAAATCAAGTAAATTTCTACCTATACATGAATGTAAAGAATGGAAAAGAAATGTATTTTCTAACAGTCACAATACAGTATAGTTGCATAGAAACATAGAACTTGATTGCAGATAAGGACCACTTGGCCCATCCAGTCTGCCCATTTCTCCCTACCTACACTATTACTACAGGCCATGCCGAATCTATAGCTCTTTCTCCCTCCCTCCTCTTTCCATTATGATTCCCTTGTGCTCATCCCATGTATTCTTGAACTCCATTGTCATTGTCACCCCACCACCTCCACTGTAAGGCTGTGCCAGGAATCCACCACTCTTTCTTTGAACAAGTACTTCCTGACATCTCTCCTGAATCTACCCCTTCCAGCTTCATAGCATGTCCCCTTGATCTTGAACACCTTTTCTTCTAAAAAATACTCCCCTCCTGTACCTTATTTACACCCATGAGGCATTTAAAGGTCTCTGTCATATCTTCCCTCAACCTCCTCTGTTCCAGGGTGTACATATTGAGTCCTTCAGTCTCTCCTCATAGGGCTTTTGATGCAGACCCTGCATCATTTTAGTTGCCCTTCTCTGGACTACCTCAACTCTGTTTATGTTCTTCTGAAGATGTGGTCTCCAGAACTGGACACAATATTCTAGGTGGGTTCTTACCAGTGACCTATACAGAGGCAACACTACCATCTTTCTCTTTCTGCTGATGATACTCCTCCCGATGCACCACAGCATCCCATTCACCCTCCTTACTGCCTTGTCGCGTTGCCTGGCCACTTTTAGGTCATCTGATTTGATTATCCCCAGGTCTCTTTCCTGCTTGGTGGTTGTCAATACCACTCTACCCGTTTTGTATTCCAACCCTGGGTTTCTGTGCCCTAAGTGCATAAGGTTGGGAGATCCAAACACATATAGAAATTGCACATTTAAATTGACATTAGCCCCTGCAATAAACCACTCTATAATTTTTTTTTTTTATTTAGTTTTTGTTGACCGGGTAAGTGCACTAGACAAATCCTGCCTATTTTCAGGCACGACCCGGGGGAAGGGGATACGGATGAATGCCAACTGACCTTGAACAGATTAAGCTGTTTGTGGTATTTTTAGTGAATGAGGGAAATTTGGCCAGGACACCGGGGAAATTCCCCTACTCTTTTTGATAAGTGCCATGGGATCTTTAACATCCACCTGAACTACCACCAATCCAGGCAGATGGGACCTCGGTTTAACGTCTCATCCGAAAGACGGCACCTCAGAAGTGCAGCACCCCTCTCATGCTGCACTACAATGTCAGTACTGGGATATTAACCCAAGTGCCAGATGTGGGAACTGAACCCACAGCCCTCTGCTCTCCCGGCCTAAGAGGCGAGTGTGCTACCTACTGAGCCACTGACACTGCCGAATAATGAAGGTGCCTATCATGTATTAGCCATGGCAATAAGAAAACAAATGTTTCTTAGTACAAAATTTAAATATCGGTCACATCCTGAGCAGTTAAGAAAGTATTAAACCTGGAGATGGAGTCTAGCTAGGAAAGCATTCTGGGCAGTACTTATAAACATATGATTGCTAGAATTTATTTATTTGAATGAATGAAATGCAATATTCCCCATAACTAGTAAACAGTATTCTAATAAGTAAATATTTCTGCTAGAACACAAAGTTATTTAGCAATAGATAGTAATTCATAACCATGTACTCACATTACTTTAAAACTTGATTGTAGGTCAATAAACAGAAACCAAAAAATGAATTATTCTGTAGTTCCTCCTCTACTCAGTTAAAAGCAAAAATATTTACTGGTGCTATAGTACACATGCACTATAGCCATGGAATAAGGCACACTGAAGATTTATAAATTAATCTATGTCACACAAATGTTAGAGAACAATAGATAAATTATGCTGGTCTTAGAGAAAATACAAACTGTACAAAGTGAGCTACAGACTTTTGTTTAAGGCCATTCATGTAAACAGAACTAGATTAATATTTTCAAAAAGAATCACTTTAGACGTTATGTACGTCTCTACTAAACAGGTGAAGAAGAAAAAATTAATGAGAATAGACATCTTCCATTTAGATTAATGATAAAATAAATTTCAAAGTCCAAAAATATTAAAAAAAGAGAGAAGTGAGGATGAGGGGTAAATCCTTAATGTATTTCAGAACAACTGTCCATTTTCCACAATAGTAAGTTACTAAAGAAGGTGTTTAACGTATCTGAGAAATACAGTTTTTTTCAGAGAATTTTCTTACTTTTTGATAAAGTATAATCATAGGCTTATTTGCTTGTGGGAGCGCAAGGCCCAGAAATTATTGAGACATTGCAATTGTATCCTTATTTCCCTGTGGGCCCTGTGCTCTCATCAATTCATAATCCTCTCCGTATTTGCATGTAGGAGTGCATGTCCCTCTGGGCCCTGCGCTGCCATGTATGAATAAGCCTATGCTCCCATCACTCCATAATGGTATTCATATTTGCATGTGGGAGAATACAGTGTCATCCATCCTTAATTTCTGAAATATTGTAATTGTATCCCTATTTCTCTGTGGGAGCGCAGGGTCCTGCACTCCCACCAGTCTTAATGGTATCTGTATTTGCATGTGGAAGTGCAGAGCCCTCCAGTCCCTGCGATCCAATCCATGCAGAATTGTTGAGATAGTCTAGTGCTGCCCTTCTTTACCTGTGGGAGAGGGCCTATTTTGCAGTGTGCAGACCAAAGAAACACCTGGCATTGCAATGTGATCCAATAGAAAACACAGAAAAAATTAAAACCTGTGTAACTCGACATCAAAATAATATATTTTCATGAAACTAGCAAAAGGCACATCGGCACAGCAAGCCCTTTGCACACTGAACATTTTAGAAGAAAATTGAGAACCATTTCTTCACAGTGGAGTGACAAAGAAATGATTGTGTACACCTCCCATTACAATGTTTTCCTATAGGAAACAAAGCAAAATTTAACCCCACAGAACTCCAGAGCCAAGTAATATATTTTCACCAAACCAGCAAAAGGTACATCTCTGGGGTAAGCCCTTTGTACCCTGAAAATTTTAGATCAAAATTACAAACTGTTTTGTAACTGTGCAGTGACAAAGAAACAGCTGTCTTAAAAATCCTTTTATGCAAATTGCAAAAAAGAATCCTTTTCCACAGTTCCTTTTTTGCAATTTGTGGTAAAAGAAAATCCTGTTTCACAAATTCCGAAAAAGAACCCCTTTTTTCAATTTCTTTTTTGTGATTTGTGGCAAAAAGAAGATCTTTTATCGCAAACTGCTGAAAAAGATCCTGTTTCACGCTATTTGTTTTCTGTAGTTTGTAAAAAGGATTTCTGTGGCTAAATAAAGCACGTTTCTCAACAAGTTCTAAAAAAAAAAATATGATTCTACGGGCCCTGATTAGGTAAACACAACTGTTGGTGTTTCCAAAAGCTCTCTATTTTTTAGTAATTTAATTTTGTTGTCACCGCTAACTGAAAACAAGATGGCGGCAGCATGAAAAAAGATTCCGCATTTGCAATAAAGAAGCTTTTTTCGAGGTGAACATTTAACTTTTCCCATAGGAAATAATGGGAAACTTTAAAATGTAATAACTTTGGAATGGATTAATTACTTTTTCACCAAACCTTCAAAAGGCACCACTGTGACCCAAGACCTACAGTATACCCTAAACATTTCAGACCAAAATTCCACACTGCTTCTGTGCAGTAGCATGACAAAGAATTTGAAAAAAACCCCAGTAATTTACACATTTTTTAACACTCTGTATCTCTCTACCCACACATCCGACCAGAACGAAATTTGCCATATCAAGAGATCTATGGTCCCTGGTGACACGTGCAAAATTTCTTGTGAATAGTTATTAACTTCAGAATGAACCCTAATACAGGGGTGAGACCACACCCCTATAATATATTATAGGGGTGTGTTCACACCCCAATAGTTAGGGTTAAATCTTTACTTCTATGTTAAACTGGAACATTGTGCACTTTAATAACTTTGCAGTTGTTCAAGCGATTTGTATGGAATTTGTCATGCGCCATCAGGGACCTAAGATCTCTTGATGTGACAAGTTTCATTCTAGTTGGATGTGCAGGCGTGGAGATATGGAGTCTCAGAAAATGTGTAAATTACCATTTGTTATCAAATTCTTTGTCACCGCATTGTGCAATAATGGTGGGGAACTTTGGTCTGAAATGTTTAGGGTATATAGGTTTTGGGTCATAGTGGTGCCTTTTGAAGGCTTGGTGAAAAAATATTAATCTGTTCCAAAGTTATTAAATTGTAAAGTTTTCTGTTATTTCCTAGGGGAAAAGTTAGATGTAGGGCTCAAAATAGGATTCTTGATGGTTCCACATCAGCATAGCAACTATGAAATGGTGATGCATGATAAGGGCAGTGAACCCACAGTGCAAACACTTCTGGGCAAAGTCTTTTCTTGCGGAGGGGCTTTGCTCCTGCACCCCCCTTGTGTGGGGCTTTGCCCCCCCCCACGATCCCCTCACTATATATACCAACTCCAGGGGGCACAACTCAGGGATGGGGGAATTGCTGGTCATCTAAAAGTGTTGCAGCTGTGATTTCATTGCCATTTCTATGAGTCACCATTTTGCAGCCACTGACTTCACTGGCTACCATTCTTGATCATGAAACAGGATTCCTGATAGCAATTTGTGCTTTAATAACTTCACAACCATTCAAGCGATTTGCATGAAATGTGACATGTGCCACCAAGGACCAAAGATCTCTTGATGTGACAAGTTCTGTTCCAGTTGGATGTGAAGGTGTAACGATATGGAGTCTCAAAGAATACGTCAATTACTGTTTTTTTGTCAAATTCTTTATCACCGCGTTATGCAAAATTGGTGTAGATTTTTGTCTGAAAATTTTAGGGCACATAGGTCTAGGGTCACAGGGGTGCCTTTTGAAGGTTTAGTGGAAAAATATTAATATATTCCAAAGTTATTAAATTTTAAAGTTTCCTATTATTTCCTAGTGGAAAAGTTAGGTATGAGGCTCAAAACAGGATTCTTGATTGCGAAACAGGATTCTGGATCACAAATATGGAATCCTAGTTCCTGCTGCCATCAACTTGTTTTCCATTAGCAAGGGAAACAAACTTAAATTTCTAAAATAATACAGGGCTTTGGTAAACACCCACAGTTGTATTTTTCTAACCGAGATTTGTAGAATCGCATTCTTTTCGATTACTTTGTGAGAAAAGCATTTCATTTTAAATGCGGAAATCCTGTTTCATAAATCTCCAAAACTTTTACCACGAAACTGGATCCTTTTTTTGCAATTTGCTAAAAAAGATTTTCTTTTACCGTAAACTGCAAAAAAATGATTTGCGAAACAGGATTCTGTTTCTCAATTTGTGAAAAAATATTTTATATAGCTGTTTCTTTGTCATGTCATAGCAAAGAAATGCTTTGGAATTTTGGACAGCAATTTTCAGGGCAGAAAGGACTTGCTCCACAGATGTGCCTTTTGCTGGTTCGGTGAAAATACATTACTTTGGCTTGGAGTTCTGCAGATTTGAATTTTGGTTGAGTTCCCATAGGATAACATTGTACTGGGAGGTTTACAGAACCGTTTCTTTGTCACTACGGTGTTAAAAAATAGTTTGCAATTTTGCTCTGAAATTTTCAGGGTAGATGGGTCTTATACTACCAATGTGACTTTTGCTGGCTTTGAGAAAATATAGTAATGCTGTGTCAAGGTACACAGCATTCAAATTTTGCTCTGTTTTCTATAGGACAAGATTGCAATATGAGGTGTTTTGTGACACTGTACACTATGGGATGGGAGCGCAGGACTCAGAGGTCCCTGGGCTCCCACAGGTAAATAAGTATACCACTACTGTAGCTGAAAGATTATTCATGGATGGGAGTGCAGGATATCATTATGGACTGGGCCCTGTGATCCCACACACAGATATGATTTTGGAGGGGCCCTGCGCTCCCACAGGCAATTAAGAATATGATTATGCTTTCTCAAAAAAGTAAGGAAATTCTTTGCAAAAAACTTTGTTAATGCACTAGTTAGGGTTAAAGTAATTAAAGTAGGGAAACCCTAACACCTCACCTCCGCACTGCAGGCAGCAGCAGGCGTGGGGTGTGCCTCGCCATTCTCATATACTGTACTCATCTCAGCTTACTTACTCATGGAATGAGGTGAGCGTTAGGGCTGACAATGGCCAGGCACACCCCACTCCTGCTTATACCTGCAGGGTGGGGGTGGAATGTTAGGGTTTGGAACCCTAAGACTGCATTTCTCTACTTTTGTTGCTGGAACCCTAATGGTGCATTAATGAAGTTTTTTTGCAGAGAATTTCCTTACAATTTATTTGCTTGTGGGACTGCAGGTCCCAGAACTTTTTGAGACATTGTAATTGTATCCTTATTTTTCTGTTGTATTTTGATGCTGGTGGCCATATGGTTATAGGGTCATGTTGCCGAATACAAAAACTGAGTGGCAATAAATGCTGCAAGGAATATATCACACTCACAAACAATGTCAGATAAAAGAGCGACCTGACAACAACAGCATACCCCATTGAAAATAATGGTACTTGTTTATTTTTGGGGGGCTCTGCCTCCACACCTCCTGATGTGAGAAGCTTTGCCCCCCACACCTCCCAGACTTAATATAATCAACTCTGGGGGGTTGTGGACTATGGGGATGGGGAGAAAATGGGGAGGATTACTTTTTTTTAAAAAAAGAAAAAAGTTGCAGCAGGAGGAGACCTGGGGGGAACCAAACCGCAGTCCCAGGTCTCCTACCCCGCCGTGTGCTGGTACCTTAGCCACTCCACCACATGAGTGGCTTGACCAAGTATCCCAGCACACGGCAGCTTTATCCCTCTATACCTAATGTGCAGAGCGATGGGGTAGCGGTAATTTCCTATCGCTATTATACCCCTGTCACTCTAAATCTTTTAGTGCTTTACACAGCGCGGTTCTTACAGCACTCTTCCTGATGCACTGTTTTGACCCGGTACCAGCTAGATGCTATATAGTTTGCAGCTATTTCTGCTACATTGTTTCTTTCTCTCAGCAGTATACTAAGTTTAGCTTCCTCATTCATCAGCTGGAAATCCACTATATCCTTTGTGACAGCTCTAGAAAACATTGTTTTTTAATACAGTTGTATGTTGTACAGTGAAGAATGAAATTCTTTCCTGTTTCAACGTCACTGCTTTCTCAGCGAGTAGAGTCAGGCTTCTTTAGGTTTGCAGGTTAGTTTATGCCTGCCTGTTTCTATTTCTAAACTGTGGTCACTGATTCTGTATTTGGTTAGAATGTGTCTGTGTTTAGCATTTTTAACTATATGCAGATAAGCAGCTATGGTGAAGTTTTTGTGGAGGGGTATGTGGCAGTCTAGTCTCATTTTGCATTTTGATTTGCTGTTCCCAGTATAGAATGTAAAGAATACTGCATGGGCAAATATGCACAACCAGTGTGTTGTGCCACAGAGGGGTTCTGATTCTGTCTGACCTCAAGAACAAAGCTCAAGAGGTCTGTGGGAATTAGAACCCTGAGGTGGAAGAACACGCCAGTTATGCATAAAGTTTCTTATCTTATATTTTTTATAGTGCATAGTATTATGTGAAATGTACATTGTGTTTTTTCTCTTTGACAATGAAACTGACTTGTGCAGTCTTTAGAGGGTATAGAATGCTGTTCTACCACAGAAGAGTACAATCACATTCCATGACCCTTGAACTGTGGTAAAACAGCATTTTGAAAATGATGGATTTCTATATATAACAATGCACCAATATACACTACATATTTGTTTTTCGGGGCTGTCTCTAGTGCTCTGAATAAGATACAAGCATTTTTGGTTCAATTACAGTATCTTGTAATCTTTGATGTCAATATCACTGTGACCTAAGAGTGCAGACACACAGGAGAGTATTATAGTGTATAGTGGGTAGTCACTATGGATGGAAATCCATCCCTTTCAAAATGTTGTTGTACCACAGTTCAAAGGTCATGGAACATGATCATACGATACTGTGGTACAACCACATTTTGAAAGCCTCTAGAGGCTCATGATCACTACCGATGCACCAGAACCGCACAGCACTAGTTAGTACAGAAACCGCAGGATCAACCAGAAATACTCAAGCCAGTGACAGCACGATTGATGAAACCTGATGCTCGGAAGACACTGGATTAGCCACATAAAAAAGCACAGGATCAACCAGATATAACTTACAAAAAAACAAACAGGATCAACCAGTTGTTGTAAACAACTTGCCATTTAAAAGTAGACATCTTGGTGAAAAACTTTTCTCTCTCAGTGAGAAAATGGCTGCCATGTTTTTTTTTTAAAAGCCCTTTCATACACAGAAAAACAACCAATAGATGGACGCGCTATATAAAATGGATGTCTGGCCCCTAACAACCATAACAGGGACCCTAGCAACCCCCCCAAAAAGGAACGAAACAAAGAATGAGAAAATGAATTTTTTAATATAAAAATGTCTAACCTACTTTTAACAGCACTATACACTATACAAAATAGTGACTGGGCAACCTCGTGGCCAACCAGTGTGCTGTGCCGCCTCGAGGTTCTGATGACATCAAAACCCCTCTGTGGCACAACACGTTGGTTGTGCATGGTTGCCCATCCACTATTCTCTCTGCATTATTGTGTTTTTATTTAGTTTTTGTTGACCAGGAAAAGAGGGCTAGGCAGTGCTGCTTATTTTCAGCCTCATCCCAGGGGGACAGGGAAGAGATATAGGTGGAAACCAACTGAAATTGAACCAGATTAAGCTGTTGGTGGTGTTTTTAGTGGATGGTAGGAGTTTAGCAAGAACACTGGACAAATTCCCTTAATCTTTTTGATAAGTGCCATGGGATCTTCAGCATCCATCTTAACAACCACCAGAACAAGCTGACAGGACCTCAGTTTAATGTCTCATCCAAAAGATGGCACCTCAGGAGTACAGCACCCCCTCATGCTGCACTACAGTGTTAGTATTGAGTTTTACCCCAATTTTGGGGTGTGGGGCTAGAAGCCATAACCTTCCAATCTTCCAGCCTCAGAGGTGAGTGTGAAACCTGCTGAGCCACTGACATTGTTCTTGTCTGTTCTCTGCTTTACACCACAGACTGGATGTGCTGATTGTTAGTGAAACCAGGCTCTCTGCCCAAATCAATGATGTAGAAATTGGACTTTCTGGTTACACAGCTTATAGATAGGACTGTGGGAAGCATGGTGGTGGAGTTCTTCTACACATACAGTACGTCACAGCCTTAACTGTGATGTTGTATATCATTTGACTGCTCCCTGTTCCCATGAACTTCACCTGTGCATGCTCTCTCTCCTCTACTCACTTCCCATTTTCATTGGTTGCATTTACTCCTCCCCTAAAGCCAAGCCTGACACCTGTCCTGCCACCTTCTCATCCATCTCTTCCCTCTCAGCATCAGGTGAGATTTTGGTCCTTGGGAATGTCATGTGTCTACCCAAATGCCCTTAATCTCCTCACCCTCAACCCTTGCATTTTTTCCTTCTCCCAGGTCTCCTCAGAGACCACCCTCACTGCCTTACTCTCTCTTAATTCTTCTAAGGGGCATAGCCATGATGGTCTGAATATTAACCTTCTCTATCTGTTTGTGCCTGTCATCACTGCCCTCCTTGCCTCTCTTTTCAAACTTTCCTTCCAACTTCGCGCCATTCCCCAGTCCTCAAAGCAGGCTATAGTACTCCCTTGCCTCAAAGGGGGTGACCCTTCTTCTCCAGGTAACTAGTGGCCCATCTCTTTTTGCCCTGGCCCATCTCTTTTCTGCCCTGGTGAAGATGCAAGAAAAGCTTGTTCTCTCCCAGCTGTCCTCCTACCTTGACTCCTCTCCCCTCCTCAGTCTGGCATTTGCAAGAACCACTCCACTGTCTCCTCCCTCCTCTGGTTCACTGACTTTGTGCTGAAGGTTTACTCCAGCAATTCCATAGACCTCACAGAGGCCTTTGATACAGTGGCCTATCCCCTTCCTTTGGATAAGTTAGGTGCTCCAAGTCTATCCATCCTGGCAGTCAGATGGATCCACTGCTACCTCTCAGATCGGCTCTAGTCAGTCCAAGGTAGTGATACCCTGTTAACTCCCCTGTCCATCAAGTCCAGGGTCCCCAGAGCTCCATCCTTGGCCCTGTCATTTTCTCCATCTTCTTAAATTACCTTCCCTCCACCTGAGTCTCTTCCCACATACACGTGTATGCAGATGACACAGTTCTATTTTCTCCAGGTGTCTCGGTCCCTGAGCTGGAGTCCTCACTCTAGTGTGACTTTGACAATGTCCAGCATTGGTTCCATTCAAACCAACTCTCACTAAATGCCAATAAACCATCTCTTCTACATTTGGCACTAGACATTAGCAAGGCTCCAACATACACCTGTCTTCTCAACACAACCTGCTTGAACAGGTACCCCTTTTCAAATACTTAGGGGTGTGGTAGGATCAGAATCTTAGCTTTTCCACCCACATTGACATCATGAACAAGAAAGAAAGAAAGAAATGTTGCCCTAAGCTTGGTGTGCTGTACCAAAACAAATCCTGTCTTCCTTTCCCAGTCTGCCCGGAGATCAACCTTAAGATAAACTTGCTGGTGTTTGAATATGCAGATGTAGATTACAAGGTTGCCCAAAGTCTACCCTTGCCAGGCTGAACCTCCTTTTTCATTCCTTCTGCTGCTTTGCTGTAGTGCTCCATCCCTCACCCATCACTGTTCTCTATATGCTAATTTTTCTTCCCCCTCTCTTGAGGGCTGATGTTGCTCACACTATTCCTCTTTATGGCCAGATACTGTCTTGCCTCTACTCACTTTTCTCCCCTCTCTCCTTAACTCTACAATGCCCTCCTCCTACTCCCTCTGTTCATCTGCTGCTCACTCCTTTCATATCCCTCACGGTAACTCTGTAGCAGGCCAGCTTGCTTTCTCTAGCTGACTTCCTACACTTGGAAACAGTCCCCTCTCCCCATCCATCTTCCTCCCTGCACTCTCTCAAACCCCCTTCTTACTGACACAGTTTACAAAATAATGCACCTGCAGCTAGGCTTCTTCCTCTTCCCTCCACATTACAACCACCCATGACCTGTTCATCCCCACCCCCACTATTGTACCTGTTTTACCCATTTTTGCCTACTTAATTGTATAGCCTACAACTCAATGTAATCTGTAATCTGAATTTTACACCTCATTGATTCTGTACAAATGTATTGCCCTACACTGGCAGCACGCTACCTTAGCTCTGGATCTGGCTATCCTATGACCAATGTTCATGTACATTTTTATGTTCGCCATGCACACACACACAGTGAACACCTTGCTATGAGAGTGCCTTTTGAGGGGTGTGACACTGTCAATCCAATGCAGAGTGGTCTGCAAGGGGTTTGTCAGTGTCACACCAATCATCAGCCAGGCTGATCATGACACTATTCTGACTTGCTAGGCAGAAACTTTGTGTATTTCAAAGGAAAGAGCCAACCCAATCATAGATTGGCTGTTTCCTTCGATCTATGCCAGCCAGCAAGCAAAGCTGATCTGTCAAGATCAGCCTGCTGAGAAATTTCACCCTGTAACAAAGAAGACTGTCCATTATTAAGACTGCCTCGCATGGTGAGGACAGAAGGGTCCATTCTATCAGAGCAACAGAAGGAGCAGAGCAGCCCCAGGTTTGTTGGACTACCTCCCACGACACAGCAGTGGTGCTTACTCCTATAACTGGTACTCCCCCTTGATGATGAATGACTGAAGATGGCGACTGGCCCAGTTGGGCAGGTGAAGAAGGTTAAGGTCCAGGAAAGGGGAAGGCCTAAGATGTCAGTCATAGCCATGATTACATCACAGAGCTGCTGCTGTTTGGTTTCAATTTAGGATTCTCTTTACAGAGAGTGGGCTGCTGCTCTGACCTTGGGATCACATCACAGAGCTGCTGCTGTTTGGTTTCAATTTAGGATTCTCTTTACAGAGAGTGGACTGCTTCTCTGACCTTGGGATCACATCACAGAGCTGCTGCTGTTTGGTTTCAATTTAGGATTCTCTATACAGAGAGTGGACTGCTGCTCTGACCTTGGGATCACATCACAGAGCTGCTGCTGTTTGGTTTCAATTCAGGATTCTCTTTACAGAGAGTGGGCTGCTGCTCTGACCTTGGGATTACATCACAGAGCTGCTGCTGTTTGGTTTCAATTTAGGATTCTCTTTACAGAGAGTGGGCTGCTGCTCTGACCTTGGTATTACATCACAGAGCTGCTGCTGTTTGGTTTCAATTTAGGATTCTCTTTACAGAGAGTGAGCTGCTGCTCTGACCTTGGGATTACATCACAGAGCTGCTGCTGTTTGGTTTCAATTCAGGATTCTCTTTACAGAGAGTGGACTGCTGCTCTGACCTTGGGATTACATCACAGAGCTGCTGCTGTTTGGTTTCAGTTCAGGATTCTCTTTACGGAGAGTGGGCTGCTGCTCTGACCTTGGGATTACATCACAGAGCTGCTGCTGTTTGGTTTCAATTCAGGATTCTCTTTACAGAGAGTGGGCTGCTGCTCTGACCTTGGGATTACATCACAGAGCTGCTGCTGTTTGGTTTCAATTCAGGATTCTCTTTACAGAGAGTGGACTACTGCTCTGACCTTGGGATTACATCACAGAGCTGCTGCTGTTTGGTTTCAATTTAGGATTCTCTTTGCAGAGAGTGGACTGCTGCTCTGACCTTGGGATTACATCACAGAGCTGCTGCTGCTTGGTTTCAATTTAGGATTCTCTTTACAGAGAGTGGACTGCTGCTCTGACCTTGGGGTTACATCACAGTGCTGCTGCTGTTTGGTTTCAATTCAGGATTCTCTTTACAGAGAGTGGACTGCTGCTCTGACCTTGGGATTATATCACAGAGCTGCTGCTGTTTGGTTTCAATTCAGGATTCTCTTTACAGAGAGTGGACTGCTGCTCAGACCTTGGGATTACATCACAGAGCTGCTGCTGTTTGGTTTCAATTCAGGATTCTCTTTACAGAGTGGACTGCTGCTCTGACCTTGGGATTACATCACAGAGCTGCTGCTGTTTGGTTTCAATTCAGGATTCTCTTTACAGAGAGTGGACTGCTGCTCTGACCTTGGGATTACATCACAGAGCTGCTGCTGTTTGGTTTCAATTCAGGATTCTCTTTACAGAGAGTGGACTGCTGCTCTGACCTTGGGATTACATCACAGAGCTGCTGCTGTTTGGTTTCAATTCAGGATTCTCTTTACGGAGAGTGGACTGCTGCTCTGACCTTGGGATTACATCACAGAGCTGCTGCTGTTTGGTTTCAATTCAGGATTCTCTTTACAGAGAGTGGACTGCTGCTCTGACCTTGGGATTACATCACAGAGCTGCTGCTGTTTGGTTTCAATTCAGGATTCTCTTTACAGAGAGTGGACAGCTGCTCTGACTTTAGGATTACATCACAGAGCTGCTGCTGTTTGGTTTCAATTCAGGATTCTCTTTACAGAGAGTGGGCTGCTGCTCTGACCTTGGGATTACATCACAGAGCTGCTGCTGTTTGGTTTCAATTCAGGATTCTCTTTACAGAGAGTGGGCTGCTGCTCTGACCTTGGGATTACATCCTGAGAGCTGCTGCTGTTTGGTTTCAATTCAGGATTCTCTTTACGGAGAGTGGGCTGCTGCTCTGACCTTGGGATTACATCATAGAGCTGCTGCTGTTTGGTTTCAATTCAGGATTCTCTTTATGAGAGTGGACTGCTGCTCTGACCTTGGATTACATCACAGAGCTGCTGCTGTTTGGTTTCAATTCAGGATTCTCTTTACAGAGAGTGGACAGCTGCTCTGACTTTAGGATTACATCACAGAGCTGCTGCTGTTTGGTTTCAATTCAGGATTCTCTTTACAGAGAGTGGACTGCTGCTCTGACCTTGGGATTACATCACAGAGCTGCTGCTGTTTGGTTTCAATTCAGGATTCTCTTTACAGAGAGTGGGCTGCTGCTCTGACCTTGGGATTACATCACAGAGCTGCTGCTGTTTGGTTTCAATTCAGGATTCTCTTTACAGAGAGTGGGCTGCTGTTCTGACCTTGGGATTACATCACAGAGCTGCTGCTGTTTGGTTTCAATTTAGGAGCTAAACACTGGGTGTAGTAAGGGGTGTTGAGTAGATGGGGCATACCAGGAAAGGAATAGCAGGAAGTGAAGAGATGACTGCTCTCTCAGTGGAAGGGAAGTAAATGCAAATGTAGGAGCTTTCATTATTACTTCTTCACATTGATATTGCATTGAGAAAGGAGTGGGAGTTTGAAGAAGGTTGTGCAGTATTTCTTAAGCCTGTTTTTGAGTGTGGATAGGAAGGATAGGAATATAAAAGCAGTTGCTCAATAAATCTAACGTGCAACAAAGGAGAGGAAATAAAGAAAATGTTTTGCACTGATAAAGGACGAAGAGGGAGACTTGGGGGAGTGTTTGGTATCCTCCATCTGGAAGGTAGGGGTCGCTGGTGAGCAACGACAGCAATGGGTAGGGTGGTGGCTGCAACAACTGCGGGCACCAATCTTTCTAATAATTGCCTGGAGTGTGGGAGGATGTTTTAGTGTGCAACCCACATAGAAAAATTTAGAAAGGAGATTGAGGGTCTGCAGGAAGAACACAAGCAAGGCAGATTGGAGAGTGGGTTTGGCCAATACTGGAGGGAGGAAGAAGGAAGATGAGGGAGGGTGATTTAAGCCAACAGTGGTGAGAGAGAGGGTCAGAAGAAGGAAAGCAGAGACAAAGGGGGCCCAGGCCAGGAAGAACAATTGCGGAAACCAGGTCAGGAGACAAAGACAAATGGAAGGTGATAGGGACTTGTGAGGAGGCAAAGAAGTGGCAAAAGTCATGGAGTGGAAAGGAAGAACAGGTTACTATGAAGAGGAGCCGGGCATTTGTGAAGGGCACCCAGAAAACAGCTGTGCACTGCTGAGAGGAAGAAGGTGGAGGAGGAAATGATGAAATTGGAGGAAGTAATGATAAATACCTGGACCAAACTGGGCGGGGAAGTTCTACTGGGAGGTACAACAGGGTAAAAAGGAGAAATGTGCAGGAGGAAGAAGAGGAGCTGAAATGAGGCGGAGATGAATGGAAGCAAGCAGGGAGTAAGAAGGGGTGAATCTTAGTGCTGGGGACTCAATACTAAGAGGAGTTAGGTAGGTAGCAAGGGAAGGCATAGTCACATTTGGGTGGAGCCATGCCAGGAATGACAGCTAGAAAGGGTGGGATAGTCTGTTCTGAAATATGCTAGAAGAGGTGAGGACAGCCTCATTTAATTATAAGCATCTTGGGACAAGCAACCTGGATGACAAGACAGTAGATACAGTCAAGAGGAGGTTTGAGAACTAGCACAAGCTATGTGAGGGCAGGAAGATCAGTAACTTTCAGAATAACTACCAATAGCCAAAGGCAAGCACAACAAGGAAGCTGAGAATAGAGAATTTAATGGATGGCTAAGAACCTGGTGTTGTGCTAAAAAGAATATGGGCTGTTGGGGGGTAGAGGAGGGACAGGAGGACAGTAGTCTCTATACCAAGGACAGACTACACTTGAGAGAGGAGGGAAAGAAAGTGCTGAAACAGAGGGATGGAGGAGTATACTAGAGGAAGTTGGGAATTTAAACTGGAGTGGAGAGGTGACAGTTGGGAAGAATATGCAGAGACCACAGGTTGGAAATCATGAATGAGCTTACTCCCCATAACAGTGACAAAGGACAAATAGCAAGCACTGTTGGTGATGCCTAGGAAAGGAGGGCAGGATGGGAGTGGGGAAAGGTGGAAGGTGGTTACCCTTAATGCTAGGAGACTTGGGAGGAAAAACTGCAGAGTTACAGGTTCTCATGGCAGAGGGAGAGGTGGACATTGCAGCCATCACGGAAACATGGTCCACCCAATACAATGACTGGGACCTGTCTGTACACGGGTACAGGTTATTTCGTAGGGACGGGGTGATTGGGAAAGGAGGAGGGGTGGCACTATATGTGAAGGAAGGACTGAAGTGTGTAAGGGAGGAAGGGGAGGAGGGTAGTATGGAGTCACTTTGGATGCAAATCCAGGATTCCAAGAATAGGATTCTTAGAATGGGAGTGGTGTACAGGCCACCATCTCAGACGGAGGAGTTAGACAAGAGAACTAGGGGACAGATCAGGAGGACCTGCGAAAAAGGGTAGTGTGGTGATTGTGGGGGACACCAACATGCCAGAGGTGGACTGGAACACCCCAACAACCAGGAACAGGAAGAGGAACAGGTACTGCTGGATGCCTTCCAGGACAACTTCCTGCTGCAAATGGTCAGTGAACCAACCAGGTTGAGAATACCTTGACCCAGCATGCTGGCAAATAGGGACTTTGTGAGAGAGAACTTATAGTGGAGGATCCACTGTCAGGGAGTGACCACCACTCAGTGGCTCACATTGGATATGGAGCAAGGAAGGGTGGAATCTGGCACCATGTGCTGGACTTCAGGAGGGCAGACTTTGGGAGGATGGGGAAGTGGGTAAAAGGGTACCTGGCCAGAATTCAATCTAGTATGGGCACTAACCAGGGTGGAGCTCATAAAGCTGGGGATAGTGGAGGCAACCAAAACCTGCTGCAAAGCCCAGAGCAAAGAAGGCTAGAACTTCAAGAAACCCATCTGAGGTTGAGCAAGGAGGTCATGGAAAGGTAAGGAGGAAAGAACTGCCTTTAGGAAGTACAAGAAAACAGGAGAGGGGAGGACAGGGAGGAGTACTTGAAGAATCGAAGGAGGTGACAAGGGGCAGTAAGGGAGACAAAGCATCTACAGAACTCAGGCTGGCACAAGGCATAAGAGGGAAGGACTTCTTTAAGAACCCATCAGGGAGAAAAGGAGCTGTAATGACCACATAGTAAGGATTGGAAGGAGGGGTTGGGTGCTGGAAGCAGGGTGCGATAAGGCGGAAGCACTAAATGGTACTTCTGCTCAGTATTTACTAAAAAGAAAGGGGTGACACCAAGGTGGGGAGAAATGGCAGAAGCAGGGTGGGAAGTAGTGACAGACGGGAAATCATGGAAGCAGAGTTAGGAAGGTTTGAAGGCACTGAGGGTGGACAGGCGCCAGGCCCAGATGGCATCAACCCAGGGTACTGAAGGAAAGTGGCAGGTTCCTTGCAGGACCCATGCAGACCTATTTAATGCCTCACTACATTCGGGGTGTGTACCTCAGGACTGGAGGATGGCTCATGTGGTGCCCCTCCACAAGAGTGGCCCCAAGGATGAACTGGGAAACTACAGACCAGTGAGCCTCACATCCATAGTGGGTAAGCTAATGGAGACTATCCTGAAGGAGAGGCTGGTGACCCTCCTAGAGGCCAAAGGACTACAGGACAGCAGACAGCATGGCTTCATACGTGGCAGATCCTGCCAAACCAACCTGGTCAAGTTCTATGACTGGGTAACTAGGCAACTGGATAGGGGCCGTGCAGTTGATGTCCTGTATCTGGACTTCAGTAAGGCATTCGACTCAGTGCCACATGGAAGGCTGGGAAGGAAGTTAGTAGGCATAGGGGTGGGTGCAAAGCTGGTGAAATTGGTAGGAAACTGGCTGCAGGGAAGGCAACAGAGGGTGGTGGTGGGTGGGGAGCTCTCACACCCAAGGCGGTGTGGCAGTGGTGTTCCACAGGGCTCAGTGTTGGGACCAGTGTTGTTTGGGATATTCATTGCAGACATATCATGGAACATCAAGAGCAAGATCAGTCTGTTTACTGATGATACCAAGGTAGGCGCGGTGGTGGATGACCTGGGGGATGGCAGGGGTTGCAGGATGATCAGCAAGCTTGAAACCTGGTCAGACACCTGGCAACTGGGCTTTAATGCCAAAAAGTGCAAGGTGCTGCATTTGGGATGAAAACCCAAGGAGGAGTTACCAGCTAGGGGGAGTGCAGCTAGCCCAGACAGAGGAGAAGAAGGATCTGGGTGTGCTCATTACAGGGTCAATGAACAACTCGGCACAATGTTGGAAGGCAGCTGCAAAAGACCAACAAAATGCTGGGTTGTATTGCAGAAGTATATCCTCGAGGAGGGAGGAGGTGATTCTGCCACTGTATAGGTCTTTAGTTAGACCCGACACCTGGAGTACTGTGCAGTACTGGCGTCCCATATCTGAAGAGGGACATTAAGTTACTGGAGGGGAGAAGCAGAGCGACAAAGATGATCAAGGGCTGGGGACTTATCATACGAAGAGGAGGTTGAAGGAGTTGAAACATGTACTCACCGGAGGAGAGGAGAGATGGGGTGACATGATTGGAAACCTTTAAATACATGAAAGGAATAAAAGACAAGTACAGAGGGGTTGTTCAAAGTAAGGGAGGAGGGACAACCAGGGGCCATGATATGAGACTGGAGCAGAGGAAGGTTCAGGGAGGAGATGAGGAGACACTTTTTACAGAGGGTGGTGGCTGGGTGGAATGCGTACCTCCTGAAGTGGTATGCAGTAGAACAGTGGACTGCTTCAAATGAGGATAGGACAGGACAAGGGGAGGGTTAATGAGGGAAGGGTGAAGGGAGGCTGCAGGATAAGGGTGCACTAGCTGCACATTCGAGCAGACTTGATAGACCTCTAGGCCTTTATCTGCTGGCAAATTTCGTATGTTCGTATGATTGGCATACAGAGGGGGACTTCATGAATATTTATTTAAAATGGACATAATACCCACCCATCCAAATAGATACATTTTAAATAAATAATCATGGCAGCCCTTCTGTGAGGCAATTGTGGACTATCACTGCTATGAGGTATAATGAAGGCACAGGAACTCTCTTGAGGTAGGAGACACCTCTAAAGGTGCCTCAGGAATGAAGTTCCTATATGCTAATGGTACCTTAAAGAAGGAGCCCATAAGGAGAGAGGCAAGCTACTGCTGGAGGGGGATGGTGGTTGGGGCAAAGAAAATGAACTTCCAGAAGAAGATTGAGTATGCTCCCTTAAATATCCCTGGGAGAGGGGCGTGGTAAGAATCATTCTCTTCCATCCAGCTCACTTGTAAGTCACTTGATCAGTGAGCAACTAACTAAAGGGAGACAGCATGGTGCTTGGGAGAAGTAGCATGTTATTCTGTTAGCATACTGATAACTAAAGGTTGTTTGCTTGACAGTGAGTAGTTTGATGCTTATGCAATATATTTGTCGCTGTCTATAGTTCATGTCCCAGATAGGGTCTACCATCCTTTTGAGGTACCATGAAGGCACAGGATTGTGCTTGAGGAGGGTTCTATCACTAGAGGTGCTGCAAGAACAAAGTTCCTTTAGGCTTAAGGTACCTTAGGGAAGATTTCATAAGAACAGAGCTGAGAATGAGATTGGAATGTTCAATGACTTTGGGGCATGATTTCCATAAGAAGAAATGGAATGGATGAGATTCACCACCCAATCCAGAGCTGAAAATATAGAACCTCCATCAAGCTCCAACTCTCAACAGAATTAATTAGTATTTAAATTATATTATGACATGTGGTACGGAAGGAAACCCCCCTGTGGAGGAATCTCTTGGGAACCAAGGCCAAGCCGGCCATCCCTCTAGGCTTGAGCTATTTTAGTGATGTCTCTATACACTACTGAATTTTAGGATCCAGCTGATGGAAGTGTTTGAATGGTAAAGACTTCCACTCTCTCCCTCTAACAGAATACAACACAAGGTACTGCTGAATCAGTCTGTTCAGCCAAAGGGGCACCTAGCTGCTCAGAGAGGGACCCATCCTCAAGGTGTGTTGTTTTAATGGTACCGGGTTAAGATAGTACCGATAAAACTGTGCATGAAATACAGTGCTGCAAGAAGCGCTAATGGCTCTAGAGCAACAGGTGTTTTACAGCATGCAGTGGAAACTGCTACCCCTGTCACTGTAGACTGCCAGTAGAAAAAGGTGTCGGGAACCTGGGGCTGTGGTTTGATTGTCCCCAGGTCCCACTATACAGCATTCCTTTTGTTATTTTAGAGTCCCCCTCCAACTTTTCCACTTGCATTGAAGTCCACCCCCCCAAGTTGATTATATTAAGTCTGGGGGATGCAGGTGGGCAAAGCCCCTCACAGAAAGCAAGAGACTCTAATGGCATGCTCTCTTCTCGTTCATGTCGGGACTTTGTCATGATGCTGTTAGAGCACATGCCATCGTGCATGCACTGCTTTTGTGTTACGTGGTTTGAACTGTGACATTATGACCCCGTGCCTGTTTTAAGGGGGTCTAATGTCTGCTGGATGGCCATACCCTGTCCTTAAGTTCACAAGAATGACTAACCTACAGTATGACTGAAGGTAATGAATTGGTAGGTAAAGGAAAGGAAAAATAGGGCATGATTAGGCAAGTCATAGGCAGAAATACAGTGGCAGCCAAAAATCTGGTCCGATATATCAAGGTATATACCGAGTATTTCTAAAGACATTCTGTCTGGTGGCATTTTAGGGGCACTGCAGGCAAGCTGGAAATTTCTCCAGCGATCCCACAGAAATTTCAGGAAATATTCAATCTTGCTTTTGGCTGCAACTGTAGGGAGGATGTAATTAAGAGGTGCCACCCAGTCAGTCTGCTCAGCTGAAGG